>CAMGYJ010000005.1:31121545-32321545 GCA_946122785.1 Linum tenue | reverse complement strand
GCAATAGACTCCATGGTGGTGATCCTACTTTTTTCAAAAGAGGATTCAAACTTTGAGCCTCAACTTAACTTTGCCAAACATGGCACCGCATTGGCATTTGCAAGACAAGGGCTCGATCTTGGGGCGAGAGCGGAAGCAACATTCACTTTCCTTTTCATGCCTCATGTGGGGGAAATGATGGTAGAGAAGATGGAAGGGTTTGTGAAGGTTAAACATTTCAGATGGTAAGTCCAGATCTCTCAAGAACCAATTCCAAACCTACACTCCCGTCTAAACGATAAATAAGTTGCCACACATGTGAGATAATCAGAAGCCAAGTCTCTTTACTCTAGCAGAAGAAGCATCTAACATGGGACGGGACTTCTCAATCAAGTCCATGAGGAGGAGCGATGTTTGTGGGGGAACATGGAAAAGGTAGTAGGGTTAAGGTTGGACGCTAGAAAGCTATCCAAAATTTCCCCAAAAACACGTTCTCAAATGGCACTCCGATCTAAAAGAGAACCCCTTTGATGGTTTAACTTAAACACTATGACCGATTGCCTCTCAATTGAGACATTTTTTCAAAAAAAAATTCAAAACAGGGATCACCTTCTTGCAAAACATTTTTGGAGTCCAAAATTTTGTGAGAAATTCCCCCACACATGTCCTAACATCGATAGTAAACACTATCAACCCATCAAAGAGGAAATAGAAGTAAAGTCACTTATGATCAATCATCTCTGTAGCGCCACACTACTCCCTATAATGCACACCATCACAACATCAAACTTTTCAAAGCACAATGAGTAGGGAATAATGCATGGGACAATGTGTTTGAAACCCATAAAATTTGTAAATTTTGAGCTTACACCTAGGTTCCAAAACACTCTCAATGTAGGCCAACATTCAATCATTCATCGACGAGTGCTTAAAGCCTTCAAATTGTAGGAATTTGGCAACAACAAGGCTCCAAAGCATTCAAAGTAAAGGACATTCATCACATTTGCATTCATTCGCCATCACATACATATTCAACACCCCCACACTTACGTACGACATTAACCTCAATGGAGCAAGAATAAGGTTGGAACGAAGTTACCAAATTATTGGCAAGTGAACGTCGAACGGGAATTTGTACTAGTTTTGAGGGAGAGCGAAAGCTTCACACGAAACAAACATACAAAAAAATGCGAGCCAAAGGTGAAGTTATTACACAATATTCAAACTTCACAATAAAAGAAAAATGAACTAATTGGTTCACAATCACACACACTAAAGGAAAAGAAAAAGTCTAGAGTCAAGAGTCAAAGGGGGAGAGAAATGGAGTGAAGGTAGTACAGTGCCAACATGGTACTCATGACTGCTCATCGTCCTAGGGAGGCTGCTCCAGGTGATGAGGGAAGGATGCCAGTACGGGTCCTGGAACTGGAGACCCTAAGATCGGAGGAGCTCCTCATCCATGTGATGACAAATGGGTGATATGCCCCTCAAGAGTAGTGACTCGGGCCTCAAGATTGCTCGAGGACGAAGGTCCAACTCCGGATGAGGGAGTAGAGGCACTAACATGCCCCTGTCGGCATGGTGGTGGAGCCCTCTAGGATGACTCACCATGCTCCTCCAACACTGGTCGAAAGAGTGTAGCAGGTTGGAGGTCATTGATGTACTCGATTTACCTCTCAGTACAAACCAAAACCCTATGGTGTAGATTCTCCAGCGGGTGAATCTCCGTCCGACCAACCATCGTACAATGGCAGTGTCCACACCATAAAACCTCTCAAATCAGGTGATAATGGGGCCTATGTGCATCGTGTAGACCTGCACGCGCCCCATAATCCTGGAGAATGAGGTAGCCACGATTGCTCTCATATGGAGGGGCTTCCTCAACCAGCTCAAAACATGGAGGGCCCCCATCCCTCTCAAAGTCACATGTCCCTGAGCTCATAGACTCAGCACCACGGAGTGTGTCAGCAACATGTGGAGGATCCTCCATTGTGGTCGAAAGAGAGTCTCCCTCATGTAACCAACACAAAATCCCTGATCCCGGTACTACTCCAGAAAAATTGCCTCGAACACCCTTTGTGGGACCATCGACCGGGTGTACTCAAGCTCCGTAATGGTCATGATAGCCGTGTTGAGACACAAAGCCTGGTCAGGGTTTCGTATTCGATCATGTGGACGATGCCAACCAAACTGAACTCAACATATGGATGAGCACGCCATCCTCTATGTTGCTCGTTCATGAACGTGGAGTAGAAATATAAGCAAAAATTTATGTAGTCGTCTCATCAAAATTGTTTTGCTTGATCCACTGCGTATGAGTAATGACTACTGAGATCGTAGCCTGGAATTGCATGTACCTGAACATTTATAGGTCAAGGCGCCAAGGGGTTCCAATGTCCTCGTTTCTCCACTACTCATAACGGTCCCCATAAGTGGAGTGATTCACCAACGACTGAATGTACAGGTGCTTGAGGTCGACTATCCTGCAAAAATAAAAAACCAAACAAGCCCCGTACTTGGAAATTTCCTTAGTCAAAGCACACTGGGGAGAAACATCACTCCCTCACACTTATTTTCCGAACATAGGTGACAAGCCGACATAGGCTTTTCGCAAGGCCATATCACCATTAAATAAGCTCAATCATCCAAACACACATCGAGGCATGAAACTATGTGTTTCATAGATCGGCTAGGTTGAATTTTCGAGCCTAGATCATGCCTCGATGGCCACCATTCAACATGCACAACATGATATAAAGACTAGGCATTTAATCAAGCACTTGGTAGGCATTTTCAATTCAATAACCAAAACATGCAAAATTCCACCCACCAAGGCACAAACAAGCACACAACTAATCTAGACACATGCAACCAATCAATATTAATCAAACCCTTGCACAATTTCATCAATTCAATCAAACATTCTAATTCTCATCATCCTAGAACTCATTCTCCAATTTGCCAAAATTAACCAAGAAAAGGTTCAAAACACCCATGGAAACTCAAGTAGGATCAATGAGGAATGCGAGGAGGACGAGAGAGGGTTGAAATCCTGCCAAAAAAGTGGTTAGAGAAGGTCATCGGAAGATCACCGGAGGCTTGCCGGAGAGAAGTCACCAGCGATAAAATCGTCGCCAAATCTCCTCAAATCTGGTAGAAGAAATGCCTGGATATGAGGAGTTTGGGTATGTGTTTTGTTTTGGATTTGGGTGGCCGGTAGTAGATAAGATCGTCAAAAAATAGTCAAAGGCGACGTTTTTTGACGAGGGTTGAACTTCAAGTTTGACCTCATGAAGGAGTTTGAGAGAAGGAATGAGAGGTTGGAGTGGTCCACCTCATGAATCTCGTTCAATGTTTGTTGCTCTGGTCTGGAGGAGCCAAGGAGAATAAGAGAAATGAGGTAAGGAGAAATCGCAACAAGTTAGGGGAGAGAGTGGAGAGGCGAAGGTCATCATCCGTCAGATGCAGCTCGTCTAGAGGAGTGGAGGAGAGAAATCGCACTTTCGCATTTAGGGTTAGGGAAATGTCACAAACAAATGAGTTGATGGATAGGATTGCCTGCCTGTTGTGTCGACTTGAGTTTGGAGGGCCAAATGATAGAGTATGTGAAGTCGGTTAGCAGTTTCCTCATTGATTAACCTTAGGTCACATAATTCGTGTGAAAAGGGTAGTCGCTCCCGCTTTAGAGCGCAAAAGCGCGATTTTGAATGGATTCACGAAACAATCGCGATTTATTATCAGTTGGAGCGCGATTTTTGATGGGTAATCCGCGTTTGTATTGAACAGAGATAGAGCAGAAAAAAGAAGAACTGACGACGGTGATGACCATCGATTTGGTGAAGGGAATGGAATCGTCATTCGGGTGGGAGGAAGCCAAGAGGTCGGATCTGTATATGAAGAGGCTTTATTGATCAGAGAGATCTTGAACAGGGGGAGGAGGGATTATTGGCAGACGATGAACGAGGGGACTGAGAGGTATGATGCGGCTGCGGAGAAGAAGGGGTGGGGACTGGGAACTGGGGAGTGACTGCCTAGGTTTAGAGCTCTAGCCCTAGGTTTGGGCTTTGGCTCATGTAATTATGCAATTATTTGAATTTATTAAGATTTGGGCCTTTCAACTTCGACGTTCCTTTTTTTTTACTAGAGAACTTAAGTGTTCTTTTACGGTTTTACATAAGTATATTTTTAACTTTTTTCCTTCATTTACTTTCCCTCTGTGATGTTTTTCATAACAATTGATAATATATTAAATAATATTTTAATTAAAATAATATAATATTAATGCTTTCTTGACGCTCTCAATATATAATTCTCTCAAAATATATGCTCTCACGCTCCGGTTCCCGCTCCCGCTCAACGAATCGGTATCCTAAGATTAACCACTAACCGACATATCAATTATTAGTTAGATGTTAAGCTAACACCCCCTACATCATTTTTTTTTGCGTTTTAGAAAGATTAACCACTAAGCGACATATTATAGGGCCGGTGCAAGCCTCTTCCACCTCAACTTCATCCTCAGCCTGGACACCACTCGCTTCTTCAACCCTCCTTACTTCTTCAAAATGTGGTCTCTCTCCTCGGAAAAGATCAAGAACTACCTCTTCTTTGCTTTCTTCCTCATCCTCCACAACTTCTTTCCTCACCCTTTCTCTCTCTTCTTCTTCCATAACTGATTGGAGAGCAAGTCGCCATGCAAGGTTCTCAATAATTTCAGCTTGCATCTCCTCGCTCCGTCGCTCGGGCCCAGCATGTCAGAGCGGAAATGGGGAAAGTTGTGATCTACCACCAGAGGATACACTTGATCATGATTATCATGGGAGCTTTCCTTGACAACTTCTGTATGCTCCTCAACATCCTCATGATTGCCTTCTTCTTCCTCCTCCTCTACTTGTATGGCAGCATAAGTGTTGTCTTGAGAAAACTGTGCACAAGCTTTCTCAATGACCTCTATGTGCTTCTTTATGCTCCGAAGGGTATCCTCTGTTTCACGGGGAAAGGAGAAGTCAGTTTGGGCAATGGCCTGGATATGAGGATCCATCTCGGGAAAGGATCTCTCAGGTACTCGAGCAATCTGCTCCACGAGAAGCCTCAAGTGATAGTTTGGATCTGGCTGTGGAGTGTAGCATGGCTATGCCGGATCGCCCGTGAAGGCTGTGGCGAACTCAAGATCTGATGGCCCTTCTTGTTGTGGGAGGAATTCTTCTTGATAAGGAGATTGTTCTTGAAATACCCAGGGGTCTGATTGTTCATCGTAGTAGGGGGGTTGGTATTGAAACCCGACTCCATAGTCTTCTCCTCCTTGGTTACTCCAGGAAGTCTCGGGGTAATACCACTCGGATGGTGGTGGATACCCCCAATGATTGGAGAAGCCATGAGGGTCCATGATTCAGATCTGCACCAACAAAAACAAAAAAACACCCAAGTAAAAATCAAGGGCGGAAAACAAAAGAAAAACGCTAAAGTAACAAACTTCTGTCTTTCCTAATAATCTAGAAAGTCCCCGGCAACGGCGCCAAAAACTTGACTCGCTATGACACAACACCTAACAATGGCCAATGTAACCAATGAAAGGGACTGCAGTATAGTGGCACAAGTAATAAATATCGAATCCACGGGTCTCTAGAGTTACTATTACTCAGCTTCAGTTCATTATCTAGCAAACTAGATTAAGGATTGATTTATAAGCTACTCTACTGACTACTCTACTAATTACAAGTTGGGAACTCACTTAGGTATGATTCCCCCTAGTTCCTCAATTAGGTCCAAGTTGCAATTACCTTTGGTTGATCTACTGTTGATTAAACTGCGGAAGATCCTAAATTAGCTTGGAATCTCTTAAGCTGACCAAGCCCTCTCAGTCCAACTACCCGGCAGACGACTAGTCTTCACCAGGATAGAAAGCTGAGGCTATGAACACAGAACTCCACTACTGGAATGAATTCCAGTACAAAGCATTGAATTGATTGACTCTCACACAACCAATTCACCACTATCAATCAAGGAAGCTCTCTTAACCTAATCAGATTCTATCTATCATAGGTTAAAGCATAAATCAAGAGAATTTGATCAAGATTCAATTGACTCAATAAATCATGCCTCAATCGATTATAATCAAACAATATAGCATCCAAAACTTCATACAAGAAAGATCCAAACACATGGAACTAGGGTTCCTCAAAACCTAAGTGAAGGGAAGTTACTCCATAGAGAAGAGAGAGACTGCAGAAATTTGATCTATATCTTCAATCTCCATCTCCAAGCTTGATTCCCGAGCTCCAATGGCGAAGAAATCCTCCAAAATGGCTCCAAGAATGTTCCTAAGTCGCTCTCTCTCTCTCTAGGGTTCGTCCCTTGGGTGTTTCGGAACCAAAAACCCAGCTCTCCCTTTCCTTTGGCTCGAATCTGCCTCAAAAAACCGATTATGGGCGAATTACGGGCTGAATTACGGTTGTAATTCTTCCATGCCCGTATTTTGCCCAAAACACGCGTTTTGGTTAAGTTTCAGTGCACCCAAAGCTCCTCTCGGCAGTGAAAATACGGGCATGGGAGGGCAAATTACGGTCGTAGTTCTCCTGCCCGTAATTCTTCCTCCGCTCCTGTTCAAAGCTTCGTTTCTCCCTCGTCCGGACTCCAAATCAGTCGCAGTTTGAACCCAGACGCTCGTAGTCTCGTCCTCTTTCTTTTCATAACAAACTTCCATGATAGTTTGTCCATAATATGAGGTAGAAATCCATTATTCCTCAGGTCATGCTCGTGTTTCTTCTCCCGAATTGCCAAATAATCTTCGATTGACTTGAAACTTGCGCCTACGCTTCACTTTATGTGCTAGGGTCTGAAATGTGACAAAGGAACACAACCTAGCGTAAAATAGGCCAAAGAAGCGATAATGCACGCTTAAACGATCAAGAAACAAAGGGGAAAACATGTGCAAATATCGAGTCATCAGTAATCTAATGTGGTAGTGGAATCAAGGGACGTTGCATTCTTTGAGAACAACGATTCTGCAAATTTAAAACCATGGCGAGTTACTTCTATGGATTCCCCATGTAATTCTTGATTGGGGTAAGATTATAAACTTTTACACCCCGTTACTCATGTCGTTTTGCTTGGTTTCCTCGGTTCTAGGAGCTATTTTAT
Organism: Linum tenue; assembly: GCA_946122785.1. Taxonomy (NCBI): domain Eukaryota; kingdom Viridiplantae; phylum Streptophyta; class Magnoliopsida; order Malpighiales; family Linaceae; genus Linum; species Linum tenue. The sequence continues at coordinate 32,314,426 of CAMGYJ010000005.1, read as the reverse complement.
GCTAGGTGTGTTCGTGTTGTGTCATATTTCAAACCTAAGCATGTAATCTTGGAACCATGATCGAAAGTCGGACGAAAGAGGGCAAGAATGGAGCAAAATGGTCAAAGATGCAGAGATTATGAGTTTTGCGGAATTCTCATGGGTGCAGACCGTGAAGATGGCACCCTGACTGTGAAGATCTCAAGGTTCCATGAAGATCTTTATAGCTCGTGGGTAGTTTCAGGATCATGTTCATAGGCTGTGATGTCAGCAAGCCGCCCATGAAGATCGTAGTGATACGGTGCATTTTGTGCCGAGATCACAGTTACTCTATCGAGTTCACGGGCTTGATCTCGGACTATGATTCCTGCACTCAGGGAGTATAAAAGAGAGAGTTAGTTGAATTCAAATGAGGGAGTCTTAGAGAGAGATTGGCGCTTCTTCTTCAAGGTTTAGAGAGAGAGCGAGCGAGCTACGAGCTAAAGAAGGAGGAAGGAGCTTTTCAACTACCCAAGGCTAGAAGAAGGTTGATTTCTTTTCCCAAGGTGGAATCAAGCATCTAAGAGGAGGGGAGATCACTTTGTAATGGGGTTTTCTTCTATCTTATTTCAGTTATTTGTGTTTTCTCCTCTAGCTATGGAGGTCGTCTCCAATTTCACTTAGATGTTGTGAACCCTATTCTAGGATGTGTTAGATTGTAGGAATTGAAATCTATGTGTGTTTCATTTATGATTTACATAATGTTTAAGGTATTATTCATGGAATTTGGGTGTTGATTGTTCAAATCTCAATTTTGGGACAATTGACCTAGAAGAAGAAAATCCCCTTGTAGCCCAATCTTGACAATTTGGGTAAACTTCCCTTAGGCAATTAGGGCCATTCCTCATTAATCAAGGTAGTGCCATGATATGATCTTGATTAGTTACTTTTCACCGTTCTGAATTAACGTTCGAAGGATTTGTTTTGCGAACCTTGGTTGATCGATTAAGAGGTCTATGGTTTACTAGCTAATCGTGACAATCCTTAATCGATTAATTGAGAGGGTTAGGGCTTACCTAACTAATTGCAAACTTCTCGTGGTGTATGATCATACCTATCACACTAGAGTTTCATTAATTGTATCTTGATATGAGACTAGGGAGATCAATGTCCGAGTGATGCTTTCTCAAATCGAACTCACCAAATTTTACTTACTTGCTTATTTTAATTACTAGTTTACTTAACTTTAACTACAGTCTGATCACTAGATAACGTGTGAACAATTGAAGTAAGGGTAGACAGGCCGTCCTAGTTGATATTGAAATACTTACCCTATCCTACATCCTCTATAGGTTGCACTTGGCCTGTAGTTGGGATTAAGTGTAGTGGTAGCATCAGTCATGTTTTTCTGGCGTCGTTGTCTGGGAACACAATCTATTATTCGCAAAAAGTTGTTCACTGTTAATCTAGCATTTCCTTTTTTTGCACTTTTGAGTTGGGTCTTGCTTGTCTTGGCTTGTGTTGTGTTGTCTTGTGTGAAGTGTGTGCAGGAGGTGTATGACCTGGAGCAACCCACCACCTTTAGTACCATTAGACAAAAATATCAATCACACTCTCTGACTCGTAGCTCAGGAGAGGGAGGCAAGAGAAAGGCTCTCTGTTTGGGGACAAACACAAGTTGAACCCGAAGTTGAGGAAGAAGCTGAAGTAGAGGAGGAAGTTGAATTTGAAGAAGAGGTTGAAGTTTAAAACCTTGAGATGGAAAAAGAAGTCAAGCACGAAGGTGATGAAGCTAGGAAGATGGGTTATTACATGTCTCCATGGGTGGCAGACATTCAGTTAAGCATTCTCCATCCGCCCGTGGCAACCAATAATTTGAAATCAATACTGGCCTCATCACGATGATTCAGAGCAATATTTAGTTTCATGGACGTGATGATGAATCCCCAATGGAGAACATCAACCGATTTTACAAGTTGACGGATGGATTGAAGATCAACGGGGTGCCTCAAGAAGCCATTAGGTTGAGACTCTTTCGCAACTCACTTAGTGGAAGGCACAAAGTTGGCTAAACAACATGCCTCCACAATCAATTAAATCATGTGGAGATTTGGTAACCAAGTTCACGAACCGGTATTTTCCATCTTTCAAGAAGGCGGATTATCGGAAGAAGATTCACACCATGGCTTTGGAGAGCAATTTCGGATCGAGACTTTCTATAATGGTCTTTTCCATGAAGACTTGACTCACATAGACTCTCTATATTTGCCAAGGGAATATGCTCAACAAGACTCCGACCCAAATGAACGAATTGTTTAAAGAGATGGCCGATAAGGGCTATGATTGGGGAATGACAAGGCGTGGAAGGAAGGTTTGAGAAAGGGGAGTGCACTCCACCGAAGCAACTCCTTCACTTGCAGCACAAATTCAGGAGTTGATCAAGGTAATCTTGCATGATAGGAAGCAAGGCAAGAGCTTGGTTATGGTTTGTGAGTGGTGTTTGAGTCCTAACCATGAAGTTAGAGAATGCCAAATCATTAGGGAGTCGAACACTCCAGAAGAACAAGTATGTGTCATGAAAAGTACTAGTGGATCCTCCAATTACAACAATTCGGGGTGACATGACCATCCCGACCACGAATGGGAAACACCAACCAATCAAGGGTTTCAGCTTCAAGCCATGACTTCTCTTTCTTATCCACCACAACCCGATAGGATTTCTAAACTTGAAGATCTTGTGACCGCATTTGTGAGATCAAGTTCTAAAAAATTTGAGAAAACTGAGAATTTTATGGAAGAAGCCTCAGAAATATTCTCATCCATTGAATTCGGATTGCAAAGTCACCAATCATCTTTGAAAACCCTATCCACTCGAATGGGCATCATCACTCAAGCCACATTTCTAGGAATTGAGTTCCCAAAATCTGAAATGAAAGCCATGACACTCCAGAGGGGAAAGGAAGCTAGAGAAGTACCTATCTAAAGTAAAGTGGAGAAGCCAAAACAAGTGGAACAACCGGACACTTCCGAGCAACTGAGAACAACATCTGCATCGGAGAGGGGAATAGAGGAACCGCCTCCTAGACCAAAACAACCATCGCCTGGGGTTGTTCCTCCAATACTCCCTTATCAAACTCGGCTCCGCAAGGATCAATGGGAGGCCAAGTTTACCAGGTTAATGAAAATGATGAACCAACTTCATCTCAACATTCCATTTGTGGAGGCCATTTCTAAAATGCCAAAATACGCAAAGTACCTAAAGGATCTTCTCACTAACAAGATGAAATTGAGCGCATGGCCACCGTGACTATCAATGAATAATGTTCGGCTATCCTGGAAAGCTATCTTTCCGTGAAGCGAAAAGATCTAGGGATTTTCACTATTCCCTGTTTTATAGGTGGCATGTCTCGCTAGCCTTTCAAGAATCTGATCAATAAAGGGCAAGGGAAAATGATCCTTCCTAGTAGCATCATTCAACCATCTATTTCTTGGTCCTCTGAGAAGATTGGAATATGGAAGTATCCCGACATCTCATCTAAGAATATTATAAATAAAGGAATGAGAACTCATGCAAAGAGAAAATTATTCTCCTACCTTCGATTCTACTTCTGGGATGATCCCCATCTATTCCAGGTAGGATCCGACGGTGTCATTCGGCGTTGCGTTCTAGAAGGAGAAATGAGAGCGATCCTTGCCCACTATCATAAAGGGCCGACTGGAGGGCACCACATGGGTAACATAACTACAAGAAAGGTAATTTCGTCGGGTTTCTACTGGCCTTCTCTATTCAAGGATGCCGATGGGATCGTCCGGAGTTGCGACAATTGCCAACGCTCATGTACATCTGTAAGTGGAATGAGATGCCCCAAACAATTTACATTACTTGTGAGATCTTTGATGTTTGGGGCATCGAATTCATGGGACCATTCTCCTCTTCCTTTTCATACAAATATATCTTGGTAGCAGTGGATTACGTCTCCAGGTGGGCGAAGGCACAAGCTTTGCTCACCAATGATGCAAGACATGTCTGCATGTTCCTCAAGAAACTATTCTCCAAGTTTGGGACCCCGAGATCCATCATTAGTGACCGAGGGACTCACTTTCAAGGCCAATTGGTCACAAAATTTAGTCTCTATGGTGTGAATCACAGGGTGTACATGGCTTACCACCCGCAAACAAGTAGTCAAGCCGAGCTAACTAACCGTCAATTGAAGAGGATACTGGAAAAGACAGTGGATCAATCACGAAAGGATTGGTCCACTAAGCTCAATGATGCTTTTTAGCGTACTGCACCGCCTAGAAGATGTCTATGGGTACATCACGTTACAGACTTGTCTATGGCAAGGCGTGTCACCTACCAGTAGAGCTAGAGCATAAAACTTTTTGGGTGGTTAAGATGATTAACATGGATGCAGACGTTTGTGGCAATGAAAAGAAGTTGTAGCTTTTGGAATATAAATAGATGACTGCCATAACTCTTTTTTCGTACGAGAGAGTTCTTTTTCCCGTTTTCCTTCTCTATTTTACAAACACATAAATCTGTAAATCTCTGCTTCGGATTTTTGTTGTAAGGACTCCTAGAGGTGGTTTGCCTAATCCTAACATCGTTTGTAGTGTGGACAAATAAATATTCTAAGAAGAGTGATTAATTTGCGCCTTCAATCTGGTTCTTTCCTACCAAGTTTCTGACATTTATGTACCATGCATCATCATTATCATTTTGAACATCCAATTCTTCAAAAACATTAATGAACTAGGAAACGTGTGAATTTGTGCACAGTTTGCTTGTATTTTAAACATGGTTCAAAAAGGATGTCTGGGCGCGATTATGGATGGTAATGGGTCGGGTTGGGGCGGGTTTTGTCAAACCCAAACCCAAACCGATGGGTTTATCCGCCAAAAAAACCGGGGTAAAACTCGATGGGTTTGAAAAACTCAAACCCAACCCAACCCGCTGGGTACCCGTGGGTTTTTTGTGGTAAAACATTTACAATAACAAGTTTCTTACAAAATAAAAGTTTAACATCAATTTTCTCATACAAATTATTCATGTAAAAAACACCAATCTAGAGCATACAAGCAAACCGCAAATGATCAATACAAATTGTTCAAAATTAAAGATAAACATCTATAAACAACAAGATTGATTGAAAGCTTCTTCCTCGTCAAATAAGTTTCTTCACTCTCCACTCCATAATATCAACTTCATTCTAAACAATTAGAAAGAACAAATTATACATGTCTCCACAAACATAAAGAATATTAGTTGTGTAAGGAAGATATATTATTTAGAATATTAAATATACCGGGAAAGTAATTATATGAGTGGGCGGGTACCCATAGGGCGGGTTTACCTAAACCCAAACCCAACCCGTTGAATAGTGTAGCGGGTTTAAACCCGAACCCAGCCCAAAACCCGTCAACATGGATTTTACCCGCGTTGACCGGGTTGGGTCAGGTGAGTACCCGTGGGTTCGGATTTTGTTGCCATCCCTAGACGCGATTAGGGCCTATGAGAATTTAAAATGATTCGCCTAGACAGTAGACATTAAGAGCTAGATTAGGTATCCAGGGTGTTGTGGCGATAGTAGGCGGCTCTGAGGTGCTTATAGGCGAGATTACATGTTACCTTGGTGAAAGTAAGCTAACGACAATATAAAAGGATAAAAAATCCCCATTTTTGAAATCTTTCTTCTTTCTCATCTCGTTTTATATTTATGTTACATGACCACACGATGTAGGCGGTAGGTGAAAACAACTAGATTACTAATCAAACTGCTTAGGCAAGTAAAGGAAATCGCAGGATTGAGATGGTCCTTTTTGAACGCGAAGGTGGTTGGTTAGATTCCAAGAAACCGGTTTCAATGCATTCCAAGGGTTTAAAGGGGAATGAATCAGGTCAGTAAGCTTATGGTGAGTAACTATGAGTAACCCGCTCACATCAGCATGATATCAGCATCCTCTCTCTCCTGGAAAGCCTTTAATTTTCCCCTCCTTAATCTTTGACGGACGATTTCTCACTCGTTTTAAGTCGAAATTTAATTTTTTTGCACAGTTAGATCAGATTAATTGTGCTCTTCAAAATGATATCCACTTTGATATATTTTTCGAACAAAAAAAATTGAGTCATTTTATACCAGTCTATACCATATGGTATTGACTGGTATTGAAATAAGAGCATACCTATGGTTTGAAAAGCGTACCATGGTGGTATGGCACAAACCAAGACTGTAGGATGATTGAATACATGATAGTAGAAGTATATTAATTGTCATTTACGACTTTTAACATTGTATACCATAAAATACCACCCCGTACCATGGTGGTATTGTATGGTATTGTGTGGTATTTTTTGGTCTTGTAATTTGTTCACCCAGAAATTTGTAGATCAAATAGATCATGATGAACTCGTCCCTGCTGTGCAAACGTTTTCAAAAACGAATGAAAAACGAAGAAAATACCATATGGTATGCAGTTGGTACCGAAAGGCCAGAATTTTTTTCCTCAAAAAATATTGAAAATTGATCTCATTTTGTAGAGCACGATGAACTCGTTCCATCTGTGCAAAAAAAATTAAAATCCGAGTTAAAACGAAAAAGATATGAGTCAATTAAGAAAACTAGTGAAAATAAAAATGATCGTTAATTCTCTATCCTTAGATCTGGATTTTCTAAATGAAGGGTCCAGATTTGGTTATTGATGGGTGCATAACCATGGGTTATGCACCCTATCTTGAGCCGGTTTAAAGGGCGAAAGTTGAATTGAGTAGTTTATCACTCCATGGGAATTCCCAGTTTAGACTCTAATTCATGATTAATGCAATTAGATCTCTTTTTACCAAGTAGAGCAACTTGATTTCTCACAATTACTCTTCCAAATCAAAGCATTAAGGCTCCTTGGACTCCACTAATGAGATAGTCCCATTAAGGAAGGGAATTGGTGGTGTTATTTCTATCTCCCACTCAAATCCTATCTATCAATAGTAGTCATTAGTCAAGCCCTAGAAATTGAGGATTTTATCCTCCAATCCCAAGAACCCTACATTACATACATTGGGTTCAAATCTATGCAATCGAACTTTATAATCATTGATAGATAGAGATAACAAAGTCAATCAACACTGATTCTTACAATTCAAATCTTAACAAACATATAACTGGAGCTCTATATTTAACCAACTCAAGAAACTAAGGTGTCGTTTGGAAGTTGCGATTGTTAAATAGATGTATTGTTGAGAATGCATGTATAATATTATATATGTATTGTCGAATTTGATGCATTATAGAATACAACATTTGGTATGTGTGATTGTGTATGTCGCATCAGCTAAAAGCTGAGATAAAACAATCTCAACAATCACAACTAAAAGTTGAGATATAACAATCACTCAAAATGAGTGATAGTTTCTGTCACATCACAGAAACAATACATGTATTGTTTCTGTAAAAAAACAAAAAAACAATGCATTGTAAACAATACATACATAATGATAATCTCAACAAAACAATCACAACTTCCAAACGACCCCTTAGTTCATGCAGAAAGAGGGGAGAAAGTGCCAATAGGAGAAAATGACATTTATGTTCCAAATCTCCTTCTACTTCTTGATCTTCACTTCCTTGCTCCGGTACAGCTTGATGGAAATCGTCTCGAAAAGCTATTTATTATCGATTTATCTCTCTAAAACTCGTTAAAGTCCAGGTCGTGACACTGGCCATAGAAAAATTAGCCCCTCAAGTCCAAATCGTTAAAGTCCATGTTTTTAGTGCTCGGACCGTATGTTTTGACTGTCTTCTTGTAGACACTCCATTTCTCTTCCATCATCACTCAAATTGACTTTGAAACAACTACTTCAAGTCTAGGCTACTCTGAGAATATAAAAAGTAAAAATAAGAAATTCATCATGAGAAATCACCTAAATCAATGGAGATAAAGATGCAAGAACTAGAGGAATCACCAAACATTATTTTAAAACATTTCACTAAAATTTTACAAAATTTATTACATATCCAACAATCAACTAAAATGTTGAATGTAAAAAATGTCAACAAAACATAAAAATGTGTGCTACAAGCATCATTTCAAAATCTTCTGTCACAAAATTACATATTGTACATCCTGAATAATGATTAACATCTGGTATAGTTACTTTTTGATGAATAATACTACATTGGAAATCTTTCCATTTTCACGGAGCTACAAAATCCATTATACTACGTAGTTGAAAAATCCACCCCACTGACCCGATATTATTATTATATATAAACCTTAAGTGCAGTTACGGTTGCATAAACAGTAACATTTTGTTATCCCAAATTTATTTAAATTACAACTTTGTCTAATGTACATTTTATATTTTGATATGTCAAATTTAATTTTAATGTCAAAATTTTGAACAATCATGTTTTGGTATCTAAATTTTATGAGATTTTCGTACCTACAATTTTTTAAATTTACATATTGGTCCAATGTTTAGATTTCACTTGATCCAATCCACCAATCCTTTCCATCATCTACTTCCTTTTTGTTTCATTTTTCACTCGCCTTCCATAACCCTAATCAGTATACTATTTTTACGTATTCTAATGACAAGGATGAACAGGTCCATGCACGACACACCAACAGTCTAGATAATTAATAATTGAACCATGAACTACTAACTTTTCTAGCTCAATGTCGAGTCCAATTACAAATAAATATACATGGTTATTACTTATTAGAAAGTCGCCATTTCCTCTACAGGATTTGAAGATATGAAATTTTAAGCGCATTCCAGTTGTATTCCTTTTGCTTCTCTCTAGAGTTTTTCTTTTGCGGGGTTAATTTTCAAAAATTATACATGGAATGTTTGGCTAGGTATCTACACCTATCAAATAAATAGTTTCGATTTTTCTATAAAAAAAGTAAACAATTATCATATTAAATACATCACCATAAAATGAATTAAGCCTCAACTATGCAAATTACAGTTTGGTACCTAAACTTAATAGATCTTTAAATTTATAACCTAAATTTATTTTTTTGGCATTGCCTCAAAATATTGATGGAACATTACATATTAGTACCTAATTTTTTTGTATTACATTTTGGTACCTAAACTTTTGAAGTTCTACAAATAGGTCTAATTTTGTATGTGTAATTAAAACACCCTCGAATAAATGAGTATCCATACCCAAGTCATACACATTTAGATTATGAAAGTAAATATTCATACCCTACCCAAACTCATCTACAAACTTACAAACGCATATATACGTCACCCATACCCTACCCATAATCAATTGGTCTACTTGGGTTTAGGTAAATATCATTTATTAGCCAAAATTTTCAAAAAAAAAAATTTGAATGTTGACCGTCATATATCTCTTCTCAGTGAATATCATATTGTCAAATCCATATTACTAACAAAACTGCTAACAAAAAATTAATTTTTGACTAATAATACTAACAAAACACCATGACTGCCCACATAATATATATCCATATGTCGTCTCCGCCCCGCGACAAGGCTGTGCATCACCACCTAGTTATTATATAACACATTAACGACTAGATATTAACCAATATACTACGAGATTTCTTTGAGCCTTCCATCATCACTTTGAAGGAATACCTCAAAATGATATAACCTTTTTCCCAAAGTCACTACAAGATTGGCCACAATTACTGATTAATGGCTATGCTCTGACTTCCATCTTCTATTGTGTTTACAATGAAAGAAGATAATGAAAACCCGTATTAGAGGTTGTACCGGAAGTGGTAGAATATGTTATTTTGAAATTGTGATTCAAATGTTTCATACTGATAAATACAACTGACTAGTTTTATTTTTTATAAGAGATTTTTGATTGAACCGTCAGAACAATACAATTTTTCAATCACTTCAATGAACTATACGAAATGCAGTTATTCCCAATGGCGGAGCCACCTTGCATTCGGGTGTATACCAAGACCCACCTTGGTTTGGAATTAGGACACAAAAAAGAATAATATTTGTACATAATTCATAATACTCAAACCAAACACCTCATATTCACTAGTTTTACTTGTTTGTCAACAGATTGTCTCATTGTAGAAAACTTGGTTGGACATATTAATCTTCCATATTTTGTAAATAACTTTAGATTTTACATAAAATCTCTAGTTATTTATGATGAGTTTACGAATTTCTAGTCGACAAACTATGAAAATGTGTCAGGGATCATTTATATATTAATAAATTTTATTTTATATATTTTTATTTTTATGTCGGGTCCACCTTAAATGAAATCCTAGCTATGCCATTGGTTTCTCCCTAGTCCCCGTTGATTAAAAAATTCCCTCCTTTTGTCGCACAGTGAATGTAAGTAGGGATGGAAGTTTGGTACCGGTATTTGGGATATACCGAATACCCGTTTATTTTTTAGGGATTGAGATTGTGATTCATTTTGGAGGGCTATTCGGTATTCGGGATTACATGATTGGGATCGGTATATACCGAAAAATACCAAAAAATAAAAAATTAATGAAATATAGCACACAACCTTTAGTCATTCATCACTCTTTCACAAATTGGAAACCTCCATCCAACTCAATTTTGACTTTCCAGTTTAATTCACTCTCGTCTCTCTCCTAATCTCTTGTTATTTTCATAACACCAAAAAGCAAAAACTCGTATTAGCCGTCTCTCAACCTCCAATCTATCTATCTATCTATCTATCTATCTATCTATCTATACTAAATATTATGGCTATTCAAAAATAACTTCTTGCCACATAAGCACTTGGCGAATGCACAAGTTGCCAAGGTGGACAATTTTTTTACAAACAAAAAACTATTTATTGATGTATTTATGAAGCTATCTCTCTCTTCTTTTAATAATTCTACTCATTTTTACTAAAGTTAAAATAAAATTAAAATAAGTTAATTTTTTAGGAAACATTTAAACAACCAAACACATACATGAGTAATCATCTTTTTTTCCAATTAAACAAACTATAAAGATGGAAACAGAGAGTGATATGTCGTATTTGTTTAACCCAAGCTGATTAAATCTGATTAAATAAATTTTCTACTCATTTTTACTAAAATTTAATAATAAGTTACATTTTGATGAAGCAAGAAAAAAAACACACACACACATAAATAATAATATTTTCAATTAAACAAAATATAAACGATGGTCTAAGAGAAAACAAGGGTTTGATAATCAATCGACTTTGAGAAATGATCGATATGACTATATGTTTTTTTGCTATCAAACACTCACTTCTTTCTAATGTACATACCTATCAAATAAAACAAGTATAAATTTTATAGCAAAATGTTTGAATATAAACTTGACAGAGCAATAATTTTATTTTTTTTAAAACTTCTTATTTATTCCAATTAAATAAAAATATAGTAATTATTAATGCAAGCTTTTAATTTGTTTCTGCCTCATTTCCCATTTTGATTGTTTCCCTGGAAATAAAATCCAACTTTGAAAATAAGAAATCAAGAAAGTATGTCAACCACGATAAAAATAAACAAAACCCTCTTCTTAGTTGCCAATTTTTTTGAGATTTCTAATATTTGTATTCTCATAATTTATAGAGAAGGAAATGGTAATACATATGATTTTCTTTTCTTTGTATGAGAATAGGAGGCAGGAGTTACACGAGGCAACGATTAGATGACAAAATTTTGAGCAGTTGTAACATATTTTGCCTCTTAACGAAAAAGTTCATCTGATCATTGTGAAGATGAGGTGAACCAAGCCGAGGGTTGTCGACTACTCCCTCTTCCTCCTTGATCTGAAGCTAGCAACTGGTCTCACTTTCTCATCGATACGTTATTGTTTGCGGTTGACTGGCCGAGTTATACTCTTCTTCCATTCTTTTCTTAATTTCTTCCAAATTATAACTGTTGGATGGTAAATTTTCCCACTCTCGATGAGTGAATGTGTTTCTTCTTTGTTTTTCAAGGAGAAGGGTCGTCATATACTTTTATTTAAATATATAAAATATAATTAGAAAGGTTCATTGGTTGGACTTAGGGCATACCTCATTAGATTGAATAATTGATAATTTTTCTTGAATGCCTATTACAATTCGATTTCTTGAATGTTGAAATAGAAAGAAGAGTTGTGATGGTTGTTTATTATATTTAATGTTCATGATTGACATGCTACTAGCTAGCAATACAATGATGATCTGTTTAGTAATTAGTAGGTAGCAAAGAGGTTATAAGTAGAAGAGAACATAATTGGGGTTTTATAAAGGTCGCGAAGAAGAAAGAAAATGATAATGGTGGTTTCTCGGTTGTCTATTTCGATGTTTTTTTAATTTCTACATGTTTGCGATGACATTTGTTTGTTTCATTAAGATGAATTTTTCCGCATTGAACCCCTAACTAAAGCTTGATTTTGACATGATTGTTTTCATACAAACTACTATTTGGATTGATGCATATATTCAGTTCACAAATGAGGAATCTGCATGATAAAATGAGTTGAGTTGTATTGAAGACTGCTCCTTTCATTATTTTTCTACGTTGTTATTAGGTAAATATCACAATTCTTTTCTGCATGAGATATGTAGCTCTCTACAAAATATAAATTGTATTTAAGTATATGCAGTTTAATTTGCTGAAAATATTACTTTAATAAGTTTGTGACAGCTGATAGTTTTGTTTGTGGTTGGTTTTTTAGAACATTTCAAGGTAATTAAACGAGTAGGTGGAAGATTGATGGACGTGGATGCTAATGAGTTTCCTCATTATTCCAAAGTTGTATGTGTAAGTGATAATTCAGATATTCATGGGATTTAGATCGGAATATTCTCTATTATCGTATACCGACATATGAGAAGGGAGAGAAAATAAAAAGCTTTTCGCTTATTTTTTTATTAATTGAAGCACATTTTCTTATTCTAACTTCTTCTTTGTTGCTGTAAATTTTTTAACTTCTTTATCACAATTGTGTGCTAAAGAATGAATAACTCTTATGTTTATAATCTTAAAGGGCGAGTTCGATAAAAAAATTCTAAATCAATAAAGACCAATCTACAAAGAGCTCAGTTAATAAAATTAAAATGTTCATAAATAAACAAAAGGTATAAAAGTATGAAACAATACCTGAAATAAGGTAAGTGGGATTTACAATTCCATATATATTACCTTAACAAACATAAATAATAATAACAATTAGAATACTATAACGAATTATAAAATAACCAAACAAAATACACCGCCCAACGGGCGGGTAAAAAACTAGTTTGTTAAATTAAAGATTACCAATAACAAGAATTTGAGATGTCACCACTCCTCCATTCTCCTTATCCATATCATAGGTTTAGGCAAACTCAAGACTCTTTACTTAGTCTCTTTGCCCTAAATTAAACAATCAAATCTAATTTATATATTTAAATATTAATTAAAAAGTTAATTAATTTCGTATTCGATAATACCGACTGGGATATCGAAATATTTAGGAATTGAGATTGGGATACCGAAATTATTTAGAGATTGGGATTGACTTTAGGGTGTAATTCGGTATTCGAAATTTTGGTATTTGGTATTGGGATACCGATACCGTACCGATTTCCTCCCTACAAGTAAGGCATCGAAGACAGGATTGTGGGTTCGATAGTGATCAATTTTGAAATAATACAAAAAATCTATTGATAATATAAAGAAAATCATTAAATTTAATTATTGGTCATACTTGGAGTTTGAGATAATCAAAGTCAAACATTTTTATGTGTAAATAAAATGTTTATTTTGTACCTCGTCCTATGAAACTCGTCAAATATTTTTATAGGGCTCGTTTATTTTACACCATCAACTTTACGAGTACATTATGTTTTTATAGGATGGGTTTACGTAACTATTAACTTTTCGAGTATGTTACGTATCCTACATCAAAATCATAATTTTGATCATCTAGTTCTTCACAAAACCATCTCAATCATCTAATGTACAACATTCATGAAATAAAAAATTTATGAATTTGCGCAAAAAAATCATTTACCATTTTCTTTTATTTTGAGTGCATCTAAAATTTAATTTTTCAAACAACTTAATAAGATTTTTTATGTCTAATAACCATTATTATAAGAAAAAGGGGTGCCGCAGTCTGGCGAGCAGGCTGCTGGTAAGGATCTGGGCATAGTCTGTTCAGTGGATGCGGCGGTCTGTGTGGGGTCTCATACGGCTTGTGGGATGGTTCTGAGGGACTTGTCTGGTGCAGTGGTGTTGGCCAGGGGATGCTGTTTGCAGATATTGATGTTACGGGTATGGCAGAGCTTTTGGCACTTCGTGAGGCGGTGCATTGGTGTCTTATGATGGCCAGAGATGCAGTCACGTTTCAAGGGGATACCAAGGTGGTGTTTGATAAGGTTAATGCTGGGATGGTAGCGGATGTTGGGGGGGGGGGGGGTCATTTTTGAGGAGTTTCGCTTGCAGCGGTTGATGTACCCCAATGTTCGGTTTCATTTTGTTAGGAGGGATAGCAATAGGGTAGCCCATCTGGTTGCTAAGAAGACCCTTTCTTTATTTCCCGATCGTTGTTCCGGGTTTGATTTTTGTGCTTGGCTCTCTAGGGAGGAGGGTATGATTTAACTCTTCTTACTCTTGTTTAATGCAAGCTATCGTTTTTGCTATAAAAAAAATAATTAATGAAAATGCTTGAATCATGTATAATATATTAATTTTAGACTATCATTTATTAAACAAATACTAAATCGAGACTATGGTGAAGCACATAATCCAAAATCGCTGGATGTATATCTTAGACGCTCATCTTTTTATATATTTCAACGAAAATACGAACTGGAAAACTTGATTATGAAGAAAAAAAGAGTTTTTTTTTTTTTGGTATCTCGTTCGAAGAAAATCAAAGCCTAGAACTTTGAAGTTTTCGTTTATTCCATTAAAGAAAGAAAAGGGATTGTGATGCATAGATATGGAGGCGATCAAGTCATCAGCTGTTTCTTTGTACGAGTCCACATTAGGTTGGGAACTTAATTAAGAAAGAAGGAAAGCATCTTCGGCCTGCTGGACTGGAAGTTGATTCTGCTTAAAATGGACAAACTGGGAAATTCTTTTGCCTACCTAACAATTCGTATTACTTCCTTGCGATATATATCATCATCATCAGTAGGATCCCATACAAGAACAAAGCTAAGGAAAGAGCATGAGAATTTTTGACACGGAAATAATTGGGCGAGCTTTGTTCTTGTATGGACGGTTCTGTGAGTTTCATCTTCTCTTTCCTTAGCTGGTCACAGATTTCTAGACAGCTTTAAAGGATCAAAAGATCATAACACAATCATTTTACATCTTTTTTCAAAAATTTGTGCACGAAAAATTAGATTTTTTTCTCGAAAAGATAATATGCATTTTGATATTTTTTAGAGCAAATTTTTTTCTTGTGCTTGAGAAAATTATTTGATGATATCATATCAGTATATCATAGCGAGAATATCATTATATGACACTGATATCAATATCATAAAGGAGGAGATTTGGGCTGATTTTTAACAAAACACAATAAAATGGATAACATAGTGTAGATCTTAATGTTGATATGATGTTCATATCACTATTATATCATGATATTATCACACTACACCATAGTAATAAGATGTTGATATTATAGTTATATGATGTTGGTATGGTTCTTATATATGCCAAAATAGTTTGATGACATCATATCATGATATTGGTATGAGGTTTTATACTTGAAAAAAGGCTAAATTGCAAGTTTGGTCACTCGCATTGCTATAAAATTTGACGTTTGCCACTCAAATTAATTTATTCCATTTATAGTCACTTAAATTAGTTGAACAGTCCAAGTTCGATCACTCTCCGTTAACCTCCGTTAATGACGACCATTAAGTGATGACGTGGTTAACAGAAAATCACAGTCAACATATTTTAACACTAAAAAATGATGACCCGACCCGCCACATCATATTTACGTGGCAGGTCAGCCCTACTTGCCCAACCTGCGAACCAACCCAATAGTTGACCCAACCCGAGACCCGACCCCCCTGAAAAGTAAATCAAAACAGGAAAGGGTAGGTCACTTTCCCTTCCTCCATCATCCTCTCATCCTCCCGCGTCTCTCCTCACCCAACTGTTCGAAAATCAAATCGCCGAAGAAGGAGGGAGGGAGGGAGGCTGCCGCGCCGCCGCCCTGAATCCCTTCCCCCAATCTCTTCCTCCCGCGTCTCTTCTTCATCGCGCGCCGCTCATTTTTCCTCTATTGCAACCTGACGCGAAACCCTAAATCGGAGCTCGTCTTTTCTCCGGCCGTGGGTTGACAAAGGAGACAGAAGAAGCCCCATCCTCAAAGCTGCAAGCCTCTTCTCTACTGTTTTAAAGGTAAGGCTTCACATGTATTTGGTTCTTCTCGCTTTTATCTGGAGATGCGGAAAAGATGAGTTGTCGCTGTCCTGTGGAATCTTTTGGAACTTTACCTTTGTTTATACTGATGGTGGAGCTCGTTCTTGTCTTTTTTTCCAGCTCACCCATACACGACAGCACCATGGTGCGTCATGTGCGTGCACCAAATGCTCCCCAACCGAAATATGGTGAGTCAACTATCGATTTTTCACTTATCATAATGGTAGAGTTGATTTTCTTGTTCCTTTCATAGCTGGCCTTTATTGGAGTAAAGGACAACAATTGGTTTTTTTCGAATTGAAAATTAGGGTTTGTGAGAAATACCAAAACCAGCAGCATTGAAGTGGTTGACATGTCATTTTCATGCTTTTAATACAGGTTGTTGGCTTATAGAAGTAAGACTGCCTCTGCCCCATTACTGCTTTGGTCACTTTTAATCACTCATTCTCTCTTTCGTTTGCAACAGGTGCTTCTAGCGGAGAGTTTACATTTGAAGTGCACTTATCAGAAGCATTGAAGAAGAGGGGTGGCAAGTATTTCCTCAATGAGAAGTCTACAGTCTACTGGGACTATGCGGATATTGATGAGTTATCAACACTTGATATGCCTGACATATACAAGGCATGTGGAGGGAAGATTGATAAGCCGAAGTTCTTCTAGAGCTCTCCTTCAATTGATGCTATGTCAGAGATCACGTTAAATGAAGATATACTCGCCATGTCAACAAGTGCAAATGAACAAGCGAGGGTCATCGAACTATATGCCATCTCTGAGGAAGACATTGTTGAGTTCATGGACAGTGATGAGGAAGAAGATGGAGCTGCCACCAAGGGTAAAAAGGGTAAAGAAGTTATTGTTCGTGACTCGGGTGATGATGCCGACAATGAGGAAGAAGATGACAGTGACTATGAGGCTAGTGAAGAGGAGGGGGACTTTAGCAGAGATGACAATCTGCAGTTTGAGAGAAGCGTAGCTGCAGGCTGATTTCTACAGCGAAGAAGACGAAATTGAGAAGTGCAAGAAGACTATCATAGAGGCAGAAGAGGGTTCAGATGTCGACTCAGACGATCGAAGGACAATTTATAGCTCAGATGAAGATGAGGACAGTCACCAGACACAAGAGTTTCGAGCTGAGAGAGACATGGTGAGCCCTACTTTCGCTGTTTCGCAAAGATTTGGCAGTTTCGACTAGTTGAAAGAGGCCATAAAACAGCATGCCTTTGTGGAAAAGCGCCTATTCGTTTCAAGAAGAACGACAAGAGGAGGCTGCAAGCAGTATGCACTGATCCATGTGATTGGTATATATGGGCCTCCAAGATGAGTCTTACAGATGCAGTCCAGATCAAGAAGTGCAAGCTACAACATTCTACGGATTGTCGGAGGACTTTTAAGGTGAAGTTTGCAACTGCCAAGTTTCTAGGTGAGAAACTTGCTAGGAAGATGGCAGCAGACAAGAATACGAGCAAGGGGTTGCTCAAACAAATCTGCAAGGAAGATTTTAAGGAAGATGTATTGGATTCAAAGGCATGGAGGATTCGAAGGTCTGCTCTTGATCAGGTTAGGGGTAGTTTTATAGAGCAATTCCGAGGGCTATACCATTATGCCGAGGAATTGAGGTGGAGCAACCCAGATTCTACAATGATCATAGAGCAGAGAAACCAGCACTTCGATCGGATGTATGTGTGTTTCAAGGCTTCAAAACTGGGTTTCCAGGCTGGTTGCAGCATGTCTTGGTTATAGATGGCTGCTTTTTGAAGCATGAGTATGGAGGTCAACTGTTTTCAGCTGTGGGTATTGATGCAAATGACCAGTACTTTCCAGTAGCCTTTGCTCATGTACCTGTGGAGAATAAAGAGAATTGGGAATGGTTCTTGGAGCTCATCTCTAGTGACTTGGAGGTGAGGGACAATCCCGGATGGACTTTCATGTCCGACAAACAAAAGGTATGCTTTCAATATTGATATCTTGTTTTTGGGCTTACAATTGTAACATTTACAGATTATGAGGTGTGTGTTATTGGTGTTTTAGTGACTAGTGCCAGCTCTTGATGGACTCTTCCCATTCTGTGAGAAGAGGTATTGTGCAAGGCACTTGTGGACCAACTTCAAGGGTGCGTGTGGGGGGTCCCAATACATGAAGAACCTCTTATGGGCAGCAGTTAGAGCGGAAACAATTCATGAATTTCGCCACCAAATGCAAGCCCTATCAGACAGTGGCGTAGCCAGGATTTTGAGTAAGGGGGTGCCAATTTAAAAAAATTAAAATGACTATCAATTTTTTATAGTGACCCACGACGGGTTTTCATATTTTGAAAAGTCTGTAAAATACATTCGTTTACTTCTTGAATAAGCATGTAATTATGAGGTTTTTTAATTTAATTTACTTATTATTTATAAACGGTAAATTATATATATGCAATAGAACGTATTATTGTATCATGTAAGTAATTGTTGTTTAGTGGAAGATGTCAAAGCTAATAGTAAGGGGGTTTCATGTTCAAATCCTAGCTATAGCATAAACTAATACCCCTATTTTTTAATGTTCTAGCCCCGACCCAAGGGTGTGCCGTGGCACACCCTTCTAACACTGTGTCTCCGCCCCTGCTATCAGAGTACAACAAGGCAACCTATGATTGGTTGATGGATAAGCCATTCTACCATTGGACAATGTCACATTATCAAACCCTCTGCAACTCTAAGATTCATACGAACAATTTGGCGGATAGTTGGAACAATGTGATTATAGAAGAGAGGGTCCTATATGCATGTGGGAGGGGATTAGAAGAAACTTGATGGTGTTATATGCCCACAGAATGAGTATGGTATCTAGTTGGACAATTATGTTCACTGAGAAGATTGAGAAGGAGCTAGACGAGACTACTTAAGAAGCATTGAAGTGGTCAGCAAAAAGTAATGGGAACGGTCAATTTGAGGTGAGGTGGCACAGCCATCAAGTTGTGGTCAATCTGAAGAAGAAGAAGAAGAAGACATGTAAGTGTAGACATTGGGAGTTGACCGACATTCCGTGTGTGCATTCCATCACTGCAATCAGGAAGGCAAAACTTTTGATCAAGGACAATGTTGTTGATTGCTACTTGAGGGAAACAGTGGCCAAGATTTACCAGTTCTCCATTTCACCTACTAATGGCAAGGAGTATTGGCCAGTTTCTGAGTTGGGGGATTGTGGATAGGGCTGTCCATTTGGTTTTGGTTTTTTGGTTTTAACCGAAACCAAACCAATTGGAAAGCTAATGGTTTCAGTTTTTTGGTTTTAAACCAATGAGCAACTTAATGGTTTTGGTTTGGTTAAAACCGAAAAACCAATAGAAACCATTAAGAAACCAATAAGAATGAAATTATTTATCAACAATTTTTTTTTGTTTGTTTCTTTTGAGCCAACCAATAATTTGTAATGGCCATTTATCATTATTATGACGTTAATTCAATAAAAAGAAGGGAAATATGAATAAATACGAGTGTATGAGTACATGTTGGTTTTGGTTTTGGTTTTTGGGATTTGGTTTTTGGTTTTTGGTTTTTCATACTTAATGGTTTGGTTAACCAAACCAAACCAAATTGACAGCCCTAATTGTGGAGTCCCTCTAGTTGCAAACTCGAAAAAGAGGGGCAGACCAAAGAAGCAGCAAAGAAAGGGACTCAACGAGGATGAGAAGGGGAAGAAGAAACAGAAGAAGAGTGAAAAGGAATCATCAAAGCCGGAAGGAAGGAAGTACGCGTGCACTACATGTGGGGTAGTTGGGCACACCAAACGGTTCCATAACGAATAAAGGAAGAAACAGGTGGAGGAAAGGAGACAGGCTAAGGAACAGGCTAAGGAAGAAGCTAAAAGGGCGAAACGGCTCGAAAGAGCTGGAAAAAAATTGGTTGGCAGCCCTACAAAGGCAGCAACAGAGGGCTGCAAAAGCGTCATTGAGTCAGCCCAACATTGTCCAGCTCATGCCCTATGTATTGATTCATTCACTTGTACAATTTTGCTTTCTAATCAAGTCCTACTATCTTCTAATGTCGCTTTAACTGTGCAGGGAACTACTAGGAGGCCACGAATTCAGGCATCACAACAGCTCAGCCAAGGATGTGGAGGATCGCAAAATGCAAGCCAAGTGACTCAAGAGAACGAGTGAAGATTAGTTGCAGCTTAGGTCCAAATGATAATTACAATTTTGAAGCCTCCAATTGGCTAGTAAATGTAGACTTGATATATTGACAAACTAGTAGATGTTGAATGTTGCTTTGTTAGCTAGCCTATTAGGTCATGGTGAATTGCTCTTTTGGAAAAACATTGTCCTCGAGGCTATAATTATCATTTGGACCTTGTAAGACTACAAGATTTATGAATGACTATCAGGTTTAATCAATCTTCCAGTATCATTGGAAGGTTCTTTTGCACAAACACGTGCCTTGTTGTTCCAATCGTGCTGCTACCTGTGAGTGACCAATTATAATACAACATTGCAATTCGAATGGCCAAAGTTAAAACCATTTTGCATTTATAGTGACCAAATATGAAATGAATGTGCAATTTAAGTGATAATTCATGATACCAATTTGCAATTAAAGTGACCAAACATGAAACAATTTAGCAATTCAAGTGACCATAGCTTAAATGGATAATACTAGGTTGGCTTAATTGTCAACAACTAGACAGATCGTTCGACTACACCAACTACACATCAATAGATTAGAACAGCTACAACTACACAGACGACTTATCACTTTCCTATCCAAAACAAAGAGAGTACAATAGCTCCTAAAATGATGAACGACACCATTTTTCGATCAAACTTGGACAACTCCTTGTTTTGCCGCTTCTCTAGCTCCCGAATTCGACGATGAAAGTTTTGCACCACATTTCTCATATGCTCATCAAGGGCTGGTTCATGCCATCTGAAGTAGTTACATGCTCCATTTGTCTACACATCATCTCACAGAAAAAATAGAAGGATGAAAAAGACAATATAATAGTCGAATTGTAACATTAAAAAGGAAACAAAGGTGGATGAAATCTTACCCCATATCTGCTGCATCCATAAAACCTTCTCCCTGGATTCGCCTCAGTCCAGCTCGTCTTCAGATCTGTTGGCTCTCCACAGTGACAGAAGGGCGTCGCCATTGGTAGAGGGGAAGTGAGAGGAGGAGGAAAGGAACATATGGATGGGGAGGGGGCGATTCTCGAGTAGATTCAGAAGAAGGAAGAGAACATATGGTTAGGGAGATGTCGTTCTTCATTTAGAGGGGGTCGACTTATAAAAAGGGTTAGATTCAGGGGGTCGGGTCTCGGGTTTGGGGTTGGGTCAATTATTGGGTTGGTTCGCGGATTGGGCAAGTAGGGCTGACATGGCGGGTAAATATGACGTGGCGGGTCGGGTCATCATTTTTTAGTGTTACAATATGTTGACTGTGATTTTCTGTTAGCCACGTCATCACGTAACGGTCGTCATTAACGGAGTCTAACGGAGGTTAACGGAGAGTGACCAAACTTGGACTGTTCAACTAATTTAAGTGACTATAAATGGAATACATCAATTTGAGTGGCAAACGTGAAATTCTGTAGCAATTTGAATGACCAAACTTGCAATTTAACCCTTGAAAAAACATAGCAAAATGGATATCATTGTATAGATCTTGATGATACTACAACCGACACGTGTTTTGAAGAGTTCATTTTTATGTTCAAAATATAGCCAAATGAATATCAATATGTAGATTATAATTAATGCGTTCATTCTGTGCAAAAAAAAATATTTTAATTTCGAGTTATAACAAATTATGTATAATCCGATTAAGAAACATGGGGTTATCAAAAGTACATTCTCTCTCCTCTGAGTTCGTTCATATTGTAAAAAAAAGTGGGAGAATTACCAATCCACCCCTCATTATTTTATTAGGAATTATTCTCGACCATAATATGGGAGAAGGGATTGAGAATGGATGATAGGGTTTTGTAGTGGTTTTGTAGATGAGTTTTGTATCCTATCCTATCCATTCTTATTATTAATGTCATTGTTATTATTATTATTATATATGGCCAACAGGGATGACTTCTACATGTATTTATATGTATATATAATATGGTCACAACTCACAACTCAATGATCATTCGATGGCCAGCAAAAAAGGCTTGAATAATATGCATAGGGCTTTCAGTCATGCAATTGGATAAGTGTTCGTTGTTTTGGCTGGTTTTGCTTAAGGTGAGCTGCTGATCCGGTACGGTAGTAAACCATTCATGTTCTTCTGTTTGCTAGCTAGAATCGATCTAGTATCTATTTACTCTACTATTCGTTTGATATGATCACACTTGGTAATTTGATGCTCTGGTATAAACGAATGTATAATTTGAATATATTATGACTTTTATTGTGTCTACGGTAAATTTATGAGACCGCGTATCTTTAGTAAGAAAATGCTAATTAGATCTTGAATTAACATGATTTTGGGAAATGATATATGCTATACTATCATCCTTAATGAGTGAATATTAGGTTCTATTTATCCAAATCATAATAATCAATAATTTTTGGGTAAATTGCAAATTTGGTCACTAGGTTTACTAAAAAAATTCACGTTTAGTCACTAAAACTATTTTATGCAATTGGTTGCCACTAAGACTAGTTCAATAGTTCAAGTTTGGTCACTAATCGTCCAACTCCGTTAACTTTATCAGATAAAGTTAACAGAGTTAGACGGTCTATGACCAAACTTGAACTATTGAACTAATCTTAATGACCACAAATAGAATAAAATATTTTTAGTGACTAAATGTGAAACCTTTAAAAAAATTCAGTGACCAAATTTACAATTTATCCAATGTTGTTTCTAATTAATTAATTTTAATCTATAAAATTTATAGAATTATTACCTAGATTTTTAATCTTTAAGATATGGTATACTAGTATCACTTGCCAAAGGTTTGCGGTATGATAAAGACAAAACCCATTATACTACCTACGTACTTGAAAAATCTATCTCACTGACCCGAGAGTAATATATAACAACAAAGTAACGACTAGATCATATTAATCCATATACTACGAGATTTCTATGAGCCTTCCATCACCACTTTGAAGGAATCGACCTCGGTATGATATAACTTTTTTCAAGGAGGTTGTATTTGAAAAATCAGCAATAAAATAATTGGTGAAATTATAATTTAATTGTAGTTCAATCGTTTTATATAGTTAAATACCGCCTATAATTTCGTTTTCAGTAGAAATTTTTTTGGGTCAAACTGATACTAGATTCTATCATTGTTTTTTTTTTTCACTGCAAGATTGGCCACGATTACTAACTAATGGCTATGCTCTCTGACTTTCATCTTCTTTTTTAGTTTGTTTACAATGAACTATATGACCTGCAAGCTGCATGTTACTCCCTATTAATTAAAAATTCCTTTAGTGCAGTATTACCAGGCATAAGAAGTCAGGATTGTGGGTTGGATAATGATAATTTTTGAAAGAATACTTATCGATAATATACAGAAAATTATTAATATGTGATCATTGTTTATACTTTGAGATAATTAAAATCAAACAAAGTGTATGCATAAAATAAAAGGTTTATTTTGCATCCTGTAAAATGAAACTCGTCAAATATTTTTATAAGGCGGGTTTATATTACATCAACTTTATGAGTATGCACACCATCAACTCTACGAGTATGTTATGTTTCATGCAACATAATTTTTTTTTTCAGCATTCAATTCTTCTCAAAACCATCTAAACCTCTCACAATATAACATTAATGAACTAGAAATTTGCGCAAAAAAAAAATCATTTCAGGTTTCCTTTTATTTCAAGTGCTTCTAAAATTGAATGTTCCAAACAACTTAATAAATTTATTTAAGTCTAATAACCATTATAAGACCAAATAAATTATTGAAAATGCTTGAACTATGCATAATTTTAGACTATGATTTTAGTAAATAAATATTAATCGAGACTATGGTAGGGCATATAACCCGAAATCGCTAGATGGATCTTAGACGTAGCCCATAAAGCCATCTTCCAACTCTCCCTCGTGATTTTTTCGAGCCTAGAGAAGCGACGTAGCCCATAAAGCCACTCCCTTTCGACAGAGATGGACTAAGTCTTCAAGCCGGATTGACAAGGAATTTGAGGTTTAATGATCGGATCGGTGTTCAACCGGATTAAGCCGATTTTGACATGATATACAGGGAGTTAATATTGAGGAGCCACTAACACCTAATAAAGTATACACATATATTATATATATGATATGACATCTCAAAATAACAATAAAGTAATTAACAAAATCACAAAAAATCATCAATCCACGACAAGCGAATGAATCTATAGATTCTATATTGTTTCCTAAGCTATTCACCAGATAGAAGACCAAAGCTGGGTAGGGGCGACGGGAGCTGGGTTGAGGCCGTCGGGGAGATGGCATCGAGGCGCCAGGGAGCTGGGTCGAGGCCGTCGGGGGCAGGCGTCGCGTCGCGGCGGGGGGAGTAGGCGTCGCGGCGCGGGGAGCTAGGTCGAGATGTGGGGAGTTCGGTTCCAGGCGACGGCATGGGAGCGGCGTCGCTGTGCGCGAGAGGCGCCGATCGACGCTGACGGAAGGAGGAGAAGATTTTGGAGGACGCAGGAGAGACGGAGGAGATATGGGCTGCTTTGCTGCATTGCTTGACTCGGCGGAAGGGAGTGGCGGAATTGGATTTAGGGTGGTGCCCGATGGCATTGCATGGTATTTATAGCCTTTTCTTTCCCCAACTAGGGCATAACGACTTGGACAATCGAACAATATACATGCATGGGAATGGGAGAGCCTCGCAGTACTATCATACATGAACATGTTATATAAATAGAGTGTCATCAGAAATACCCCACACTTGAACTTTGCTTGTCCCCAAGAAAACACTATTCACAGTAATACAACTCAATGAATACTAGAAGTATCACTCAATCACGATCTTAACTAGTGGATCATAAGTAACTTACAAAGTCAATAATAGCATGAGAGAATCCTAACCACATCAACATGTAAGAACATCATGCAATCCAATCGAAGCATAAACAACTAACCATGCATCAAATCAAATTCTCATACCAATAGGGTGAACCTTTTGATAAACATTGCCGAGCTTTGAATGCTTCTATCATCAAATTGACATACCCTTTAAGCCCTTTTGCTTATTAGATAGGGTTAATACGTTAGTTTGGCCCGAACTATAGACAAACTTTCTACTTTGGCCCGTGGTATCGAAAATTGCTATTCCGGTCTAAACTATGTAGCATACTTCTTGATTTGGCCCGAAGGCGGGTTTGACCGTCAAATTAGACGATCAACCGAGTTGACCGTTAGTCAAGGTCGCTCACTTGCCACTGTCATCTATCAAGAAATAATAATAATTTTTTTAATTTTTGAATTTTGTTTACTTTCTAATAATAAAAATAATAAATGGAAAAAAAATTAAAAGAGCTCCACAAGTTATCTCGGAGATTTTTCCAGAAATAGCACCTTTAAAAAAAAATTACAAAACAAGCACCCTTCCAAAAATATTTACAAAACTAGCACCTATTTTTATGGATCGCACCTTAGAGGTGCGTTTTACAATTAAAACGCAACCTAAGAATGCGTTTCCCACATAAATCGCACCCCTAAGATGCGATTTATGCGAAGTCAGATTATGAAACGCATCCCCAAGATGCGTTCAACGTTTGGTGGCCAGCGACCTTCCAGTCCGCACGATTGAGGTGCGATCCGACGGGCTGGAGCATAGCCACGTCAGCAATCCGCGCGGTGGATTGTAGATCGCACTGGCGAGGTGCGATTTCTCGCCTGGAAAATTGGAGCGTCAGTTTCCAGAGCGTTCAAAAGCACCTTCAAGAGGGTCTGAGCTGTCTGCACTGACGTTGTTCTCTCCTTCTTCATCAGAGGGGTCGCTGACTGGTGCTGGTGTGGCAGCCTCCATCTGATCCTGCTCATGAAAGGCACCTTCATCAGCTCCATAATGGTAGTTATGAAAACTACCGCTGCCTGAATGGAAGTTGTATTGGGCTTGGTTGGGGACGTTCCGTTGAACTTCTTCTTCATATGACGAGAAAGATTGATGATGGCTTGCACCTTGCCCTCCATCTTGGTACTGAAAATAGGAATGAGGATCATGGTAACTTTGGTAGGGATGATCGTCATATAATTCACCTCCACCATGGATACCAGATGTTTGACCGTGTCCAGAATGACCTCCAACACCAACGGCTGGCTCGGTGTAAACGAACATCTCGGCTTTGGCCAATTTGTTGGACCTCAAGAATTCGAGCATGGAATCTACGTCATCTTGAGTAGTTATGGTATATTCCTCATGCCACAATGACCCAGTTGCTCTGTTTGGGTATCGGTACACCATACGATCTACTCTTCTCGTGTCATCCATGCAAGTAACGTCAGTGCATATTTGATGGAGGTCTTCAAGCTTCGGTCTGGTACCGACCGTTATTTTCTGAAAATTGCCACCGACGTAGGTGGCCCCCTTTCCGGTCTCTTCCGTGTAACCATTTCCACCGTAAGCGAAGCGTGAACTGACGGAATGCCATCTGCACACAAACAAACCGTAGTTTAGTTAATATCATAAAAATCACAAATCACAAATAACAATAAAAAGTAACACAAAATAAACTTACGAGTTAATGTTAATGGCATAAAAAGTAACACAAAATAAACTTACGAGTTAATGTTAATGGCAAAAACACTAAATAAATATAGACATACAACAGAAAAATGAAAGAGAGAAGGAGAGGTGTGAAGAGTAGAGGTTTTCCGGCAAGTCTTATATAGGGGAAAAAATGACGAAAACCGCACCTCTAGGGTGCGGTTTTAGTCTACCATGCAGCCCTACGTCCATAATTCTCTGCATGGCTGTGTCGGGTGTCGGAAAATTATTGACACATAGACCGCACTTGGGGGGTGCGTTCTACCTGGCCAAACCGCACCTTAGAGATGCGGTTTATTCTTGGAGGAATAAAACGCATCACTAAGGTGCGGTTTGCGTAGGTCAGGCCTAAACCGCACCTCGGCCATGCGTTTTATGTAGGCCAGACCTGAAAACACATGGCCAAAGTGCGTTTTAAGCCCACCAGAATGGAACGCACCACAAGGGTGCGGTCAATAAAAAAGGGTGCTAGTTTTGTAAATATTTTTGGAAGGGTTCTTGTTTTGTAATTTTTTTTTAAAGGTGCTATTTCTGGAAAAATCTCGTATCTCGCTGCCCTTCTTCTTCCTCGCATCCTCCGACGAGTCCTTCTGCCTCACGTTCTCCGGTAGAGAGCAATCCACCAAGTGGGCGGAGGAAGCTCTCCACATGGCGGCGCTCGTCTTCAGCTTCGGCATCACACCCGTCGTCGCCACTGCTGTGCTGGAGTTGTTGTAGCTTCGGCATCACGTCCTGCGGCGAACTCTCCACCATGCTCATTGACGATGAGTCCGAGACCCAACATTTTGCCGTCGATTGCGCCTGCTCACCCACCGACGCAATGATAAGAAAGGAATCGCTCCAACCCTTCTTCCTCGCCTCATCCATCTGGGGCGAGTCGTCCCGGCGGTCCACCGCCATCTGCTCGCTCTTGCGGGAGACGAAATCACCACCCGATGAAAGCAATGCGGGAGGATAAGGTAAGAGGCGCTGGGATAATTTGGGGAGCTTTTTTAATTAATTTTTTTAGTTTATTATTATTATTATTATTATTATTAGAAAGTAAATAAAATTAAAAAAAATTGTATTCCCTGATAGATGACGTGGCAAGTGAGGTGGACCTTGACTAACGGTCAACTCGATTGACAGTCTAATTTGACGGTCAAACCCGCCTTCGGGCCAAATAAGAAAGTATGTTACATAGTTTAGGTCAGAATAGCAATTTCCGATACCACGGGCCAAAGTATAAAGTTTGTCTATAGTTCGGGTCAAACTAAGGTATTAACCCTATTAGTTATTAGAACACCTACTCTTACTTTTTTTTCTCATTTTTGGTTATTCTTCTCCTTTGAACATCATTTTTTTTTTTATCATTTTCTGGTGTAGGGAGCTCTCTATTTACAAGAGTATTAGACCCTTATTGGTTGAGCAAGAGCTAGAAGCTCTTATACCAAAACTCCTGTGGAGGGTCAATGAAATTAAGAAGTGTTGGAAGCTTTTGTCGTGCCCTCAAAATCATATCATCAGCACAGGAGGAACTAGCATCAACTTGTAAGACTTCCCCACTAAAGCTCAACTAGTATCTCTTCCAAAATCCAATTTTATGCAATAAAAAGATGCCTCACATGTTGGGCTTATGAGTGGCGGAGCCAGAAATTCAAATAAGGGGGTTGACCTTGAATTGTTGTTATTGGGGGAGGGAACCTAGAGCTTTATATACTATTTTAATTCATAAATTTGACCAAAATTTACATATAATTTTAACTGTTTTTTTACAATTGAGGGGGTTATAGCCCCTCCTGGCTTCAACCTAGCTCCACCACTGGCCGCATATCCCACACTATATTTCTCAACATAGCATGACAAATTTTGAAGGATACCAACATGTATAGATAGGTAGTTATTAGATTTTTCATTTTACAAAAGAGACAATTCACCCTTTGAAAAGCTTTTTTAAAAATTGGGAGACTCTTTTGCATAATCAGAAATCTATGAATGAACCAAACAACATTCCATCCAAACACATCAAATGGTCATTATATCTCATTGACTATCGCATCCTTCATAGTTACTACACGTTCCTCCCTAGATTGAATGACATTCCCTAGACTCATTGATTCAAAGTAAGATGAGCAGTGAACATGCTTATAGGGGATGCCTAAACGTCATTAGTTGGAAAACATCTTTAGTATTTTCGAAAAAAATTCACATGGATCATATTACTAGTTGAACTCGGATAAAATTTTGAAATTGAAAGGCTAAAACTATATCTCATGTATCAAGCATAATCAAGTAACTAGCTTTTTACCCGGCACGTTGGCCGGTGAGTTTAATTTTATCATTTACATTAATCAATGTATCTATATGTTTTAAACTATTTTGGAACTTCTAAATTTTTTACATTTGCATTCATTGGTGAGTATGCGGTGCGTCTATAAATTAAAAATTCTCCATACTTGGCACATTCACTTATGATGCTTCGATTCACTGATCATAAATCATGTCACAAAGATATATCACATCCCATATAGAATCTTATGTCAAGATTTGTCAATATTATATTTCTTATACAATCTATGACATTTAATGAATCTCGAGTTTGGGCGAACTCTCAACCAATGATGTTGCTCAGATGACGACAACTTAGTTAGAATTTTTTATAAAGGTACTTCAATATTACATAAATTTGGTCATCCCAATTGAAAGTTTACTGTCTTAGTGTAAGATCATATTTTTCTATCAAGACACTCAATTTAATATCTTATACAATATGTACCAATTGTTAATTCCTGAAGTTTAATATAGACTCACCCTCAACTCATGGTCGTTGTTTAGATGTTGGTTTAGAATCTCGGTCCAAGATACTCACACACTATCGAGGGTTCTAATCTTAACATGGTCCATTGTTATATAATTTTCTAACTTATCAAATATGCATTTGCTAAAATTTATTTATCTTTGGTGTTGGTTTTGAGATAAAAATTCAATTACTTATACTAATATCTTAATTTTGTTGGTGTAATGCCACATCTATTGTCAATATCTAAGCATGATCTGATCTTATACTCTAAGTAAAAAAATGCTATTCGGACCACGAATTAACCGGATTTGTGGGCATGATACTATACCCTAACCCTTGATGAGTGAACCCTAGGTTTTAGTTATCTAAATCATAGAGCTTAACCCCTAAGATTGTGCATGTAATTTGTTGTATAGATTTTAACGAATCATGACCATTGATTTTTGTTTATAATTAAATTGATCTTAGATATGAGATTTATAAATTTAAGACCTAGATTTTAATCTTTAAGGGTCTGAGAATAATATCATATGCAACTCCAGTCAATTCAAGATCTAGATATCATTTTCTTACTCAAGGTATGTCATAATATACATATATAAATATAAAGAGTTTAATGTATTTTTAGTGTAATTAACACCTTTGTTTGACCGAAATATGTAAACTGTTAAGAAAAATAAGGGGAAGTATGAACAAATGTAAGAGAAAATAAGGTATGGAAGCATGCACTATAAGAGAGAAGAAAAGTTGTCTTTCTTTATCGTCTTCATTTGTACAATCGGGTACTATGGCTTCGTCAAGTTTCTATCAAAATGAAAAAAACAACTTTTGAAGCATTTTGCTATTTAATACTTGTTTTAGTTGATAGATACAAACATTAGAAAAAGATAGTGTTTGATAACCAAAACATAAAATTATATAGTTGGTTTTTCAAATTCAATTGATTATTAAATGTTGATTATCTAAACTTCCTTCATTATATTTTGTTTTTAAAATTTTTTATTACTTATTTGTGTGTTTAATTTATTTTTTATCGAAATATAACATATATTAAGTTCTTATAAAAAGAAAATTAAAAATTAATTGATCAGATTTAATCAAATATATTTTTGAAGCATTACAATATATGTCACTCTCCAAACATAAGTATACTCATGCTACACATATATATTGAAAAATACGATTATTGAATAAAAAAATAAAACATTAAAAGAAGATATAGATAGCTACATAAATGATCATTAAAATAAAAAAATATATATTTAAAAAAGATAGATATAACTACATTAATTGATCATTAATTAACTTTTTGTTTGTAAAAAAAGTGTCCACCATGGCACCTTGTAAATTCTCCAAATGCTTATGTGGCAACAAACTACTTTTGAATTGCTATAATATTATAGATAGATAGATAGATAGATAGATAGATAGATAGATGGGTAAATACAATATATTATCCATAATTATTAAGTAGCGGGGAATTATAGTCACAACTATCGAAATACAAATTATTAGCCATAACTATTGTTGTGGGTCAAGATTTGGCTAACAGCCCGTTACTGTTTTCAAATTTTTAACGTAGAAGGCCAAGTCAGCATCGTAAAAAATATGATATGATGACTGCCATGTGGGAGCCAGCTCACCATCGTAAAAGCTTAGTCATCATTACTAACAGAAGTGTTAACGAAACCTTAACGATTGGCTAATAATTTGTATTTCGATAGTTGTGGCTATAATTCCCCGCTGCTTAATAGTTATGGCTAATATACTGTATTTGCCCTAGATAGATAGATAGATAGATAGATAGATAGATAGACATGTAGCACACAATTCCACCCCGCACTTTAAAATGAACATTGTCCTTAAACTTTTCAATTTGTTGATCAAATTTTGAAAGAGTTTAGGCTAGCACTCTTCTTGTTTGGGGAGATTCTAATTAAACAAAACAAACAAAAAGTGAATAATATAGAGAGCAAAAGTTTCAACTCCTAAATCCAAACAGAAAAACAATTTAAAAGATGATACTCTCCATTCTTCAAAGATCATGCTCTCATCAGATGACCAAACGAGTTGTGACGTTCCTTCATCGTCCCATCTAGTTGCATTTATCATTGTTGGCTCCATGGGATGTGGATTGAATCCACTTTGTTATAACTCGTATGAACTCTTGATAATCCTCCAATACTTCGTACTCCAGCTCCTCGATCTTTTCTAATAACATTTTGGTCCTTGTACTAACTATCTTGAGTGCCATTTATACTAATTTCAAATCTAGAGTTGGTGGAACTTCTTTCAACTTGTCTCCCTATATTAGATCTTCAACTTGTCTTTCCATATGTTTATTATGATTAATCGGTTCTCTATGTGCAAAAACAATTTCATAAATAATATTTATAAAGTTTTCTATAAAAATATATAGAACACGTCGTCTTGTGTTTCACTCCACATGGCTAATAAAAATATCATTCATTGAAAAAGAAAAAGAAGTTCAATTTCAGTTCCTCATATTTAACTCCATTTGTTATCTTTTTAAAGACATCAAGAACCTCCATTCATATAAAGAAATGAGGAGAGAGCTAACCTGAGGTTAGTAACCTCTAATAAAGGCGAACCCTAAGTACAAGGGACAAAATCTCAAACTACCCGATTTAGACCCAATTTTTTTCCCCAATACAATAGAGTTTGTAGCTGCTTGGGAGCGGTTCCTATCCATAATTTTATGGTGAGTAACCATGCCTAACCCAGTTAGTATCAGTCATATCAACGTCCTTTTTCTCTTTTGGAAAGTCTTTAATTTTCCCCCCCCTTAATTTTTAACGGACGATTTCTCACTCATTTTAAGTTGGAATTTAAATTTTTTTGCACAGTTAGACTAGATTAATTGTGCTCCTCAAAATGATATTCACTTTGATATATTTTTGCAACAAAAAAAAATTGAGCTATTTTTTACTAGTATATACCATATGGTATTGACTGGTATTAATAAGAGCATACCATATGGTATGAAAAAACTTATCATGGTGGTATGAACATACCAAAACTGTAGGATGATTGAATACATGATAGTAGGAGTATACTAACTGTCATTTACGACTTTCAACATTGTGTACCACAAGATACCACCCGTACCAGGGTGATATTGGATGGTATTGTGTGGTATTTTTTGGTCTTGTATTTTGTTTACCTACAAATTTGTAGATCCAATAGATCATGATGAACTCGTTCCTTCTGTGCAAAAAATTTCAAAAACGACTTAAAAACGAAGAGGATACCGTATGGTATGCAGTTGGTAACGAAAGGCAATAAAACAATTTTCTAAAAAACTATTGAAAATGAATCTCATTTTGTAGAGGACAATGAACTCGTTCTATCAGTGCATAAAAAATTGAAATCCGAATTAAAACAAAGAAAAATGAGCCGATTAATAAAACCAGGGAAAAGAAAAATGCCTTCAAATTTTCACCCATAT
Source organism: Linum tenue (assembly GCA_946122785.1). NCBI lineage: Eukaryota > Viridiplantae > Streptophyta > Magnoliopsida > Malpighiales > Linaceae > Linum > Linum tenue. The sequence continues at coordinate 32,281,160 of CAMGYJ010000005.1, read as the reverse complement.
ATCTGGATTTTTTAGGCCTACTTAAATAAGATGGCGGAGATTTAGTTACTAATGGTGAGTAACCATGGAGTTACTGATGGGAATTTGAGCCCTGCTTAGGGCTTGTTCTCTCAGCTCTCCCGCGGTTCAGGTTGGATCGATGTTATTTACTGTAATCTCGATAGTGATTCGTTTGTCATACTGGCGAACTGCTCCAAATTTTGGTATTTTGAAATATAAGTATGGTATATCGAGAATCATTTTTTTAGGTCTGATACTTTGGAAATTTTTCCAAGAAAATGTGTGAACCTGTCTAAATGAGTATACCAATATCACATAGAGATCCGCATCAACCAACATGAGACATAATTAAGTAAATAACATAATCTACTTAACACAGATATTATATTCAAAACAAGCACAGTCCACTACTTCTTCACATATCACATGCCTCTCCAGTCTCCATAGCTCAACACATTTGCAACCGCACACCACATGGCCTGGCCTGGCCTGGTTAACCAGCTTGCTCCTACACCCATCCCAATTTCCAACTATCACATGCTTAATAAAATCCAATAGTGTAAAAGTTTTTTTCCCCGCACAACTCCTGGTTCTCAATCAGTAACTGGGTATTCTTCACGATTTTGAAGAACCTAATATCAAATAGCTAGATGGCCCACTGTTCTCTGGAGCCCAACAGTCAAATATTTTTTGTAAGCTAGAGCCCAACAGTCAAGAGGCCAAACCCATTTCAGCCTAACAAGGGAAGCAAACAAGTTACAAGTTTTTTATGAGCTATAATGTAGTCAAAAGCGAGTTTCTACATAGAAACGTTTTGGTGATCTAGAAGCGTAAAATTGTAAGTTATTAAGTTTTAAACCGGAGTTTTTAACTACATAAGTTATAAAAACTGAGATTTTAGATAGAAGCGTTTTAGTGACCTAGAAACGTAAAATCGTAAGTTTTTAAGTTTTAAAACGCGATTTTGACTACATTGCCTATATGTACCGACCAACACTTTCTTTTTTTATGGAATTTTTATTCCATAACCGAAACAAGGGAAGCAAACAAGTTACAACAGTGGTGCAATTAAATCTGCAATCATAATCCAGTCCACTGATAAACTCGCATCACGAACATTTCTAGCCACCCAATCAGCAAGAACATTACAACAAAGTGGAGTAAACTCCACAAATATCCAAGGAGCAATCATGAAAGAACCGTGATGATACGAACCACGTTGCTCGGCAATGCCATGGCCAGAAATCTGGATCATTCTACAAAACCTATATCAAAACCTGACAATCAGATTTAACACAAGTAGGGCAGTTCTCTTGAGCAGCAAGCATGATAGTGTGAGCAGAGCAAATGCTTCAGCTTGGATTGGAAAGGAACAAAGCCATCATACACCTGACTTTAGGCATTAGCAATAGTAATTCCATGAACCTCCACCTCTGATGCAGAAGGAAAGAACCATCACAGTGCACAAACTTTTGAAAAGCATTAGGCGATGGTAAGCGGGGTGAGCGGGATCCCTAGGCTGAAGAAGAGTCCTACCTTCTTCGATACAAAGGAAATCACACGTTAAGCCATCATTGCCTCAATGGTTGGAGAAGGAACCTTGGATTCGAAAACAAATCCATTACTGAGCAATCCAAATATTCCGTAAGTAACAGACAATTTTCCTAATGCGATCATCCGTATCTTTTGAGATTGAAAGAACCACTCCGCAAAAAAGGACTTTGGGAGAAATGAGAGTTGGAAGCTGACCAGAAGACGTCCAAATTATAGTCGCATGCTGGCAATGGAATAAACAGTGCATATAGACTCCTCATGGTTCTCACAGATAGTGTACCCGTCAGCTGCACTTCTTACGCTTTCAAGTTTTTAACTAGTTCATAAAATCTCGGGTAAATGACACATTTGGTCACTGAGATTATTAAATTGTGTCATGTTTAGTCACTAGAAAAAATTAATATCAATTTTGGTCACTCGAATTACCGAAACTGGTCAAATTTAATCACTCTCCCGTCAGTTTCCATCCAACTCCATTAATGTAGTTGGACGGAAACTTTTGGGAGAGTGACTAAATGTGACATGTTTCAGTAATCCGAGTGACTAAATGTGACATTTTTCAATAATTCGAGTGACCGGAGTTGGACAGAGGCTACAGAAGAGTGACCAAATGTGACATGTTTCAGTAATTCGAGTGACCAAAATTGATATTAAATTTTTCTAGTGACTAAATATGACACGATTTAGTAATCTCAGTGACCAAATGTGTCATTTATCCTAAAATCTCCGTATTACAAACAACTATGAAAATTGATCTAACAGTAAAATGCCAATTCTTCCCAAGCCTCTAATCCCACCAGGAGCTCAAGATTTGGGAAGCTCTTTCTGATGAGTTCAAGAACCAAAGCTTACTCCTCTGAACAACAAGAAGCCAAGAGGTCAACAGTGACACAGATGCTCCGAAATTCCTATAAGATGTCCAAGAACCAATCTCTCCCACCCTGTCTACTATCTCTTTTTCATGTTACAACCTTGTTACAGCTCGAAACGATAGGGGGAGAAAAACAACACAGCAAAGGATCTACAGCCTAGATGAACTGTGGAAGGTATTCGAATGTGTAAAAGTCTGAAGAACAAATCAAATAATAGTGAGCAACAGACGCGACCAGGGATGTGAAAATTTACAAGCTATTCTCGTTTCAACATTCAGTATCGGATGACATGACGACGCAGCCACAAATCATACATCACCATGTGGAATGCATCGTACTTGACCGGTGGTGAATTCCACTGGAAGTGCTTCTGTACCTGTACAATTACCAATCACACACCAGCATATTTAGTAGTTGCAGCCCAATGTTGGAAAGATGAGTGGCAAAAAATGGGGAAAAGGCTTTCCTACCTTGGCTACATTCTTATTCAACTCGAGGAACTTCTCATGTGGTATGTCCTTGAGGATCTGCTTCAGCTGATACACGTCTTTCTCTTTCAGTACAACAGCGAATTTGTTCCAGTCAATGATGTCGTTGAATGGCAGGTCATAGTAGTTGGATAATATCACTGATACACGACAAACCGAATTCAGATGATTTCCATATCGTACAAACCAAAATATAGGGAACACATAGCTGTCCAAATTCATTGGCTACACGATATGTGGAATCATTCAAGAAACTATTTTGCACTCATTTGCTTCCCTAGTTATATTAAAAGATTTGGTGCATGCGAGGTTTCGTGCATGGCTTTCACGCCAAGGTACAAAAGTAAGAGAAATCTTCAGCGACTGATGAATCTAGCTGGTTCTCTTCCCTCTCATAGTTATATGGTTAGTTATGGTGTTCAAAGGGTAAAGTGCCGAAGCTACACCAACATCAATGCAAATGTACTAGGCTTTCAGCAACATATAAGTGGAAAAAGTGGTGTGAAAGCATGAAGACTTACCAGGAACACAACCATAGTGGATTGAGTCTGTTATTCGAGCACTGTTGACCTGCGAACCTCCTGGGCATATGCAAAATTTAGTCTTGTAAAATCTTTTCTGATACACGAGATGTCCTGTGGCCCTACTTATTCTGTTGTTCGAAATATCGAGCTCCGTATCATTTTCCCAAACACGTGCCAGTATAACTCTAATTCTGGAGTTCCTATGGCCAGCCCAGAAGCCAAGAGTAGTCCTGCAAACCATGGTTCTGGTTAGGGAACAATGTCGACACTCACTACGGAGAAATATTTGATTGCATTTCTAGTGTGACTGATTCTTTCATTGAAATAAACATAGGAAATAAGAGGCCAATCCAAATGCTGGTTAAACTTTTTATCTGGGTATGTAAAAGCTCTGTCGGTTAAACGACATCGGATTTGGGATATCTGTACAGAATACCAATAACGGTATACTTCATATGCAAATTTCCAAATCACAGAAGCAGAACTAGCTGATTTCTAAGAGTTACCTGTTCTCAGCATCATTGCCTCCAGCAGGGAGGGCAAATGGCTGCAGAATTTGAGGAAGTGCAACATCTTTGTGTGGAATGAATCCAACGTCATAACTTGGGGAGCAAACTGCTCGAATTGCATTTTTCACAAGAAATGGAACACCTTCAGTTGCTCTTACACCAACATCATGACATGTGACAAAGAAGTGATCTGCGCCAAGAGTCCTGTTCCAGTAAGGATACTTGGCTATCAAGCCGTCCAAATAATTTTGAACAATTATGGTCATGTTTTCATACGAAGTACCCTGCACAACCATCACAAATTGAAACACAATTACCACAGGACAAACTTGACAGGATAAATATCAAATGATAATGTATAACACCATCACTATAACTGAATGCATCATAACCTGATAAAATACATCACCATGTACCAAGCGAGTCAGATGTTAAGCAAGCAACAATCAAAGGAATGTTTATGGTCAAAATGACACTAATACCAAGTGATGCAATCAAATATATAGACTTGTAATTACACCACAAATGTCTCAGGTCGAAAACCAAGCCATAGACAATTTAGTGGTTATGAATTGCACGTTCTTGAAACAAACAGCAGACTGAAAAAAGATAGCAAAATAATTGGCAACATAAACTGGATGGTCACAGTAAAAATTTCTAGATTTAGGTATGTACAAGGAAATCAAGTGTCAGCAGATAAATACACCCATTGTGAATCCTCATCCTCACACAGAGCGTCCAGAACAGTATGCTATTCTGTGAACATAGCATAATTCCATTTACCATTTTGCAGTAGTCACCTAATTCACAAGTATAACGGTTTGAGGTTAAAATGTTGAAAATCTACATGCAATAAGGATTCGTCCCAAGCTGCAATGTTCATAGTAAGTCTCCTAACTTTCAGAAGTCAGCAAAGAAAATGAATCATAACAGCCGTAACAGGTTAACAGCATGACGGAAGCTGGCTTTCATTAGCAACCAATTCTAAACCATGCCTTGACTAACCAAAGCAAGTTTTAAGACATAGAAATTAATATGATGAACTAAATATATTCCAAGAAAGGCAAGGAGCATACTACAAAACCACCCCATACAGGAAATGAATTCTTCAGTTATCTTCAACATTCCTAAGATATCATTCAACTCATTGAAGTTTCAGCATGATAGCTGAGCAGCTCTGGTGCAGAGAGGTAACATTGATCATGATGAAATTAATAGATTCTTCCCTACATTAGATTGCAAGTTGTGACTAACAGATGCCAATACACTACATCAAGCTCTTCCACTTCAACAAGACAAACAGTAGCAAACCAAGACTAATATGCAAAGCAAAAGAACAGAAAATTGAGGAACACATCCATTTCGGAGCTGAATTTTCCCGTAAAGAGCTTTCTGCTTACCTTGCCTCGCATCTTATGACATGAAATCGGGATGAAGAAGAGGTGAGCCTGATCCGGATCCTCAGTTCTGAATTTACTCTCTCTAATGTTCTGGAAGAAGTAGCCCTCGCTCGCGTACTTCCCCGTCAATTTCCTCGGAGTCTGATAAAACGTTTTCGGATCACCGTCCGGGTAGATATAAACCTTGAAATTCTCCTCCATCGCCGCGTAATTCAACTTGAATACCTCCGGGTAATGGTACAGATCCGTAATCTCGTCGTCGCCATCGCTCCTCCCTGCCTCCTCGTCCTCCTTCGCATTTCCGCTCTCTTCTTGCCCCGCCGAAGCCTCCGTCTCTCTTAGCGGCTGAATAATCTGCTTCCCGGAGGCCGAGATTGCGGCGGGAGAGGACTGCGCGGAGGAGGAGAACGAGGAGTGGAGAGAGTTGAGGGAGAGGTAAGTGAGGGAGACGAAGGTTAGGATTGCGAGAGAGAGGAGGGAGCCTCTGAGAGTGAGCATCGATTGCTGCTGAAACTTGCTGGCCGACATCGAAGGGGAGAAGTTGTGCCAAGCCGGATAGGGATCGCTGTTGGCGGCGAATTCGCCGGCGATGGCTGCGGCGTTGGTGGAGTGTGAAGTGAAGCTGCGATCACTGATCAACCAGAGGTGGGATTGCCTCTCGGAAGAGATCCAGGAGATGATGATGTCGTCGTCGTTGCGTGTGATATATTGCTCAGGGAATCCAATAACTGGATGGGAAAATGCATAATTAATTAATTAATCTGCCGGGAGCCTGCAGGAGGAGGAGGAAGACGATTTCCCCTTCTTTCTTTTCTTCTCTTTCCCACTCTTTTTGAGAAGTGAATGTCAGTGAATCGTGAAGACAAGAGTTATAGTGGGCCTCACATCAATAGCCCACCAAGAGTCAATGTCCGGCCACACTAATGTTAGTATTGTCCAACGAAACGAGTAGATTAGCAAGCCCAAAAGCAGCATCAGGCTCAGACGTAAGAGACCGGTCTTATGCCTCGGGCCCAATGCAATCCTCTCACACGTCTCCCGCCGCCCCTTCCCGGCTCCTACACTTTCCCTCCCTAATCCCTATTCCCGATCCCGCAACCGTCACTGACCACGATCCGCTCAACCTTCTGCTTCCTCCGTGACGCGCCGTCGCAGCCTCCTCCGCCAATCCTTTACGCCGTCGTCGTTTCCCTCTCTCCTCGCCTTTCCCAGGTTAACGCTTTATATATATCGATTTAACCATTTACTACTGCTTCTCTCGAATTCTAAAAATTGAAGACGCTGTTTCCGGTTGCGAAATGCAGGCAGAAGATGCGATGGCGCCACCCAGGCTCTCCGGAATGCAGAAGCAAGTTCTCAGCCTCTACCGAGGCTTTCTCCGCGCGGCTCGCTTGAAATCTGCCGACGATCGGAAGCAGATCGAAGCCGTCGTCTCCGCAGAGTTCCGGCGCAATTCCAACCAAGTGGATCGGAAGAACTTCGTCTACATCGAGTACTTGCTCAACCGCGGCAAGAAGCAGCTCGATCAGCTCAAGAGCCCCGGCGTCGTCGGCTTATCTTCTTTCAGTGTCGGTGGTGGTCAGCGATAACTGAAATTCAACCATTCCCTTTTTCGCATTTCCCTACTTCTTGGGTAATTATTAGAGGGTTAAAATAATCTGCAATTTTTTGTGTTTCTGTTGTATTCTTACGGCACCATGAAACTTCATTTGTCTGTTCGATATTCAAAGGGAGGAGAAAGGTCCCATATCCATATGTAACACTTCTAACCGAATAAACAATCGGATTGACTAGCAAAGTAGCAAACTTTCATGAATTACACACTCCCATTATGTTATACATTATAGATGTGGTTGCAGCATGTAGAGGAATATGCCCCCTGCAACTGCAACGTTGAGGGACTCGAAGTCTCTAGCCATTGGTATGCTCACGAGCTCGCATGCTCTTTGAGATTCCTCCGTAAGGCCTTGTGCCTCGTTGCCCAAAACCAAGCACAGCGGAGTATCAGATAGGGAATCAGCAAGTCCTGGAGATAAACGAGATACCGATCTCGATCCATCAATGATATCCGGGTGGCCGGCTAGCAATCTCATGTCGAATTCATTTATCAGGGCTTGAAGGTGATGCCAAGTGCCAGACACTATAGGAACTTGGAAGGAAGCTCCCCGGCTAGCTCGGAGTGCTTTGCCGTTGAATGGATCACAACACCCAGGAAGCAGGAAAACTCCACCCTGTTTAAGAATATAGATGGGGTTTTATGTGAGAGTCAAGAGCTTTGAAATAAGAAAGGGAGAAGCTTTCACACTGCTTACCCATTTGAAAGCCACTGCTGATCTGAGTAATGTGCCTAGATTGCCTGGATCCTGCAGAAAAGAGAAAACAACTCTTGTTGAGTTGACTACCATGGGTTTACACATTCGAGGCAACCAATAAAGTAGAAGCGAAACTAACTAGATTGTAACCTGGATCCCTTCAAGGACGAGAATTCGATGGGGAGATGGGAACCACTTGCTGCAATCAACAGCTGTTGGGCCATCAACCGCAACAAAGTAGCTGGTTGGGAATCTCATCAAGGCAATAGCTTCAATGGATTCGGTAGATTGCACTTGTGAGAGCTTCTTCATGACCAAAGAGCTCACTCGCAGAGTCCGAGCAGGGGAAGAACTTTCAAGGCCAGCTGGGACATCGACATTATCTAGAAGAAACAGATAATCCACATGCGTGGTCCTTTCCGGCAGGGATTGTTGGTACTTGGAAATCTCCCTGTACACACCTAAAGCGTCATTCAGGACTTACGTCGAACACCATATACGCATAACAAGCAACGGATGAAACAGGCTCCACATTGGCGGAGATTGGACAAAAGAAGGGAACCCAAGTCCAAATTCATATAGAAGAAATGAAAAGTTCACCTATCGAAAGCCAAGAAGATGACAGTACCTGATAGGGGTAGTGCCCACGACGAGAGTCGAGCCATGGGAGTGGCGGTAAGGAGAGCTGCGGCTGAGCTTGACGCAGTGCCTGACAAATGGGTTTGAAGTGCTCGTTATGGATTTGACATGGGCTGGAAGTGTGAAATTCTCCACCGTCGGTGAATCACCGCTGGTGTTAGTACCGCCACCGTCGCCGTCATCTCTATCACGGGCGTAATTTGAATTTCTCTGGACTGTCGCTAGCTTGACCTTCGTAATAGGGAGTTTAAGAGGTGGAGAGGGAGAAACCAGGGGCACCCAAGAGGTGTACGCGCTCTGCATTTTCCCCGCCTTCTTTCTTTGTTCTTCTATTCCTCAGCCTCAGTTGTGCTAGTAGCAGATAGCTAGTCAGGGGACAGGGGCAACGATTGTGCGGTTCGGACCGGGCTTTGTTATTCCTTATTCAGTTGTGTATCGGGCTGCTTTTTTCCTTCGTCTACTAAGTGCAAAGTAATCATAACTAGGCTTGTTATGTTAATGAAACAGAACGATCCGAGAAATACTCGTTTCATACTAGACTCATCTTTAATTGAGTCGATTTACGAATAAGCTCGTATATAAAAGAGTCGAGCTCGAGTCATGACATGTTCAGCTTGATAAGCTCGCGAACAAATTCGAAAGCTTTTAAGTTTCTTTTTGTTGGTGTCTTGTGAGTCGAGTTCGAGTTCGAAGTACAATCGACATTTTATCCGTTGAACTCGATTTTCGCTCATTGATCTCATTTAGTAAGCTCAAACTTCTATTATTGTAAACAAGCCAAGCTCCAACTTGCTTGTTAAAATAAGTGTGGAACTCAAACTGAGCTCGAATTTGCAATTATTTTAACGAGCCAAACCTAAACCATGACAAAAGTCGGCTCCACTCAGATCATTAACAGCCCTAATCATAACATTGCTACTTGTCTTAGATGATCATCTTAAGGGATTTGGTGTATGAACATTCATTATGTTCGACGATACATATTTTCCAGGAATTTTCCAGAGTTCTTCTGTCTTCCTTGCTTGGTGACAAACTGACATACATAAACTTTAACACCCTGAAATCCATATATTCTACAAGTTCCATGCCAAGAGGACAATAATTCATCAAATAACTTTCAAGGCATGTAATAGAATCAATTAATCAACCATTATACATTTTATCAGAATGTCAAATGTACACTGAACAGACAATTAAATAGTTCAACCACTACTGCCCTTTAACCATATGATACAACACATCAAGGGAGTAAGCAAACCAATAGAACAAAATACATATGGGAATCATAGAAACCAATTCATTGCACTTATTAGGCAGTTGAATGCCAAGCAAGGTTACCAGACGACTACCAGATTCAGTACATCCAAGACAAGTCTTGCCTGAAAGAGACAGTTTTCGCAGCACCATGAACGGCCCTCTCGGAAATCTGAGGGCAATCTTCCACAGCCAACAGTTCCAGCTTGTACGACCCAACAAGAGGCTCCAGTCCATCATTCGTAATCCCCAAACACTTCTTCAACCGCAGTGTCTTCAGACAGGGAAACTGAGCCACGAGCTGCAGCCCTTCGTCGGTGACCTCGTGGCATCCAACTAGCTCCAAAGCTTCAAGCGACTGTGCCAAACAAAGCCCTTCCATCCCAGCATCATTAAAGCAGTGGACATGGTCAAGAGCAAGCTCCCGGATAGGGCACATCTGAATCAATATCAGGATTCCTTCCAAGGTGAACGATGAGAACGAAGGAAACTCTCCATCAGAAAAACATATCCGTATCGACTCCAGCAATCGACAGTGCTCTGCAACGGCCTTCAAACTCTCGTCCGTTAATCTCAATGGATTTCCCATCAGAAGTGGCAATGAGAAATCTGAAGGAACTCGAAGTGAGAGTGAACGGAGATTACTGGAGTTCTTTGCTAGGGTTATGATATCTGAATCTCTTACACCAACACACATGTCCAAATGAATCTTCTCCAAGTTCTTGCATTTACCTAGAACACAAGCTAGTCCTCTCCCTGGGCTGATTATGCAATTCACCAAGCTAAGCTCTAGCATTGATTCACAAGGCACAGCTTGCTTCTGCCACTGATCAACAGCTAACCTGTCATAAACCTTCATGTACCTGTAATTGGCATCCACTTCAAACTGTAACTTTTTCAGTTTTCTCCAGCTAGCTCCAAGCTTCATCAAATCACCCTCTCCAATAGCCCTACAGTTCTTAATAGAGAGCTCTTCAAGCGACTCGAGCCTTCCTAGGTATTCCAACCACTCAACACTGGTTACATTGAGACACCGAATGAGGCAGAGAATGGTGAGATTCTTGCAACCTACTACAAGAGATAAGACACCACAACCAGTGATCCTCGGTGTGAAGTTCAATTTTAAAGCAGAAAGCTTGGAGCATGTAGCTAAACTACGAAGACCAACATCGGTGATAAACGTGCAGTAACTTAAGGTGAGGTCGGTCAATAAAGGGCAATTGTTAGCCAGAATCGCAAGCCCTTGATCATCTAACTGCTTCCCTAGCTTGGACATCCAACCAGAATATGTAATTTCCACTTTTTGCAAATTGGGGAACCTGTTGCAGAGTGAAGTCAGGGCTTCATTCGCGGGATCTAACCCGCAACCAACTCGAAGAGACTGCCTCTGTTCATTGTCCAGATCGTAGAGCCGCTTACATGACAAGGAGATAGAGTTTCTGTGTACAGTTTTCTTGATTCTGCTCAAAATCTCCCATACTAACTGGTCCGGCAAATAATCCATTGAAAATCCTTCTACCCTTACCAATTCAAATACACCTAGAAGTGAACAACAAAATCAGAAAGGGGTTATAAGATGGCCAGAAAAACAAGAGAAGACTTCTTAATCAAACTGGGAATTTTGGATCATGCCGATCAGTACTATTCACGAAGCGACCAAATTGAACCAGCAGAAGGGTAAAGGGATGGGGGGATAAGAACAAACCTCAAATTTCTGACCTTTGGAGGTTGACGATCTTCATCGGTAGGTTTGGAATTCGGATCGATCGAGGAATTGCGGCTGCCTCGTTCTCGATCGGCAACAATGATTGGAAATGGTTCGATTCGGTGAGAGAGACGGATCGAGTCGATAATTTCGTGCCACCATGGAACATGGGACGGGAATTATTTCACATGAACAGACCTTTGGCTAAAAAGGCAGCCATTGGAGGAAACTAGGGAAGCAAAGCAATCGATTTCGGAGGGAAGCAATATGCCATAGGGAAGCAATCGGTTTCATCGACGGCCGGCGTAAATAACACTCCCTAATTTTCCCTTTTTACGCAATTTTCCATTTTTGGGTATTAAATGGTAATTCTTTAGTATTACCGGAGGCCACCGATATTCCGGTAGTAATCGGCCTGCAGGTCACCGACGGCATTTATGGTATTGTTCATTGGAATACCTGGACTGGAGGTTTGGTACCGGTATTTGGAATATACCGAATATTGTATCGAATTTGTTTATATTATAGAATACACGTATTATTTTTTGGAATTGATATTGAATTTCAATTGTAATTCGGTATTAGGGATTACAGGATCGGGATTGGTATCGGTATAAACTCCAATCAATACCGAAATTTAAGCTAGTGTGTGTTTTATCCTCTCAACTAGACTCTCTCATTCACAACTACACGATCATCAATCACCAAGAGTGTCATTTTATTATACATAGATCATTCCATCACTATTTCACAACTTAGAAGTCTCGATCCAACTCAATTTTGACTTTCCAATTTAAGTCACTCTTGTTTCTCACCTAATTACTTGTTATTTTCATAACACCAAAAGGAAACACTAGTATTAGTCGTATCTCAGCCTCCAATTCGTCAAATGAAAGATTACCAATGATAAGAACTTGAGATGTCACCTCTTCCACCGTATGCCATGGTCGCGACCAAAGATCCATACTAGATATGTTTTGTCCAATCCTCAACATCACTCACCAATTCAAAACCTTCTCAAGACACTGTCCTCCTCGTCCGTTTTCCCATGCCGCTACCGAAAATCCATACCAGATCTGCTCAATGTTGGCGAGTTTTGTATCGGGGCCGAGTTTCGTCAGCTTTAGTGTTTTTTCTTTCACTTTTTCCTTTTTGTTGAGCATGAGCACAATTGAACCTAAATTCATTGGTTCCATTATCCAACCTAAGTCGACTCGGTCAAATCGACTTGAAGCTGACTTTAGTATTTATGAATTTCTCATTTTTTCTTTTGGTTGGGAAGACAATTGAACCTGGATCTAAGGTATTAACGAGTGTTGTATTGTGAGCGAGTTGAAAACGTTGTTGACCAGTTTTAGATCGAAAGCGAGTTTTGTACGCTTTAATATTTTTGTATTTCTCATTTTCCATTCCATTGAGAATGACAATTGAACTCTAACCCATTGTCGAGGACTTTCGTATCGAGAGTGAGTTTTATCCGCTTTTGTAATTAACAGATCGGATAAATTGTGAATTTGTTAAAACTGGGTCTACCCGGTCAAAGCGAGTTGAACGCGGTGTTGAGAGTTTAGGGTCGTTAGTGAGTTTTATCCACTTTAGTATTATTTTAATCTTTTTCCTTTTGGTTGAGAATGACAATTGACTCTAAATGCATGAGTATCCAACCTAATTCGACCCATCCAAAGCGAATTGAACCCGGTGTTTACGAATTTTCGGCGAGAGCAAGTTTTATCTGTTTTTGTTATTGGTGGAATGTGTCAGGTGTGAATTTGCTCAAAACTCGGTTCAACCAGGTCAAAGGGAGTTGAACCTGGTGTTGACGGCTTTTGAGTCGGTAGCGAGTTTTAGATTTAGTGTTTTTCATTTTGCCTTTTTCTTTTGTTTGCAAAAGACAATTGAACCTAAATTCATGTGTATCCAACCTAATATGACCCGATCAATGCGAGTTGAATCTACTCAAACCTGCAATCAGTCCCAAATTTTCATAAAAGAGAACCATGATTACCTCAAACCCAAAAAAAATGCAAAAAGAGTACGACTATGTTTGGCCCGAATTTTAGAATTTTTATGTTTCAAAAGGTGAAGGGAAGCCAAACACCTCTAATGTTTCGCTTTTTAAAAAGCTGAAGTTTTTCATAACTTAAAGGCAGAAACTCCAATTTGAAAATACAAAATTGTCCTTACCATATATTATTCTTTTTCTAGAAAAATAATTTTCTGTCATTTATATCATTACAAAAAATAAATTGAAAAATAGAATTATTTAATATGAAATAAATCTAACGTGATCCATTTTGAATAATTTTTTACTTTTAGAATTTGTATTCATATTTTATGTCAGAAATTTTTTTTAATCATTTTACATGACCTCTTATATTAGAAAGTAAGTCTAATAGTTTTTTTAGCTAAACTCAATTGTTTTATTTTAATACTTCTTAAAAATGAGGAATTTTACAATGCTATATAGTATTGGTGCTATAGGTTTTTGTCTTTATGGTACACCTTGAAATTGTACCTTTAACGTTATGGTACAACTTCAGATTGTACATATACTTTTTGTACAAATTCTTTTATGGTACAACTTGAACTTGTTATGTGATGGTACAACTTCGAAGTTGTACCGTAACATAATGATACAAATTCCTTTATGGTACAACCTAAACTTATATATTTAATGTTATGGTACAACTTCAAGTTGTACATTAAAGCACCAATACTATATAGCATAGTAGTAGTGCTCCTTAAAAAGATCCAAATAAGCTGCTTCATTCTGCAAAATTACTGCAGGATCAACCACTAGCCATACAAATTGAAACAATAGTGTCATGAGAGAAGTTTAAACATAAATAATCTATTTGACGACTCTTCTACCTTATACAAGTTCATCGACCACATGTTAATGTAAATAACAAACCTATGAAAAGAATGAAATAAGATTACACTTTTGGGTCAACATTAAAACTATTACTCTTTAAAATATTTATTTTTCTGATACGCATAGCGATAACAAGCGGGGTTTTGCTAGTACTTTTAATTCACGTGTTTTGCTAGATTAAGGAGCTAGAAAGCAGACTACATGAACAGGATCAGAACTTGGAGGCTTTGTTGCTTCACCAAAAGGTTGTTCTCTTTGTTTCTTGATCTATGCAACCGTCCGAATATAATTCTAAGCGGTGATATCAGTTAGCTACCTAATGGCCAAGGCAAGGTGGCAGCAAGCTGAAGGTGAGTTATGGTTTGCAGATTAAGGAGCTAGAAAAGAAAAACTGAAGGAGCAGAAACAGAAGTTGCAGCAGAATAGGGGAACTAGCATCAGCACCACGGTGGATGGTATAAGTGTAAAATCGGATAAATGCGGAAGGTAAAGAAGACGAGGATTTACGTGGTTTCCCCGTCAATTGACGGGACTAGTCCACGGCGAGGGTGACCTCAGCTAGGGTTTCACTATCTGTGTGTGTGGGAGAACAGAAATCTACCCAGCAAAAGTTACAGACGACGGCCATACTAGGCCTTCTTCTTATACCCAGCGACACAATGCTAGGGCAAAGAGTAGCCATAAGGCAAACTTACACAATGGTCCTCAGAGTAAACAAATTATCAAATTGTGACGCAAAATACACGTCAACACTCCCCCTCAAGCGGGAGCATGCAGGTCACGAATGCCCAGCTTGCTCAACAGAAGATGAAACTGGTCACCGCCCAAAGCCTTCGTGAGGATATCGGCCAACTGTGAAGAGGAACTGATTTTCAAAGGTGCAATCTCGCCAGTGACGACGCGTTCACGGACGAAATGACAGTCCATCTCAACGTGTTTGGTGCGCTCGTGAAAGACCGGGTTGGCAGCAATGTGTAATGCCGCCTGATTGTCACAATGTAAAAGGGTCGGAGAGTGCTGGGGAATGCTTAGCTCAGCGAGGAGAAAATGAAGCCAAACCACCTCGCTAACAGTACTCGCCATAGCACGATATTCCGCTTCTGCAGAAGAACGGGCAACAACACGCTGTTTCTTAGTTCGCCAAGAGACGGGAGCTGAGCCGAGCTGAATATAGTAGCCAGTAGTGGACCGGCGGGTAGACTGACAACCCCCCCAATCAGCATCGCAATAAGCAGAAAGCTGTAGCGAATCGCCAGTGGGGAAGAAAAGACCTTGTCCCGGTGATGTCTTGAGATATTGAAGAACCCTGTGAGCAGCAGCAACATGATCGGAACCAGGAGAGTGAACAAATTGGCTGAGGATATTAACAACATACGTGATGTCGGGCCGAGTAACAGTGAGATAAAGAAGCCTGCCAACGAGACGACGATAGGAGGATGCATCAACCACAACATCATCGTCTGGTCGAGGGCGAGTAAGAACGTGGTTCTGCTCCATGGGGAATCGACTGGGGCGAGAACCAGTAGCACCAGCATCACTGAGAATGTCAAGCGCATACTTGCGCTGGGAGAGAACAACTCCTTCTGGTGAGCGAGCTACCTCAATGCCCAAGAAGTACTTGAGAGGTCCAAGATCTTTAATACTGAAGCGATCATGGAGGAAAGACTTAACCTGAGCAACTAATTGAGGGTCGTTACCTGACAGTACGACATCATCAACGTAGACTAGGGCTGCAACAAACTTGTCCCCACGATGATGAACAAGGAGAGAAGGGTCGGCATGGGACGAGACAAAACCAAGTTCTGCCATAGCTGAAGTGAACTTGGCGTACCAGTTCCGGGATGCTTGGCGTAGGCCGTAGAGGGATTTGCGCAAGCGGCAAACCCGAGTATCACCCTTTTCTGCGAACCCCTCAGGAACTTTCATGTAAACCTCCTCCTGTAGATCACCATGTAGAAAAGCGTTATTTACATCTAGCTGGTGCATGGGCCATCCACGGGCAACAGCAACCGCAATGAGAACTCTGACTGTAACCAGCTTTGCAACGGGGGCGAATGTTTCATGGAAATAGACACCCTCTAACTGAGTAAAACCCTTCGCGACCAAGCGTGCCTTGTAGCGCTCCACGGACCCGTCAGGGTTATATTTGATCTTAAAAATCCACTTCGAGTCAATGGCCTTCTTGCCAGGTGGTAAGACTTCGAGGGTCCACGTACCATTAGCCTCGAGGGCTAGGATTTCCTTGATCATTGCTTCGCGCCAGCAAGCAAAGCGAACAGCTGATTTGTAGGTCTTTGGCTCAACATTTTGAGTGATGGCCGCTAAAAAAACTCGATGCTGAGAAGAGAAGCGATGGTAGCTGACATGGTGAGCAATGGGGTACGTGCAAGAGTGAGAAGTGGAGCTAGGAAACTCGACATCATAAATGTCTAGCTTGCGCGACGGACGATGAGCACGATCGTTGCGGCGCGGCACCGGCACGACAACAGGCGGTTGAGGAGGACAAGGAACAAGCGAAGGCAAGGTAGAGTGATCATCGTCCGTGCCATGTGAAGAGTCGTCGGCCGTGTCATGCGGGGAGTTGTCTCCAAGATTGGTGGGGGATGGTGCATGCATGGGGGAACCTACGCGACTCTCATGCAGCGGGGAGGATATTGCGTCGTTGTCGTCAAGTGTGGCAATTGCATCTGGACTAGGCGGCACAAATTCAGCCTCCTCCATGTGCTCTTGCAAAATGGAATCCATGGTATAAATCTCCCCCTCAAAGGAAGCAGTAGGGTCCTTCCCACGAGAGTCATTAGATGAGTGTGTTTCTGGACCTGCCGAGGCACCATTAAGAAAAAAGGGGAACACAGTCTCAACAAAATGAACATCACGTGACGTGTAAATCCGCTGCAAAGTGAGGTCGTAGACCCTGTAACCCTTTTGAGAGTGAGGATAACCAACGAACACCCCACGACGGCCTCGTTCAGAAAACTTGTCGAGGCCGGGCTGAGTATCTTTGGCATAGACCAAGCACCCAAATGTGCGAAGATGTGAGTAGGTAGGTAATTTCCCAAGTAAGACCTCGTATGGAGTTTTGTTTCGTAGAACAGAGGACGGAAGTCAATTAATCAAGTACGTAGCTGTCAAAACACACTCTCCCCAGAACTTGACCGGCAGCCCTGCATGAAACCGAAGAGCACTGGCGGTATCAAGTAAATGCCGGTGTTTTCGTTCCAAGACCCCGTTCTGCTGTGGAGTATGAACACAAGAGGTCTGTAGAATAATTCCGTGTTCACCATAATAATCACAGAGAGTAGTGGTTTGAAATTTCGAACCATTATCTGCTTGTATCCGACGAACCTGCCCCTGAAATTGAGTGACTACCGTCTGACAAAATGAGAGAAGATAACGTTCAACATCTGACTTATACTTGGGTAAATAAACCCATGTAGCTCTACTAAAATCATCAACCATTGTTAGGAAATACCGAGAACCATCCAGAGAAGGGGTCTTATAACCACCTCAAATGTCCACGTGAATCAAATCAAAACATGCATGTGTCGTAATAGAACTGGAAAGAAAAACAGTGCGAGTTTGTTTAGCTTGCCAACAGGAATCACAATGGGATTTAGATGACCCAATAGTTTGGCTACCCAAAATATCTCTCAAGGTTGTAACTTTCTCCAGAGACGGATGACCGAGCCGTTGATGCCACAACAAGTCCTGACGAGTCTCAACCGCAGCACAGGCTCCAGGAACATGTCCCACGACTCTCGATGTAGAGGACATCCGCTGAAGGTAGTACAAGCCATCACGAAGGTGACCCAGTCCAATCACTGTCTTGGAACGTGAGTCCTGAATCACACAAATATCAGCCAAGAACAGTAAAGCCACATCATGGTCCTGCATAAGACGACTGACTGACAGAAGATTGCATTTGAATTCAGGCACATGTAACACACACTGTAGAGTAATTTTATCACTGAGTTGTTGTACCTATACCCTTTACCGGAATACTAGTGCCATTCGGAATGCGAACGGAAGAATAATTTCCAGAACAATCCAAATTAGACAACCATCCAGCATCTCTAACAATATGTTCGTTACACCCAGAATCAATAAGCCAATCATAAAGTTCAGTTTTGTTACCCGCCATATGTGCAGTAGGATCAGATGCGGTAGGAATCGGGACAGGCGCACTAAGGAATTGCTTTAACTGAGCAAATTGAGCCCCGGTGAGACCTGGGATGGGGCTTTCTTCAATGCTAACCTGCGCAGCTTGGGATTTGTCTCCTTGTGATTTGTGAGCAGCCTGGGATCGCTCTCCTTGGCGGCCCTTGCCTTGAGCGGATGGATACCCAATGAGCTTGAAGCACATCTCCACCGTATGTCCTAGCTTACGACAATGACTGCAGCGAGGTTTGTCATCAGGCTACTTCTCGTTGCTGGTTTGAAACGCAGCCGAGTCAACGACGGGACGACGTCCTGCCGTGAGTTGTCGTTGTTGTTCCTCCGCTGCCACCATGTGATAGGCTTCGACTAGAGATGGGGTGGGCCGAAGGCTGAGAATGTGTGTGCGAACCACCGAAAAAACCTCATCCAACCCAAGAAGAAAATCGAACAGCCTCTTGGTCTCAAGCTTCGTACGCGTTTGCTCCGCAATATTGCAAGAGCAGCCGCTGCAAGTACACTTGGGGTTGGTGCTCACAATCTGTAGCTCATCCCAGTACGTGCGTAATTTAGTGTAAAAAGCACTCACTGATTGTTTCTCTTGGCGGAGTGAGCTGATCAACCGTCGCAGTTCGTAGGTGCGGCCTGCCGAGCTCGTTCCAAACCTTTGTTTAAGGTCAAGCCAAATCTCCCTTGCTGTCTTGGCTCCCCGAACGCTGTTTCGCACCTCTTTGTTCATCGCACTCTTGATCTAGCCTTTAACTAAGGCATCCGCGCGGTCCCATGCATCAAGTCGAGCAACTGAGGTCCCGACGGCAGTACGCGGCAAGGAGTCATCAACAAACGCGAGCTTGTTTTTGGCAATAAGAGTCTCCGTCATATCACTCGCCCATTCACCATAATTGAGGTCCGTTAGAGGATCACCACCGAAGAGTTGTCCGGGGTTCTCTGATGGGTGAGAGTACAGCGGCGATGTGAGAGGAATAGCATCGGCGGCAGCAACAAGGTCTTTGACATCACCAGTAGGAGTTTTTTCGTCGCCCATGATTGAAGCAAACGTCAGAATAGATTGATCGATCGATTAACGCTCTGATACCATGTAAAATCGGATAAATGCGGAAGGTAAAGAAGACGAGGATTTACGTGGTTTCCCCGTCAATTGACGGGACTAGTCCACGGCGAGGGTGACCTCAGCTAGGGTTTCACTATCTGTGTGTGTGGGAGAACAGAAATCTACCCAGCAAAAGTTACAGACGACGGCCATACTAGGCCTTCTTCTTATACCCAGCGACACAATGCTAGGGTAAAGAGTAGCCATAAGGCAAACTTACACAATGGTCCTCAAAGTAAACAAATTATCAAATTGTGACGCAAAATACACGTCAACTATAAGGGCTCACATCTTGAAGAGCTCAAACTCAATGAACCGCCCCAGCAACCTCCTCCATGATGCGTGAAAGAAGAGGCACTCTAGAAGTGGGGAAACAGAGAATAGCAGTATGCAAGGAAGCTTTAGTGATTACAGAGGTAGGAAGTCTGACCCTCCAAAGATTGCTAGAGTTTCCAGACAAACAACAACGGTGACAACAAAGCCGCCAGTCATGGGAGGGACTACTAATGGTCAAGTGGGGTCAACCCACTAGCGAATAATCAACAGAGAACCAGCAACAGCGGACATGCAGCAGCAGTCAAGAAAAGGGCTGATCCAAAGAAGAACATGTGGTGCTAAGACAACAAATATATAATGTCTCCTTCATTTGTTTCTTTCAACTATTCGTTGTGTATTATGATCTTCTTATATCTACCTTGTACTTTGCGTTCCCCAAATGCAGCACTTTTTCTGTGCTGAAAGGGGAATGAAATCCTGCTGTACTGTGTAATGAACTACATCTAAAATTCTAAATCACCCAACTAACGTCTCAAATTCAAAAAAGTGACCAACATAAAAATTGATTAATGGATTGGATTTCGGTTACGCATTTAACCGACCACCCTGAATGCCCAGCCCTCCACCGACCAATGCTTCCCCTACATCAATTTTCGGTTAATCGATAATCGACAAATTTCGGTCATAATCTTCGATTCACCGCTAACAGACAATCGAATGGCCAGCCCTAGAAATAGAAGAAATTGACAACATAAAAAAGGGCAATGAGTTAGTGCCTGGTAGACGGTACGGTAGGGACTAGGGAGCCACTAAAACGAAATTAACAAATAATAATAAAATTTTACAAAAGGAAAATAAATAGCGGAAAAATGGTAATATGGGCCTAATGCGAAGTAGTATGGACTATGGACTTGCGATATCCAGCTGCCCAAAGCTGGCTTATTAGGCATTATAAATTATGTTGGGCCCATTATGCGAACTTAGTCAAGATCCAAGGTGATTAAAGTCCGAAAACCAAAATTGATGCCAATAAACCATGCTGCCAAATAATTTTATTTATTCAATAATCTATTGTTGTTAATGTCCGGTTTAGCAGCAGCTGCATCTCTGCCACCTTGGGCCTTATTCTTCCCAGCTGCAGCTTGACCTAAGACAAGAAAATAGATCATATCAGATTGCTAACTAGCCTGGCGCAGTCACCCATTTCAAAGACGAGCAGTTCGATTTGGTAAAATTCATATCACAGACCAATTCCACAAGAAAAGGCCATTAACTCTAACTCCATCAGAATTCAACCCAGTTTTCTCCCCAATAACACCACAGCGTGACAATTCTTAGAGAAATCACCATTCCAGCAGAGTATTAACTTCTATTTTCTCCCAATTGAACACCAAGGCATCATCAATTCTAATAGTAAACGAACTCCAGCAGCATTAAAATCTATTTCCTCACAACCAACACCAAATCGGGAGAATCTTACCTCGCAGTGACCGCTCCATCTCCTCTTCGTTATCTTCGGCAAGAATTCCTTCCAGATCATTTTCCGCCATCTGAAAAGGAAAAGAGGAGAATTGACTCCGGTCAATGAGCTAGAAACAACAAAACAAAGAAAACTCATGAATACATTCGGTCCGTGAACAAAAGAGGACTCCGGCCGGTGAGTTCCCGAAGTCAGAGATATCATAATGGACTCCGGCCGGTGATTTTCAAGAAAACGAAGATAGCAGAATATACTCCGGTCGGTGAATTAGACTCCGGTCAGTGGATTTACCGGAAGGAACGAAGCAGCGAACTGGAAGCACGTTCGCCTGAAAGAGCAAGAAACCTAAACAGGACCGATCCGCTTCTAAACGACTGAGAAATGGAATCTCGAATTTGTTCCATGAGATTCATATAAATCCCGAGGATGAAGGACGGATCGGCGTTCAGATTAGGGAAATGCAACCAGGAAATAGCGCAAGAATCAAGAAATAAAGCGCAGAATTAGACTGCGGTCAGTGAATTGACCGAAAGGAACGAAGCAGCGAACGGAAACACGTTAACTTGAAAGAGCAAGAAACCTAAACAGGACTGATCCGCTTCTAAACACCTAAAATGGCTGGGAAATAGAATATCGAATTCATTCCATGCGATTCAGATAGATCCCGAGGATGAACGACGGAACGGCGTTCAGATTAGAGAAACGCACCAAGGAAATCGCACAAGAAAGGTAACTAGAACTCTCTACCGGCGGCAAACTTAACATCCGAGTTCAGAGAGAAACATAATTCATTCAACTAGATTCAGATTGAACAAGAGAAAAGCAAGCTACGCAATCATTCAATTCCACGAAGAACTAACGATTTACTGGAAGGCTAGACTACCTACTAGAAACTTAAATTGAAGCAGAGAGAGAGAGAGAGAGAGAGAGAGAGAGAGAGAGAGAGAAATTGCCTTCAATCAGCTTGACGTGAAGCTACCGCTGCTGTTTGGATTCCGAGAAACTTTGCAATGTGTTTGGCTTCTGAGAAAATTTGCTGTGAGTAGCGAATTTGAATTGAGCGGATAGTTGGATTTTGAAAGCGCGGGATGAATATATAGCAGTCTAGCAGAGCGCTTTTCTGAAGAAGAAGGAAAAAAAAAAAAAAAACAGCAGAGGTCTTGGGGTCGTACGCTCCGTTTTGGATGAAAGGGATAATGGATGCTTTTTAAAAGTTGTCAAATCGGTTTATGTTGGTTCATACGGTTAAATAGAAAATCTATAAATATGAATAGGCATGGCAACGGGGCGGATCGGGGCCGGGTACTCTGTATCCGTTCCCCGCCCACCTTGGGCTTCGCGTTTACCCGTCCCCGGCCAAACGCACTTTCGGGTCTGGTAGTATACCCAGCCCCGTCACCGCTGGGTTTTCGGGTGCCCACGGGTCTGAACGACCCGAAACACTGCCAACAAAAATGATCAAGTAAAATGGAAAAAAACCTGAACAAGTGAGTGAACATCTGACATCTCCTTTTATTATCAATAAAAGATCTGAAAGACTGAAGTCTGAAACTGACAGCAACAACATTCGAAATTTCAAAGTGATCAACAATCAAGAACAATATCAAATCATCCGAACTGAAATCAACAAAAGAGAATCCATTCTCAGCAGTCTGATTGCCGAGTCTTATTCAAAGAAAGAACAACTAAGCTAAACAAAGCTCCAAGCCATCCTAACTATTGAGATCAATTCCAACAGCAGCCTTCCTTCGAGCAAGATGAAGCTTCAACTTGAAATTCTGCACCAACAATAGCCTTCCTTCGAGCAATATGAACCCATCAAGCCATTAGCCATCTTACTCAAGAGCAGGTAGCGGCATTCATCATTCATCAATTGAAATTCTGCACCAACATTCAAGTAAAAAGACTTAAATCCCTAAGCCTAACTAGTAACACCAACAAACTCCAGGTTCTTGCAACAAAAGACAAGAAGTTTTACAGTAATTAACCTGGCTGGACAGTAGAGAATGGATCAGTCTTCATGGCCAAATGGTGATCTCAGGAACACCATTTCTGGACCTAAAAACCAGAAAGCAAAACACATTAGTTCAACCTCAAATCTCAATGAACAAAATTAGAAATGCACTAATTTTCTTACCCCCGGGTTCTGCCTCTTCTACAGTAGTATCTTCGACTGACATTGCTGAGAAGACTCCCTCCAATGCCTCCACAGCAGCAGCCTCCGAATCTGCAGAAAAGTGTATACAAATATTAGTTACACTTATACAAAATTAGTTGTACTAGAATTTAGAGATTTAGTTGCATGTTACCTCGTTGCATGTCTTCCATAATCCAACTTCGTGTGCACATCATTGATTCAACAGTGGAATAATGAAGCCTGCTCCGGTGAGGGTCTAACAACCTCCCACCAGAACTAAATGCACTTTCAGAAGCAACATATGTAATTGGGATTGCCAGAAAGTCCCTTGCAATTGCTTGCAAGGTGGGATACTTGAGACCATTCAGTTTCCACCATAAGAGCATATCAAAGTCTGCTGTCCGAGGAATAATATCCTCAGCAAGATACATATCCAACTCAGTAGTTATCAAAGAACTCTTGCTCTTTTTCCTTTGACTTACAAAGAGCTCAAAGTCAAGTTCAGTAGTCGAGACAGATCCAGAACTAGCAGAAGAAGTTCCAGTTTCAGAACCAGACTTCTTCTCGGCTTTGGCTTGATAATCAAGAATCAAACCACAAATAATCTTCTTGATATTCTCACCAACCAAGTCAGTTTCCATACTCCCAAACTTCCCAGCATAGTATTCAATCACATGGAGCTTATATCTAGGATCCAAAACAACCGAAACAGCAAGTACAAGATGGATATCATCCCAGTACTTATCAAACTTCTCAGACATTTGACTGGCCATTCCAAAAATCACAGGGTTGGGATCAAGACCCCACTCATTTAGTTTCAATCTCAAGTCACAAATCTTTGGGAAGAAAAGATTGGCAGTCGGATACTTGGAACCAGAGAATAACTGAGTTATCTCATAAAATATTTCCAGCTTATCAATCACAACAAATGCAAATTCCCAATGTGAACTAGAAGGAACAGATGTGTATTGAGTTTCCCTCAAGCTCAAACGAAAGAAAACATCCTTATATTGAAGAGAAACAGAGAGCATATTGTATGTGGAATTCCATCTAGTTGGACAATCAAGTACCAGTTTTTTCTCAAATGTCAACTTTAGTTGCTTAACAACTTCGAAGAAGGTTTGAACCCTCTTAGGTGTAGAATTCCAGTAAACTACACTCTCCCTAATCAAATGTATAGCATCTTTGATTGCATCCAAACCATCCCTCACAATCAAGTTCAGAATATGAGCTGAACACCTCATATGAATTAGTTTCCCATCAAGCAACAGATCACTGCTCACAAGCTTATTTCGCATATGAAATATCATTGAATCATTGGTGGTACAGTTGTCCAGTGTGATTGAGGACAACTTACCATCAATGTTCCCATCAAGAAGTGAATCAAACAACCTATCAGCTAGCCTTTGACTAGTGTGAGGGGCTGGAACATACATAAACCTCAACATTATGTTACGAAGCTTCCAAGAGTTGTCACTAAAATGACCAGTTACAGCCATATACCCCATTTTCTGATTTGTGGCAGTCCACAAATCAGTAGTCACTGAAATTCTGCCCAAGTTTCCATCAATCATGGTCTGATATTTAGACCTCTCAACCCCATACAGACCCAGAATATCCTTTTTCACCGTGTTTCTACTAGGGACAGCAAACTGAGGTTGAAGAGAACAACAAAAACGTTTGAAACCCACATGATCAACAAGGCTAAGGGGGTATTCATGGACCAGAATCATAGAAAAAAGTTCATTCCTAGAAACCTCATAATTGTATTGAGAAGCAGAGAGTTGAGGATTTCCACCAGGTTGATAGTTGGGGCCAAGTATTTTTTGAGAACCATCATGTATCCTCTTCTGGATACATGTTTTGATATGGTTTCTCGGGTGTGAAGTACCATTACTTGTTTCCCCACCAAGGGGTTTACGACAGTACTTACACCTAGCTTTCATTACCCCATTAATCCTAACTCTGTGGAAGTGAGGCCACACATTAGAGGTTAACTTACGTTGTGCTACCAGTTCTTCCTCATTACCATTAGGTGGATTATTTGGAACAGGAGCAGGTTGTTCAGGTTGGACTTGGACACCATTTTCAGGGACATGTTGATCAACATTCATAGCATTAGCAGCACCTTCCATCTGAACATAATAAGTTTTATATCACTGATTAGACCTTCATTTTACATGTTTTCTTACTTAAATGGACACCATTTTCAACACGACAACATTTTTTCTTCTAACCAGCAAACAAGACACCATTTTCAATAGTTTCACCATTACAGTTTACGTCTTCTAACTAAGTTCTTATCATTAGCAAGCAAGCCATAGTCACAACAAGTCAAAGCAACACAACAAACACAAATACACAATGGTTACTGCCTACTGGTTAGGACTTAGGAGAACGAGATTACCTTGTCTTCCTGTTTTTCTGAGGATTGTCGAGTACCCAATGACAGTAGACTGATCATTGATGATCACTATCACTCGCTCAGTTGCTCGTCAGAGTTCAGTCCTTCAATACAGATTCAAACGAGTCCAACCTGGCCAAAAAGGAGTGAACAACGAACAAAAACAAAGTTAGAACAGGAGACAAGCATGCATGTCTGTATTATTAACACCACGAACCTAGGAAAAGTGGGCGAGTTCAAGATCCTTACCCAGAAAAAGACTTGGACTCTGTCTGGATGCTCGTTGGCCGTCGCAATCTCTCTGTCTCTGCTCTCTGTGGACTGGATGTTCTGGCTTCTGGGTAGAAATTTAGAGAAGGTGAGGATGGTGACTGGTGAGGAATGACCTCTGAAATCCCCCTATATATAGCAATACGAGTGTCAAGAGTCAGTAGAGATTTTGATTTGAGGAAACAACGAAGATAATCGCAAGAAAAGAAAAAATTCAGAATTAACTTATCTGTTATCGACGAACAATCAGGGTTTTGAACTCCAAACGACTCATTTTGGGGCTGTGCTCGACGAAATCGGCGTCGGATCGTTGCTCTTCCAGCCATGCAATTGGTCGAATGGAGGAATCGAAGATAGATCGTAGTGAAACTAGGAGAGATTTGAGGATTTGGAGAGGAGAAAAGGAAAAAAATCGCGATTATCTTGCGATCTGATCGATAATCGCGAGAGAGGAGGTAGAGAGAAAGAAGGAAACTAGGGTTTCTTTCGTTTTCGAGTGAATGGAACAAATGAACGAGGCGGTTGGATGAACTAGGGTTAACTCAGCCTTTAGGAGGAATATATACCTCGACCAAAACTACGACGTTTTGCGGGACGGGTAATCCGTCGGGTGGGTTATGGGGCGGATAGTTCTCGATCCGTCACCACCCGAGACCCATCATTGACGGATATCGGTTTCACCGCGGCCCGTTGACGGGCTTCAAACCACCAACCACCAGGCACAAATTCGGGTGGGCTTCGGGCGGGTATCCGCTTGCGGGCCCGGGCCTGCCATCCCTAAATATGAAAAATCATTAACATCAAATAAAACTAAATATGTATAAAACATATTTCAATACAATCTACATTAATATTTAAATAGAATATAATATTTCAAACAAAATAACAAATATCCATATTTAAATACTACATTTAACATAAACAACAAATAACATCAATATTTAACTTTATAATTCATGAAATGCATTTCAAATTAAAATTTTTTTATTTAAATTCACTACAATGATTTCATTTTCTTTAGAGAGCAAACAAATTATCATGTCGGTCATACGGATGATGTTCATGTCGGTTTCATAACCGGCACCGGTTGAACCTAGTTCAACCGGCCGGCATGCAATGATGCTCTTTAAAACATATGTGTTATTATTAAGGTGTTCAAATTGTGTGGTTACCGTGGTAATCATTTTAACCGATATTGTTTTGATAAGATGGTTTGATTAATTAGTTTGGTTTGGTCAAGCTTTTAGCTCATCTGGTTTTAGTTTGGTTCAGACACTCCTAACTAATCACACCAATTAACCAAATAAGTAATTAACCATTTTTTAATATATTATGTATGCGTACTTAATACTTTGCACAACACTCAAGAATCAAGCATTCCTTTCTTTTGGACTCATCGACCAAATGAAACTCATTATTTTTCCTATACTACATTTATTTTTGTAGATTGTAGACAATAACATATTGTCACTAAATTTCATACATTATGTTGGATGAAAAGATGAAAGTGAAGAGTTTTTATCCTCTAATAGTTTCTAAGAGACTAGAATAAACACACCTAATTCATTAACCACATACCAATAGCATATATTTTTGTTAGATGGCTACTTTCAATAACTATTAAATAATTTTGTTAGTTGCATGTATTTATGTTAAGGGTTAACTATATGTGATTTTTATGGTTTATTAATTATATAAATTCAGAATGATTTAGGGTTAATACCTTATTTTGGCCCGAAATATGACCATATAATCAACTTTGGCCTCAACTATGCAACATATAGACTCTATTGGCCCGACACATGGTTTGACCGTCAATTTGGACGGTTAACACCCTTGACCGTTAGTCAACATGCCATGTCATTGCCTCGTTAGACTAAAAATCATTAAAAAAATTCAAATTCAAATTATTTTCCTAATTTATTTTATTTATCATTATCAAATTAACCAAAAAAATAATATTATAAATAATATAAATAAATTTTATTTTATTTATATTTTGAGTACTTTGAAAATGATAAATTTTATAAATTTACCAAAAATTATCAAAAATTTTAAATTTTTTTAATTAAATTTTTTTTGTTAATTTGAAAATCATAAATAATAGAAATTAGAAAAATAATTTGAATTTGGAGTTTTTAATGATTTTAGGCTGACGAGGCATTGACATGAGGTGTTGTAACGGTCAGCGATGTTGACTGCCCAAATTGACGGTTAAACCATGTGTCGGGCCAATTGAGTCTATATGCTAAATAGTTGAGAACAAGATGTTAATTTCTTAAACCACAAGACAAAGTTGATTATATGGTCATAATTCGGGCCAAAATAAGGTATTAACCCAATGATTATTAACATAGTTTTTTCCCTCACGTAATGATAATATTATGTTATATTGGTTAATCTGGTTAACAAATTAACCAAACCGATTAAAATTTAATTTGATTGTTGTATTAGTTGATCGGTTGGTTATGATATTGTACATACATTATATTTTGGATATTGGGCAAATTCTACTAGAGCGCAAGAATTATAAAAAAAATGTCATTTCTATTCTAAAGTATTCAATATGACAATCCTTGTATAAACTTTCATTATATTAGTGTTGACTGTTAGTGGTCAATAATCAAGGAATTGACGCGTCAACCGAGCTGGTGTGGCAGTGAGGTTGATTTATATTCACATACAAAGAGAATGTTATGTTGGTTAATAATGATAGGATTAACCAAGTCGACTAAACTTTAGTTTGGTGAATTTGGTTGTTGTATTAGTTTGGTCTGTTTAGTTATGATATTGCATTTTATTATTAATCAAATTTAGCCTTAATTGATTTGGTAATTACCATATTTATCATTTGAATATCCAAGTTATTATGCTAATTTATTTCTTTTAACTATTACGATTTAATTCATCACAAAAACACTCTATTCACGATGATGTTGGGAAAATGATTAATGATCATTTAATGGGAAATTCAACAAAAGGACACATCCATTATATTTTGGAAAAAATCCAAAAGTACCACTGTTTTAAAAAAACAATTCCAAAAATACCACCCAACCCCAAAAAATTCCAAAAAAACCACCCTTTTTCAAAAACCGCCACCCCAACCAGCGGTTTGGTCGAAAACAGCTTGTCGGGGGCGCGATTTTCTATGCAAACCGCGGGCCTAGGGGGCGGTTATAAAAAAAAAATTGGACCAAACCGCTGGGTGGGGTGGCGGTTTGGCCCAAAACCGCCACCCCAACCAGCGGTTTGGTCCAAATTTTTTTTTCCGATCAACTTCCAACTTCGGCCGAAACTTCAAACGAACGTAACTTTGCACTCGGGTATCCAATCATAGCGATTCTTTTTTTCATTTCGCATAACTTTTCAAGATCTACAACTTTTGCTAGGATGAAATTTTCAAAAAAGGAAATATTTGTGGATAGACGGGACCTTGAGAATAACTTTACATTTACTTTTCAGAAATCCATGTACATTTTGAAATTATGATTATATTAAAAGTTGTATATCTTGAAAAGTTATGCGGAATCAAAAAAAAATTCATAACATCCGGAGTTTTGAGCACAAAGTTATGGCCGCCCAAAGTTTGACGAAAGGCGAGACCCGGAGGTTTGTGGCTTGCAAGATCTCAAAAATTTTGCGGCCTCCATTTTTTGAATCCGAATAACTTTTTGACATCTTGCAAGTTTCAAACAGCCGGGTCCCGCCTTCGTCTCGACAAAACGTCAGTTGCCACCCCGAACGAGCCTTTTTTTTATTTCGTCATACTTTGGGCGGCCATAACTTTGTGCTCCAAAATCCGAATGTCATGAATTTTTTTTTATTCCGCATAACTTTTCAAGATCTACATCTTTTAATATAATTATAATTTCAAAATGTACATGGATTTCTGAAAAGTAAAGGTAAATTTATTCTCAAGGTCCCGTATATCAACAAATATTTCCTTATTTGAAAATTTCATCCTATCAAAAGTTGTAGATCTTGAAAAGTTATGCGAAATGAAAAAAAGAATCGCTACGATCGGATACCCGAGTGCAAAGTTACGTTCGTTTGAAGTTTCGGCCGAAGTTAGGAGTTGACCGAAAAAAAAAATCGGACCAAACCGCTGGTTGGGGTGGCGGTTTTAGGCCAAACCGCCACCCCACCCAGCGGTTTGGTCCAAATTTATTTTTTTATAACCGCCCCTAGGCCCGCGGTTTGCATAGAAAACCGCACCCCCGACAAGCGGTTTTTGAAAGAGGATGGTATTTTTGGAATTTTTTGGGGTTGGGTGGTATTTTTGGAATTTGTTTTTAAAACAGTGGTATTTTTGGATTTTTTCATTATATTTTGGCATTGGTTGATTCCACTATAACAATCGAATTTTAAAAAAAATCATATTTTATTCGTATATAATTAATATAACAATCTTTGTACGAACTTTCATTATGTTAGTATTGAGTATTGACTGTTAATGTGTCAGTCAACCTAATTTTAAAGGGATTAAAAAAAAAACAACCTAATTTTAAAGGTAATGAGGTGGCGGTGAGGAATTATATTTACATTATTGAAAGTTGAGAGAAAACAAAAATGAAATCCTATATGTTCTTCCCTCTCATCGATTTGCTTCTCCTATGGAAATCAAACCAAAGGAAAACAAGAACGAAACCCGGCCCCTATATGTTCTTTTCCTATCCCGCCTTCTCGTTTTTGCTTCCCTAATCTGATTTTCTCTCTCAAGTCTAACCTCTCGTCCTCGACGTACGACAACCCGAGCATAAACAATTCTGGGCTTCTTCCTTTGATCTTCCCTACTTCGATCGTCGTCCATTAAAAAGACCGATCAAAACTTTGATTCAACCGGAAAAAAACAATTACCTAGGTAGAATATGGCTTGCATGTTGTTGGCTTATACAGATAGAGGACCAACTTATAATTTGTATTACCACGTTATTGTATCCGTGATAGCCTGTAGAACTAACGAAACTTTGATAGTGAAACCCTTTTTGGAGAGCGCCAACTCTCTCATAAATAAGTCATGTTGATCAGTGATACTAAGTTAAATTTTTTTCCGGTCTGAATATGAATTGGGAGCTTTTCAGGCTCATGATCTTCGGTGTTAGGGACTGAAATGGGGTCACCGATGTCGGGTAAGTGTCCCAACCGGCGGAGGCTCGATTTTTGTTTGCGAATAGGATTTCGATTGCGATTATTTTATTGGAGCATGATCTTAGCAGTTCTTTTATTGATGTTGCTGCTGTTGTAATTGTTGCTTGATAGTTCGCTTTTGAAGTCGAGAGGGGAAGGCCTCCCTTGTTTACTCCGTCGCTAAAGAGCATTGGTGAACTTTTTGAATAAACTTAAAATTGTCGCTAAAGAGAACCATCAACACTACAAATCCATAGCCGATGGTAAGACAACCTAGTTAGTAAAGGGCTGGGGTTCGGGTTTAGGATGTGACAAGGTCCCGGGTACGAATTCCAGTACCGCCCTCTTGGTGTTCTCGGAGGCACCCTTGGTACAGGAGATGAAGTCTCCCTGATGACTTGATATATACACATGTTTTTGTCCACCATTCTTATACCGTTTGAGTCTTATATCTCGTGTTTTAGGCCAATTTCACGCTAGGTTGTTCTTGTTTGTGATATTTCAGGTCCTAGTACGTGAAAGAAGGTTTGGGCACGAGTTCGGGGTCGATTGGATGAAGTTGGGACGTTTGACGAAAAGCTGGAATTCCACACGGGCATGCTTAAAATTCCACACGGCCGTGTGACTTGGCCGTGTGGCACCATTTTGCACGGGCAAGCCACACTGGCCGTGTAGGGGACCCCTTGTGGCCGTGTGAAAAGTCCAGGGAGCACACACGGGCAGACTAGAAAGCCACACGGACGTGTGGTTTTGGCCGTGTAGCTTACCTAAAGCCACTTAAGTGAAACGCGGCGTTTTGCACACTCACACGGGCAGCTGGGAAAGCCACACGGCCGTGTGGTCGGTAATTTCTCGGTTTTAACCCAATTTCGAGCCAAAGGAGAGGGAATCGAATTTTTGGAGCAAAAACAGAGCCCTAGAGAGAGAAAGTGCGAAGAACACATCCTAGAGGTGATTTTGGAGCTGGGTTTCTTCAATCGAGCTTGGAGATCATCACAGGAGTGAAGATTGACATCCCAGAGCAGATTCTTCCCATTGTTATGAGTATGACTGCTTTGTATTCTGTTTCCCTCTCTCTCTCTCTATGGAGTAGAAATTTCTCTCACTTGGGTATGAAGAATCCTAGTTCCATGTGTTAGGGATCTTGATTGTAATTACTTGGGATTGTTATACTGTTTGGTTTTAATCGAATGATGCATGATTCATTGAATCAATTGAAGTCTGATCATCTTTTCTTGATTTCTGCTACAACCTAAGATAGATAGAATCTGATTAGGTTGTTAGAGCTTCATCATTCGGTAATGGTAGATTGGTTATACGAGAGTTAATCAATCTACTACTTTGTACTGAAACCTAATTCCAGTAGTGGAGTTCTGCGTTCATAGCCTCAGCTTTCTATCCCACTGAAGACTAGTCGTCTGCCGAGTAGTTGGACTGAGAGGGCTTGGTCAGCTTAAGAGATTCCAAGTTACTGTCGGATCTTCCGCAGTTTAATCAACAGTAAATCAACCAAGGGTAATTACAACTGAGACCTAACTAAGGATCTAGGGGGACTCATTCCCGAGTGACTCTCCCTTTGCTTTAGAAAACCGAACCATTTCCTGCTTTCTTACTGCTTTTGGTTAAAACTACAATCACTCGACTTAGTTTGCTAGATAATAGACATTCACGGAGTAGGCAATAGATCTAGACACCGGGTTGACAATTAGAGCTTGCCTGTTACTACATTTCCGGACTGCGATTACACTTGGTCGCAGTTTGGTGTTGTGTTTTAGCGTGTCAAGTTTTTGGCGCTGTTGTCGGGGAGTTCTAAGTTATTGTAGAAACGTGAAAGTCTGTTACTTTACCTTTTTTTTCTTTTCCACCCTTGCTTTTCACTTGGGTGTTATGTTTTTGTTGGTGCAGATCTGAAACATGGATCCTCATGGCTTCTCCAACCATTGGGGTATCAACCACCATCCGTGTGGTATTACCCCGAGACATCCTGGAGCAATCAAGGAGGAGAAGACTATGGAGCCGGGTTTCAGTACCAACCCCCCTACTGCGAAGAACAATCAGACCCTTGGGTATTTCAAGAACAATCTCATTATCAAGAAGAATTCCTCCCAAAACTAGAAGGGCCATCAGATCTTGATTTAGCCACAGCCTTCACGGGCCATCCGAGTACCTGAGAGATCCTTTCCCGTGGAGCAGATTGCTCGAGTACCTGAGAGATCCTTTCCCGAGATGGATCCTCATATCCAGGCCATGGCCCAAACTGACTTCTCCTTTCCCCGTGAAACAGAGGATACCCTTCGGAGCATAAAGAAGCACATAGAGGTCATTGAGAAAGCTTGTGCACAGTTTTCTCAAGACAACCTTTATGCTGTCATACAAGTAGAGGAGGAGGAGGAAGAAGAAGGCAATCATGAGGATGTTCAGGAGCATACAGAAGTTGTCACGGAAAGCTCCCATGATAATCATGATCAAGTGTATCATCTGGTGGTAGATCACAACTGTCCCTATTTCCGCTCTGATATGCTGGGCCCGAGCGAGGAGATGCAAGATGATCTCATTGAAGAAATTACATGGCGACTTGCTCTCCAATCTGTGCTAGAAGAAGAAGAGCGAGAAAGGGTGAGGGAAAAAGTTGTGGAGGATTAGGAAGAAAGCAAAGAAGAGGAAGTTCTTGATCTTTTCCAAGGGGAGTGACCACATTTTGACGAAGGAAGGGGGGTTGAGGAAGCAATTGGCGTCCAGGCTGAGGATGAAGTTGAGGTGGAAGAGGCTTGCACCTGCCCTATGTTACATGTGATATCTCCACCAAACTTCGAGGAGCTGCTTGGCAAGGACCCATTTGCAATGACTCTTTGCCAGACCAAGACCACATCAACATCAATCCCTCTTGGTGGATGCGATGGTGGTCAATCGAATATATCTTATCTGGTTTGGGGCAATGAGATAAGAGCATACGCGAAGGAGAGGTCTCGTGAGTGGAGGCTTCATCTTCCTCAAGGCCACGAGCCATCTTCATCACCTATCACATCACCTGCTTGTGACTTGAGACTCCACATCATCGACGAGAACCTCAACTTCAAGGAGGTTTTGGGGTGGACCGAAACTTAGGAGCCATCGTCCGGCTAAGACGTAAAAGAAGCTCTTGTGGGGAGGCAACCCCACCAAGGTTTATTTTTCTTTCGTTTATTTTCGGCTTGTCCATTTGGAACTATGGTTTCTATCACCCAGTGTGTTTTGCTGATGCTAGCCCCGCTGACTGGTCCGCTTCCACTCCCTCGGCAGTCTTTCCTTCCGGTAACATCGCTCCCCTTTTTTTTCCTCTGCTCCATTGAGGGCAATGTCGTGCTTAAGTGGGGGGGGGGGTGTTTATCTGTCGTTGACTGCTAGATGAGTTTGTGTGCTTGGAGCCTAGTCCACTGTCCAAATCTCGAGATTTGAGGGCTCCAAGTACTGTTGTTTGCATGATCATAATGGCACTATGATTTGAGTGGTGAATCGAATGGCTTTCGAATTGTTGCATGACAGCTTGATTGTAACTAGGACAACCTATGATGATGACTGAGACGTGCAGTAGAATTGTGTAGGGGTTCAGTTTTTCAACTGTTTGCTTACCAACTGTGACTTGGATTGATCACTTGCTCTTGACAGTCGTTTATGCATCTAGTTCAGGGAATCAGAATGAGAGATAGATCATATAGGTACCCATGTGAGATTTGAGCCTGCTCGTTTCTTTCTTGTGCGGTAGATCCCTCTTCCATAATGTGTAGCATTCACGTTGTCATTAGCTAAAATGATGGAGGCATAGGATTAGCCCACGACCAAATTGACTGTCCTGATGAGTCATACCCCTTAGTCATCCCTTTTGAGCCGTGTGTTATCCTTTCTTTCGGTCTACAATGGAAATCACCCTTTTGCATCTCTTAGAAGGTTCCACAGTGTGGTTTTTACATGTTCTCTGCTGTTTCTGCTAAATTTAATGTGAGGGTTGGAGGTAATGCTTAAAAGTTGGGCATGTGTTTGAAAAATGTGCATAGGTGGTGGTTCTCTCAAAAAATGAAAAAGAAAAGAAAAGAAAAAAATGAATGAAAGCAAAAGAGAGCCACCACCAAAAATCTGAATAGTGCCCATTAAGTAGTGTTTCTTAGCAGTCTGGCTTGGAAATGCTAACATTTATATGACCTCCTTCGCTCTTGTGCTCTAGAGAATGTGAGTAATGCAGAATGACAGAAAGAAAGTAAGTGGTTTGATTGACTATGATTGTGCTGGGTTGGGAAATGTGGAACCTTGTGCTATGAATACTTCCACCACCTAAAAGGCCTTTTCGCATGTCCAAGACCCTAGCAGTCATCTGACCCTGTGTCTAAGACCTCCGGATTAGTTAGTGGTGACACCCCATATTTGAACTCTAACATTTAGAGGCTGCCTAACTGCCTTCATGGTGAAGAGACGTTAGGGATTGAGAGAATAAGCATGCGCATTTTCGCATCAAATTGTCCTGACCCCACTGGTCGAGAGTGAGCGATTCATTTTCTCATATTCTATATACTCTTTTACCCCGGTGAGGACCTTGATTGCTCGGTCTCAATTATGATATCTTGAGTTTGATGCATGCGATGACTGTCTTGGCTATGTGGTTGAGTTGAGTCTATGTTGGTTCATGAACAGAAGGGAGACTCTTCCTTTACCCGATTTTGATGCACTCGAATGTCTTCTGTGGTGGTTATCCAGGTTACTGTTGAAGTTTCCCATGTGTTAATGATCAAAGCCAGTATGATTCACTTGTTTTATGCCGATATGATATGTCCCCAAGGGTTGCATGATTAAGATGTTTTGAGATTACCGTATATCTGACTTTGTTTGCTTGGGGACAAACAAACGGTTAAGTGTGGGGGAATTTGATGACTTGATATATACACATGTTTTTTTCCACCATTCTTACACCGTTTGAGTCTTATTTCTCGTGTTTTAGGCTGATTTCACGCTAGGTTGTTCTTGTTTGTGATATTTCAGGTCCTAGTACGTGAAAGAAGATTTGGGCACGAGTTCGGGGTCGATTAGACGAAGTTGGGACGTTTGACGAAAAGCTGGAAATTCCACACGGGCACACCTAAAATTCCACACGGCCGTGTGACTTGGCCGTGTGGCACCATTTTGCACGGGCAAGCGACACTAGACGTGTAGGGGACCCCTTGTGGCCGTGTGGAAAGTCCAGGGAGCTCACACGGGCAGACTGGAAAGCCACACGGCCGTGTGGTTTTGGCCGTGTAGCGTACTTGAAGCCACTTAAGTGAAACGCGACGTTTTGCACACTCACACGAGCAGCTGGGAAAGCCACACAGCCGCGTGGTCGGGAATTTCTGGGTTTTAACCCAATTTCGAGCCAAAGGAGAGGGAATCGACTTTTTGGAGCAAAAATAGAGCCCTAGAGAGAGAAAGTGCGAAGAACACATCCTAGAGGTGATTTTGGAGCTGGGTCTCTCAATCGAGCTTGGAGATCATAACAGGAGTGAAGATTGACATCCCAGAGCAGATTCTTCCCATTGTTATGAGTATGACTGCTTTGTATTCTGTTTCCCTCTCTCTCTCTATGGAGAAGAACTTTCTCTCACTTGGGTATGAAGAACCCTAGTTCCATGTGTTAGGGATCTTGATTGTAATGACTCGGGATTGTTATACTGTTTGGTTTTAATCGAATGATGCATGATTCATTGAATCAATTGAAGTCTGATCATTTTTTCTTGATTTCTGCTGCAACCTGAGATAGATAGAATCTGATTAGGTTGTTAGAGCTTCATCATTCGGTAGTGGTAGATTGGTTATACGAGAGTTAATCAATCTATTGCTTTGTACTGGAACCTAATTCCAGTACTGGAGTTCTGCGTTCATAGCCTCAGCTTTCTATCCCGGTGAAGACTAGTCATCTGCCGGGTAGTTGGACTGAGAGGGCTTGGTCAGCTTAAGAGATTCCAAGTTACTGTCAGATCTTCCGCAGTTTAATCAACAGTAAATCAACCCAGGGTAATTACAACTTAGACCTAACTAAGGAGCTAGGGGGACTCATTCCCGAGTGACTCTCCCTTTGCTTTAGAAAATCGAACAATTTCCTGCTTTCTTACTGCTTTTAGTTAAAACCACAATCACTCGACTTAGTTTGCTAGATAATAGACATTCACGGAGTAGGCAGTAGATCTAGACTCCGGGTTGACAATTAGAGCTTGCCTGTTACTATATTTCCGGACTGCGATTACACTTGGTCGCAGTTTGGTGTTGTGTTTTAGCGTGTCACTCCCCGATGACGGTAGCACAACGCCTAACACTACGCCGGGACAAAGTTCTTGATGATTAGTATGCAGGTACCCCACGTTTAGTAGGCCCCGCTGTCACTCATGTGGCATGTGGGTTACTAATGTTCCTGGGTTATCAAATGAAAAAAACACTACAAATCCATAACCAAACTTTTGCTTTCTAAATTTTCCATATATGTTTTACTTGGTACAACCCAATAGCCAAATTCATATCATACACTATATCCATCAATATTCCATCATTGATACCATATGATACAAGATAATATAATATCTTATTTCGGCCTCAAGTTTGATGTAATCATGCAAGAAATGGACAACTTTGACCCAAAATTTCGATTGATCGTCAAATTGTGACTTAGCAT
Source organism: Linum tenue (assembly GCA_946122785.1). NCBI lineage: Eukaryota > Viridiplantae > Streptophyta > Magnoliopsida > Malpighiales > Linaceae > Linum > Linum tenue. Next base: position 32,243,398 of record CAMGYJ010000005.1, on the reverse strand, counting down.
ACAGTGTTAAGGCGATTACGACGTGGATATAATTCAGAAATAAAAATCATGTAATAAAAGGATTGATACGATTATAGCACCCAGGTTATAAAAAATGTAACTTGTGTCTTACTTTATTCAATATGACAATCTATCCCCAACAAATTTTCCATTAGAGTTTATCGTTAGTTAGTATTTAATGAATAGACAAGTCACTACTGTGTGGCATCTGACATTAAATTTTAGAATCTTTATTTTTATCTCACTAACACATAATTATTTTTTAATTCAAAAGTAAATTAAAGTTTTAAAATATAGAAAATATATTACTGGGGAAATTCATCTATTTTCTCATATATCTCTCAACTCTCTCTCATCTCCCTCTGTCGCCGTCATAGCCTAGTTTCCCTTCTTCGTCTTCACCTTTCTCAATCTATCAGCGGGGATGGATCTACTTCGAGATCATCTGCAGCGCCAGTGTCGTGTGCGTTGAATCCATCACAACCACTTGTTCGACGGTGTTATCTCAGGCTTCGAAGTGGGGATGCAGACAGCAAGCATATCACTCGGCGGCGAACATGCCTCCCAGCTTGTGCCAGGGTGTTTTTGCAGAAAATTAAAGGAATTGCTAAATGTCGCCCTGGATTGTACTGTAATTGCTCTAACTTTAAAATTAGAATTACATCTTTATCCTTTTATGTTTTAAACCTTTTATTTAAACAAACAACACTTTATTTGAGGAAAAAAAAACAAAGCAAATTCTCACCTCGGTTTTCCGTTCAAAACAGATAAGGGAACCAGAGAGAAAGAAAAACAGAGGAGATGTGTGCCCTATTGCCGCTTTTGATTTCCCTTCCTCCATCTCCATTTCAATTGAATTGGTGTACTAGGGCAATCCCTGGGGGAGATAACGGCGTTAATCTGGCGATGCGGCTCCTGCAGAGAATGGGATCTATTTTGTTCTTTGTCGTGGCCGATTACTACCGCCGGAGATCGAGAGTAAGCAAGCGAGTGATCCCGAAGCTGGATGAGGCGGCAACGGAGTCCGGCAGGAAGGTGGAGAGGTTCTCGCACTGTGTGTTGAGGCAATAGAGTTCTCAAATTCGAGTGAGTGCCGACAATTGTGCAAGCTGGCGTACGAAAACCTGAGGAAAATCGAGGGGTTCGAGGACAAAAACTGTGATTACTTTGCCAGAAACGACGGCGGCGAAGGGGCGAAAGCTGTTCGGGAAGGTGGTGGAGGAACTTGAGAAATGCATCTTGCGCTACTTCGCCTCCACTGGAACCACGCCGCTTCGATCGTCTCTCAGGTAGGTTTCCAAATTAAATTATACTCCCCCTACATATTTTAAAATTCTCATCAATTTGAATTCCTTTTCAAATTTTGTTGAACTATTTTATTTTTTCCGTTGCTCAGGTGATGAACGGTCAATCGGAGAAGAAGCCGAAGCTCAAAAGCTTTCTAATGGCCGCCACCAGGTAGACGGGCATCTCCTGGGAGATGTATTTTCTCGCGAGGAGGAGATAGGGTTTGTTTGTTTTGTTAATTTTGTATTTGATTTTTAAGGTTATTTAAGTAATTTTATGCTTTTAAGTTAGGGCGAGGTTTAGTCATTTAGAAGATTAAATGCTTAGTAAGGACTCAATGACATGACATATATGTGATTGCTACGGTTATGTCACGTCACCAAAAGTCAATATCATTTTGACCACTGAGGTTAACCGTTATCAACAAAAGCATGAAAAAGTATTATCTTGTTGTCTCTCTTTCTTTCGACCTTGACCCATCCCTCTTCTCCCTCTCCATCGGGGAACCATCCCCCATCCAAGATTCCCTCGCCGTTCCGCAGGCCACCCACATTCGTTACTTCACCCTCTGCAGACTTCAGTACTTAGCGACGATAACATCACACTCGCAGGGAATGAGTTAAGTTGCTAACCCCTTACGAGGTTAGCACCATACTAACTAGGTTAATTATCGTTAGATTAAAAAACTAATCCTAGGGTCAGAATTAAAAAGAGGGCAATTTAGTTAATGCTCTTGAACCCTAATATAAATACACATTCTCCCTCCCACGCCTCTCTCCAGGCCGCCCACTTTTTTCCTCTCCCTCTCCGCCAGAAACAATCTTCTCTCCTCCAAAAAAACGTCTTTTCCCATGCCTCTTCCACCTCCTCCGTGACTTCAATCACCCGGCCAAAATCGTCATCACCCGCAGACTCGCCTTCGTCGTGCCACCGCTTCCTCCTCTTCGTTAGCTGATACCGAGGGTGGCCACCTGAACTACTGAGGAACGCCGCCGTCAGAATTAAAAAGAGGGCAATTTAGTTAATATGCTCTTGAACCCTAATATAAATACACATTCTCCCTCCCACGCCTCTCTCCAGGCCGCCCACTTTTTTCCTCTCCCTCTCCGCCAGAAACAATCTTCTCTCCTCCAAAAAACGTCTTTTCCCATGCCTCTTCCACCTCCTCCGTGACTTCAATCGCCCGGCCAACATCGCCATCACCCGCAGACTCGCCTTCGTCGTGCCACCGCTTCCGCCTCTTCGTTAGCTGATACCGAGGGTGGCCACCTGAACTACTGAGGAACGTCGCCGTCAACGCCATCCTCCCTCCTCGCCGTCCACTAATCCCAGATCCGTCCCAAGGAAGGCCGCCATCGCGCGAGATTCATTGTCGATTACCAGATCTACCTCGACAACGTCACCATCATGCTATCGCATCTCTTCCAACCATCACAATTGACAATTGGCCGATGTTACACTGCCGCATCGATCTCCTCCACCCTAGCATTTCTCGACGTTGGCAGATCTCTAGATTTCACAATCAGATCTATAGTGGTGTTGAGAATTGTTATAGATATGAAATAGTAATTTTCCATATTTTTAGTATTGTTTTCATATTTTTGGTAATTATTATTAATAATATAATAGTAGCGATTTTACAGATCTGATTGAGATTTTATGATATTTTAATCGGTACACAGGAGATATAAATCGCTACACATGGAATATAAAACAGTAACCTATACAAGTAAATTGCAAAATCACTATTGATTACAATTAAATCACTACTAGAAAATTCCTAAACCACTATTGATGAGACTTAAATTTCTACTAGAAATTTCCTAAATCACTACTAATAAGTAATAACAATTAATTCGGAAAGACAGTTCTATAAAACCCCAAAATTCCGTTAAAAATCCTAAAATCACTACTACCCATCAAAACTGCTACTGATTTTATGTAGTAGTGGATTTATTAGCATTTTTTCGATAAAAAATTACTAATGCATGGAGGAGAGAGAAAATATATTATATATATTTATTATTTTTAATTTTGTGAAATACCAAACAAACCCTTCATTAATAACCATCATCAGATTAAAATTAAAAAAATGAACGATGATTAGAGTAGTTATCACAGTACTAATTTCTATTAAGTTAACACTCTGACCTCTCCCCACTCGCAACGATTCCATCGTCGACAAGAAGAGTGTGTGGTGGTTTGCTCGTAGAAGGAGCAGCTTCCTTGCCGCAGCCGACTTTTCTCCCTCGTCGTGGGGAAGGCATTGGAGACTGGTCTTGGTGGTTACCTATGGCGGGATCCTAGTCGGAGTTTCTAATCAAACAAGTTGGCTCTATCTATCAATTTAATCAAGGGCTAATAGCATTTTTTACCCTTCTACTATTGCAAATTAACAATGGTACCCCTCTACTAAAATTTTGCACAAACAAACCCTTTTATTTTAATAGACTAATATTAAAACGTATCAAATATACACTCATGTCTAATTATTATTATTATTATTATTTTTTTTTTTTTTTGCTGAGAAGGAGGCATAAAGCCGAAGAAACAGAAGCAAGTTACAGGATAGGAGTAGAAGAAGAGGACGACGCTACAACATTTCTAGGAAGGGCGATACCTCGAACGTCATCATCAAGGATCGGGTAGAGACCTGTGGGCGGATCGATCAGCCTTCCGTCATTTACTCCTAAACTCCTAATTTTAGTTTAATTATTTTATGTTTCTAACCCAATTAATTAAACATTAAAACCTACAACTCCCAAGTCCCAACCATTCTCTTCCACAGACCAAGCCTTCCGTCTTCCTCTAGTCCCTCGACTCCCCTAAACCAGAAAAATCCGGCGCCAACAATAGACTGAGAGTAAGACCAAACCTTCCTTCTTCCTTCACTGGGCTTTCCCACAACAGACTGAGAGTTAAGAGTAGTCTCTACTCTCTAGCCGCAGGTGGGGCCGAAGCAGAGATGGGCATTGGGCGACCTTTGACAAGCAGTTCAACAGATGCGTTCATCAGCAGAGAGCTAGTGCTTTGCCTTGCTGCAGTGGCCAATATGATGGAGTTGGAAAAAGGACACAAGCAAGAAAACTTGAGATGATTACCATAGCAAGATGTGAGTCGAGGAAACTTGAGATGATTACCGTTATAGAGAGGAGTCAAGGTGTCTGTCATAAGGTACCACTATCTGAAGTGACAAAGTTGTATTTTGAGTTCCCAAATTTCACAACCCGAGCTTGCATTAGACGAGTGACTATAGGAATCTTCCCAAGGCGGCGACTGCTCATTTCTATCAAGGCCATTCAGCAGCAGTGTGACACACTTATGGCATCTGCAACAAAGAGTTACCATTCAGTTTCAAGAATTTCATGTTGCAATCATGCCAAAGAAGCTGCACTTAGCCTAGGCAACATATCATCCTGAAAACGTGTGAAATTTCTAAAAGAAGCTACACTAAAAGGAAAGCGAAGACAACATTTACTATTCACCATAAACTTGGGACATTGATCTGAAACAAAAGGGACAAAGTAGAAGATTACTTTTGAGTAAGATGGGCATAATATTACTACTCCAATCACAGTGGGCGTAGTATTTCCTATCAGTGTTTCCCATGAACAGCTACTGAATAACGAAATTAGCTTCTTTATAACAAGCAGCAAAATATTATCATCTTGCAGATTCTTTGCTTACCCTTTCTTGGACAAACTTTCCAACTGGCATCTATGGTCAATTGCTATTGTCTTAAGAAATTGGCTTCTCAATCCCAAACAAAGTTCTTCCTCTGGCATTTACCCTCGCCATTCTGAATCGTCTGAAATAAATGGGATTGAAGTAAAATAACAAGAATGCTTTGCCTGTATAAAACTGAGGTGGCTGATAACTATTTATTACCTACCTCCATGATGTCAGAATCATTCCACCGTACCAACTATTGATAACTTCCATTCAATTATATCATTGATAACCTGTAGGATAGCACATATATAGAAACCACTGAAGGCTATTAAACATGCTTTCAGCACTTAATATGTTCAGAGAGAGCATCCCTAAACTACAAGGACTAGCTAAGAACCATCTGCTAGTTTAGACAGCTTAGAGCGGTCCATCAAATCAAAACTAACTTTCCGCAGAGGTAAGAGAAAAAACATTCTTCTGACCCATCACAGAGAAGTGATTAGTACACCTTAAGCAGAAACCAACAGCTCTTCAAAAATAAGAAGTAACCGAAGATGTCTATTCGTCCTACCCAAATCACTTCTAAATTATAATTCAACAAACTGGGGTAGCAGTAGCAGTGAGTAAAAGCATAAAGACCAAGGACGGCGGGGGTCAAGCATTCCAAACAAATGTAAGCCACGTCTAAAGTTCATAAAAGGAAGATTATAAAGTGACTAACAGTATACAAGTCATCTTTCTCCATTATCTCGATATCTGCATTTTGACTTTCATAGCGTCTTCGCAAATAGGCCTCTACATCCATTTCCATCTTTCCCTGTAGAAGTAACACCCGAAAAATCAGAAATGACACTACAATGGCAGAGAAGCTTAACTTTCAGCCAAAAGCATTCAAAGAACAAGCACCTTTGTGGCTGCATAGAAATAGGGACAACCTTTTCCTTGCCTTGAAAGAAGAACCATCCTGCAACAATTGCAACAGACGACAATGAGTCCTTTTAAACAGTTGCATCAACCTTAATCGTCCACCAAACATAAATTATACGAATTACCAGTCTAATTCAGTACTTCACCTGAGTCACGAAATAAAGATCAACACAGCTATATTATTTCCCAGTCTCCTGATCCTGTACAGATGACTGCAACACAAAATACACAGAGAAACCTAAAATACCATTAAAACCATTGAAAAAGGGATAATCTTCCACAAGGACTCCGAAAGTCAGTTGATTCGGCAATGTGGCAGAGATGATGTCGCAGACACATCTGATTGCAAGCCGCCTGCAAAATAACTAACAAATAGCTCCACAAACGCTGGAACAGAGGATATCATCCTTCAGAGCCGTCAAGATACTCAACAAGGTAAATCCGAAGAACCAAATCAAAGTAACAAGAAGACCCGTATAAGACAATCAACCCACGGAATACAAGACCACCAAGAACCCGAGAAATGATAACTCCCCTACTGCCGCTGAAGGAATAAAATAAAGGTCACTGCAACGAAACAAATAGAAAACACCATTCAAGCCTTCCCCCAAAAGAATATTGACACCAAATGAGTACAGGATGATGGGAATTGGTGGACAGTAAAACCAGGCCAGACATGTAAGGCTGGAGAGTGTGCAAGGATCCTCAGCAAGGTAAAACCCAAAACACAAAGCAAAAAGGACTAAGATATCAACCAAATAAACAAAGACATAACCTACGCAACAAATAAAAAACGGCAAAATATCAACCAATCCTAACTCAAAGGGCCAAACAAGTGTGAGATGGATTCCTTCCCAATATTCATAACACCACACACACATATATATGCAATAAATAAATTAAGCATGGACTCCTAAGTTAGGGTTGCCAGAAGTAGAGGATTATAATCAACCAAACACACAACTGCCACACAAGAAAATAAATTACCTAGGCAAACCCCAACTGCGTCAAGAAATAGTTAAGGAAAGTAAGAGAAATTAAAAAGGGAAATGAAACCAAAGTATTAGCATGAGAACTGAAACAAGCTCGATAAACTGACGTGGGTGCAAAGATCTGTAAGGAATTGACCAAATGAGAAATGAAAACAGCCCTATTGCCAGTCATGAAAATAGTTCAGCCAGGCACACCCCAACTACATTAAGAAATAGGAAACCAAAGCTAAAGAAATTAAAGAGGGAAAGGAAGCCAGAGAACAGCCACAGGCTCAATAAACTGTAGTGGGAATCATGAAAGATATTTAAAATAGCTCAATTGATTGTTCCAAATCGTGACAAAAGCCAAAAAGCAAAAGAGTTTTACTATAAATATCACATTTACAGGTTATGGATGAATTTCAATCGCTTTATATTTCCTCCACAAGAACTACAGATCAAACCGTTACCATTGAAGCTCATCTTTCGTGTGCGTTTTGAAGCTTGGTTCTATCCATGCACAATTGATATATTCTTTGGTGTTGCACCAATCATCATTGTTGTATCCGCTCCAAAAGGTATGGAACTTTCTTGTTGCCAGAGAATAAAACACGCCATCCTTGTCCTTAAACCTGTCAAGAAACACCTTGTTTCCCAAGCCAGAAATCTTCTCTCCACTGTTTGTTGCTGATAATGCAGATGCAGCGCTCACAAACAGCATATTGTCTTCGAGGTTATCCAGTTCTTTCCAAGTAATGGCTTCTTGATCGAGTGCATATACCTCGAGAACTTTCCCCATGTGGCCCATCAACACGGACAAAAGCTTCCCATTGCACTCCAACAGATAGCTTCTTTGTACCGACGTACAAGATCTATTAGGAAGCTCTATCGTAATGGTGGTTTTTTGTTCAAAGTCATGAATGCAAAGATCTGCGTTCTTCCCCATAAAATATAGCAATCCTTTGTGGTAAATTGGATTACTGAAAGGGCTCATGAAATTACTACTGTCGCTCATGACCTCATATTGAGTCCACTGGTGCTCCCCTCGATAAATAAAGGATATCACCACTTGCTGCCACAAAGCAGTGTAGCAAATAACCAGGCAGTCAAAGGATGTCGGCGAAGACGAGAATGTAATCCCTTCAAGGTCATACGACAGCATAGGAAGGTTGATCCTGTCTTCGGTAAAAGGATTGAAAAAGAATAGTCGATGTTGATCACCCCCAAGTCCTTGTGACATAAGCAACCATCCGTGTTTGGAGCAGCGAATGACTGCGCCTCTCAGACTCGAAGCCTCTAAAGACAAGATACTAGTTACACTGGTGATTGGGTTGAATAAGCTGACTACCTCCCCATCCAATCCTTTATGTACGAGGATTGGGAAAGAATGATTCCTCGCAAATCGAACGTTTGACGATGTAGAGACAACACTGGAAAATATCGAATTCCACGTTTTGCAAGCGAGACGAAAAAAGCAACGATCGGCTCCAAATAAGCGAGATTGTACATCGGAAAGAAGCTCACTTGGAATGTCGTACGACCAATGTCGTCCATCATGATCAGTACTGCTATCGTCGTTGCCCGTCGAGAGAATAATCTGCTCGCTGCCAATCTCATCAGGCGAGATGTCGAATTCCGGTTGAGGATCATCCGTAGAAGATGAGCAACCAAGGGGAATAATCCAATGCGGTTCAGAATAATCAGGTCTGTTAGCTTTAGAACATGGTAAAGAGACGCTTATACTTCTGTCTCCAACGTCATACGCGTAAAGATACCCGTCATTCGTTGGTGGTGTAAAGTACACCGTGTTCCCACGAACACCTCCTCCTCCCACAACTAAGTCTTGTCTTCTTGGAATTTTATAAGAGACGCCATTATCGCTACGGGAGCCTAAGAAGATGGCAGTGTCTTCGGGCAACGTCTCCACGCGTTCCCATTTTTCTTCCAGGAAATTGGCCTTATACAAGTCCAGTCGCTTGACACCAGTCTGGAAGCCCTCGACCCTACGAACCTTGTAGCTGCAGTCAGTGTCTCTATTGTCCCCGTAGTATAGCTTAACCGTCATTAGTTCAGTAGGTGAGGCCTGAACCATGAACGAAGAGCTCATCATAGTGCTCCTAACGAAGTGAGACCGCTGTCCCCTTAACTTCATATCAAGTAACTCCATTGAGACATTGTTAGTACCAAGTTGGTCAATTGCCAACTGAACCTTGAAGAGGCCTTTACAGCATATGGAAACAACATAAAACTCGCCATTGAAGCTGACGGTGTTTCTGAAACGGTGGAGATGGGGATACACTTCGCACCAACATTGACCTTGTTGCGGCTCCACCAGCTGTGTCGTCCAATCTTTATCCCCTGGCTTACAGAAGTGAAAAGAACTCTGCTTTCTTCGTTGACAATATTCGATACACATGAGCAGGCAATTATTAGCACCAGTAGGAGGAGAGGAAAGTGCACAATGGTCGATGCTCTTGGCAGTAAATGGGAATCTGGGTAAGTGAACCTCCTCCATGGTGACAGGGTTAAACAATGAACAATGGTTATGATCGACATCGACAAGCGCTAACCAGCCTTGGCAATGTGCCCAGACGGTTCGATTTCGCGTCTTAGGGATATTTCTCACCTGGCAACTTCGTTCCGACAAGCTGTAGAATGTTTGTGACTGCTTCTGCTTCCCATGGGAGTATACCAGCCATGGCTCTGGTCGTAGAACCGGCGGCTCCCGCCGATTATTCTTCTGTCGACGATGCATAATCCGCTGCTGCTGCTGCTGCTGCTGCGATATGTTGCTAAAATACAGAGTACCAATGCTTATTTATGACCTAATCGATCCGTAGGGCCTATGCTTTGGGGTATTTTGAGTTCAGAAAGGATTCGGATGTGCTCTTTCCGACTTGTATAAGGAAATCAACGAAAGAACGCGCGCTGCCGAAATCTCTCGGCGCTCACCTCTAGCCTCTCCCCTCTCGGCGCTAGCATCCGACCACCCATTCTCTCTCACTGCTCCCAGACGGCTGCAGCTATCACTCCATATGTCTTCGCCCGGAGCTTTACCGGCCTCCGATCCATCCAGTGGCGGCATGAGCGGAGGAGGGACCATCGCCGACGGGAGCATTCCGCCTCTCTACCGCCGCTACGTCGACTGATTTGATGGCCAACAACCACATACAAGCGGCGAGGGCCTAGGAGTGGAAGGGCAACGGTGGGAGAGGGCGACCCGGCGAGTGGAGGGAGCTTGGCGGCGGCGGAGGGAGTTGGGCGGCGACGGTGGTAGATGATTCTGACCTCGGCGGCAAAGTGAATTGGATGGAGGGGAAAATTGGATGGGGGAGTCGGATAATTAGGTGCTAACTGTAGTTTTAGCCGTAGTATTAAAATTTAATCGGATGGTTAAAATTAATTAAGGAATAATTTGGTAAACACATAACTAACCATTAACCAACGTTTTCTTGCATAACTAATATGTTGTAGCTATTTTTAGGGCATGTATACTTTCATTTTTGTTTCCTGTTTTTGAGAAAACATATGTTGAAAATTAGGGGTGGCAATTCGTTTGTTGGTTAGCGGCTAACCGATCAGTCCAACCGATAATCGCCGGTTAGCGGCTAACCGAAAACCGGCTCTTATAATCATCGGTCGATGGTCGGAGTGTCTGGTAGGAGCTTCGGTTAGCCGAGTAATCAAAGTCGGTTAACCGGCTAACCGAAGTAACCGACCGAGGGTTCCCACCATAGTCTAGACGACACCGTTCCCCCTCCCCACGACGCCGTTCCACAAAAAAACTACCCGCCTCCACCAAAATGAACCCTCTCCTTCATCACCTCTCACCAATCCATTCACCAACCAGCCAACCCTACCTTTCCTCTCTCCCCCTGTAGTCCCGCCGTCATCCCCTTCCTCACCGCCAGATCGTCGTCGGTCCATCCCGCGTCCTCCTTCGCACGCGTCAGTCTTTGCCGCCGTGCTCGTCCCGCCTCGGCCTTCGCTCGTCTCTGTCTGCCTCCACCGTCGAGCTCCACGCCACCAGCCAAACCTCCGCTCCTTTGCCCTCACACCCGCCTTGCCGCAGCTCGCCGTTGTCGAGCAGTGATAGAGAGACAGGCGACAGCAATACAGCATAAGAAGAAGGCCAGCGGTCGCCCTTCACACTCACCTCGCCGTTGCTGCAGCTCGCCCTTCACACTCACCTCGCCGGTCGTCCTTCAAAATTGGGATTTGCAGAAGAAGGCCAGCGGTGTAGATAGATCTGAAGACTGAAAGGGAGGTTTGGAACGAAGGATCGAGAACTTTGGAGTTGGGGATAAGATTGGACGGTAGAGAATTTTTTTTTTTTTTTAATGAACTTCCCTTAAGCGACAGCGTTTGGGAGAGAAGGGGTATTTTTCGGGTAAGCGGCTAACCGAGCCTAAAACCGAAAACCAGGCGGTCGGTTGTCGGCTAACCGTGAGCCTCTTCTCGGTCGGTTGTCGAATGGCCCGTGGAGTGCTTCGGCTAACCGATAACCGAGTTTTCGGTTTTCGGTTAAACCAAAACCGACCGACTGCCACCCCTATTGAAAACAGGTGGAAACAACATTTTTTTTTGTTTCTGAAAACAGCAGGAAGTTGCCACTTTATGTTTTCATAGTTGGAAACGAATAGAAAACAGAATGAAAAGTAAACAAGTTTTCTTGTTTTGATTGTCAAATTTATGACATGAAAACAAAAAAAAGGAAACGAAAATAGAAGTGAACAGGTTGTTATTATAGGTATAGAGTAATTGACTCACGTGGTTAGAAGCTCCGAAATTTCCGGAAAGTTTTGGCGCAAGAACTAGGGTTTGTGTGATCTTGTTGGCGGCGATGCCGCCGGCGAGCAGACCGATAGCAACAGATAAGGTCTCATACACAACTGGTGTGAGGTGGGCGGCTTCGGATACCTCATCACCTGATGGTAAGAGCGACAAGGAAACGACTCAAGCAAATAAACGTGTTCGAGGGATGAACTTGGAGCAACAAGGAGTAGGACTGGATGGTGCAGCGGTGGAGATGGAAACTGATGGTGGGAAGGAACGAGAAGGAGTCCCGGTCAAGGACAACCCTAAACCATCAGTGTGGGAAGGAGCTGCAGCTAGGCTATTCAACGAGTTCGGGACTGACGATGGCTGGTACGTTGCAGAATCAGACTTGGAGGACGTGATCAATAAGGAGAAAGAGGAGGATGATACTATTGCTGATGAGGACCAAAACCCACGATGCCCAACTGTGGAATTCATGGCAGCACAGAAAATTAAATGGAGGAGGGAATGGAGATCCGCTTTAGTAGCGCGATGGCTGGGTAAAAGGGTACCATATCTTCCTTTAGCGCGAAGGTTGAATTTCCTGTGGGCAAAGCGGGGTAATATTCAAATCTCGGACATGAAGAATGGTTTCTTCCTGGTGAGATTTAAAAGCAAACAAGATTATGAGTTGGCTGCATATGGTGGACCTTGGCTGCTGGGCGATACATACCTCACGGTCCACCGTTGGTACAAAGGTTTCAATCCTTGGACATCAGAGGTTAAGTCCACTATGGTAAGGGTCTACCAGAGTTGACTTTCGAATTCATCAACGCGGAAGCTGTAATGCAAATTGCAGAGCTTATAGGACGGCCAGTCCGAGTTGATAGAGCAACAGAGGAGAGCGCTCGTGTGAAATATGCGCGAGTGTGTGTAGAAGTTGACCTGACGAGATCATTGTTGTCCCAATACAAAGTTGAAGGAATCACCTACCTGATTCAGTACGAAGGTTTGGAAAATATTTGTACTGAATGCGGTACTTACAACCAGTTGGGGCAAGGCTGCAGGTGTTTGAAACTGACGGATGAGGATAAGGCTGAAGATATCACGATGGTCCCCGAAACACAAGTTGATGATCCAACTAAAGGACGAACGTATGGGGAGTGGATGACCGTTACAAGGAAGGCAAAAAAACAGCCTGCGAATGGGAGAAGGAATGACCAAGCTGGGGGCACCAAAATTCACAATCGCTTTCATAGCTTGCATGAGGAAGCTTGGGACGTATATGATGGGAAGGATAATGGTACCATGCAAAATAGAGCGAGAGAGGAGAAGGGGGGGAAAAAGAATCTTGACACAAGTCAAGGAAGCCTGCATGAGATGACTACCCTGATGAGGGAGGAGGGACGAAAGGCATACAATAAAGGAGGTCCATCCAGTAAAAAGAATTCTACACCTAGCACATCACATGTCGTAGTGGGTAATGTGGATGGTCTTAAGGATTATCCTGACCCTCCCATATTAGTGGAGCGAACGCCAAATGCTCAAAGGAACGTTAACCACTCATTGCCCGTACCCGGCCATGGTGTTGGGAGAAAGAGAAGGAGAGTAAATGGAAAGCAGCTCAGGGAAGCAAGGGTACTGGAAAAGAAAAGTCCAAGCAGACGCCACAGGTGTCGATAGGCTCAAAGAGCCCAATGAAAGGTGTGGGGAACCTATCCCTTTGGATAATAAATGAGAATACTTGTGTATAACTGTCGCGGATTGGGGAATAAGCGCGCAGTTAGGTCCCTTAAGTCGCTCTTGCGACTAACTTTCCCGCACATGGTCTTCCTCATGGAAACCAAACAGACAAAGGATGAGAATGAAGTGACCCGAAGAGAGTTGGGGTTTGCGAATGGAGAAAGCTATTCAATGAATAGTGAGGGAGGAGGTCGAGCTGGAGGTCTATGTATGTGGTGGGGAGAGGATATTAATGCACAATTAATGTCAGATTCCTACCACCATATGGATATGAGAATCACAGAGGAGAATGGAGAACTGTGGAGATTCACGGGTATATATGGCTGGCCGGAGGGCAGCGAAAAATGGCGAACATGGGATTTGATGTGCAGGTTAACAAACCAATGGGAGGGTGCATGGCTGTGCGGAGGTGATTTCAATCAGATCCTATCGATTGAGGAGAAGCGCGGAGGCCGGGTACCTGAGGAAGCGGAGATTGTGGCTTTCCATGATTGTTTACTGGAAGTAAATCTTGTTGATATGGGATTCTCGGGATATGACTTCACGTGGGAAAATAAAAGATCTGCAGAGGGATTTATTGAGGAATGTCTAGACCGCTTCCTCGGCTCACCTAGCTGGGTGGAGAAATTTGAACGTGGTCAAATCTTACATCTCGATAAAGCCAGATCAGATCACCGACCCATTGTTTGTGATACTCTGGGGCAAGATGACGTAGAGCCCAGCTGGGGCTGGTCCTTTAAGTTTGAACCCATGTGGGCAAAACATGAACAATGTGAGGAAGTTATAGAGGCGGCGTGGAATGTATCAGGGGGAATGGACGCAGTAGCTAAGTTGAACTCATGTATGGATAAACTCAACAAATGGAGCCGAGCTACCTTCCCACGATTCTCTAAGCAGAGGGAACGTATTAAGAAGGCAATGAGGGCTGTAGAGAGATTGCCGAAAATGGATTTCAACCTGCAGAGAAGTAAACAACTTGAGAAAGAGATGGAGGAATTGGAGGAAAGGGAGGAGGATTACTGGAAGCAACGATCCAGAGCCGACTGGCTGCAAGATGGAGACAAAAATACACCCTTCTTTCACAAAAAAAAACTTCAGCCACAAGGAAGAGAAATATGATCCGGAAACTGCAAGATGAACAAGGGAGATTGGTCTCAACACATGAGGAAATTTCTAATTGTTTGATTGGCTATTTTGACAGGTTATTTAAAGCGGGAGATAGATCATCAACAACACCAGTGCTTGACGCCATCAGACCCTCCATTACGGAGGAGCAGAATGATGAGTTGTTGCGGCCGTTTACCCGAGAAGAAGTCTATGAAGTGTTGAAGTACATGGGGAACCGGAAAGCTCCAAGAGCTGATGGTTTCTCTGTCTTATTCTTCCGCAGAAATAAGAGGACTGTGGGAGACGATGTAGTGGTATTAGCTATGGCAATTCTTGAGACTGGGGAGATGCCATCGGAACTAAATCATACTCTAATTACCTTAATCCCAAAAGTGAAGAACCCACTTTCACCAAAGGATTATAGGCCGATTAGTCTATGTAACGTGATGTATAAGATTGTTGCTAAGGTGCTTGCAAACCGGTTAAAACCACTGCTTGGCCAGGTGATTTCAGAGGAATAAAGTGCATTTATCCCCGGGAGAGTGATTACAGATAATATTATGGCTGCATTTGAGTGCTTTCACACAATGAAGAAAAGAAAGAAAGGAAAAGTGGGGTACTTTGCAGCAAAGGTGGACATGGCAAAAGCGTATGATCGAGTTGAGTGGCACTTCTTGGAGTCGGTGATGGCCAAAATGGGATTTTCTCGGAGATGGATAGAGCTGATTATGATGTGTGTTCAATCTGTAACCTACTTGGTGCTGGTTAATGGACACCAATCAGAGAAATTCATACCAAGCAGAGGGATACGTCAAGGCGATCCGCTATCGCCGTATCTTTTCCTTCTATGTGCCGAAGGCCTCTCGGCGACGACAAAACTGGCAGCCAGGGAGGGAAGAATACATGGCCTTGAGGCGGCGAGAGGAGCCCCAGCAGTTACACACTTGTTTTTCGCTGATGACAGTGTATTCTTTTGCAGGGCTACTGAACAGGAGAGTCTTGCACTGAAATCTATACTCAAAGAATCAGGCCAGCTGGTTATCTTCCAGAAATCTGAGATCTCCTTCAGTGAGAAAGTGAAACCCCATCAGAAACTCACAATTAGTGGGATTCTGGAGATGCGGACGGTGGAGAAGCATGATAAGTACCTTGGGCTCCCAACTGTGGTGGGGAGGTCTAAGAAAGAAATTTTTCAAAGCCTGAAGGAAAGAGTTCGTTCGAAGTTGAAAGGATGGAAGGAGAAGACTCTATCAATTGCAGGCAGAGAGACCCTCATTAAATGGGTAGCTCAAGCTCAACTTACGTATGTCATGTCTGTTTTTCGAATACCAGATGAAATTTTGGATGAGATCCATAATATGATCACAAACTTTTACTAGGGTCAACGTGGAGCTGAAAGGAGTATACACTGGGTATAACGAGAAGAGTTGGTGTGTGCGAAATCGGAAGGCGGATTAGGCTTCAGGGACCTGTATGGATTTAATGAAGCCTTGCTCGCAAAACAACTTTGGCGGCTTTATCAGCGTCCAACTTCACTTGTGGCGCGTATAATGCAGGCCAAGTATTATAAGAATTCTTCAGTTCTCGAAGCATCGGTTGGTTACCAACCTAGTTTTGTTTGGCGGAGCATTATGGGTGCTTAGGAGCTTCTACGGGGAGGATTAAGATGGCGCATTGGTGATGGGAGCAAAGTTTGGATATGGGGTGATAAGTGGTTGCCGAAGCACCCATTCTATATCAGTGAAGCTCCGGTGGGACTCGAAGTAACAGCAACTGTGCAGGATCTAATTGAATTAGAAACGGAACAGTGGGATTTGAACTTGCTAGAGGCATGCTTTGAGTCGGAGACCGCACAAGTTATTCAACAAATACCCCTGCGGGGAAGCGAAGACAATGACGTCCTGATTTGGGCTAATAATGAGAAAGGGACATACACTGTTAAAGATGGCTATCACCATTGGTTGACGGGGTTTAAGGAGAGTAATGGGGTGGGGGCAATCGGCGGCCCAGAAGTGTGGAATAAGATATGGAAGCTACAGGTTCCTCCGAAAATTCGACATTTTGTTTGGAGATTTGCGTGTCATGCACTACCAACAGGTGATCACATAAGTCCAAAGAGTAAGAGGTGGGGGGACAAATGCACATTCTGTGATGCTCGAGAGCCGCAGCTCCATCTTTTTGGAGAATGCGAGTGGACTACTCGTCTGTGCAGAGTGTCTGAACTGCGAAGCTGCTTTGAATGTAGAGGTAACGACAGCTGTTACGAGTGGCTATGTGAAGTAATGGAAAAGAAAGAAGCTAATGAAGTCGAGATGTGGTGTGTGCTAATGTGGTTCTTCTGGAAAGAACGAAATGCTCAACTTTTTAATGGCAAAAAACTCATTGAATCTAAGATAGTGCCGAGAGCTTGTTCCTTCCTAGAGGACTACAGAAGCCGCCAAACAAGAGCTGAGATAGTAATTGGAGCGGGAGGACCCAAAGCCTGGAGAATACCACGGGGAGATGAAGTGCGGATAAACACCGATGCAGGTAAAGTTCATGATGGAACTACTAGTCTAGGGGTGGTCATTCGAAGTGGAGGTAGAAAGTTCATGCTAGTCGCTGTGAAGAATGTCCCTTACCAGGAAAAAGTTGAAGTCGCTGAAGCTCTTGCGGCGGAATTAGGGACTCAGCTGGCTATGCAGTGCACTAGTGGTCGCTATATATTAGAAATGGATAGCCTATCCTTGGCTCAAAAGCTTGATCATGCGGATGATATTCACACTAAAATTGGACCATTATGCAGAAGAATTAGACGGAAGCTGCTATTACTAAATGGTGGTGAATGGAGATTTGTTCTAAGGGAAGGGAACAAGGTCGCCCACACAATGGCTCATGTAAGGTCTCGTTTGAATGAAACTCTTGTTTGTTGGGATAGACCACCAATATTTATTGTTGATCAGCTCTTGGCGGAAAAACTAACCAGAGTTCCTGATTGATAAGAATCCTACAGGTTTCCATAAAAAAAAGGTTGTTATTCACTTATTCTTATCATAATCCTTGATTTTTGTTAAGCATTAGTAGTCGTTTGCATTTGCTTACACATTAGTGTGTAGTGGTTATTTAGTAGTAGTGATCGTATGGTAATGAATATTGATTTTTCTTAATTAGTAGTAGGATTTTGCACACTTTAGTAGTTATTTAAAAAAAAATTGAAGTGATTATTGCTTAAAAATCATTCATCACTATTCATTAAAAATTATTAAATGACTACTACCGTGGGCGCTATCACAGAGGAAACAGGTTGTCACAACGGAAACAGGTACAGTCTGTAAACAGTAACCCGAAATCAGAATTACTAAAATTAAACCCTGCTAAAATATTAAATATCGTAAGGAACCGTGAAAATACCACTAATATATATACAGCTACAGTATATCATCAGTCATCACCATATATATATATATATATATCACCAATCAAACTTAACAACCCGTCAATTATATACGTACTAATGAACTTGTCCCATGATAGATCACACATCATATAATTATGGACGGAATCACATTCATTACTTTGACCACCAATCCACCATATACATGTTGTCAAGAATTAACACCTAGCAATTAGACAGTTCACTGGGCACAAAAAGCACACCAGCAATGGATAATTCCTTATCCATGCATACACCAATCTAGAGCACATAAGAGGAAATGAATAGAAGAAGAAGAAGAGATCTTTGACCCATACTTAAAACACAACAAAAGGAAGATACTCCAACGCCAAAACTGCATGTCTGTACATTTCAGTCTATGACCAGTCCTGTAATCTACACATTCAATATAGTATATGGACAAGCACCAAAGCAAACCCAATCAGAAACTGCACATCCCCATAACCCCTCGTCTAGCTAACGAGTTGAACAGCCTCATTAGCCATCAGCAGCAGCAGAGACATCATCAGTTGGGCTTTCCTATCTAGCTCTCTGAAACACACAACATTACTGCATGGCCCCTAGGCTGGCTAGGGTAGCTTCTAAACTTGTCTGTAAGACTGTAACATGCAGCAGCAGCAGCAGCAACAGAAAGTAGCAATAACCAACAAATATTGCTGCAGCAGGCACTGGCAGGCAGGCAGCGACTGATCCATGCTGCTGTCTAGTTTAGCATGAATAAGTCAATCAATATATACATATAGATTGATGGGTTGTCGTTTGTTTTAATCTTAAATCCAATTTCTTTTTGTCATTTCAGGCGTCTAGCTATAGCTTCTGGACAGTAGACACCCAGTTCACTTCTTTCTCCCCTTTTATTTCTCTCTGACTCTCTTTGTCCCTCCCTCGTCAAGGAGAGAGAGAGTAATACAGTGAGGGTTGTGGATAGCGACTAAACATAAAACAAATCAAAGATATGGCCATGTAACAACGCTCCAAAACTTCTCCTTCCCCTTCACTATTTTCTGCAGATCCCAAGAACAACACTATACAACTCCACATCCCACTCCAGCATTTACACCAATATATATGTACATATTAATTAAATAGATAGAGCGACTAATAGTATTGTTATATATGTTGGGTTTTCTTTTCAAATGAATTTATGTATTCAAAGATTTTTCTTTACTTATTGGATTATTCGTGGTACTAAGTAAATTTTATCACAAAAAATTCATTCCATCTATCCGACATCATATAGAAGCGGATTGTCATGTCTTTATTGCAAAAAATGAACCGGGAAGAAACTACTTTCTATAACTTACTAGAAGTTGTGAGAATTTTTGAAGAGACAAGAGCGACGGTGGAAGCAGAGAAGCGATGGGTAATGTCTGATGGCGATTTTGGTGAAGAGAGAGAGAAATAAGGCGACACATTAAATGGCTCATGTTAACTGTCGGTGGGAAGAGATCGATCGAAGTTTGAGGAAAAATACGACACATAAGATGTTTCAAATCGCAACTTGATCACATGAATTGTACTGCTTTCATTTTCGGCAATCGAAAGCTACAACCAATTTCTATATGGTGGGAAAGTACACCATGTGATGCTATTTAACCGGAAGTAGGACTAACAATATTGATGAATTATATTCAGTGATCATGAGCAGAACTTCTTGGGTAACAAAAAAACTTTAAGCGTCTTCAATTGGTAAGCCGAATGACGATGATGAATTGATGATGTTCAACACTTGCATATCCAACCAACATAAGCGCAAATTACAGATTCATACCCTAAAAATAAACTTACGATCAATTGGGTTAATCAAATATCCGATCCTCTCCCTATTACTCAACAATCCTCCAAGTTTTTCATTCTTCTTCCCTATGGCATTCCACAACCTAATTTTGCGTAGACATTGACACCATGCATTATCGATCACCACAATTAATCATCACAATAAAACCTAGCTATAACGTACGTTGCATCACGTTACGTACTAGGGTAAAGAAGTAGTAGTGGTGCCGTAAGGGTTCAAATCCCCCCAAGCCTGCAACCCGCCACCATTACCACCACCGTTCCAGTTAGCACCACCGTTGTTGCTGGCCGCCGCCGCCGCAGCCGCCGAAGCAGAACCACCACTCCCCACCACCTGGCCGTAGGAGTTGCCAAAGAACCACTCGGTGGCCGCCTCTCCGTCTCCTTTCCCGCCGCCACCAACAACCACCTCCGGCTTACCGCCGTCCATACGAATCTCCCCGAGATCCCTAAACAGTATGGGCTGCGGCTTCTCCGGCTCCCGCTGCTGACGTGGCAACCCGATGGCCCCACCACCATCATCCTTGACATTGTTGTTGTCTCCGAAAAGCGTCGACAACCTCTGCTGCTGAAGCTTCCAGTGGAGATCCTGATTCATACAGCTCAGCGACTCGATCGACGAGGCCAGGCTCGTGTTGACGTTCATCGACCCGCCTGCTCCTCCCCCGCGCATCGTCATCATCATCGTCATCGTCGGAGGCTCCAGGCTGAACCCCAACGGAGGAGGAGGAGGAGCGGAAACCGCGGCGTCGAAAGAGAATTGATTGTGGAGGTTGTAATTGGGCATGAGGGAGAGGTCTTTGAGGTTGAAGTCCATCTGAGGAGGAGGAGGAGGGTGGAAGAATTTGAAACCTCCGATCTCGGGAGAAGAAGAAGTGGTGGCGGCGGCGGAGGAGGAGGAGGAGGAGGGTTTGAGCTGCTGCTGCTTCTTGGACTTGCGGGAGGCGCCGCCGATGGGGACGTTGCGGAGGGCGCCGCCTTTGGTCCAGTAGCGGCGGCAGGTCTTGCAGAAGTGGCGGGGCTGGCTCAGGCTGTAGTTGTTGTAGTAGCAGAACTTGGTGTTCGGGGAGTCGCAGCGAGGGCACTTGATCACCACCCCAGCCTGCTGATGCTGCTGCTGATCCGACGTCGCTTGGCGTGCTGGGGATGGAGACGACGTCGTCGTCGTTGCTGCTCCTGGCGGTGGCTTGTTGCCGTGATCTGAAGCCATGGTGGTGGATGCGCGTGGGTGAATACTGGAAACTAGAGAGCTAGCTAAGCTAGGTAGCTTTTAGAAAGCTAGATGTGAAGGGTTATTGATGGGTTTCATGTGAGAGGTTTGTTTGTTGTTGTTTGTTGTGGCAGCTTGTGAAGGTCATGAAAAGGGTGAAGGTGGTGGGAGGAGTTTTTGGTTTTTAGGGTGTGGATCTGGAGGGGTATAATGGGGATATCGAAAAGGTGGTGGTGGAGAGGAGAGGGCTGGCTGGCTGGCTGGGAGGGAGAGGGTTACGTTTTGGGCCGGTTGGGGTTTGGTTTATATACAGCGGAAAACATGTGGAGAGAGAGAAATGCAATGTATGCATTCATTCATTTCATGAAACGAGACAAACCAAAAAGAACAAGAAAGGCAATGATGATATCAGAATGAAACCGATGAAGGATGATGATCAACATCAGCTGGCAGGGCGGCCAGGCAGGTGAAGGAAAGAAAGAGTGTGGAACGGGTGCGTAGGCGAGGTGGGTAGCTCAATACTCATATACGTAAAATCGTACCAAGTGTATGTTGATTTTAGTAATATTTGTGCGGGTATGGGGCCGGACGGGTTGACTCAACCTTACAATACACTATTTTTTTTATAGTTTTTATGATAAAACGAAAAGAAAATACTTTATGAATGTAAAATAGTGATAATAAAATGGGTATAATTGAGTACAACCAGTTGAAAATCAAGTCTAATTAATTTTAAAAAAGGTCAAAATAGAAAAAATAGGATTAAATATAATAAGAAATTGATATATAATAGGCAAAGGATGGGGTGGGATGGGGCAGGATGGGATGGAAGCAGATAGTATACTCATGTCCTGCCCACGCTACTGCGAGTCGAGTAATACCCGTAACCCGTCACATCCCGAATCAAGTTGTGTAATATCCGACGGAAAAAGTTTAAATTGTCATCTCTAGAGTAAGTGAGTAACCCAACTATGGTGCTCATAGGATGTTTATGAGAATGCGTTTATAATATTTAGTGTTTTTGGGATTAAGGGTGGACACACCTCAACCATTAGAGCGACGAGATTTTATTTATAAAAATGTCATTGTGCCTATCTGATAGTAACTGAGAATTCACTGTTAATCCGACGAATACAAGCAGGCATTGGGAGTACGTTCTCAAAGATGACATGCGAGCACAATTAATGACAAAATTGGAATGTGAGGGTCTGAGGGACGAGAGAATTCCCCACAATTAGTTCAATATATATTATGCACGTAATTGATCAAAGCCAACTTATAAATCAAACAAAACAATATTCATAGAAAACAAAGGAATTAAGAGTAAAGACCCTTATCACCAAATATACTACCGTATGTGAGATGGGTGCCCCTTGAATTCGTTATGTCGATCTCAAACTTACGTACGTACTTACACAAAAGGCGGCTGAAAATGTACAAAGACGAGCCATTAATTTCTTATATTGGGCACGTACCAAAGGTCCAAAAGCTGCTTTCTTGATATGTGGTTGCCCCTTTTTTTCTTTTTGGTTATAATCTAAATGTTCAAGGTCACTTTTGTTTTTTTATTAGAGATATAAATAGTTTGTTTCCTTCAGATTAGTTCAGGTGAAAGAATGTAAACTTCAAAGTTTCAGACGTTTCTGCTTTCTATGCAACTGATTACTGAAGCCAGCTGCTTTATAAATTCCTCCTTTTTCTCAATGTATCAACAACTAACAAAAAGAAATTAAAGACACCTTTCTTACCACCAAAAAAAAAAAAAAATTAAAGACACGCAAAAGAAAAAAGGTAGTTCTTGTTACTTTAGTTGTTTTGTTTGTTTCCTCCACCTCACTTTTACTTTATGTTTTAGTTTGGTATGAAAATGTGGATTTTGACCATTTTCCTACTTAAAGATGAATTTCCAATATGGAATTCTGATTGCAAATAAAAAGTTTAACTACCCTACAAAATTTGTTGTTTTTATTTACTAAAGATAACTATAATAAATTGTATGGTAAAATTTTTATTTCAAGATGCAAACATAGCGTGAGCCAGTGAGATTGGAAATCTTTTAAATATTGGACATAAATTTGTATACCACTAGGCCTCCAAATTAATAAAATATTTTTTTAATAACAAAAGATGTTTTCTATACCATATTATTATAAAAAAATTAAATAAAATATTTACCATTATCATCTAAGCGTTAACAATTTTTTTTAAAGGTGATAACGTTTTTTTTTATAAATGCGTTTCATAATACTTATGGGTGGTTTGGAGAATGGATTTCAAATCTCTAAAAAAATTTTAAAAAAATACAAAGATTTCAACTTTTTGGATTGTAAAAAAAAATTAATCATCAATTGGTCATTTTTTGGTAACTGAAAGATTTAACCATTAATGAAAATATTAGTTAGATTTTTTTTTTATAAATGACATGTTTACTAAAAACAAAAAGAAGAAGAATAGCTTGAGAAATATTTATAGTTAATCGATGAATGTGTTTACTAGGTAGATAAAAAAAAGGAAAGATAAAGGAGGAGGCAAAAACTACAAAATCAAGACGTATAATCTGTTATTATGAGAGATTTGATAGTTTTAAATTTTATAAATTTGAAATCTTTGAAATTGAAATCTACGGATTTTTTTTTTTTTATAGTAGACTAATTTTCTTTCTATGAATTTTATTATATAGATCGTTCTTATATATTTTTTGTTATTCTTTAAATGACATTCCTTGTTTGACTTTCTGGTTTCGCCACTGTGTGCAAATTGTTGTGTCCTGATAACTAATACACAATTTTGTATCCAGAATCAATATCAATACATAGTTTTATATCAAGAATCAACTTATCATCATAGCTAATATAATAGATAATTTGGTTGGAAAACATTGTGAGATCACTTTTTTATGTCCGTACACTAAACACTAGTTCAAAGTTGAATGGAATATCACCGGCCAGTCATATATTGGTTAGTAACGTAACGTATTAGTTAAGGAACCAACCATTCATATATTGATGAGTGCAGACTACTAAACTATAACTACAGAAGGCAAAGTGCCATGATATGATATGAAACTGAGAAGCTAGCTAGCTAGCATGCGAGTTCTGATGGGAGGAAACATACATACATCAAAATAATGCAAGGCACCAGACTTGAAAGAGTGGTGATGGATGAATCAACGAACAAGCAATAAGGAATGGCAGGATCAGAGTAATTAAGCAGTGTGCAGTGATCGAAGCTGTAAGCTAGCTAGGTGCAAAGCTGTATTATGTAAACAAGCACGCACTGATCAGTCAGAAACAGCAGCTAGGGTTCT
Source organism: Linum tenue (assembly GCA_946122785.1). Taxonomy (NCBI): domain Eukaryota; kingdom Viridiplantae; phylum Streptophyta; class Magnoliopsida; order Malpighiales; family Linaceae; genus Linum; species Linum tenue. The sequence goes on along the minus strand of CAMGYJ010000005.1, from coordinate 32,219,186 downwards.
TCAACGGAAAAGTGGTGTGATAGCAGTGGGCAATTTCAAAAAAGGCAAGGCAGTAGGAGATCGATGATCAGTCGACAGTGAGTGAGAGTAAAGTAGCAATCAGTAATAATTAAGGGAGAGGCAGCAAAAGAAGAGAAGAGAAGAGAAGTGATCAGAGGGGGGAAATTAGCATGCATGCAGGCAGCGATGCTCTCTCTGCCATTTATGCCCAGCCATTGTCTATTCCTTCTTATGTAATGTCCCTTTTCACTCAACTTCCCACTTCTTCTCTCTCTCTCGTTCTCCATCTACAGTTCACTACAAGAGGACAAAAGCAGAGCAGAGGTAGGGATATTAGTTAGGTAAAAAAAGACGTGAAGTTTCTATAGGGTTGCTGTTCAAATGGATTGGTTACCGTAATAACCATATTAACTAGTAACATTCGGTTAATTTGGTTTGGTTAAATAATTTAGCTTATTTGGTTTAGGTGGTTTGATTTGGTTTCAACACTGCTAACCGATGAAACCAATTAACAAATTAATGATACACCTAATATACAAAATTATTTATACTTCCATGCAACCAACCAAACCAAACTTTCGTGATTGCCTAATTTATTTCCATGTGCACAACAAACCAAAACATTATGGGTAAAAAATTAAATGGGCCTGCCTATTTACTAAACCAAAATATTTTGGAACAACTACTAGACTTTAGGATTACGTACAATACCATGACAGTCACCTCAAACTATTTATAGTTTAAGTGTTTTCTATGAGAGCTTTAACTTCGTGATGAGTGGTATTGGTATGCATTTATGTTAAGGGGTTTGTTGTAAACTAACTATATTAGGCGCAGAGATGACGAATGATGTATTAACTCTAATGATGATGATAATCATGGATGGTTAGTCTTATTATTATTTCTTATATATAATGATAGTAACAACATATGGGTATGTTTTATTCATTTACAGAAAATTGCTTTCATGTAATGTACTAATGTTATGTTATTTGGTTAATTCGATTATCCGATTAACCAAACCAATTTAACTTTTGTTTGGTTAATTTGGTTTTCGTGTTAATTTGGACGATTTGGTCAAGACATTTTATTCCATGGTTTTCATGTAATGTTATTGCTTATATATAATGATAGTAACAACATATGGGTATGTTTTATTCATTTACAGAAAATTGCTTTCATGTAATGTTATGTTATTTGGTTAATTCGATTATCCGATTAACCAAACCAATTTAACTTTTGTTTGGTTAATTTGGTTTTCGTGTTAATTTGGACGATTTGGTCAAGACATTTTATTCCATGGTTAATGAAATTTAGAATTAATTGGTTTGGTTATTACAACGATAACCATTTGAACACCCCCGTAAGTTGCTACACTACATCCGGTTCCTTGTTATCATGGTGAAGGAAGGTCATGCGCTTTTGGTAGACTTATTTACAACATAAAACTCTACAATTGTATAGAAAAAATTAGTAGTATGATATTTTGTGCAAAAATGGTGGTTAGTGGCGGAATCAGAGTGTCCCGAGACACTTTTTAAATCTGGAAAAACGATTATCGGTCTCCCGGTAGTAGATTGAATATGAAAGAAAACAAAAAAAGAAAAAGAAAATAAAGGTAGTTTATAATGTGATTTGAACTCGTGACACTATTATTATTAACAAATGTATTCTCAATTAAACTACAACTTGTATTTAAAACATGAATCTAATTATAACACAACTACCCATTATCCCCCAATTTTTACAAAACCTATCGATTAGAGTCAATCAGGCTAGGGCTACCCCTTCCCCACCATTCTAACACACAAAGAACAAACTTTGAAATCAAATAGGCGGTCGGTTCATGAATGATTGTCTGTTAAGATATATTCTGAAAGAAATTTTTTATAAGATATATTGAAATAGATTTGTTGAACACTATAGAAAGTGTGTATTTTATAACTTTTTCATAATATGAAAATATATTGTGAGTTGTTGTTATAACTGACACTAGTTAGATATTTATATATATTTTTATTTAAAATTATTATATATTTTTCTTGGAAGGGAACACTCTTATATAAAATTTCTAGGTCTGTCACTAACTGTGTTTCAATTATTTCATATAGCTAGAACGGCATTAATTTAAATTTCAAGAAATAATTTCTCCAATCAGACTGTCGTACGATTTTGCAAACACTAATATTATTAGGGGGAAATTAAATGTAAAATATCACATACATACTTTAGAAGATGAATAGTGGCTGAAGGGGACTTTAGCTTGTGAGAAAGAGACCCGGTGCTGTCTGCTGCTTGCCTTTAAATGGACATGGTGCCTCTCAAGATATCCTGTACAAAAAGGTACGAGATAGCGAACGTCCAATGCCTAACTTTCCTACTTATGAATTCTCTCCAATGTTCCAGTTGAAGGAAAACCAAAAAAAAAAAACAAAAAGTAAAGATAAAAATAAAACATGTATCCGAATCTATAGTGAATCTTCTGTTCGATACACGATTAACATCTTTATGAAATTAACGTGATTATGTCTTTATATTGTCGAATTATACGTCCCGCAATTCATGATTGTTTGATACAAGTCGTAACAATTTTGTACGTAATTGTTTCGTGTACATCCAATAACTTCATAGTTGTTGGAACAACCTTTAATGATCTGAACAGAAACCCTATTATAAGAATAGGAGCAAAATTCTCCTTCCATTGATTAGTGTATCTGAGTCATTTATTGCTATCTTTCCAAAGAGGAAACAAGGCGAGGGTTTTCAGCATTAGTTGTCTGATCAAACTTGGGAGAGCGTCTGAAAATGGTGCAGTGGCAAAAGTACAAATATCTGTCAGCACCATATCTATCCAGAATGAAGAGAGAGTAATTGAAGAGCTAGCTAGTAGCTGTCTGTGTGCCTGTTTATAACTTGGGCTTCTTCAGAATCACTGCCACCACTCGTTAGTCGAGAGTCGAGTTAAATGCATGGAAGAAGAGGTTTTGGAAGGATGTGCAATGCAACTCACTTCTGTCGCCCTTTTGTCTTGTTACCAGATTTTGCATAAGATATCATCCTTTCAGTTCTATACATTTCCTTTTGGATTAATGGCAAGTTGGTTATTGAGGTTACTAAAAAATTGTTACATTTGCTTACTAGAAATATTTTATTTTATTCGTGGTCACTAAAATTAGTTCAATACTTTAATTTTGGTCACATCTATTAAATTTATCTGATGTGACAGTCAACTATTATAGTTGACCGTTAATTGAATGATTTGATAATTTAAAATAATAACTAATATAATTTAATATGTTACAATTTCCACCTTATTATAAAAATAATTTAAATATAATAAAATATAAAAAGTAATTATAATTCACTAAAGTGAATTTGAAACTTATATTGTTCGTGGTCAGTGGTCACCGTTGTTGCAGGTTCCACCGGTACTCTCTGTTTGCTTTCCATTTGTAGTAGATAATTTCCTTGAACTAACAACACTTTGTTATTGTTGTGAAGATTTAACCAGTTCTTTTCATTCATCCTTGAAGCTTACATAGTTGGAGCATGTGGTTCTCACAACTCTCACATAAACAGAGAAGAAGATAAACTTGTGCCTGAAGAAAATACATAACGAAAAAGGGAAAAGTGAACAGAAAAAGAAGTGTAGGTGCTATTTCGTAAGATTGTCATCCCTTCCCAAAACAAAATCGCTCCACTTCCGTTGTGGTGCTGAAACGACATCGTTGTTCTCCGAAGCACACCGCAATATAACAGAGTTTGAAAATGAGTTTTTCCCTGACTCCCCCCCCCCCCCCCGACAAACTAGTGGGCACAAATTGTGGACGTCGAGCTTGGACAAAAGAGCAGTGAATGCTGAATGTGGCAGCGCTTCGGTGAAGAGGTCGGCCATTTGATGGATTGTGGAGACGTGGAGGAGCTTGATTGTGCTAGATAGTAGCTTTTCTCTGATGAAATGGCAGTCAAGTTTGATGTGTTTGGTACATTCGTGGAATGTAGGGTTCTCGGCGATGTGGATGGTCGTTTGGTTGTCACAGAAGATCATCGTTGGTTGAGGGTATGCAATGCGGAAGTCCTGGAGGAGATAGAGGAGCCACTGAAATTCACAAGCAGTGTGTGCGAGGGCGCGATACTCAGTTTCACAAGAGGAGCGGGATATGGTGGATTTTTTTCTTGCTCTTCCAAGAAATGATAGAGTCACCGAGATAGACACAATAAACCATGACTGAGCGACGTATGTCAATGCAAGAGGCCCACTCTAAGTCGCTGAAGGCCTTGAGGTGGACTGAAGATGTAGATGAGAAGAACAAGGCAGTTGATGGAGCTGATTTAAGGTACCTGAGTACTCGTATGACTGCCTTGTAGTGTGTGTTGCTATGGCTAGACATGTATTGATTCACTTGCTGGGTGGCATAGCTGATGTTTGGGCGGGTAGTGGTGAGGTAAAGGAGTTTGCCAACTAGGCGTCTGTAGGCTTCTGGATCAGGGTAGGGATCATCGTTATGAGCAGATAGGTGCACTTTGTAATCCATGGGGGTGACCACTGGTTTAGAAGATAGTAAATCAGCTTCTGCAAGGATCTCCAATGTATATTTTCATTCTGAAATATGAATGCCTTGATTTGTTCTTGCAACCTCAATGCCCATGAAGAACTTCAATTTGCCCAAGTCTTTAATGCTTAATGTAGAAATTTCTTAATGGTTGTGATCTCACCCAGATCAGTACCCCCAATCAGGAGGTCATCCACATATACTAGGATGCATGTATAAGAGGTAGATGTAGTCTTGTAGAATAGAGAGTGATAAACATTTGTACATGTACAACCCTGAACATGGAGAAGGTCAGCAAGCTTAGAAACCCACTATCTAGAAGCTTGTTTCAGAGCATAGAGTGATTTCTTCAGTTTGCAAATTGGATTGGTAAAACCATGAGGGATGGGATATCCTTGAGGTAGCTTCATGTAGACATCCACGTGTAAATCTCCATGCAAGAAAGCATTGTTTATGTCTAACTGATGAACATGCCACTTTTGACTAGCAACAAAGGCTAGGAAAAGTCTCATTGTTGTCATCTTGACAACAAGAGCAAAAGTATTTTGATCTATGTCTTCTTGTTAACTATAACTCTTGGCAACAAGTCTGGATTTATGTCTCTCAATAATGCAAATAGGAGTGAACTTGAGTTTGAAAATCCATTTGTTACCAATTAGTTCCAACTGGTAATTCAACTATGTCACATGTCTGGTTTGAGATCAACGACATGTAGTTCATCGATGACAGCTTTGTTCAAATTAGGATTATGTATTGCTTCTATGAATGTGTCTAGTTCCTTGTGAGCATAAATACTTAGTACAAAATGCTGATGAGTAGGAGACAAGTTGTCATGGTTGACAACAGAAGAAAGAGGGTAGGTGATAACTAGACTGTGCTGCTTTGGAGGATGACTGGTAGAAGAAAGTTGTTGAAGCAAGTTGCAATGGTAGTGTTGTAGGAGGGAAGTTTGATTACTCTGGTAGATTTTTGAACAGGTGGGTGGTTTGGTGGAGGGGAAGGAGAAGGGCAAGTGGTGATGGAAGATCAGTATGAGCAGTGGAGGGTGGGGAGGGTGGTGTGTCATAGTTAGAAGCATAATGTAGATCGTTGATGTGCGAGTCTGGGATTAGGAGATGAAGGAGGGAATGGAGGTTGATAGGTCGAACTATTGTCTTCAAAGAGAGCATGAGAAAGGAGATTGGGATAAAGGGATGAGTGACCACTGAGAGAGGGATCAGATTTGAAAGGAAAATGGTTTTCATAAAAGTGAACATCCCTTGATGTAAAAATGTCATGACTTGCCATATCATATATTTTATATCCTTTGATCCTTGCCGTGAAACCAATAAAAACACCTTTTCTAGCTCTAGAGTCAAACTTCGTCCTGTGGTTACTGAGGGTACTTGCAAAACACAAGCAACCAAACTCCCTTAGTTCAGAAAAGTCTGGTTTGTGGTTTTAAAGTTTTTCAAATGGTGTTTGTTTCGCCAAAACAATTTGGGAACCCTATTATTATTAATGAGATAAACAACATGTTTGACACATTCTCCCTAGAAATCTGAGGGTAAATTGGTTTGGTATTTTAAGGCTCTAGCTACAACAAGTATATGTTGGTGTTTTCTTTCAACCTTGTTGTTTTGTTGTGGTGTTTCAACACAAGATAATTCATGAGAAATTCTAGTGTGAGTAAAAAATTTAGTCATATGGAACTACCATCCTTGATACTCCTGATCCTTCTCACTAGGGTTTAAAATTATTTTTCTGCATATTTGCTGAAAGTTGGTAGTTTTGATATGCCTTCAGATTTGGTTTGTAGCAGTGTGATCCAAGTCATCCTTTTGTAATTATCAATGATGGTTAGAAAGTATTTGTATCCATCATGACTAGGAACATAATTGGATCCCCAAATATCAACATGTATTAATTCAAAAGAGTTTCTAGTAACACTAGTACTGTTTGGAAAAGGCAATCATTTTTTCCTTGTAAAATGACATAGTGATTTCTGCTATCTTCACCATGTCTCCTTGACCATATCTGTCTCTCAGACTCTTTCAAGGTTCATTGGTTTTCTTAGTTGACATGATCGTCTTCCTGATTCCTGACTCCACTGCTTGATGGATACTGGCTAAGACCATAATGTTGTTTTTGCTCCAGGATCACGCCAAAGAATCATCTGCTGTTGGTTCAAGCAAGGTTTCATTTACAACACCAAGCTTGTTATTGGCTCCTAGTGCATTGTACATGGCTTTGCTTTCGTTATAGTTAGTGGTGGTGAGCTTCTCTCCCACTAGCTGTAACCCTAGTTATTCTGAACCATATAAGAAGTATGGATCAGACATTGGATCGGGAAGATTGGTTGCTGCTGGCTGTGCATCATTCTCTTCCTTTCCATCCATTGTCGTTGTTGATTGCTGGCGGCTAGGATTTCAAGCAAACAGGCTCTAATACCATAACAACACTTTGTTGTAGTGAAGATTTAACCTAGTTCTTTTCATTCATCCTTGAAGCTTAAATAGTTGGAGCATGTGGCTCTCGTAGCTCTTATATAGATAGAGAAGAAGACAAACTTGTGTCTGAAGAAAGTATCGAATGAAAAAAGGGAAAAGTGAATAGAAAAAGAAGTGCAAGTGCTATTTCGTAAGATTGCCATCGCTTCCCGAAACAACATCGCTCCACTTTCGTTGTGGCGCTGAAACAACATCGTTGTTGTCCGAAGCAGAGCGCGGTAAAAGAGAGTTTGAAATGAAATTTTTCCTGATATGAACCAGTTTCTAGTTTATTAAGAATAGTTTTGTAAATGATTATGACCCTTGAATTCAATGAAAGAAGCATGTAAACTCACCCCGCTGGAACCCCCTTTCCCTCCTTCTCGTTGCCACCTGATTTTCCTTCCTTGCGTTCTGGGCAGTTTTTCAGGAACCAAGAAAATCCCTTTCTACCTGCTTCCCTCTTCTTGTCACCTCGACCAGCGGAGGTGAAGTAGGCCGAGAAGCTCAGGTTGTGAAGCCACCCAGAGCTGAGATTCTACCCACCCATTTATGCAAACAAAAAAAGTTTACAAATCATTCCACCGCCAAATCATCACCATCTCTTCCCAAATTTCTAGATCGAGAACCCTACTCGGCACTGCACCTCCCTTGATGGTTTCCCCTCCTCTCTACAACTCGAGATTTGGAGACAAAGACCTCGCTCTAAGTAACTCCAACTGTGAGAAAACCTACCATCGTCGCAAACCCTGAAGCCGTAGCTGCGCAACGACGAGGAAGTCCATCGCCGGCAAGTCCCCAGGGAAGAAGCTAGCGACCAGAGCAACACACATGTCGACTCCCATGATCCAACCTCTGATCTAGTCATCTAGGCTTTGGGGAATTATAGAAAATAATTTTTAATTTTTTTTAATAGTACTTGAGGTGGATATTGTTAAATATTATTTTATAATTATCACGTCACTCATATAACAGTCAACTATAATGATTGAACTAATTTTTAGTGACCACGAATGGAATAAAATATTTCTAGACCAATCGTGACATTTTTTTAGTAAACCCACTGACCAATTTTGTAATTTATCCATTTCATTTTTTTACTTCTCCCCCATTCATAGGGTCAATGTAGTCAATGAACTCAAAGTTAAATGTTAATGAGATTTTTCAATGAATTTTGAAGGCGTTGTTTTGGAATTCTTAAGATTTAGTCCAAAGTTTTTTATTAGAAGTATAATAAAATTAAAATGATCATACCATGTTTATAATTTTTTAAGTTTGAAATATTATTCAATTTTCGTATTCTCCATTAGGTCATTCTTATCGTCATCATAGTCAATTAATTTAAGGTTTTTATGCCAATTTAGAGCACATGTATGGAAAAGACAGCTTGAAATACCACAAGTAATTCAAATGTATTCGAGAGTATATAGGAAATTCCAACTAATTACTTACTAATGTCATTTTTTTCAAATAGTTTGATATACCACAAGTATTCATATGAATTTGTAAGTCAATGGTCTAATTACTTGCTAATGATACATATTTATAAATTTAACTAAAGTAATTCATACATAAATTCAATACGTTCATCTCATTTGAGCTCTCATGTCAAATTGTTTGTCGATAGTATATGTCTATATACCATAAATGATTATGACTGTACGATTACTTTCATAATCATCAGTCAAATTGTTTACCAACGATAGGATTGGAAAACAGTGGGTTTGCTGCAGACTAGAACATACATACTATCTATGGTCTAGACCGAGAAGTTGGAATGTAAACCCGGGACCATACCAAATATTATATGGTCCATACTAGACCCCACATATCTGTTATGGTTCACACGGTCTATACCATGCAGAACATATTGAGCGAAAATGAACATTTTAAATAGTCAACCAACGAAAAATCGAACTGGTACCTGAGAAAAACATTTTTTTTCCCTTTAAGACATAAATTTCAACACGCATGCATAATTTTGATACCTCAATCCAAGAATAACAAAATACAAAGTTCGAGCAACCAAACTTTCACCATAACGTCATACGAAGACACGGTCGCTTCTACTTCTTGGTGAAGTGTTGTTTATGAATGAAGGAGGGGAAGAGATTTGCAAAACTCCGGCTGAGACTTGGGTCTACTTGGGGATTTGATAGAATGGTCGAGTGGACTGCTAACATGAATTGAGAAGTTGACAAGGTACACGGTTTGGTCCGGTAAACCGCGGTTTGGATCACACTAGACCAAAATATCAACACATCCTATATAAGACCATATACCATACCAAAATGAAACATTCTTAACAGTCTACAATCCGGACCATACTATTGGATCCACTTTGATCCATAGTTTTTAAAAGATCTGGTGTATTTTCCTAACACTAACAGATTATATAATGGCAAAATACACTTGTGTAGCCAAAACTTTGACGGTTTTGCCAAATATAGCCACTTTTGGCGAAATACCAAAAATAGCCACTTCCGTCCAATTCTTTGACGGTGTCAAGTAATAGGCTGACTGTACTAACGCCATTGCTGAGTTGGCGACCGTTAGTCAATTAAAAATGTGAGGTGGAAACTAAAAATAAATAAAATAAATAATATTTATTTTCTCTCTCCATCTCTCTTCTTCCCCACTATCAAAATTTTATCCTTTTATTAATTAAGTTAAATAAAAAATCATAAAAAGAAAAAACCTTCTCCCCTTTTCTCGTCTGCATCAACGAACAAGAATTCACTCCCCTTTCTTCTTCCCTAGAAATCCTTCTCCTCTCATCTCTATCTTCTTCTTTCTATCTTAAAAAATGCCCAGAGCGGAATCAAATATGACCCCGATTCTCAATCCACTCTATGCATCTCAGATCTCCCTAATCTGAATTTTCTGCTTACTAAATTGGGGGGGTTCAACTGGTGGAGGAGAGGAAGGACGGGGGAGAAGCTCCGACGACGGTAGCGGCGGGTTGCGAATTTGTGTGAACAGCCAGAGCAACCAGCCAAGAGTCGGGATTCAGCAGAAAGCGACAGCCTTTCTGCTCCATTACAACACATACAGCCGTGATTTCAATTGGGTCCAGCTTGCTTTCGTCAAATTCTTTCATTTTCAGAGAGATTGAAATGGGGAGGTTTTGGGTTTGGTCATGGAGAAGGTAGATAGAAACAGAAAGAGGCAGGGGAGATAATGGAAGACGTTGTGAGGGCACAAATAGGGGGAGAAGAAGAATACAATTGATGGATGAAAGTAGATCTAGGTTTATAATGGATGAAAGTAGCAGTAGTGAACTTGAAACCAGGCCAGAGATGGTGATGGCTCCCAGAATCGCAGCTCCACTGTCGATCTATGGTGATGGTGGCGATGGTGACGACGGCAAGGATTTGGGGATTAGGGATTCAGTGGCGATGGTGATGGCTCCCTGTTCTAGATTCGTCCCTTTGTCGGCCTTCTGCCTCTTCTTCCGTTCTTCGCGCAACCGCTTGCCTATGCCGAGACCCGACGACCATGGCGGAAACCTCAGCGACGACCATGTTCTATTTCTTTTAGGTTTAATCGAAGATGTAGGAAGAAGAAGAAAAGGAAGGAAAGGAGAGGAATCTGTAAAGATTAGAAAAGAGCTTTTAATTAATTGATTTATTTTAGTTAATTTATTTTCCTTTTTCCACATTGGAATAAGTGATATTTTATGTTTTTTTCCCAAAATTAATTAATTTTATAAATCAAAATTTAATGACGTGGCGATGATAGGGTGATTTGTCACTGACGTGTGCGATGATTTGGCATCCTAGTCACTCTAACGTTAACCTAACTGACGGAGTCTCTAACATCGTTAAAGTTTGTAACGGAAATGGCTATATTTGTCATGAAACTTTCAAAATTCTGGCTATAAGTGGTATTTCGCCAAAAGTGGCTATATTTGGCAAAACCGTCAAAGTTTTGGCTATACAAGTGTATTTTGCCTTATATAATTAACTATGACATTTTTTTTCATTATTGAAACTGGGGTCCTTAAATTACCCAAGACGGGGGCATGGGGTTCCGAGACCTTAGGGGTTTTAACGAAGCTCTTATTGCAAAGCATCTTTGGAACCTGTTACAGCGTCCACAATCCCTCATAGCACGGATTCTTAAAGCCAAATATCATAAGAGAACGTCAATCCTGGATGCTACGGTGGGATATCGATCGAGTTTTGTATGGCGCAACCTGATGAGTGCACATGAATTACTAAACCGTGGCCTAAGGCGGAGAATTGGAAATGGTTCAGAATTGGAGAATCAGTTTATACCTTCAGCCCCGATGGGGCTGCCCATCAATTCTTGTGTCCGGGAATTGATCGATGATGAAATGGGGATGTGGGACGAAACTCTCCTAGAGAGTTGTTTTCCACATGAGGTTGCCCAGGCTATAAGACAAATTCCTCTAAGAGGTAACAGAGAGATGGATGTGATGATTTGGCATACAAGTAAGAGTGGGACGTACACAGTAAAGGAGGTTATAAGTTTTGGCTAAATGAGTTCCTGGCAAAGAATGAAGTGGTTCCGCTGGGTACGGCGGCACTATGGAAGAAGTTATGGAAATTTGGGGTTCCCCCCAAGGTAAGGCAATTTTTATGGAGGTTCGCTTGGGAGATTATACCTACAGGAGTTTGGGTAAGTCATAGGAACCCTCGTCGAGGAGAAAATTGCCCATTTTGTGACCAAAGGGAGACACAAAAGCATATTTTCGTAGAATGTGAATGGTCCAGTCGGATATGGAGGAGAACAGATGTTGCATGCCTCTTTGAGACAGGGGGAGTAGGTTCGTTCCTCGAATGGGTGGCGGTACTGCTAGAACAACGACCGAAGGAGGAGGTTTGGGGTGTGCTGTTATGGTATCTCTGGAAGGAGAGAAATGCCCATCTTTTCAATGGAGCAAAAGTACCTGAAGAGGAGATACCAACACACGCTAAACTTCTACTAGAAGACTACAAACATAACTAGCAGGAACGAGGAGAAGGGCATACACACCAGGTGTGACATGGATGGAGAAAACCGGAAGGGGGTACTACCTCGGTATGTACTGATGCGGGCATTATGGATGACGGGGGTGCAGGGCTTGGAGTGGTGATACGAGACTCGGAGGGAAGCTTTATTTTGGCTGCAGCTAAAAGGTTACTAGGAAGGTGAGAACCAGAAAGAGCCGAGGCTATAACGGCGGAGTTCGGGGCTGAACTGGCGGATTAGTTCCGGCCGCCGAATGTTGTTCTGGAGACCGACTGCCTAAACCTTTTCCACAAGTTTCAGAATCCGAAAAATCAAAAAGATGAAACCGGAGTTATACACAGGAGCATAAACCGATTTCTTGCTGCTACTAGACATGGCAGATGCCAATATATTAGCAGAGAAGCCAATATGGCAGTCCATGACATGGCTCATGCGGAAATAGCTTGGAATGAGAGAGTTGTTTGGCTTGATACGCCACCAAATTTTATTGTTAATCGGTTACAGATGGATAGTGTAACCGCTTCGACTGATTAATAAAATTTGAATACATATCTCAGTAAAAAAGAAAATATTACCCAAGAATCATGATAAGGCCCAAGAAGCCCAGCAAATAGGCCCAGTTCCACTAAATTCCAAAATTCAAACTAAATTCAAAACACCACTCGTCCTTTCACTCGATCTTTTACTAACCCAGCTTTTCACCTTGGCGCGCTAGCTCCCTCTTCTCTACTCCGTCTGCAGAAATGGCGAAGAAGAAGAAGAAGCCAAGCCCAAGAGTGCCGGAAGTCCTCCGACGACTGTACGGGACAAGAGTGAAAACCCTAGCCACTTCTATACTCTCCTTAATTTCTCATCCCACTGCTTCCTCGCCGCCGTCTTGCAGCTGCATTGGTTCCCGCCCGTTCGGCTGCCTCCTTTGCACCGCCGGCGAAAGCGCCTTGCCGTTCCTTCTAAGACCCAATGATCCATCTGAATACCGGGAGCTGCTCAACTTCAGCTACGTCGTCTTCAGCGACAATGCTCCTCCGTTACGCGACTTCCGTACGGACAATTACTGGTCCCAGCATAAGGTGAATACGGGTTCTTTTAGAACTAGAATTTTGTATTTTTCGATGATTTCTTGTTTTCATGGAGTTTTGTTTTTGTGGTTTTCAGATTGTTCAAAGGGTGATTGAGGCTGTGTTGAAGCAGCAGAAGCGGGCGTCTGGTAATGTAATCTGTGTTGGATATGATAAGGTAAAGTCTACTTTAATGCCGTCGCAATCTTTGGATGCTTCTTCATTTCTTAGTTTTCTTTTATTTATGCCCCTTTTCCCCCCTTTATTGGTCACAGTTCAAGCGTTCAAGTCCCATTACCGAGCTTTTGACGGCTAAAGGATGGAGTCTTCTTCTGGAACGGGTATGGTCATGTTTGTCTGTTCACTCAATCAAATGGTATTTATTTGGTTCCTTTTAGTCTGTCGATTTAAGTAGAATGCTCTGAATTTGGGTTGCAATACAGGTGGGAGATGATGTTATGATTTATCTTCTGAAGTATGCATCGATCTTTCTGCCACTTCCTTGCTCGAAATACCAGCAGGTTGCTGGCTTTCCTACCAGCAACTTCGCTCTTCAAATTTTGTCAAAGCAGAAGGTGGAGTCACAATCACAGAGCAAACGTCCTTTGGCCAACAGTTTTGGTAATTAAGGCTACCTTGCTGTTCCTATGATTTTAGAGAACGTTAGAGCTGATTCTATCCAGCATTTTATCTTTTGATATAGCTTCTGAATCCATAGACAAGGGTGCTCACTGGGTTACTCTTTCCTTTGGTCAGAACCCACAAAGAAGAGGGCAAGATTCACCGACGAAAATGTGATGCAACACACTAGCCATTGTGTTAAAAGATGTGATCAGATGGATGCTCCCAAGGCAGAGGTAAGTGGCCAAAAGAATCATTTGTACAATGACCCTGAGGACTCCAAGCATAACGTTTTGGGCAGCAGAAAGCGGTCATGTAAGTGGCAGCGTCGCAGAAATTTAAGGCGCCTTGCTGCTAAAGAAGATGGCGAAGAGAACTCTTGCAGCATTAAGTGTAATCGCGAAGTTGGGTTCTCTAAAACATCTCATACTGGATGTACTAATGTCAGTTCAGATCATTATCATGAAAAGGTAATGTCTCTTTGCATTCCTGTTTTACCTTTCCCTATATGATAATAAGATGTTGCTCCATATCCACCCTCCAGGCTAGTGCTAATACTTAGTTGCAAACACTATGATGTCAGGTCATATCCGCTCATGCAGTTACTAAAGGGGCTGAGATCAATCGGCAACCCATCTTCTATTGTTATGGTGGAGCTTCATCAGTTCTTCCCCCTAAGCGTATCCTCATCTTTTCTCAAAAATTAAATTCCATATAGTGTTCGATTACTTGCTGAAACCAGAGACATATCAATCAAATGCAATGGGTGTTAATGACCCTGGGTAGATTGACTTCTTCTATGCTGCAGTTCATTGATTGTTGGAATAACATTGTCCAACACCTTAACTAACAACATTTAGATGTGTTGAAATCCTTAAAGCCGAACCATACTAGCTCTAGTTCTCTTCTACAGAGTATTTTTGGCTTCTCTGATGTAGCTGGAAGTGCACAATCACTGACATGCTCCAACTGTAATGCTTCTTCCTCGAGTCGACCTATGTGCCTGTAAGTATCCTAAATGCCATTTTGCTCATAAATAGTCTTAACTTTTACCTTTTCTGGACATTCACTTCAATTTTTTCACACTACACATTAAGGTTTTGTGGACTTCAATCTCATCATTTTCTGCATGTGTTGGTTGGGATTGTAAAAGGATTTTTTAGAATAGTGTACCAGTTTTTTGGTCGATATTCTTCAGTGCTTCTATGTAATAAGTTAGTTAGCAGTAGTCTAATATCCATGAACATGTGTTTATTACCACATTTATCCCTCTTTATCTACTCAGGCATCATTCACTTGCTAAACTGCTGAAGAACCTAATTTTTCGAACTCAACGATGCAATCACTTGAAGCTATTAGATAAACACTGTCCCGTTCCCTCTTCATGTCAGGTAATCTTTCACAGTGGACAAGAGCTAAAAATAAGAGGGGTTCAGTTAACGTGATATCCTTTACCGGAGTATAGCTATTGCAAATTAATCTAGAAGTGTCCAACTTTCAGGACAAAGATCTGAATGGAAAAGGACGTGACAGTTCCTCCAGTTCCAACTTGAATTCCTATAGTAAACCTCAAGCCGCCACTGATACCCAGGTCAAAGGAATGAAGTCTTATTGCTCAAAACATCAGGTGATATCATTTATATGGGCTGTTAGTAGAAACATAGTTCCTCCTGATTTGCTTGGAACTCCATCAAGCTGGAGGGTCTTAAGGAGAAATATTGCCAAGTTTATTCGTCTAAGAAGATATGAAAAGTTCTATTTGAAGCAATGCATGCATGAACTGAAGACATCAAGCTTCCCCATCTTCTGCAACAAACACCAACTGCTAGAGAAATGGATTGTTTGGTTTTTCTCTAACATAATAGTTCCCTTGCTTCAAGCAAACTTCTACATCACCGAGAGTGAGTATGGGAAGCAAGAAGTTTTCTATTATAGGAAATCAAGTTGGGAAACGTTGAAGAATCAAACCATGGCCTGCTTGGAAGACAAGAATTATCAAACTCTAAATGTAGCTGAAGTTTCGGGTATTCTAAAAAATAGATCATTTGGTTTCTCAAAGCTCAGACTTGTTCCCAAAAAGAATTCAATGAGGGTGGTTGCAAATCTCAAAGCAGCATCAAGACTGTCTGCTTCAGAATCTTCCTCGCATGTTCAATCTTCGTCAGTGTCAAGGAAAGTCCATTCTCTCAGTGACGTGGATGTAAGACACAAGTATTTCAAGCCAGTGAACTGCGTACTTCGTGATGCACATGCTGTTCTTAGAGGCATGCGGTCGAAAGAACCAGAGAAGTTTGGTTCATCGGTGTTTGACTACAATGACATATACAAGAAGTTGTGCCCATTTATCACGAGTCTGAACAGGAAGCCATCAGTCTCATCATTACCCAATGTTTTCACAGTTGTTTCTGATGTATCAAAAGCTTTTGACTCTGTGAATCAGGATAAATTGGTTAGCATCTTAAATGCTGTGCTGAGTGAAGATGGGTATCTTCTGAAACACGTCAACCAAGTTTTCTGCACTAAGAAATCTTTGTGGGTGCAAGAAAAGGCCAGCCTATTTGAGCCAGTTAATGTCATCGACAGTAAAAGATGCGGCTCTAGTGCAGTCAGTTCCATAAGCAGTGTGCTTGTTAATCAGGTATCTCATAGTGGTTGCAACTTTTACCACTTTGCCCTGAACGTATAATCACTCGAGACAGCTATTTATATATTTTTTGTCATAAATTTGCAGGGAATAGAAAGGCACTTGAGCAGAAGTGAGGTCATGAATGTACTCAAGGAACTTGTTAAGCGTAATGTTTTGCGGATGGGTAAATGCTTTTACTTGCAAGGTATGGGAATACCTCAGGGATCTATTGTGTCTTCTCTGCTTTGCTCGCTATACTATGGGCACCTTGAGAGAAGAGTGATTTTCCCATACCTTGAGAAAGCGAGCAAACCCATCATTGAAGATTCATCGAGAAGACTTCAGTTACAAGATTATTGCGGAAATGCAGAGACACGCTATGCGCTTTTGAGATTTATTGATGACTTCCTCCTTATAACAACCTCAAAGGATCAGGCTTCTGAATTTTTCGACAAGTTGAAGAAGGGATTTGGAGACTACAACTGCTACATGAATGCAGAGAAATTCTGTCTCAATTTTGATCCTGGACATGAATCGCCGCCTCCATCAAACAGGATCTACGTCGCTGAAGATGGAGCTTCATTCGTTCGATGGAGTGGATTGCTTCTGAATGCTTCCACTTTCGAAATACAAGCAGACTACACAAGGTCCGGTTTTTGGTGGTTTTCCTCTATAAGTGCCTTCCTTTATTCTGCATTGTGCTTAAAATATGACGATAAACTAATATCTTAGCTTGGGGGGATTATGTTTGGCTTGTACAATCAACATTCCAGGTATCTGAACAACCATTTGAGGTCACGTCTTACCATTGGCTGGGGCAAGAGACCGAGACTCCATATGGAGAAAAAGTTGCAGGCTTTCATGATACCCAAGTGTCATCCCTTGTTTTTTGATTCAAACATCAACACAGCACCAGTTGTGAGATTGAACGTCTTCCAGGCCTTCCTGATATCTGCTATGATATTCCATTGTTACGTTTCTGAGATGTCGTACATCTGCAAATTCCCTGCTGAATCCCATTTGAAGACGATTCAGGGAACCTGGAGGTACAATTATACACTGTGTCCTATGACTACTTCAATCAAGCTTTGCAAACTTGACTTTTCTCTCTCTGTAATTTCTTACTAAGAGTTTGTGCCGTTGTCCCTCTCTTAGATATATGCATACACTGATAAAGAGAAGGATGCAGTCTTTATCTTCTTCTTCTTCCGGTTCTTGTCCCAGTCCAGTGCTTCGGTTGCACGAGACCGAAGTACTTTGGCTTGCGATGAAAGCTTACATTGAAGTTCTAAAGAGGAAGCAGTCACGGCACAGAGTCTTGCTTTCCATGTTGAGATCAAAGTTGTCAGCTCATCCAATCAGCCAGAGTAAGAATTTGCCACCTGAACTGAAATTTGCTGTTGATAGATCGAATTCCTCCTTGCTCTGGAAAATCAAGTATTGAACGCACAGAAGCGACTGTCTCCTATACCTTAGCATCCCCTTTAGTCTTCCTGTGACAAACCCTATTAGCTGGAAATTGACAGCTGAGGTGATTCTGCACTGGCTTTCATATTTAACAGTCCTTGGCGGGAAATTTTATCTTACGCTTTCATATTTAAGACATACTCTCTTATTGCTTACTCAATTACTTGTCCTTGAAGCAAAACAAAGCCAAGCAGCCATGGTGAAATTTGTGAAATTTTGGAACCAACTTATTAATCAAGCATTCTTCAGTAATGTGTTCCCAACGTCAATGACGAATCTGTACTTAACATCCGCCTTCTCCAAACGTTCCATTGCCTTGTTCACATATTCCACCGGAATAACCTCGACCTCCGCCGCAATGCCATGTTTGCCGGCGAAATCAAGCATCTCCTGAGTCTCCTTCATCCCACCAATCCCACTCCCGCCGACCATCTTCCTGCCCTTCAGCAACGGGAAAGCCGGCAACTCAAGCGGCTTCGTCGGCGCCCCGACCAAAACCAGCTTCCCATTTGTCTTCAACAGCCCAATCAGCGGCACCAGCGGGTGATCCGCCGACACGGTATCGACGATCCCGTCAAACCTCCCCATCGCCGCCTTCATCTCCTCCTGATCGCGGCTGATCAGAAACGAATCGGCGCCGAGGTTTTGGATTGCATCATCTTTCTTCGCCGGCGAAGTGCTGATGACGGTTACTTGGGCCCCCATTGCCCTAGCAAATTTCACGGCGACGTGGCCCAGCCCACCGAGCCCAACAACGGCCAAGTTCATCCCGGGCCGGTCCAGCCCATAGTACCTTAATGCGCTGTAAACCGTGATCCCGGCGCAGAGCAAAGGAGCGGCGGATTGGAGCGGCAGGGCGTCCGGGATTCGGACCACGAAGTGCTCGTCGCAGACCATGACATCGGAGTAGCCGCCGTAGGTGACGGTTCCGTCGGAGCTGTGGCCGGAATAGATGGGGATTGCTTTTGGGCAGTGGTTTTCGAGGTCGTTGATGCAGCTGTCGCAGGAGCGGCATGAGGCGGCGATGCAACCGACGCCGACTCTGTCGCCGGGGCTGAATTTCGTAACTTGGCTCCCGACCTCGGTGACTTGGCCGACGATTTCGTGGCCGGGGACTAGTGGGTACGTGGCGATACCCCATTCGTTCTTGATCATGTGGAGGTCGGAGTGGCAGATCCCGCAGTAGAGCACTTTGAACTTCACATCCTTCTCCCCTGTTGCCCTGAATGGATGAAAACCAGAGATAAATCACAAATTAACAAAATGAGACAGCAAATGGTAGTATTTTACCGGTATGAAATGGTTGAACGACTAATGTGGTATAATCTCTTATACGATTATTTAATCTTTGATCCACAACATATTCAGTAGATTGAACCGAAAGGCACCTTCGGGAGAAATCGAAGGGAGAGAGGACACCGGATTGGTCCCTCGCAGCCCAACCAAAGGCCGGAACAGGGTGCTCTTGCTCTGCGACCTTAATTGCTGCCATTTGCTTGCTGGGTCTTCTGAGGTTTAAAAATTCAAGGTAAGGTAATGGCTTTTAGTTAGAAAATGTGGTGAAGGAAGGATTAATGGTGGAGGGGATTGAGGTGGTGTTGGTTTGTATGTATAGTAGGCAGGAAGAGGAAGAGGAAGAGGAAGAGGAAGAGGAAGAGGAAGAGGATGAGGATAATATTATATTATTATGTATGGGATAGAGGTTGGGAGTGACATATTTGGTGAGGTAACACTTAGGGGTCGTTTGCTTCAAGGATTTAAAAATGAGGGTTTTGTAATTTAAAAACCCAAGGATTTATCAAGGATTTGAAGCATCATGGATTTGTAACAATTCTTTGTTTGTTGGGATGTTTTTATCATGGATTTAAAGGTGTGAGATTTACTACTTGAAGTCATAAATTACATTACTGCCCTTTTCTATATGTTTGACATGTTTATGATATGTACACAAAACAAGGACAAAACTTCAAAATTACTTTACTATCATTTTCTATATGTTTGACATGTTTATGATATGTACACAAAACAAGGACAATACATACTAATAAGTATAATGTTGCCACATGGACAATAATAATAAACGAGAAAATTCCGTTTTAACTTTTAACGTAACATAATCAATTACCAATTCTTTGTCCTCCTTTTCAAAAGTAACATATAACAACATATATTAGAATCGGGAGAACAAAGAATTACACGTTCCATGAAAAGGTCAAAGAAAACTAGAACACAAGAAATTATATAAAAAATCTAACTCATGTTTGCACATTAATTGAACGTTTATATTATTCATTTATTGTTAATTATAATGTATAATAGTTAAATTTGAGGGCAACCTTGGAATATTAAAAGTGCATGAGGGTATATTGGTAAAATCTCATCAATGATTTATGCCATATTCCAAATCCCACATCAACATGTGGGATTTATAAGTCCGTGGGGTCCACGGATTTGGACCCTTTAAATCCGTGGGCCCCACGGATTGGTCTAAAAAAAAGGTGCAAGCAAACAACGGATTGTACCTAAATCCTTGATAGTTGGTTTTTTGGTACCAAATCCATGTACCAAATCCTTGAAACAAACGACCCCTTAATTAATTTGTAGTGGAAGAAAAATAATGGTTAATTAGGCAACCCTTTGGAATGGGGACAAAAACGAATCCTCCCATGATCCCATGTTTTGGGCAGCATCGCACATTTCAACACCAATTTCGTAATCAAAGTCTCTTGTGCAAAGGTGGGACATTCGACCATTCATGTAAAATATATGTTCACATACCATTCATATAAAAAAATATGCACAAAAAGTCAATACGGTTTATTTGGATGAATCAATTGAAAATGAGTTATTTATAACGAGTCAATTCGAATTGTCTGTTCCCACCCTAAACAATTGTAATTGTCTAAATACTAGTCAATTTGAAAGTCCTCTGACAGAATTGCTTCATCTGAATTTTGTGATGCCAAACAAATCAATTTGACTAGATTGTCTCAAAACGAAACAATTTGGTCAAATTAATCCGTTAGAATTCATCATCCAAACGACCCGTTATATTTTATAGATAGTACAATACGCTATAGGTAAGTTACATATAACATACATACACATATTTTACTTCATCTCTAAACTAATAGTTAGTCTAATAGTACACTAATAGTAATAAAAGTATTAAAATAATTATTAAAAATGTATAAATAATTTCAAAATTCTCAACCTTTTATAGTTAATCAAAATTGTCATTTAAGTATGGGAGATGCAATAACATAAACTCCTCCCAATGTTTACACTCGTGTATGAGTCTAACTATACCGAAAGCCATTACATAATTTAGCAGCGGATTCAAGACATAGTAGAGCACTGGATCGCATTTGAAAAGAGGCACAGAGAGCTGGGTCGTGACCCGACTAACAATAGACCAAATATCTAAATCGAAAAATTTATAAAACTATACCTGCTCTGGACTCAAAAGAGAGCTAAATCGTGACCCGAGAAAGCATGCACCTGAATCGGCCACTAGATATATATCTAGCAACCATAAAGAAAAAAAAAAGTATCAAGTATAAGTGGATAACCAATTCTTCTCATCCTCTCCCGGATACTGGGATTTCCTCCAGAAAATGTTATGCACTCATTGAGAACCCATCCTGCAAGTTGCAAAGGTGAACAGTAAACATCTCTCTCCATACAAATGATGACATCTCTCACGCCATAAATGGCTTACTTCTTTCTTTCAAGTTTCAACTGTCCACTCCACTAATTAAGATGAACCCATAGGGAAGAAAAAAAAAAAACTAATAAGGGGCAATTTTGTTTCCGTTCTTAACTTAATGTTGTCATATGCAGAAAGTGTTGCACATCACTCAGATAGGTAAAAGATGAATTGAAGCAACATTCATAATTCATAAACCAAATTCATTCTAGGGATGCAACACTAGGAGTGGACATCGGATTGGTCTGAGTGGATTTTCGCCATATAACTTACCAAGCCACTCTTAGAAGGGTTGACAAGTTTTGATCCACCAACCACACACATTCAATTTCGGGCTGGGTTGGACAGATAGCGGGTTTGCAGTTGAATGAGCGGATTAATAAAAAAAAATTATAAAATCCACGGGAGTTAATTTATCAACAAATTTGTCTCTTTCGTCATTCATCATCAAAATAGAAGTGAATAACATGAATAAAGGTTGCAAAAACTAGGCTCGTACACTCGCTCATTGGTCATTACCCATTCACCAACTGTTAGTACCTCTATACTTCATCTATGACCAAACCCACTAACCAACCCATATAACACAAGCTCTCTGTCATCAATTACTTTGATAAACGGATACATTTAAATTTCTTTAGCATCTTCTTCTATAAACCGTGATCCTCGAGAAGTTTTATCACAATGGTAAGTTACAGGATCCGAACCTGAGAACACATCTTCCAACCCTATGCATTATATGAGAAAGTTGGTTGTACATACGTTACCAGCTAAAATGAAGACACTAGGGGGTTTCTTGCATATTTCGTAAACCAAATTCTACTTGGTAGGTAACGAATCCAACCGCTTTAATTCACAACAATGACCAATGCCAAATCTAGTAACTTGAGGGGATCAACTTCTCTAAACTGGAGGGAACCAAATCAATGCTCTCTGATCAAAGCTGGACAACAGGGAGGGAGCACAGGAAGGGAAGCAAAATGGCGCCGTCAAGATCTCCATGATCACCATGGAGTTTTTCACGGTGGGTTTGAACACTCTGTTCAAAGCAGCAAGCTTGAAGGGACTAAGCTACTATGTCTTTGTTGCCTACACTTCCATCATAGCAGCTCTATTGTTCCTCCCTTTTCATCTAGTCTTCCACAGGTCACTTGCTTCAACCACTTCTGTAACACCATAGCCACGAAACGCGGCGCAAAATCGATGGGTAACATGATTGATCCACTCTTGTTTTCTTTTTTGCAGAACCATACCACTTCCCCAGCAAAAGAGACCTCTTTTTGTGAGGATTCTTCTTCTTGGTCTTATTGGGTTTGTGGGTCTCGTGATTGGATATAAAGGAATAGGATTCAGCTCCCCTACTCTAGCAGCAGCCATTGGAACCCTGAACCCTGCTTTTACATTCATACTTGCTGTCATGTTCAGGTAAACATTCTGCAGTTTTCCTGGCATTTCTTGTCTCCCAAGAAACTCTAATTTTTCTGCTGTTGTTGTTCTTGGAAGGATGGAAAGGTTGTCACTGAGAAGATCAAGCTCTCAGGCCAAGATAATTGGCACAGTATCTTCCATATCAGGAGCAATAGTTGTGGTGCTTTTCAAAGGTCCAACAATTCTGTCCACTTTTTCATCACCTGAAGAACTTGTAGCAGCAGATGGCACTTCTCACTCAAATTACTGGCTTCTTGGTGGACTTTTGATTGCTACTGCGCATCTCCTTTTCTCACTTGGATATATTGTTCAGGTACCAATTCATTCATTCAGGGATAAAGCTGTGTCAAACTTTCTTTGGTAAACATTACTGTGATCTGCAGGCTCAAGTTTTGAGGATGTATCCAGCAGAGTTTTCAGTAGCATTGTCTATTACAATGTGCACCAGTGCAATGTCACTAGCTGCATCTTTTGTGGGAGAGACAGATATTGATGCATGGATCCTAACAAAGCCTGATATAAAATTGGCTGCTGTGCTATATGGGGTGAGAATGAGATTTATTAGAATTTCATAAGACCATTAGTGGGATTCTGTACTTACAGAGGCATCTTCATTTGATTAATGTTACCTTTGCTATGTTGATGATATTAAGGGGTTTTTTGGAGGGTTTTTGAACACAATCGTTCATACATGGTGCCTGCACATGGAAGGCCCAGTTTTTGTGGCCATCTTCAAGCCACTGTCAATCGCGATCGCGGCGGCCATGGGGGTGGTGTTCCTTGGAGACGATCTCCATCTTGGAAGGTATGTATTTATTTGCAGTGAAGGTGTGTCTTCCATTTGAGGCTATTGAACTTTTAGTCCTTTACCCTTTTTGGGTTTTGTGGATATAATTGCAGTGTTGCTGGGGCAATGGTGATATCTGCTGGGTTTTATGGAGTGATATGGGGAAAGGCTAGAGAAGGAAAAGAAGAAATGGAACTTGCTGCTGTTGAAGATTGTGGGTCTCCTTATCACTTGAGAACCTCATCGACTAACAGTAACTCGCTTCCTTTCTTGGTGAACCATACATGAAGATTGGATGGAACAGCCGATTATCAATTTTAAGATATAAAAAAAAAGGGTTAATTGCATTGTTGGTCACTGAGATTACAAAAAATGTTCATGTATGGTCACTCGAAATATTTAAATTCATTCATGGTCACTAAATTTAGTAAAACAATCCAAATTTGATCACTCTCCGTCCAACTCTATTAACTTTGTCTGATGTGGCAGTCAACTCTCATAGTTGACCGTTAAATGTATGATGTGGCAATTAAAAAAATAAAAAAAATAAATTTGAAATTTCCACCTCATTATCATAACCACTAAAATAAAATAAAAAAATTTAACTCTCTCAACAGGCGGATTCTACAGTGCCGCCTCCTTATTAGCCGCTGGATTTGCAATATATAATAAGAACCGTTGATAATGACCACCACTTAACCAGAACTGGTTGAACCTAATTGAACCTATATTTTTAGCTTGTCCTTCCCAAAAAATCCTCCCCTGCCGACCACTTTCCCTTCTCAGAAAAACGACGAGCAGAATCCGTGTCTCTTGATCGCCGGCGGAAAGGGTTGGCAGGAGCTTGATTTAGAGAGGGGCACCACTAAGAGATAATGCTAAAACCAGTTGAACCTGGATATCACCATCCTATCCTTAATTATGATGTCGATTACGACTGACGGGGCCGAGATCTATGTGGTGATAGCCGACCGGCGACAACGACGATAATGGTCGTGGATTGGCAAAACAGAGACGATAATGGGGATGATCGCCCGATGGCAATGGGCCTGATGTCGGTGGTAATTTTGACTTCCGATGATGCGTGATTTGGGTGTTGATGGTCGGCCGATCAGCGACAAACGGCGATGTTGATTGTGAACTGCCACGACTGGCGATGACCAGACAGTGACAACGGGCTGATGACGGTGGTGATATTTTCACCGACGACGAAGAGATCGGAATTTTGCTTGTGATGGTCGACGGCAAAAATGGTGTTTGCTGGTGCGACTCAATGAGGAGGTGGCCTTAGCTTCACAGTAGAAGGACCAAGAAAAGAAAAAAGGAGTGGAAGAAAATGGAACACGTAGGCTGGCTCTTTTTGCTTTTAGTTTATTTTAACCTTTTTGATATTTTTATTCATTAAATAGCCAAATCAAACCCACTCAAATTACAAACCCAATTTTCTTAACCGATCAAAAAAATATGACTGCACAGTGCCGAAACGGCACCAAAGAATTCCCCCTCTAAACATCACTAATTATCAACTGCACCCCAATCCCACCTCCGCCGCCTCCATCGCTACTTCTCCGCCGCAAGGACCCATAGCCCAAGCCACTTTCTTCAGCTCCTCCTCTCTCTTCCTCCGCCTCCGTCGCTCCTTCTCCGCCACAAGAACCCATAGCCCAAGCCACTTTCTTCAGCTCCTCCTCTCTCTTCCTCCGCCTCCGTCCCGACCTCTACTCACTCTTCCACAGACGATGTATCAAATCTATGAACGGAAATAAAGAACACAACGATTTAACGTGGTTTCCCTGAGAACAGGACTAGTCCACGGGAGAGGCAGAGCTCTCCAAAGTCTTTCTTATTCACGTTAACCTCTACTGGGTTCGGCTGTACATATTTATATGTTTGGTTTGATAGAACAAACCCTAGGTACAAGTCAGCTAGCATAATTACATAATGGTACTTGAATTATAAATTAACACCCTCCCTCAAATTGATGTTGGGTGCGCAACATCAATTTGGAAGATAAGTACCAATGTCTGCCCGATGCCACTGCTTTAGTCAAGAGATCTGCAGTCTGATCTTCTGTAGACAGATGACCAACCTGTATTGTACCCTCTGCAACCAGCTGCCGAATATAATGCACGTGTACCTCTATATGTTTACTCCTATCATGCAATACAGGATTGATGGCAATCTGTATCGCACTAGTATTATCTCCATAGATACGCATCGAAACTCGGCATCTGACACTCAGCTCTTCAAGGAGCCGCAACAGCCAAACCATCTCAGAGCTTACCTCCGACATCGAACGGTATTCTGCCTCTGTAGATGATTTCGACACCCGGTCTTGTTTCTTGCAACGCCAAGACACAAAGGATTTGCCTACCCGGACACACCATCCTGACGTAGAACACCGCGTGTCCTTGCAGCCAGCATAATCTGCATCAGCAAAGGCCTCAATCTCTGGTTCGCCAGTGGATGGGAAAAACATGCCCACTTCTTGTGTTTGTTTCAGGTATCTTAGCAACCGGTGAACTGCATCTAAATGCATTGTCCTCGCTTCTCCCATGTAATGACTGACTACTTGAACTGCATAACATATATCAGGTCTCGTATGTGTGAGATAAATAAGACTTCCCACCAAACTGCGATAAGTTGTCTGATCTTCTAACACATTTCCACTATCCCGCGTTAGCCTGAGGTTTTGCTCCATGGGTGTGGAGCAAGGAACACAATCACTGTATCGCGCAGTCTCCAATAAATCCTGAATATATTTCTTATGAGAAACAAATAAGCCTTGAGGTGACCGCTTGACCTGCAGTCCCAGAAAGTATTCAACATCTCCCAACTCTTTGAGATTGAAAGCACGACGCAAGGATGCAGTTAGCTCTTTTATCCCCTCTGTATCACTGCCGGTAACCACCATGTCATCCACATAGATCAGAAGTACCACAATCCCATCAACAGTCTGACAAATGAACAAGGAAGGATCGTTTTGACTCTGCACAAATCCTTCTTGAGCAATCGTACCGTGAAACTTTTCAAACCATGCTCTAGGCGCTTGTTTCAAACCATACAGTGATCGAACCAATTTGCAAACCATACCCGGACCACCTTTCGTATATCCTGGAGGTCGTTCCATATATATTGTTTCTTTAAGGTCACCATTGAGGAAAGCATTTTTCACGTCCATCTGAATTAACGGCCATCCTTTCAATGCAGCTACTGCAAAAACACAACGTACAATCTGCATTTTGACCACTGGAGCAAAAGTTTCATCATAATCTATACCAAACTCCTGTAGAAAGCCTTTTGCAACAACCCGAGCCTTGAAACGTTCAAGAGTACCATCAGAGTGCATCTTGATTGCATAAACCCACCTACTACCAATTACCAACATCTCTGGCTCCCGAGGAACAATATCCCACGTGTGGTTTGCTTCTAGCGCCCCTATCTCGACCTGCATCGCTCCATTCCAATTATGATCATCTTTGGCTTCAGCATAGGATGAAGGTATAGCAATCGGAGCCGCGGAGAAGCCTACATAACCAGTAATGCGAGGTGGAGTTTGGCCGAGATTTGCTCTCAAGGACCGTCGAAGAGGAATTTGTACTTGCTCAGGCAAAGAAGGCGCAACAGTAGTGGAATCACCACGTGAGGAAGAATGGGTTGTACTAGGACTATTTCATCCTAAATGGGCAGTAGAGATACTCAAAGAACCACTAGATCCAGGACTAGTATCTCCCGAGCCGGACGAACTAGAAGTGGACGTAGAGGACGATGATGATCCAGATTCAGCCAAAGAGGAGTGATGACTTGACTCATCACTTTGCAGCCCAATGACAGGCGGAACGCCATCAAACCGAGGTAGATAGGTAAGAAAATCCAATGATTCAGTGGAAGGTAAGTCATCTTTGTTCATGGAGTAATACATCACTTGTTCCAAGAAAACCACATGGCACGAAATTCTCATACGACGTTGCACTGGATCATAACAAAAGTAGCCTTTGTGTTTTTCACTGTATACCATAAATACGCAACGAGCTATTTTCGGTTGAAGCTTATGTCGTTCTCTTTTAGGGAGCAAAACAAAACAAGCGCAACCGAAAACACGAAGATCTGAGTATTTTGGTACCTTTCCAAACAAGGACTGATATGGCGAAATATGACCCAACAGAGGTGTGATCTGACGATTAATGAGGTGAACAACCGTATGAATGGCTTCTACCCAAAACCGTGCTGGAACGTGCGAGTGGAATAATAGAGCGCGAGTAAGCTCCAATACATGGCGATTCTTGCGTTCTACAACCCCATTCTGCTGTGATACTCCCGGACACGACTCACAGATCGAAGCACCTTGATAGTCTTGTGAAACTGAGTTTTCACCATCTGTACGAAGTTTTTGGCTATGGATGCCAAGTCAGATTTATGTTTAAGAAAAAATACCCACGTATATCTCGTAGCATGATCTATGAACAAAGCAAAGTAACGATACCCCAATCGCGCTGTTACTGGTGATGGCCCCCATAAATCTGAATGTACTAGATCAAATGAGTTCTCATATTCAGTCTCACTCGGTGAGAAGGATATTTGATGTGCCTTAGCCTCAATACAACTAACACAAGGAGCAGGTGAACTAGAACTCAAATTGATCTTATCTGGAAGAAGATTATGACGAAACATAGTCATTAAACGAGCTGAATGCGGATGACCCAGGCGACAATGCCATAAATCCCAAGTAGAAGACTGAACCGAAAAATCCAAAGGCTTAACCGAATAGCCCATACAATTAGAAGAACCTGAATTCTTACAATCCCAAAAATCCAAATCCGACAACTAGAAATCCAAAAACTCCAAATCTGACTTATGCAAAATGCGACTATCTTGGACTGAACCCACATGCTCCATACCCTCATCATCAGCCGCTGCAAGGCTCGGCCACTCTTCACCTCCACGTGCTGATCCTCCATGATTTGTGTCCTGAAGCTCATCCAGCACGAAGAGCCTCCCATGTTTACTTCCTTTCCCTATTACTCTCCCCGTCCTTTGATCCTGCACAACACAACCATTGGAATTAAACTTGACTTCACAACCATCATCTGCTAATTGGCCAACCGAAACCAAACTGGGAACAAGCTAGGGGTACATATAGAGTGCTAGGAAGATTGACAGAACCAGCCTTAGCTGTACCACAACCAAGCACGGGCAACTGTGCCCCATTTGCAACTTGAAGTTGGCGGTGCGTGGAGGGTCGAAGCTTAGCAAAGGATGTACGGGCTGATGTCATGTGATTAAAAGCTGCCGAATCAAGTAGCCAACGAAATGAATTACCTGCGGCAGCACCCGTAGCGAAAGCCGAGGTGAGAGCACTGGGGAGAGACTCTTGAATCGCCTCTTGAACAAGGCGACGAATCAAGTCTGGATCAATGGAGGAGGAACCTGCTGCTGGTGAGGAAGAACTTTCCTGAACAGCAAATGATGAGCCAGAGCTAGACGAACCAGAGGCATAGGGATTGCGCACCTTCCCGCGACGAACTAATGGAGGACATTCGAGAACAATATGGCCCGACTTCTTACAGTAGTTACAATAGTTCTTCTTCTTGCAATGGATTTGATAATGGCCAACTTCTCGAAAAAAATGACAAGTGACTTCCCCAGATGGAGGCCGATTAAACTGAGGCCGTGAAGTACCAGATAGGCCGACGACAAAGGCTGCTTCCGTAGGGTGCGAACCATCAATCTGAGATTGACTCCGAAGCCGTGTTTCTTCCCGAACAAGCTCAGCCAAGACTTCATCAATGGTAGTGACGCCACGATGAATCAGCGAGGCTCGAATGGCCTCAAATTCGGGGCGAAGTTTGGACAGAAATTGCATGACTCTTGTACGACTTCGCTCCTTAATGATGGCCGCCGATTCAGCCCCTGTGACTAATGACGCAGTCAACATATCATATCCAGTCCAAAGATGGAGACTCGCCTGATAATAATTGCGAACTTCACGATCGCCCTGCGACAATCGGCCAATCTCGATCTCAAAGCCGTAGGGACGTCAACACTAGCAGCCAACCACGTAATGAGCTGCGCGTTTACAGCCGCCAGTCTTCATGATCTTTCGCTGCGGCATCAGCGGTAGGAGGCTTGACCTCACCTAACGATATCCCAACCATACGCTGACCAGCAACAAAGTTCCTAAACTGAAATTCCCATAGTGGAAAATTCTTACCATCGAACTTGATTGCAACTGTGTTAAGCTTGGAGGAATCCATATTCCCTACGTTGAGACAAAGCAAACCAACTCTCAACCAAATAAATCCCACAAGACCAGTAGCGCCTCACCTATAACCAACAGCTGCAAAAGATCCCAAATCGGCGAGAAGAAAAACAGACGCCTGCAGCCCAAAGAGAACGCCAAAACCCAAGGACAATGGAACCAGGCTCTGATACCATATCAAATCTATGAACGGAAATAAAGAACACAACGATTTAACGTGGTTTCCCTGAGAACAGGACTAGTCCACGGGAGAGGCAGAGCTCTCCAAAGTCTTTCTTATTCACGTTAACCTCTACTGGGTTCGGCTGTACATATCTATATGTTTGGTTTGATAGAACAAACCCTAGGTACAAGTCAGCTGGCATAATTACATAATGGTACTTGAATTATAAATTAACACGATGATGATGCCGCCGTAGCTGCAGAGCGGGTTCGGTGGTGGATTCATGGAGCTCCTCGACTCTAGCGGATGCGACGCGGACTTCAGAGGGTATTCTGGTCCTCAAGTACTAAACCTACGATGATGATCAGCGGCGGCGACGGCAGCTCCCACTGCCCTACGTGTAGCTGTTGGAAGAAGAAAGCTCGGAAGAATGACAGGTTCAGCGAACTTCCCGACCATCTCCTCCGTTGCATTCTCTCCTTCCTCGACTCGAAACTCGCCGTCCAAACTTGCGCCCTCTCCCCGCGGTGGAGATCCGTCTGGAAAGGCGTCCCTGTCCTCAATTTAGACACCAAATCCTTCAACAACAGCAACGAATTCAACCAATTTGTCTCCGGAATCATCTCAAGCCGCCACGACTCTGCCCCCGATCCACGAGATCAACGTGGAAATCGGCCGCCGCCGCCAAATCGATTACGACGACGTTAAATATAATGAGATTGGTGGCGAGCTCTTTGCTTACGCGGCCTCCCACGGGATTCGACGCCTGCACGCCGTCTGATAATGAGGTGGAAATTTCAAAATTAATTTTTTAATTTTTTTAATTGCCACGTCATATATTTAACGGTCAACTATAAGAGTTGACTGCCACATCAGACAAAGTTAACGGAGTTGGACGGAGAGTGATCAAATTTGGATTGTTTTACTAAATGTAATGACCATGAATAGATTTAAATATTTTGAGTGACCAAACACGTTTTTTGTAATCTCAGTGACCAACAATGCAATTAACTCAAAAAACTTTAGCATTCAGAAACAAACAGATTGGGAATCTGGTTTGCCTACTTTGGCAACCATTACGAAGAAGAAAGTGTTGGGCCATAAGAAATTGATGGGCCGGATATTTTTTGTTGTTAAAAACATAACTGGGCTGCAAGGTCACTAAGCCCAAAATAAGATACTAACAGCTACTGTAACAGCTTCGCGAGCAGCAGCAGCTAACCTAGCTGGTTGGCCCATCTCTTAACGATGTGGACATCCTTCTTCATCGTGGCCTCGTTCCTCCCCTGCGTGAGCTAACTCATCATCCGCATGGACTATGAGTCCATCAACCGGATTCCCACAGGTGAAAACAATAAAATTAAAGGGTTAATATCTTAGTTTGACCCGAACTATAAACAAACTTTCTACTTTGGCCCGCGGTATCGGAAATTGCTATTCTGGCCTAAACTATGTAGCATACTTTCTTATTTGGCCTGGAGGCGGGTTTGACCGTCAAATTAGACGGTCAACCGAGTTGACCGTTAGTCAAAGTCCACCTCACTTGCCACGTCGGCTATCAAGGAATAAATTTTTTTTAAATTTTTTTGTGTTTTGTTTACTTTCTAAAATTAATTAAAAATAATTTGGGGAGCTTTTTTAATTAATTTTTTTGTTTAGTATTTTTATTATTAGAAAGTAAAAAAAATTAAAAAAATTCAAAATACAAAATTAATTTTTTATTCCCTAATAGCTGACGTGGCAAGTGAGGTGGACCTTGACTAACGGTCAACTCGGTTGACCGTCTAATTTGACGGTCAAACCCGCCACCGGGCCAAATAAGAAAGTATGCTACATAGTTTAGGCCAAAATAGCAATTTCCGATACCACGAGTCAAAGTAGAAAGTTTGTCTATAGTTCGGGCCAAACTAAGATATTAACCCAAAATTAAATTAGACTTGTGGACTATCATAATCATCCACCGCCACACAATAAAATCTGAGTAGATTAGTGGAAGAATAATGATCGTGTGTACCCCTAGGAATAAATAGATGAGCCTAATTAGTGTTTTTATGATTAATTGATTTATGATTATTATATCTAATAGTTATATTGTGATGATGGATCATTGGCAAAAGATTAGGTTTTTCAATGATTACTTACTGAAAATCTATTCATTGTAAAGGTAGAGGATATAAAAGAATTGAATTAATTAACTTCGAATTCAAAGACAATAAAGGTAGAATCAAAATAATTTACATGGGTGGTATACACAGAATTCCTATAGAGAATACAACGCAGAAGGGGAAGGAGCTATTCCAAAAAAAAAGTATATAGAGATACATTTTGGTGAGATGCGACAAATTTATGCCCCACTGAACATTCATTCATAACTAATCTTGTTGATTATGTTGGTGATGCTAAACTTGTTATCCCTCAATGTTCTTTGCTAAGTATTATATGGTGCAATTGTTTGTGCATGAGCATTCTTAAATATTGAGGTCGAGATTGGGGAGACTGTTTGAATTGAAAATAGATATTATTTTATTCGTATTCTACCCATTAAAAAAACTCATACTCAACCTTATATAGATGAGTTGAGAAATTTCACTCAGGTTTCACACATATCATCACCACCTCCATCATCTTTGTGTTGGGAAATTTCAATGTCATAAGATAATTTAAAGTTTATGATGAGTTGGATTAGGGGGCATGGGTTAATCTCCACCACACTCTAGTTTCACAAGATGATGCCATATATCACGGAAAACTAGCCTTTAGCCCGGCCCGTTGGCCGTAATTGTTTAAGGAAAATGGAGTTACAATATCTATAATGTTAGTGTCGAGAAATGAGTCTTGTTATATATTATCATAAGATTGTTACAATTTTGCAATTCGGTGAAGACGAACATGTAATTTGAATGAACATTCACAATAAGTTAAAAATAAAGTCATTATTTAATTAAGGGAAAAGCATACCATTCACACACGTATTGTAAGAATGAGGAGAATACATTTGAAGATTAGCTAATCAAGATAAAAATACTTACATGAAATTTTACTAATCACAAATCTAATCTAGTTGAGTATTACGACAAATAACATGCAGGTCCAAAATAGGAAAACTCAAGACATTGTCTCATTGTTCATGACATGGTACTCAATTCAACAAAGGCAAAAATAATTTCACCAACACAAGTTCACAATAACCAAATGCATTGTTCCAGGGACCGACTGTGACCATGACTTCAAATGTCTGTCCTCCAAGCATGTTCAGAAGGGCCATATAGTCAGCATTGACAACATCTGCATGACTGAATACAGATCCAACAATCGTTCGTAACTGTGATGACGGGAAGACGATGTCAACACCAATGAAATCGTCCTCAATTGTGAAGTGGACGAAATGGATTTTTGATGCAGGGGACCAGGACGTCGTCAAATCCGTTACACGTCGGATAACAGAAAAGAGGTGCCCCGATGTAAACACAAAAACGAATATGGTCAAAGCAAATCGAGAAAATGCAGCATGCCACAAAAGGCGTACGATTAAAAAGAAATTTATTCGGTTAGTTACCTGATTTTCGACATCCACTTGCAACATAATGAGATCGATGGTGTTGGCACGCTCACAAATTTCAACAGCATCATCATATTGCAGATCAGCAATAAAACCACGGGAAAGCCTATATATTGGACTGTAAGTTTTGGCACTAAGTAGTGAAAAGGAATCGAAATTACATGATGTAGTATTGGTTGGATGAATGAGCAGTACTTACTGATTGAATTGAGGTAGGCCCACCATATTGTATACAATTCGCACGGTGATTGGAGCCGAAGTGTTTTGTTTGGGAAGTAGTAAACGAAAATTGTAACAGGAGAGAAAGTGGTATCTCCATTATATAAAGGAGAGAAAGTGGTTCTACACACGTGATTCACTTGGCCGCATGCAGTTGAGTATGTGTGTGTGAAAAGTGGGATAGTGGGAGAAATTTGCATATTGGCAGTTAGTGGTTTGATTAAAAATCGTGGGTGGTATAAAATTTGGTAGTGGATCCATTTTTTTTTTATATATATATACACGGATGTAGCAATAGGGGTCTTTTATATGTATGGAGATTAGGTTTAGGTTTGTAATTTAGATCGAGGCCCATGTGGTTTTTGGGCTTTCTTATTTGAATATTAATGTAGAGAAAGGCTCATGTGGCCGCATGGAGTGGAAAACGTGGAAATAGGAAGTGGGATCGTGATTGGAAGATGGACGTGGTAGAGAAGTGGTGAAATAGGCAGGAATCGGCAGTTATTTGTTAAAATACTAATAGGTAAATGGGTGAAGCAAAGACACTGCAGCCCATGACAAATAATTCATGGGCTGGGCTTATTGGGTTGGCCATCGAAAGAATTAATCTGCTGTTTTTTTTTATAAAAATTAATCTGCTGATTAAATGGCTGTTGGGTAGAGAAAGACATGGAGCTGGAAGAAATAGATATCAACATGCTTCAATTAGGAAGAAAGGGTAAGCAAAATAAACCCAGCGTGATTGAAAACCACCACATATTACACAATTCCAGCTCCATGAAATGAGGTGATAATTTTTTGGGAAAAAAATCATCCTTAATTAATCCAAATTAGCAGAGTATGGTAGCCTGATTAATCATCTGCTGCTGCTTAGTATACTATTTTGAAAACCATTTTTAAAGGTTGTAGAGAAAAAATTAGCATTAGGACATTTTGAGCTAAAATTGTAGTTAAACCATGTGTAAATCATGTGATACAGCTAAAATCACCGTAATGGCGTAATCTCAACTTTTCGGAGATGACCGTCAGTGTGATTTAACAATTTATAATTTTTTTGCCAATAGCTGAGGATCGGATTGGAACAAAGTGTCAATCTTGATTTTAACGACATGAACTAATCACCGTAATGGTGTAATCTCAACTTTTCCGAGATGACCGTCAGTGTGATTTAACAATTTATAATTTTTTTGCCAATAGCCGAGGATCGGATTGGAACAAAGTGTCAATCTTGATTTTAACGACATGAACTATATGATTTTAGCAGAAAGCAGTGTAATGCAACCTTATGTATGGTTTTACAATTTTCGATTTTTCTGGACATAAATCGAGACTCGGGCCGGACCAAAAGGTCAAACTTGCTTTAACCACGTTTGAAGTATGTTGTTTTGACAATACACACAACTGTCCGAGTGAATTGTGATTGGACCTTATTGATGATTCAATTGAAAAACTCTTAACGGAATCTAAATCAGTATGTGATTTTAGATGTATCGAAAACTTTAACCACAGTTGAACTATGAGTTTAGCACAGTCTGCCGTAATGTTAAATTTTTTTTTACGATCTTCAGTATGGTTTTACAGTTTTGATTTTTTATGTACATAGATCGAGTCTCGGATTGGAACAATTTGTGACGCCTAATTTCACCATAATTTCACATGATTCTTTTTTCCAAAAAATACCATAAAGCTAACTTTCTGGTAAGACCATGGTATATTTTTACATTTTTTGGGATTTTTATGAACATACACCGAGTATTAGGTTGGAGCAATGTATGAAGCCTAATTTTAACCATGGTTGAACTACAATTTTGACACAAAATACTCTAATACTAACTTTCCCTGTATGATCTTAGATACGTTTTGACAATTTTTTATTTTTCTTAACGTAAATCGATCCTTGAGTTGGAAAAATGTTTTATGCTTGATTTAGCCACGGGTGAACTTAGATTTTAGCAAAAAATAACCTCATGGTAATTCTATGGTATGGCCTTTCGTCTGGTTTGACAATTTTGAATTTTTTGTGAGCATAAATCTAGGCTCGGACTTGAGCAACTTGTGAAGTCTGATTTAACAACGATTGAACTACGATTGTACTAAAATGTCAGTCCAATAGAAAACCCCAAAGCTTTTTTTCAAATTGGTAAGTGCTTTTAGCTGTATGAAATAAGTTAACCACGAGTCAATTACAATTTTAGAACAAAATGACATAATGCTAACTTATCCGGTACGATGATTGATAGGAGTTTACATTTTTTGGTTTTTGTAATGGGACGGAGGAGTGCTTGGCTGATTCAAGGTATTGACTATTGAGCAATAGATAGCGGGTTAACCAATTTTCTTGACTAAAGGAGATGAGAATAGATACTCTTAATAGTGATACGCATCCAACAAAACAAATTGAAGTAGTCCAACCAAAAATGAAAAGATGACTGAAAAGCATTTGCCAAAGACTCTCTGATAATTACTTTGTAAAATAGCTTTGAAGATATCTAAAAAGTAAGTATCAGAATTGAAAACTCAAAGAAAGTTGGTTCGTTAGCATTTGATGGAACAATAACTATCGTTTCAGTTGCAGAAAATAATTAATGTATTTTAAATTAAGCTTAGGGGAAATGGTTGCAGATAAGACATAAGTTCTGACACCCTATCAGCTTAGCTACCATCTTGTAAAACAGCAGCAAACCTATCCAAATAAATAAGTGATTCTCCATTATAAACAAAGCTGCGGAAATCAGTTACAACTAATCTCTTACATACTGGGTGCTTTGAAACCAAACCATGAAACTAAAAGGCTAAGCTCCAACAATCTGATCATCACAAATAACAGTAAAAAAGTATGGTGGAAGTAGTAAATAGAGTTGAATGAAGAGAAATGTCTAGCCAACCACTTCCTATTAAATGTTTGAGTGTGGTTGATATTCTGGAACACAGTCGAGGAATCGATTAAAAGCACTCCATCCTTAAAAGGCAGCAGGGAACATCTTCAGCAAAACCAAATCACAGTGACGGACCATGTGGTTCCACGCTCCAACTTCAATGACAAACTGGTAATACTTCGAATGAATGCAGTTGAGAATGGCGATGATGTTAGTGTCCCAATCGATATCTGTCTCCGCAACCACATCACCAACAATGCGTCTAAGGTTGACAGAGGGAAACACAACTTCCAGCTCCTCAGTTACATCATTGATGGTGAAATGCACAACACTGACCATAGAGTGCGCCGAAGTTGAAATTCCAATGGCTTTTAGTTTTCCCGTCATGATGTATACCTTCCCCTAAAACAAACACATGTCTTATTGATGACCAAAATGAAGCAAATGTTGAATTGGTAATGACTGTGTTTTAAAAAAATTGGTGTTTAGTTGAGTTTGAGTGACTTACCGTACTATACAGACTGAACTTTATCATATTAAGCTGTGGAACCGTGGTGTGCTCAGATATGGCGAGAGCTTCCTCGTATAGCAATGGTCCAACAATATAGTTAGATCCAAATTGGGGTCCATCTTCCCTGATAATAAATTAACCAGAATTACCACTATCAATAGATACCACACACATTAGAAATTAAAGTTGCAAAGATAGAGGTTTCTGAAGTTTACTGGTTTAACAAAGGATGCAAGTGAGGCAATGGATGTTGAGATACATTTTAGTTGCTCGTGAGGAAGAAAACGAATAACCTCCTAACATCCATTTAACAATAAAACCACAAACACATGAGTAAATAAAATTACAGTGATAAGAACTGTTATTAATTTACAAAACATGATGACCAGAATTGAAGTGAGAAAATAAATACGGAAGATACTGCTTATCTTATTAACATGTATCTTCAAACAAAGTTTTACTGTCCTAAATGAGTAAACAAAAATTTAATTAATTGTGCTAATTGGATAATAAAATTCTGTTTTGTAAACGACTCCGTATTATGAACTTAGTCATTGTCAAACGAAACAAAGGGCAACATCTACTCCATCACGAAAAAGGTTACCAGTCTCAAGGACATGATAACCAAATGCATACAAATTAGATACTCAATGGAAAATTATTTCTCACATGACCACAAAAAAGGTTAGTATCTTTCTAGTAAGAAAAAGGCAGAAAATTTTCGCACCTTCGTTTTGCTCGATGAATAGTGATGTGAAGACCGCGATCTGCCCCAAAGCTCCTGCGTGAGAAACAAATTCTTCAAAACTTGGTATTGCCGAGTCCGACAAAAAAACATAAGCTATCTCTCCCCTAAAGAAAACAAACAGAAGTTGGTAAGATAGAAATAACCGTTGTTTTCAGAATGAGCATAAACAAAAGAACCATTTTACGGACTCTGGCAGTAGGAGCCTGATCCGCTTCTTCCGAACCGGTAAACCTGGGTAGAGAACCTGAACAGGTTCACATCCAAAAATGGTCCAACTAAATCTAGAAAAACCAATCCAAAGAACCGTGCATTAAGATGTAGGGTGTAACCAAAATGCATTTATTTGAGGAAGCTATTATTTTAAAGCTCATACCCGGCAGATAAGTTTGATTCTCAAATACATAAGGGATGTCCCTGACAGCAAGGAAACGGAAACTAAGGCCCTGTTCACTTTCATTTTCGTTTCCTGTTTTCTGTTTTCATGTCATAAATCTGGCAACCGAAATGAGAAAACTTGTTTACTTTTCATTCCGTTTTCTATTCGTTTCCAACTATGAAAACAG
This sequence comes from Linum tenue, assembly GCA_946122785.1. Taxonomy (NCBI): domain Eukaryota; kingdom Viridiplantae; phylum Streptophyta; class Magnoliopsida; order Malpighiales; family Linaceae; genus Linum; species Linum tenue. Next base: position 32,180,594 of record CAMGYJ010000005.1, on the reverse strand, counting down.
AAAGTGGCAACTTCCTGCTGTTTTTGGAAACGAAAAAATGTTGTTTTCACCTGTTTTCAACATCTGTTTTCTCAAAAACAGGAAACAGAAATGAAAGTAAACAGGCCCTAAATTTCTCAATATCACCCGTGTCCTCCATGACATACAACAGGGTATCCGCACGAAATGAAAAACGAAAATCCGCTTCTGCCACTCGATGAATAGAGTTAATCTCTTCAATGTAAAACAACATTACTCCATAAACACGGCCCTCATGAAGACTTGACAGAAATCGATTTAAATGTGGTCGCCGAATGATGGCTTCAACCAACTGACCCGGCATAGTCAAGGAAAATGAATTAATATTTGTACAACTGTTACTGAGAAAGAGGCCAGAAGGAATAATACACAGACCTGGTTGTTAATGAATAAGATATTAACTTGTTGAAGTGAATCCCCGGTATGATACAGCTTCCCCCATAACCTCAGCAGACGCAGCCGCAACACCCAGGTTTCATTTTGAACATGAAGAACGGGAAGAGGATTAACATACATGATTGCGATATTGGATTGCTAAAGTGAGTTCCAGAGTTGGAACGGAGGAAGGATGTTTCCTTCGGCTATATAAATGAAAGTTACCTTAACTAATTCTCTTTTAAATTGATAGGGGGAGGTGGTTATCTAGCCCGCGCGAGAATTGGGGGAAGTGGAGTACTGGCTCAAAATTTGAACGGTTAATTCATTCAATTATTTGTTTACAATAAATCCACGTCTGGAATTAGTTAAAAAAATTAACCAAAATGGTTTAAAATATGCTGCTATGACCCAACCCAGGAACACATTACCTGACCAGTGGACGACGGGGTCAATTTCTTCCAACATTATCAAAATTCGAATTTACATACGAAATACAATTCCCTTACAACTAACTACGAGTGAGAGAAAAGTTTTGGAAATACCTTAAACGGCCGAGTTGAAGAAACGGCTCGAAGAGGCAGCAAAGCGCTCGAGCTTCAGGTACCGAGCTGCTATTCTTGTAGGGATATAAAGCTTCCTCAATACTCCAACTGAACTAAATCAGAAATTGGCACGACAACACCATGCCAGTAATTTGAAGCTACTTCTCCGATGGGTTAGCGTAGGTATGTGTGAGATGTTGTTGGTGCTTATTGGAAGCGGGTGGAAACTTACTGTAAGTGATTCCGACCGTCGGATACTGTAGTAGGATACTTGCTGTAAGCTGAGAAGTATGTTGGGGATAAATTGTGGTTGAGGATAGTAGTTGCACTCTCCTGGAATGATGAATTCGAATTTGGGAGTTCCCAGCTCCAAATCATTTCTCCAAATCAATGATGATTGCTGGCGTTAAGGGGAGGAAGAAAGATACGGCTGTGTAAGTTGATAATGGGGTTGATTGAAATGACGGAGTAGAGCATTTGGACAACTACTGGGAAGTGGCTCTCGACTACAATGAAAATGGGGCGGCAGCTATCCCTAGGGTTTGTGTACATGAGAATGAGCTCTTCTCCTATGGATTGGGCCGATGATAATGTAAAAGGCTCACAATAACAAATTACAAGCTTTTACAAAAGGCTAGTGGGCCGTAGATATTAAAGACATGTCAGACTAAATAGGTCTCGACTGTCTTGACTGGCCCAAGTGCTTGCCTTCAAATATATTCTCTTCTCTCTAAATACTATAAAGGGTTTTCTTCCAAAACTCTTTACCGCATGTTGCGGAATTTCCTTTTTCGTTTTTCTTTTTCCGCATTTGCAAACAAAAGCGGCCAATTTTTATATATTTTATTATTTTCTTTTAGATGCTTTATTTTATTTGGTGAGTACGTGCTTTATTTTTAAAAGACACGTGTTTGTCCAATTTGCAAGTTCTCGAGAATTTTCTCACTGTATTTTGTTTGGCCGGTTAAAATTAATAATTGTGAAATTGTATCGGAGGTTGTACAAAAATAAGTCAGTATTTTTCTTAAACAAAATGTCAGTAATAAGATATTCTGTATAAAAATTATGGTTTGACTGTGATTCAATTATTGTTTTATACCGTTTAAACCCACCTATCATTTAGAGTCTGATATTCAATATTGTCGCTCCAAGCGAGTAGTGCGGTGGATTTCTAAAACATTGGTGAAAATACACTTGGTACTATTTTTTCAAGAATTATTAGCTGAACCTTAGCTCAAATATCGAGAAAATGCAGCATGTCACAAAAGGAGTACGATTAAAAAGAAATTTATTCGTTTAGTTACCTGATTTGCGATATCCACTTGGAACATAATGAGATCGATGGTGTCGGCATGCTCACAAATTTCAACAGCATCATCGTATTGCAGATTAGCAATAAAACAATGGGGAAGCCTATATATTGGACTGTAAATTTTGGCACTACGTAGTGAAAAAGAATCGAAATTACATGATGTAGTATTCGTTGGATGCATGAGCAATACTTACTGATTGAATTGAGGTAGGCCCGCCATATTGAATGCAATTCGCACGGTGATTGGAGCCGAAGTGTTTTGTTTGTGAAGTAGTACACGAAAATTGTATCATTGTATCAGGTATCTCCATTATATAAAAGAGAGAAAGTGGTTCCACACTTGAACGTGATTCACTTGGCCGCATGTAGTGGAGTACGTGTGTGTGGAAAGTGGGATAAATGGTATAAAATTTGGTAGTGAACCCAATTTTTATTTTATTTTTTATATATACACACACGGATGTAGTGGTGTTTTATATGGGTGCAGCGGCTAAGGTTTAGGTTTGTAATGGCCTGTAGATCGAGGCCCATGTGGTTTTTGGGCTTTCTTATTTGAATATTAATGTAGAGAAAGGCCCATTGCTTTCATTTTCTTGTCCCATCTCCATCACAAAGCCTAAAAAAGCCTGGATCAAGCCTGGGTATGAGTGAAAAGTATCCGGCGGTTTCCGAGATCGGACTCGGCCGGCAGGATTTCGGGGGGGGGGGGGGGGGAATTTTAGGTGAACCAAAATTCAGTGGGGGACAGAGCTAAAATCTTTTCATTAATAAAAATCAATAGGAAAAAATCAGATCACCTAATTCGTGATCTTAATGCCCGCGATCCCGCACCAAAGCGCAAAAGCGCGAATTTTCAGCAGGTCGCCCATAATTCACGAACTCTATTTTTTTTTTGACGAAACCTAATTTCATTACGAAATAGGAGAGTGTTACAGAGTTTGGACCAAAGTGCAGGAAGGATGAAAGACAAGTCCCAAAGAACAAGAAGCCCACAACAACTCACAACCAAACCAACTACAAAAAGGCACAAAGAAATGAAATGAAAAGAAAACCAAACCTCAAACCTACACGAGAAACAAATGAAAATGCCCATAACTGCAATTGACTTTTAATAACTTCAATTATCTAAAGCTGAGGTGGCATGCATGATATTGAATAGAGACAAATGGTGCAGCTTCGCAGGTCTAACTTTATCAAAATATTAGGCATATACAACAGCCCAATTCCTTTCAAATCTATTTTATATCGATATATTCGCATGAAAATCAAATGGTAAAAAAACCATTCGAATTAATTTGTAAGCCATATATAAACTTGATCGAATCTCCAACAATAATTTGGAAATAATTTCAATTTAGGTAAATCACATGAATTTATATCGTAAAAATACTAAAATTAATTTAGATCGTTAATTATCAAAACAGTGGTAAGCTAAATGCATGTAATCACTTATTGACTTGTTATAATGGTTATGTAAAATACACATCCATTACATAAAGGTTACGGAATGATAGTTATTTCTTACGTATATTTTAAAATCAAAAGCATTAAGAAGGGTTTCGTAGGGACTTATCACGTTGCATAAAAGGATCGCCCATTACGTAAGCCTTCCGTAATGACCTATTAAAACTGTTATGTAATATAAGCATACATTATATAATAAATACATATTGTATTTTACGCAATGCTAAATGTGAGACATGTTATATAAAAAGTCGAGGTAATAGAATAACCATTAATTAAGAAAGTGGATGCATGGTACTGGTCTTGAGTATGTAGGGATGACCAAAAGTCCAAAAGATAAAAAGGAATGAAAAACACGATACTCCACTACTACTAATTAACCGCCGGGAATAATTTAAGCAACACCATGTCACAATACTGCAGAACAGGGTTCCATGGTCCAACTTTGACCAACAATTCATAACGCCGATCTTCCAGAGAGTGGAGAATAGAGTTGAAATCCGCATGCAACAGATCATCGGATGGGAGGATAGCTGAAGCAATTCGCCTAAGGTGTCGCGAGGTAAATATGACAGCAACATCACCACTAACATCTACAATTGTTATATGAATGACAGTTGAGTTTGTAACAGGACACTGTGAAGTCACCATCTCGGTCACATCTCCAACACAAAGATAGACTTGTTCCTAAGGATGGGTTAATGTAGAATATTGTAAGTGAAAAACGTAAGTAAATTATGATATTGATAGAAATCATAGGTATTAAAAGTATGGTTAGTGTTAGAAGAGTTTATTACCATGTTGTTGATGTCCAGTCGCAGTTCAAGAAGGTCTATTGCATAACAGCTGTCACTAAATTCTCTGGCTTGGGGATATGTGAGATGGGTGATGAAATAATTCTTGTTAACATGGTCGTCGAATAAAAGAAAGAATAGAAAGTGAATGTGTAAGAAAGGACAATTGGAATGTTGAAATGGTTAAATTATTAGATAATTGAACTTACTGGTCTAAGAGGCGGTGAATCTGAGAATAATGAAGGTCAACATATATCTTTGTAGCTGGGGACGCAGTAAACACATACTCTCCTATCAAATAATGTAACAAATGTTCAAATTTGCATAACAAAAATTCAAATAATAAACTTATTAAAATGAAGCAGGAAATTATGATCTCAAAGTATGGAAAGGGAAAAGGAAGCAACATTTAGTATTTTTAAAAGAATAAATGGGCCGTAGCATTTTGGGGGAAATGTATGATGGTGTGTACGGCAATTTTCTAAATTTACAAACCAAAATTCGATTCGAGTGGGGCATCAAAAAACTTATATTGGCCAAAAAAGTTAATACAAACAATTTTAATTATGAATTCAATAATTTGTACCTTCGTCATGCTGGATAAAGAGTGAGGTGATTGACAAAACTTGCCCAAACACATCAGCAGTGGGAAGCAAGTTCTCAAATTCATTGATCATGTTATCCCAAAAGAAGACATTGACAACACAACCCCTAGTTGTTAAGTGAAAGTAAGTATTAGTACATGTACAGACCAAGATGCACAATATTATTGATCCAAAAGAAAACGCACTCTAACAATTGAAGGCGTATCTTTTTGCTCCTTAATGGCAGTCCTGGAAATACAACATTCGTGGGGTGGCACGCTACTACCCTACCGGCCAAATCTACAGAGATCTCAAAATTTTTTAGCCAATAACTATGTAGTGAAAAGAAATTGATGTTTATTGGTTAAAGGTAAATAATAAATACCAGGAAGAAGATCCCGATTGCGAAATGCCATTCGAAAGTTGTCAAGTGACAAAAAACGGAAGCTGAGCTCTGGGATATCATAAGCTTCATCATTAAATCTTTGAACACCGGTATTGGCTATAAAACATAGTCGCAGATCACTTGGGACAACACGGTGACTGCAAAGATGATTCTCCACAACAAAACGGGAGAGGATATAAATCCAACCTTCACGAAAACATCGAAGGAAATGCGAAACATGGGGTTGACGAACTATTGCCTCGATATCAACACCCTATAAAAGAATAAGAATGCATCAAATAATCCTTTAAATAAAAAAAAGTATAAACATTAAACGCAATACCGTGGAACTTACATCCTTGTTAATGAAAAGCATATTCGCATGTGAAATGGAATCTCCTAATGGTGTGAGCGACGCCCATATACGTAAGAGACGAACCCGAAGTGTAGAAGAATTATCATGGAGCTTAAGGTCTCTTACAGAAGCGAAAGCCATTACATTCAAGTTTGTTGAGTGAGACCTCGCAATTGTGGTTTTACTGTGTGATCAAGGCTATATATTAATTGCAAACAGAACATGGAGTGGAAAACGAGGAAATAGAAAGTGGGATCGTGTTTGGAAGATGGACGTGGTAGAGAAGTGGTGAAATAGACAAGAATCGGCAGTTATTTGTTTAAAATAATGCACATAGGTAAGTGGGTGAAGCAAAGAGACTGCAGCCCATAACAAATAATTCATGGGCTGGGCTTATGGGGGTGGCCATCGAAAGAATTAATCTGCTGAGTTTTTTTTTATAAAAATCTATCTGATGATTAAATGTATGCTTTCCACTAATTAATAACCTGACAAGCACGATAATTAATGTTCTTTTCCCCTATTAAAATTTGGGTTTGCTTTTGTATGAGAAGGAAATTGTTTTGTCTGTTTATGTAATGGAAGATTGGATTAGTGTATGCGGCAGAGAGGTAGAATAGAAGGAAGGCATTATTATTATTATTTTGGTGTATTCTGTTTCTTAATTCACATTAGTTTGGATGACTTTTTTTTTTTTAATTATGGGTTCCCGCGGGTACCCGTTATCCGTCCCGTACGGGTAATGTGTACCCGTTAACCTGTATGGGTTTGGGACATGGGATGGAGTTTACTCTCCAAATGGGATTGAGTACCCGTTTCAAGCGGGACGGGTACCCAATCCCGTCCTGTTGCCCACCCCTAGAAGTTATTGGTTCCAGGCCCCATCCCTACTGAACTCTGACGTACTCTACATGAGCTGAAGTTTTCTATTGCTAGGCTTTTTATTGGGGTTTAAAATATAAGTGATTTGTTCCAGGACTCATCCCTCCTTATTGTTCACGTACTATACATTAACTGAAGTATTCTATGCAGAGTATTTCATCTCCTGGAGGTTGGAAGCTTGAGAAGGTAGCATAGGCAATCCTAATTCAGCTTCTCTGTTCCTTTACCCACATTTATTATTTGAAAGATCATTTAAATGATTGAAATGTGGTTTGTACAGAACACATGTCGAGTTGGATTCGGCACTTATCAGGATCACAAAAATAGGTTTCTTTGGGTGTTTAGTATCTCATAATTACATGAAAACCATGTGCTTCCTCAAAATCCCTCACATACAAGTATCCCGAAAGCATTTTAGGTGTAATCATCCTGCTGACACTACAATACACGCTATAAGAGATTGCACACATTCCATTCCCTACTTGGTTGCAGTATGGCATTAATGCTAATATAAGGATGCAATATATCGATTCATATGAAATACTATACGAAAAACCCAATTGAGAAAGTATCTCTTTAACTAAATCTGTGGTTGCACAGTCATACATGTTAACTTCAAGGACAGCTGTAATAACACGAAGGAATCAAATTTGGAGAAAAAGAATCCAAACCTAAAACTTAGCGTCATATGACAATAATAATTGTCTACACCTAATTAAGCACTCAACCATCATAAATTTGTATGTTGAGACTTGCTTCTCCTACCTTGTCCCTATGTAGAAGGAAATTGGAAAATAAAAAAGGCTATGTCTGTTCCATGGTTGACATTGTCCATAATTATTGGCTGGAAGAAAATAACAGGAAATTGAAAGTTGGCAAGCTTGGACGATGGTAGGACAGTGTTGAACCAACAGTTACTCCTAGTCTGAGGTAACTATCGCATCATGCTTTCGTTTGGAATGAGTAGTAGGTGTTCCCTTAGCCATACAATCTCTGTTAGGTTGGACATCACTTGGACAGGTCTGAGATTGCAGTTGTGTTGGTGATATGGGGGGGGGGGGAGTCACTGGTGTTCATAAAGAGACAGGAGGAATGAGCGCTTACGATATGAGCCTGTGAAGGAACCAGTAACTCACAAAACTAAGAAATTTGGGAAGGATATATGATAAGTATAACAAATAAATCATATATAATCAAATAAGTATTGGTTTATAATAGACGTACCTCATTTTCCATGGAAATAGATGGATCAGTTGTCAAAGTTTTTCTAGCCTCTAGAATATTCATTACAGTAAGCCTACTGGAAGGGTTCGAATAGTCATAGTCACTAATTCGTATATGCAGCTTTAAGTTTTGACCTTCCAGCTCAAGTAATGTTGGATGAGGGGTGGTATGACGTGGCGGGTCAGGTTTGACCATTTTCGGTCCAAAATGGTGCTGACTAGGCGTTTCCGTTAGCAACGTCAGCAGATAACGGACTCCATTAACGGAGTTGGATGGAGACTAACGGAGAGTGACTAAATGTGACCTGTTTCAGTAATTACAGTGATTAAATTTTATATTAATTTTTTCTAGTGACTAAACATGACACAATTTAGTAATCACAATGACCAAATGTGGCATTAACCCTATTTTGCGGACTATTACCACCACGCACACGAATAAAATCCAAGGAACTGAGAAGAAAAGACAAAAAAAAAAAAAAAAAACAAAGACATCTTTCAGATTAACTCCAGAATGGGGGTTGGAAGAAGAAGAAGAATCAGCTGGTTCCATCCAGCCAAGGAATCAATTGGAGCCGTCCTAGGGGATAAAATAATTAGTTTATCGATTAATTTGGTTACCTACTTAACTGAATCTATGGTCAGGAAAATTGTTGGGGCCGTTTTGGATGATAAATTTGTAATCACCGGAAATTAGTCAAATTTTTATCAAATTTTGTAATGCTACATTGTGGGTTAAATGCACCGGATACCACTTAAGTATTGCTTTTGTTGCGTGCCAACCACTTAACCTTTTTTAGTTGCAACTAAACCACATAACTCGGCTTTCGGTTGCACCGTCATATTTTCCGTCCATAAACTTAACGGTGGGTATCTTATGATAATTTTCCATGCCATGTGAGCATTCCAACTCAATGCGGTTGTTGAGTCATATAATGGAAACTAAATCTTCATCTGCCTACATCTGAAAATTTATTTTACGAGCACAAAAAGCTGTTCATCATTCAGAATCTTCCTTTCCGGCCCCTTGCTTAGTTGCTTCCTACACTAAATATGAAAAAACTGATCCCATTCTCGGTCAAATAACAAAGCACATAAAAGGGTCACATAAACAACAAATGGAGCACAGCAAGAAAGATCATAAGAACTTTGCTCAATGGTTTCCTGTAATTCAACAAAAACATGCAGTTGCATCACTGGTTCTTTATTTTCATTCTCCCTCTAATCCTCGATTGCATGGTTAACTTTCTTCTTGTTATGGCTTTATCAGTGGAGCTTGACGAAGATAGTTTATTGATAGGTTGGTGGTGGAATAAACGAGCATAAGTGTATTCTGCCTCAGCCCTCAGGCAATGCTCTGTTTCTCCCACAATATTTTGATTATTTAATATTTGACTCATGCACATACATTAGCAACTGAATTAGGTTGTTCTTTAAGCATCCATGGTTGAGAGTTGTCAGTATCCGTTAGGATTAATGATTTCGGTTGAAGCATTTTTGTTTGATCAAACATGAACATGTTTTTTTAGCTCCCCTTAGTCGAACTTCGTGCTGGGGATTGCTTTTTTCACTTCTAGCTCCAATGTTGCGGCTTGGATTTTTATATAATTGAGATTTGAGAGACGAGAGTTGCTGGCTTTATTTTACTTTTAGAAAGATGAATTTAATCACCTTATTCACGATCTAGGAGGTATTTAAATTCATTAACCAGTGTCCTCTAGTGAGTGGGTGGAGGTTGTTTGTAATAGCAATATAGCATAGTTATTTCATGGTTGAAAGCCAGAAGTATCTCCAAATCATCAGGTAGTGGATGTTTTTGGTTATTATGATTACTAGTTAATTGACTTTACGATAGTTATGTATTATCTTAACGAAGAACTTTAAATCAACAACCTACCTGAATCCCCAATTAATGTTGCTTGTGAACGTACGAATGTATGGGGTATATGGACTGTATATAAGTTTTCAACGGCAGCAAAAGGAGGGCTGCTGGTGCAGGCGAGATTGGGTGGAAAGTGAAGATATACCTTGAGGAGAGAAGCAATATTAGATTGGAGAAGATTGCAAGAATACAAAATTTTCTTTGGAGCTACGTGAAGGAAGAGGCCTTGTGGGATTTTAATAAAGATAAGAGGAGGAAAAGAAGGAAAATATGATAGCCTGTAAGTTGTAACCAAGCAGGCTGAGTTGGAATGCTGGTGTGTACAAAAAAATTGCAATTTGGTACCCACCGTTAAGTTTGTGGATGGAAAATGTGACCGTGCAACTAGAAATCAATTTGTGTGGTTTAGTTGCAACTAAAAAAATTTAGGTGGTTAGTATGCAACAAAAGTAATATTTAAGTGGTATGTGATACAATTAACCCCTACATTGTTTGGTAGGCCGGTTTTAAGTTCGGAAAAAGTTGCTATCATGAGAAGTACATTTCACAACATTAAAAGTTCATAGTCATGGCGTGATAATACCTTTGTCATATTAATATCCATGGTTGGGTTTCAAAATTGCATCTGGGATAAGAGTGAAATTGGTTTTTTTTTTTTGTTCTCTTTGTAGTTTGATGGTTCATCTTAGTCCTATATACACTATGTTTTCAATGTATAACGAGGGAGATTGTACAATGTCTTGAAAAAATTGGTTCGAAATCAGTTGGATGCCTGTGAGATTGTATAATTTTACCGTTCCTAGTTAGCAAATGTACATACAAATCAGATGCCTCTGAGATTGTACAAGTTTACCATTCCTAGTTAGCAAAAGTACATACCAGTCGTTTGCCTATGAGATTGTACAAGTTTACCATTCCTAGTTAGCAAAAGTACATACAAATTCTTTTAAAAAATTGAAATGAAAAAAGTAAGAAAAATTGAAGAAGCGAAAGGTAAAAAATAGGGATATTATAGAATTTCAATAAATATACAAATAGATTAGGAAAAAGTTTATTAGTACATATCCATAATTCTAACCCTAGATTAAGCTGCTAAATTAGGTAAAACTTTATTAGCTACAATGAATCAATGATAAAACTAAGAGACAGATCCAAGAAGTACGGAGATGTGTTGGCTGGCATATCTGTGTCCAAAATTTGTGAGAAACGTAGATTTTAACGATACAAAAAAAAATATGTGTTCTGGCGTAATATGTGCAGGAGTAAGCATGATGGGGGATGGGATTTCGCCAATTTGACCATTTCAACCAAGCTCTACTGGCTAAGATAGGCTGGCGTATTCTAAATGAGCCTCAGTCCCTCCTCGCCCAGGTTTATAAAGGAAAGTATTTCCCTCAAGGGTCATTCCTTACAGCGATGGCTAGGTCTCGTCCTTCTTGGGGGTGGTAGAGTATCCTGCACGGACGACAGTTATTGGAGATGGGTTTAAGATGGCAGGTTGGTAATGGCCAATCGGCCTCTCTCCTCCATTCTAACTGGATTCCGGGGTACCAACTTGATCCCCCTTGTTATAATCCGCGGATCTTGCTTGAGGGGGGTGATCCCTTGGTGGCGGAGGTGATTTGTGAAGGGGAAGGATGGTGGTATGATGAAAAGCTCAGTCAATGGTTTGACCCGCCTACCTGCAGGGTCATTAAGGCTATTCCTCTCCCGCGTCAAAATGTGACTGATAAGCTTATCTGGCATTGCACGGCGGATGGGGTTTTCTCGGTAAAGTCGGCTTACCATTTGGCTGTTGAGCTAGAAAGGAGGAGGGGTGGATGGCGATCCTCGGCTAGTTGGATGGATAAGCCGAGTTGGATTAGGGTGTGAGAGGCTAAGATCCCCCTGAAGCTGAAGGTCTTTATCTGGCAAATTCTTAATCGGGTTCTTCCAACTACTGAGGTGCTTATTGAGAAAAAGGTTCATGTGCTGCCTAGGTGTCCAGTTTGTTGGGATGGCCCGGAGACGATGGAACACCTGCTCCTTTATTGTCTGGTTGCGTGGGCTCTCTGGGATTATTAAGGGATGGATTACTTGTGGGAGGGTTTGCCTTGGCACACTTTTTCATTATTCATCAAACGTCTGTTGGTGCTGATCCATCAGCCGACCTTGGTGATGGCGGTTGTTTCCATTCTTTGGCGGATCTGGCGGTCTCGTAATTGGGTTATCTTTGAAGGCAAAAAGTTTGGGATCCCGACGCTCATGCGACAATTCAACCAACAATATGAGGAATGGGTGGGCTTGCCAGCAGATCAGGCTCCTAAGGTGATGATTCTGTCGATTCAATCAACTACTCAAGTGGAGGATTCCCGCTTGGTTTGCATGTGGGATGGGGCTACTAAGGGTTGGTCGCATTCGGCTGGTGGGATGGTAGTACTTGACCCGGCGCTGACGCTCCTTCTGGCAAGGGGGGTTCAGTTTCCGCAGTTGGATGAGCCTGCAGTGGTGGAATTGCTTGTGCTTAGGGTTAGGGAGGCAATGATTTGGTGTGTGGAGTGTGGCTTGTCAGAGGTCCGGTTTGAAGGGGACGCGAAGGTGATTATTGACAAAATTAATCAAGCCGACACAAGAGACAACCGGTTGGGTGCTGTCCTAGAAGAGATAGGTCATTTTTTACGTACCCAGCCTGGCTTTAGTGTGCGTTTTGTAGGTCGGGAGAACAGTAGGGTAGCTCATTCGGTAGCTAGAAAAGCACTTTCCTTGTATCCGACTATGAGTCGCTTCTTTGATTTTCAGGCCTGGCTAGTTTCCAGGATGTAAATGTCTATTTTTTGGATCAATATATGATATCTTTTGACAAAAAAAAAATGATACAAAAAAAAATCTGAAAGTTCTGATATAGCTCCGATAATTGTAGCGAACACATCCATTAAACTACTAGAAATTCTTGGGCGAAAGAAATCAATTAAGTTAGGAGTTGGGATGGAGTTTAAAAGGGCGCCAGCTAGATCCGTTCCATTTCATATGTAACTCCCAAAATGATAAAATCACTCATATATTAGTGAGATGCTTGAAAAAATTCACAAGGATATGAAAGATATGTTTGGAATTGAAGGATAATCAAATATCATATGTTTCTTGTAGTAGCATTACTCTTGTGATTGTTTTTTTTTTTTTTTGACTATTTGTGCAATTTGTATTTCATTTCATATGTTAATTGACATATGTTAGGTAAAGTATTTCCATGCATATATATGTGAAGATTTGTATTCTTAAAAAAATATGAAGCATATTTGATAATATTTTTGAGAGCGTTCATAACTCGAAACTACCTGTAACCCAACCCGAAACTGAATAAGTTGGGTCAATATTTAACTCGAAATTAACCAACTCAACATGACCCGACTCGTAACCTGAAATCTCAAAAATTACCAACTCGACCTGACTCTCATATCCAGTGGCGGATCTAGGGGTGGGCCACCCCTGGCCCCGGCCCAGCCCTCTTGCGGTTCCGAGTTAGTATAGTAGGGTAAATACAATTTAATATCCAAATCTTTCATTTTAAACAATATAATTGCCAAACCTTTTCGAAAACAATCTAATATCCAAATCGTCAACTTTCCGTTCGTTTGACCGTTAGTTGACACTTCAAAAAAGCTTTGTTTAGGGGAAATTGTCACAATATAACTTTGTTTTCTTGTTTTGACATTGCAGATGACTGAATATTTAGATATTCTATACCATCATGGTGGAGTCATGGACTTCTCGGGTTTGGAACTATGATATGATGGTGGTTTTTCAGAGAAGATATTGATGGATATTGATGAAGTGTCGTACTTCAAACTTTTTTGAAGTGTCAACTAACGGTCAAACAGACAGAAAGTTGACGATTTGGATATTAAATTGTTTTCGAAAAGTTTTGGCTATTATATTGTTTAAAATGAAAGGTTTGGATATTAAATTGTATTTACCCAGTATAGTACGTATGAATTTTTCGATATTAGGTGTTCGGCCTATTAAATTCGGTCCAGTATTATTTGATAATAAGATTTTGTGTAACTTGAAAAATAGTATAGATGAACATATCCAAACCACTACTCTCAATTTAGACTAAAAATTCTAGCCCAAATAATTTTCATTTGAAAAGAATAAAATGAACTTACTCGTAAAAGACTAAAAGTAGAAAGTTTCATTGAAATAAAAACCTCTAAACTAAACCTCAAACTCTTTGTCAAAACCCAAAAAATTCCTCCAATTCCAAAAAAAAAAAAAATAGAACGATGAGACGAACGAACCCGAAACAGATTCCTTCGCTAGTTCGTCAGGAGCTGATTTTCTTTCCAGTCTTTTGATGAAGAAAATATTAACAAACTTGTTGAGTCATCATTTAAATTGCTTCAGTTGAGGGGTTCACTAGATCCTAAAAGTTATTTTTGGTTTTTTATGAAGAAAATATATACAAACTTGCTCAAGAGTTTATCCTCGAGACTTCGAAGGCTATTAGATGCATTCTTTGAAGAATGATCTACGATATTATACCGCTCATGTGGTTCATAGTCAGGAATATGAAGTTTCTTCTCTTGCAAAATTACTAGAGAAGCTGGTGGAAACAAGGATGGATACACACTACACATTGATTTGTCGGTTGATTCGTCTATTGTTAACCTAGCTCGTTTCAACGGCAACTACGGAGATAATATTTTCAACAATGAAACACGTGAAACTTATTTAAGCAACAAAATGAGCGATGAATTTTCCGCGGATTGCTTAACTATTTTCTTTAAGAAAGAGTATGTTATTGTTATGGATGAAGATTCAATTATTTTATGAATTCGCTAAATTAAAAGAGCGTCATGTACAATTAACATTGTAATGAAAATTATAGCTATCATTTTTTTAACGGCTTCTAATTTTCTATTCAAATGCGGCCCAGTGCTCTACTATATTCTGGATACGCCGCTGCTCATATCTAAAATCAGAAATCTCATCACCAGTCATAAATGGAATATAATTTCTCTCTTTCTCAAAATCGCAAATATACGCTAATAACTGCAATTTTCTCTTTTGGGAGGAAAATTAACTGCAAATCTTACCCACACAATAGACGGGAGTGGTGCATATTCTAGACACTTAATGACTTAACCGTCTTTTATCCCCGACCATTCTGGAAAAAAGGCCCATTACCGTTCATACAGCTTTCTCAAAGAGTGGGCCAAACAAAACAAAGAAAGTGTTGCGGTTAACTTTACTTGTCCACACCACCCAGTATTTTGGTCAAACGAGAATGTTGACCTGAGCTATCATTTTCTTTTTTGGGTAATCAAGTTGGCCACCTCACCTTTTGATTACCTAAGCGAAGATGTCATCACAAACAACAAGATGACTGATGCCATTAGGTGGCTACCGTTATTGCCAAGAGTACTTTCCAGTTTCCACACACACAACACACACTTATAAGACAAAGCAGCCGATCCAACGTTCGGCTTCGGCCCATTCCCAACCACCAACTCACACACTACGTACGTTCTTCTACCCTCTATATAAACCCGCACTCGCACAGCCTCCAATGCCCAAATCGTCCACACTCAGAGAGAGATAGCAGGAAAGAAATCTCCGATTCGATCTACATCTCCGTCGAGTTCAGTTCAAATCCCGTTCGAGAAAAACAAAGAAAAATGGTTGCGAATCAGCCGGAGAAGGAGCATCCGGTGCCGGCCTTTGGTTTGGCTGCCAGAGACCCATCTGGAGTCCTCTCCCCCTTCAACTTCTCCAGAAGGTTGTTTGGACTTTTAACCATCTCCTGATTTGATGTTAATTTTAATTCGTTATGTAATGATGAACGATATTAATAAATATGCAGAGCGACAGGGGAGAAAGATGTCAAGTTTAAGGTCATGTACTGCGGGATTTGCCATTCGGATCTTCACATGGTCAAGAACGAGTGGGGCACCAGCACCTACCCTCTTGTCCCTGGGTAAATCTTCCCACTCCCGTTCTCACCTCTGTTCTATATTTTTTTCTCTCCTTTCTTTCAATCCCGTGATGCGAAGAACCAGTTTCTACCAATATTACAAATTCAAATCTTAATCTTACTGAAACTGTTGCAAAAATTTTAGGCACGAGATAGTGGGAGAAGTGACGGAGGTGGGGAGCCAGGTGGAGAAATTCAAGGTCGGAGACAGAGTAGGCGTCGGATGCATGGTCGGATCCTGCCGCTCCTGCGACAATTGCTCCAACGGAGTGGAGAATTACTGCCCCAAAATGATCCTGACCTACGCCGGGACCTACCACGACGGCACCATCACCTACGGCGGCTACTCCAACGTCATGGTCTGCGACGAGCACTTCGTGGTCCGAGTCCCCGACGCCCTGCCCCTCGACGCCGCCGCGCCTCTGCTCTGCGCCGGGATCACGCTGTACAGCCCGTTGAGGTACTACGGGCTCGACAAGCCCGGGATCCACGTCGGCGTTGTTGGGCTCGGCGGGCTGGGCCACGTCGGGGTCAAGTTCGCCAAAGCTATGGGAGCTAAGGTCACGGTCATCAGTACATCCCCTGCCAAGAAGCAGGAGGCAATTGAGCGACACGGTGCGGACTCGTTCCTGGTCAGCCGCGACCAGGAACAAATGCAGGTAAAAAAATCATAATTGGAATCGGTAGTCAAGAAGATTGATTGTTTCATTTGGTTAATCAGATTAACTTAATTTTGTACTGGTGTGTGTGTGTACAGGCTGCAATGGGGACGTTGGATGGGATTATCGACACGGTTTCAGCGGTACACCCAATAATGCCATTGATTGGGCTGTTGAAGACGCATGGGAAGTTGGTGCTGGTCGGTGCGCCGGAGAAGCCGCTTGAGCTGCCGGTTTTCCCTCTGCTGATGGGTAATGATCGAGAGATGCTTTCACCTTCATGTTGTTGTGAAGGTTTTTTTTAGCGTTTTAGCTTAACTGTTTGGCATGTGTGAACTGCAGGAAGGAAGATAGTAGGGGGGAGCTGCATTGGGGGAATGAAGGAGACGCAAGAGATGCTCGATTTCGCGGCGAAGCACAACATCACGGCGGATATCGAGGTTATATCGGCCGATTACGTGAACACGGCGATGGAGCGCCTTGAGAAGGGTGATGTGAAGTACCGATTTGTGATCGATGTGGCCAAGACTCTGCAGCAAGGTTAAGTTTTTGTGTGTGTAACAATAGGCAGAGTGTTCAATGGGGATTTTGGTTGAGTACTTAGTATAAACGACTAGGGTAGGCAAGTGGATGGTTGGTTTTGTTTGTTTGTAAGGATTTGAAGGATATATATATGCCTTTGTGGTGCTATCATTGTTTGTGAGGAGCTGAAATAAGGAGTGATTTAGGTTTTGTACCTTTTTCCTTCTTGGAGCATATAAACTTTGATTCCTTATATGTCTGATCAGCCCCTCAAGTATGGTTCCTTTTCATTTCATCACCTCATATTTCTGCTGAAACGATTTCATTTGATGAACTCAGAAGTATACATTATGTCAAAAATCCTATATATGAACGGTTCTGTCACGAATATTTTAGTTGGCGCAACTGAAATGGAAAGATAACAAATATAACTCTATGTATATAACTATTTACGCTGAGTTGTTTCTCGGTATATATCAGCCACGCTATTAGCAATATCGATCACAAAACGATACCGAACATCACCCTTGGCTAGCCGTTCCATTGCCGTGTTTAGATAATCTGCCTTGATAATCTCAATATCAGCTGTAATATTGTGCTTTGCTGCAAAATCAATCATTTCTTGTGTCTCCTTCATTCCCCCAATGTTACTTCCTGCAACAGTCTTCCTCCCTAAAACATTCAACATAAATCACATCCTTAATTGTTCTCCAATCCCTAGGAATTAAGCTTAAGCATATAAACCCAGCTAGGAATTGATAGTTTACTTACCCATAATCACTGAGAAAGCAGGCAGCTCTAGGGGCTTCTCTGGTGCACCCACTAGTATCAGTTTTCCGTTGGCTTTCAATAAACCCAACAATGGCAATAGAGGATGCACTGCAGATACCGTATCGATTATACCATCCAACGTAAATTGTTCTTTCTGGAAACATTGGTAAAATGAGTTCCTTAGTTCTGGAGTCGTATGACTAAAAATTTTAACGTAATTTATACAACATTTTGACCACGTTTCATTTGTAGTTGAAACAAATCTCGTAGGTTAGGTGGAACAATCAATTTTACCTTAAGCTGGTCCATGTTGGTGCTAACCAAAAACGAATCGGCGCCAAGCCGTTTCAGTGCCTCCTCTTCCTTCTTGGGCGAAGTACTAACAACGGTGACTCTAGCGCCAAAGGCCTTCGCAAATTTAACCGCGACGTGGCCCAGCCCACCAAGCCCAACAACGGCAATATGCATGCCGGGCTCACTCAGCCCATAGTACTTCATTGGGCTGTAAACCGTGATCCCAGCGCACAGTAGCGGAGCCCCGGCGTCCAGGGGCATGTTCTCCGGGAAGCGGACAATGTAGCGCTCTCTGGCCACCATGTGGTCGGAGTAACCGCCGTAGGTCATGGTCCCGTCGACGTCGATGGAGTTGTAGGTCTGGATGACTTGGGGGCAGTGGTTCTCGAGGTCGGCGGTGCAGTTCTCGCAGGAGTGGCAAGCTCCGACTAGGCACCCGACACCGACTTTGTCTCCCGGTTTCACTTTGGTCACCTTGCTCCCGACTTCCGTCACTTCGCCGGCGATTTCGTGTCTGCATATTGATGCAGAAAAACCAGAAGGAAAGAGGGGACAAACTTAGTTTTCCATATTATTTCAAAGTAAAAAATTATAGACTGAATATGTAATTGAAATTCACATTGTATTTGGTACTGTTAAGAATTATGAAGTTAATTCTAGAAAAAAATTAAATAGATAAATGGTTTGTGACAAAAATCAAGATATGATAATGCTACAAATATTGACTAGGTGAGATATGGCACATTAATTAATGAGGAGATATGAATATGGTATGGCAATCTACAAGATTAGTAAAATTAATGTGCTTAGTTGTCATATTAATTATCAAGGAAAATGAGAGGGTGATATGTGTATAAAGGTCATGTTGCATAGTCGAGAAAACTACCCACCAAAGAGAGGTGTGGTGTAAGAACCCACCAAAAGAAAACATGCAAGGGTGAGATGAACCCTTGAGAAAGGGGGAAAACATATTCCTTGTGTTACATTTCTCTCTACCATAACTCTCTCCCAACCTTTCTACAATTCTCAAACTCTTTCAGACCAAAAAATTCCTACTTATATCAAATCGCACCAAAAAAACACAATACAACAAAATTCAACATGGTATCAGAGCATACAAAAATTTCAACAGGTACAAATCCAAACACCATATATAATTTAAAATTTAAATCATTCCATTCAAACGCATACTAAGGCGATTCTCATTTGGAGATAAAGGAATCCGCATTATGGGCTCGTTTGGAGAACATTATTTTGATCACAGATTCATTGAATCAATAGATTCAAATAAAATTATGTTTTTTTTTTTTTTTGCTACTTTTGTATCGTGAATTTTAGTTTTAGAGATTTCAAATCTCTAAAATCTAGAAATATCAAATCTCTCCTAATCAGAGAGATTTTATATATTGATTTGTAAGCTATTTGTGCCTTACTTGTTAATTTATCCCACTAAATACCCTTATCAATAAATTCTCAATATTTTTTTCTCACTCTAATTATTTTGATTAAGGATAAAAATGTCATTTGATAATACAAATTTTAGAATTTTTTTATTTTTATTGAATATTAACAATTGCAGTTACAAAACAATGACAAATTTGACAATCAAAAGAGCTGAAATCTTTAAATTGTTCAAAATCTAGAAATCTTAACTCCAATTCTCCAAACGAGAGCCCTATGTTACAAATATATTCATTGGAAGTGGATTTCATTTTTGTTAGAAATTATATGTAAAATGAGATATAGATTTACGTGTAGGTGTGTAGGTAGTAAAACATATATACCCGGGGAGCAAAGGGTAGGTAGAGAAGCCCCACTCGTTTTTGATGCAGTGAAGATCAGAGTGACAGATCCCACAATACAGAACCTTAAACCTCACATCCTCTTCTCCGGTTGCCCTGCGGGAGAAGCTGAAGGGAGAGAGATGACCAGATGGGTCGCTCGCTGCCCACCCAAACGCCTTCACCGGATGAACTTCGTCGGGAGACTTCTTCGCCATTAATATACGGGGATCGTTAGCTCTCCAGCTCTGACTATATCAAATAATGGTGAAGTTATGGAAACCGTCGTCGTTATATTCTGTGCGAACGCGAGGGTCGGATCGGGAGCAACCCAAGTCCAAGTTTTTTTTTTCTTTCTCTAATGACACAAGAATTTACGTGGTCAAGCGTTGAAACCGGAAATGTTTTTTCTAAAAACATCCATTCTCTTTCTCAGTTTCTCAACCATCTTCGTTTCTGAAAACTAGTTGATATATATAAGCCACACAGCAGATTGTCAAAAAATCACAACGCAAACATTCGTTCTTTCTGACGTCGACCGATCCAAAACATGGAAGGGAAACTGATCTGGTGGTCACCTTCTCCATCATGGCTGATGCTTTCCACCTTATGCCTTCTTCTGTGTGCCGCACAGTTACAAACGAGTAGCGCTACTGTCGCTGCAGCCGGGTATGAAACTCTGAATTTCCTCTGCCTCCTTCCGCTTGCTTTTATTAGGTTCTCGAATTCGGAAGGAATATTAATATTGTTTTTTTTTTTTTTTTTTGGTCTCTGATTGCATGCAGGACGGTCCCGATTCCGGCAGGAAACGTTGTCCCGTCCGCTGGGGTCAAACTCACGTCTGGAAAAGACGAAGTAATGTTCAAATATACGTGTTATCTCTTCCTGTTTATGGATTGCTAACTATGTGCGCAAAAATAATACAACTACTTTCAAAGAAATCGTTAAGCATGTGCATGCATGTAGCTAGGAGAATCATAAATTGTATAGTTGAGAATTTAATTTCCCCTTTCTTTTGTGTCTGGTTGATAACCATAACAGGCGATGATCGACAATGGAATCATACAACTGACGTTGACGAATCCAGGAGGGTTTGTCCGTGCACTGAAATACCAAGGCGTCGAGAACGTGTTGGAAACACACGAGCCCGATGATTTTGGAGGGTCAGTTTAGTTTTCCTTTTACCTCGTGTTCTGATATCGTACTATATATATACGGGGTAATTCATGATTATTATGCTAATAACAAACAGTGATGCGCATCATGCGGGACAATATAGCTAGCAAGCAACATGTTAGATGGTTTGATAACTTATGATGAATTGCATACATTTGATTTGTAACATTAATTTGACAGGATCAACATAACCAAGTGATAGTCATGAGTCATGTCAAAAGTTCTAGCCAATTAACCTAATAGTATTTTCTTATGATAAAAAGAAACAAACAATCGAATCATCCATACATGTATATACGCATCATGATCTCACAAAATTCGAACTTAGAAAGCGATGAATGTATGATAAGTTTTCGATTTTGTTATATATGAGCCTATACTAATCTTATATTGTCCAAACTTGTTTATCTAAAAATTCAGGTATTTTGATGTCTCATGGGATCACCCGGGAGGAGAAGGGAAGACTGAACAGTAAGTAGAATTAATTAATGACTATTCATATCATATTTAAATTTACTTTCTAACGCAAGATTTATTTGAAGGGTGGTCGGAACGAAGTTTACCGTCATAACTGAAACTGAAGATCAAGTAGAGCTGTCCTTCAGCAGCTCATGGGCTGCTTCTCCAAAGGATTTGGTACCACTCAACGTTGACAAAAGGTTCATAGTACAAAAGGGTGTCTCAGGTTTTTACTGGTACGTGATCGTCGAGAGGCTCAAAGGATGGCCCGACGTCAACATGGATCAACACCGAATGGTTTTCCGGCCCAAAATAACCATGTAAAATTGTCATCTCTTACGACTTCCATCGATATAGGCCCGATAAGAGAAATTTCCAATGCCAGCTTCACAATCGATCCAATGCTTGCTTTTTTTGTGTGTGTTGTTTCAGGTTCAAGTACATGGCAGTATCCGACGAAATCCAGAAGATGATGCCTGCTTACAAAGACAGAGAGACTGGAGAGAAACTGGCGTACCCAGAAGCCGTGCTCTTGACCACTGCGATCGAGCCCGAGTTCAAAGACCAGGTGGACGACAAGTATCAATACTCCATGGAGATCAAAGATCACAAGCTCAAAGGATGGATCTCGGACGATCCGAAAATAGGGTTCTGGGTGATTTCGCCTAGCGAGGAGTACATCGCCGGCGGACCCAACAAGCCTGAACTTACCTGTCACTGCGGACCCATTTGCCTTGCTGTAAGCCCATGTTACTTGTGTTGCAAGAAATATGGTATACGCGTAACAATTTTGGTGGCTAATCGTACTATATGTTACCATGTGTTGTTTGTTCTTTTGTGGCTTACGTACACAGATGTTTACCAGCGTGCACTATTCTGGGTTGGATATGGTGACGGAGTATAGGAATGGAGAGCCATGGAAGAAGGTGTTTGGGCCGGTTATGGTGTATTTGAACTCTATTGTTCCCTCCAACGATCATGCGGCTCTTTGGCAAGATGCAAAAGCACAGGTACTCCACTCTATTTTTTTTTTTTTTTGTTACATTCTGTTACAAGCAATGGACTCAAATATGTTTGTACTGTTGGCAAATTCAGATGGAGAAGGAAGTGCAGAACTGGCCCTACAGTTTTGTTGCATCGGCAGACTATCTCCCGGCTGCTAAACGAGGAAGTGTTTCTGGCCAACTACTGGTGGATGACAAGTATGATTTCAGTGCTACTTAAAACGACCAAATGTTTTTTTTCTTCTTTCCTTCCACCAAATAATATTACCAATTTATCATTGACTATTTGCCTAAAAAAATTAAATCAATTGCAGAGTCTTAAGTCCGACTCCAAAAGAGGCATGCACAGCATATGTGGGTTTGGCATTACCAGGAACCACCGAAGTCGCGTTTCAATTCGATGTCAAGGTTTTCTTGAATTTCCCTACATATCTCTAGACTCCATTAATTTAAAATAGTAGCAATAATTACTCAAACTACTATTGGGGAGGTTCAATTATTAACAAAAGAGTAGTTTATATAATAATTTGAGAGAAAATACTTTGAAGAAGAAACTAAACAGGAATTCAATTTGATATGTCACTAACTAATTTCTAAATGGGTCTGAACATTTTTATTATATTTCCATTAAAAAATTGTTTAATTTGTGTTTGGCGGTTTCGTTTATTTTTTCAATGTTAGGGTTATCAATTTTGGACACAAACAGATCCAAAAGGAAATTTCGTGATAAAAAATGTGATACCCGGAGACTACAATTTATACGGTTGGGTTCCAGGGGTTGTCGGCACTTTCAAGCATCCCAATCTTATTACCATTCAACCAGGTGTGCATTACTTAATATTCTATATCTAACTCCTGAATGCAGCCTTGTAGTTTATTTGCATTTTGCAACATGATCAAAATCGAATTTGAAACTCAATAATGTTTAATATTACAGGAAATGAGGTCAAATTAGGTCCAGTTACCTACAAGGCTCCGAGAAATGGTCCAACATTGTGGGAAATTGGCATTCCAGACCGTTCTGCTGCCGAGTTCTTTGTCCCGGACCCAGATCCGAAGTTTGTCAATAAATTCTTCGTCGACAAACCAAATGATAAGTAAGTGCTATATACAAGCAATTTTCAAACATCGACCATCCTTTTCCATATGGTTAGCTCACTAATTTCACTTTTCAATTACAGGTACAGACAATATGGACTGTGGCTCCGGTATCCTGAACTATATCCTAAGAGTGATCTTGTTTTTGATATCGGTGTTAGTAATTACAGCAAAGATTGGTTCTTTGCTCATGTTCTAAGGTATGTATAACCTTCTATCTAGTTATAGTTTTCTAATGATTTTATCGCATTTCTCACTATGAATTGGTGGGTGGAAATTGGTCCTATCACATTTAAATTACTCCAATTTTGTTGCAATTTTACAGAGAAGTAAAGCCGGGTGATTGTGAACCGACCACATGGCAGATCAATTTTGACCTCCCAGATGTATGCCCAACTGGAAATTACACTCTTCAATTGGCATTGGCAGGCGCACTAGAAACAAATACATTTGTAAGAACACTTTCCTTTGTCAACTTCCATTGTAAATGGTGTATTTATATTAGAATTATCATTTATGTAGTATGCATTTTTTTGGTGTCCTTTTCCCTCAGGTTTACGTGAACGATTTAAATGCTAAAGCCCCAGCATTTGCTACAGAGAGAGTGGGAAAAGACAATGCAATTGCGAGACATGGAATTCATGGAATTTACTGGTTCTTCAGTGCATGTCTACCTTCAAATTTATTTGTAAAAGGGAAGAACTCAATCTTTCTTCGTGCGGCAAGATCTGGAGATTTCCCTTTTATGGGAGTCATGTATGACTACATTAGACTTGAAGCACCTCCCACCCAACCATAAACACCTCAATCTTCATTCCCATTTTTTCATTTCTTATAATTACATATTGAGTTGATTTCTTGTTTGAAAGAAGAAAAAAAATTTGAGGGAGAGGCTTGTAAGTGGAATTTCACTTTAATATATTTGTCAACACCATCCATTGTTTCACTCTTTTATTTTATTTGTCAACTCTTTCATCCATCAGTTTTGAATAAGCAGCCATTGGCTTAGTTAACCAGGTTAGTAGTAGGATGATCAATGAGGTTGTGGTATTTAGAAATCAATATTTAAGTTGTAAACAATTACGACATTGTTGATGGGAGTGATCAAGCTCTCATTGCTAATGTATCTTCTCTTTTAATATTTGTCGTGCACTTCATCTTTTGCTTCCTTTTGGCTAAGATGTATCTTAGTTTTGTTGTTTGTAATAGGGCTTATGAGTCTACACCAAACTGTGGTGAGTGTCAACTCTTGAATGGACAAGGTTGCACTATGCTGATCACCTTTTCTAACTGCTCTTTACCCATGTTCCATAGATCTCTTCATTTTGCTAGCTTTTGTTTCATGATGATAAAAATCAAGTATACACATGTTTAGCTCCTTTTTACTCTATACAGTATTATTTAATGATATTTTCAAGTCTCAGGACCTAGATATATACAGATCGCCGTCGATGGTTGCATGATTTGGAACATTAAAGGCATAATTGGAGCTCAAACAAAGATCAAATACCAAATCTAACTTGTTGGTATCACTTGTTTTTCATCTTGTCCACATACTCCTTAGTATAATGGGTGTGCCGAGAGTAACCATCGTTACATGATAATGGCCTTGCAATGTTATGCCAGGACCATGTTCCACAACAAAGTATTGACTTCTTGCAATCCTACTCCTCTTATTAATTATGTCTCTCTCTTTTTGGTGTTATTTTAATGCAAACCTTACATTTCAATCTTCAATTTTTTTTATAAGCTGTGTTATCTTTCGTGATGTGCATAAATTAGACCCGCTTTCTTCTTTCTTGGCTATAAAAAGTTACCTAGAGGATATTACTGTATTCATCATGCCCATTAAGTTCTGGTTGATGAGGCTGCATTTCCTTTTGCATATCCAAAGTCCAAGTCATTACCACTTAATAGACTGATCTACTACAATAATCCTCAAACTAGAGCCCAATCCAATCCCTCAAAGCCCACTTTCTCAACCCACTACTCCTACCTCCGCCTCATCTGACCCGTAAGTCATACCACATACTCTTTACCTATTTTTCCAACTCTTATTTTATTTAATGACCCAAATCGGCGATAATTCCATCTCCTTAAGTTGATCTACAGTCTCCATAAGGGGCATTGACTCGGATTAAATGTTAGTCACAACTCTCACTCAGTTTGGATTATCTGTATCATGTATTAATCCATCCCTTTTACTTCATAAATCAAGTTACTTCCTTCTCTATATGTCATCATAGATGCTTCTTTAATCTTACAACATATGGTCGTTCTTCATCCTCTCCATGCACTTTGATAGATCGATCATCTATAATATTTCATGAGCATTCAGGTTCAACAAACTGACTATGGCCTATTTCTGAGCCAACATAAGTACATATTGGATCTTCTTCATAGACCCGAATGGATGAGTTCAAACCCATCTCTACTCCTTTTCACGATAGAGAATGTTCTAGATGGTGTTTATATTCTTTGTCTACGTGCTCTGCTTCAAGTTTGTATAGCAATATAGTTGGTGGCCTTCAATAGCTAAGCTTCACACGCCTTTATTTTGTCAGCATGTCTCTCAGCTTCAACATGCTTCAACAGATTCTCATTAGATCATTATTAAACCTACTAGATAATTAGTCTGTGCTTCGTGATGGTTTACCTAAAAAATATATATGTTGTTTATGATAAAATCAAAATTGCATTAAGCCCAAGCAAACTCAAGGCAAATTACCTTGAGCGCCTCCCAATAATTCTTACAGACCATCAAAGGCAAAGAAAAATTACAATTGATGGTAATTTATTATTAACTACCCAACAGGTTATCGATAGGCTATCCTGCAGCAATCTATCACCATATGCCGCCATTTCGAAATTCTGCAGAGATCTACATGTTAGGCTTATGGTTATGGCCATGCTCCACAGAGCTCTGCCAACTCTTGCATTTGTGAAATTCCCTTTCCACTGCGAGGAGTACCAATAAACCCATGCTTTCCAAGAATCAAGTCCTGCAATAGGAACAAGAAATCACAAGCATTTGGCCAGCACATACTGCACATAAGAACAATCATACAACAGATGAAAACATGTCTCCATGCCACTAGGTCACATTACACAGCCTTGAACCTAGTTTCTCCCAAGCTAGCAGCTTGTCCCCAGTCCTCAAACGAATTTGCACAGCCAACCAAAGAATAAACCCATGCATAGGAACTATATTCCTTCTCCATACTATAGCATGCCAATCAACTTCAACATATTGGGGCCTTATTGAATCCGCACTTGCTTTACAGAGTACTTAGCCATACTATCCCCATCCCAATGCAAGTAAGAACCTTGGCCAGTAACAAAGACAACATCATATCTTTACACTTCAATAGCCTTCGCCAAATCCAAGAGCCGGCAGCTCATTCCTTTAAGTCCCAAAAAGAAGACTGTTTAATTATGTATCTCTGCACTCAGGCTACCCAGAGAGAACCACTAGAGATCAACACATTCCAATGATGTCTAATTACAAAATTGTGAATGCCTATGCCACTTTCATTTTAGGGCGAGCAATAAACTATCAGGAGACAAGAACCCTCGTCCTCAGACTATCTTCGAGTATATCCCACAAGAACTAACTACATATCTTTTCAGCTTTAGTGATAACAAAGTTGGGAAGTAGAAAAAGATTCATCCAATACTATAGAAGGCTAGTCATAACTGAGCTAATTAATTGCACCTTACACGCAAAGCTTAGTGCCCTTGCCCTCCAACTCTGCACTCTATGTGTGATCTTATCAAGTAGAGATCTACAAACCTTACAAGTGAGTTTGCCTGGGATTAATGGCACACCCAGGTATTTGATGGGTAGCTATCCAAGGGGAAACCCAGTATAGACAGATGTAGCTTGCTTCTCTTCCAGCAAGATGCTTTCACAATAGAGTTGACACTTCGACTGATTTTACCTTATCTCTGATAAAATGTAATACTCTTCCAGTAGCCAGTGCTCAAATAGAACCATTTGTAAATACTAACAAATCTTCAGTAAAATAAAGGTGAGTTAAAACTAATGGTTTACAACGAGGGTGGTAAGGAATTTGATTTTCATAGGCAACCTTTTTCCTTAGTGCATTAAGAACCTCCATAGCATTGGTAAACATATAGGGGGACAAATGATCTTCTTGTCTCAACCCCTATAGTTATTGCCTTGTTAAGTAAGTCATTATCCTCTTCATAAGCTTTGTTAGTCAGAATCCCTTGAAGGTACTCCACAGAGGCCCTCTTCACATTTGTATCCACCTCTCCAATCAACTTAGAGTAGAAATTCACATCTACCTTCTCCATTATTTGGATGTCTGATATCTCATTACCAGTGCAGTCAAAATCGCGCATTAAAACGTAAAAACTTACGTTTTTACGTATTCAGTTTCTACCTAAAATCGCTTAGTCACAAAAATTGGTAAAAACATGGGTAAAATCGGTAAAATCGCTTAAAATCGATAAAATCACGATTCCGAAGCGTTTTTATACGATTTTGATCATCTCATAAAAATGTGCTAAATGGCCCAAAATGATGTAATTTTGGAGACATAACAGCAAAAAATAAAAATAAAAGGAAAACATGATTCATCACTCGTTCTACAACTAGTGTCAAGATAGGGACTTCACATTAGGTTGAAAAGACACCTAATGGTATTCTCAACGGTCGCTGACCTTCTATCAGTCTTCTCCCTTAATCTTCACATGTGGGTCTTACCTGGGTTATGATAAAAGTTTATGGGTAATTGATCGTATGTAATTATGTAAACTCAAACCTGCTTATGAGAATTTGGATTCTCAAGCTCGTTTACGGGTTACGATCTACGTTTATGAACTTATTATTAAGATGTTCTGAGTTTTCTCTACTTTTGAGTCAACACAAATTAGTTTATGTGTTAGATATTACATTTTAATTATGAATTTCATGTAGTTATTCACTTATCTAAAATCTACACACTCGCATTTTACATAGTATATGTTGTACTTAACATATTTTTAGCTATTTTAGAGGGTGCGTAAAAAACTTACGCTTTTACGCTTTGATTCTACGTTTTACGATTTTACCCATTTTCCGCTTTTAGTTAGAATCGCGCTTTTAACTGCATTGCTCATTACCATTATACTAAATATGAATTCTAATCCTCACTGACCTGTGAAAAACGAGGTGTTCATATCACCTTCTTGGATCCACTGAGCATAAGATTTCTGCTTATAGAATAACTCCTATGCTCGTTAAATCTCTAGACATTGTCTGGCAATAGAAGTTTATTCTTCAATCAGGTCAGGAGTGGGCTGCTTTAGAACTTCAAGCTGTATACTTTCAGCTTACTTTCAATCTCCCTATCCTGGCCAGACATATCAGGGTACACCTCTTTGTTAAGTTTCGTAAGCCTCATTTTTACTTCTGCAATCTCTCATAGAATATGAAATGCAAGAATCCCCTCTTTTGAGTATTCCAAGCCTATGAAACCAACTCCATATAAGAAGGATGAAGACTCCAGAGCTTAAAATACTTAAAGGGCTTAGGAAGAATATCCAAATAAGGATTATACTGAATGAATAGCTCATAATGGTAAGAAATTCCTGGAGCTCTTGTGTGTGCATTGCATCCTTTCGATTCTCTTAGTTATAGGATTCAACTTCTGCTTATTCCACCAAGTGAACTAGGAGCTCATAACTTTGTGATCTAGCAACTACATACCATCTATTCGACTTAACAAATTCAACATACTTTGAGTAAGGCTAACCATACTTGATTACTCTGAAGCTTCAACAATTGCATTAAAATCTCCCATCAATGCTAGAGGTACATGATTCTCTTTATGCATCAATAACTCTCTATACATACTGCATCGATCTTGTTCCATTACGACGTGTTTCCCCTATACTATTTTTGTATCTTCATACAGGGTCTCCAAAATAGTTGATGACTAGATTGGGATTTATTGTAATTAGCTATATACTTCTAGGAAGAGAACGTATTATTCACTATATTTATACTATTGACTTTAGTTATTCATGTTTCTAAGATAGATATTATATCAATAGTAAGTGATTTCTTAATAATAGCTATATGCTTGTCAAAGACATTGAAGCCTCTGAAATTCCAGCAGAGGATCCCCATTTACCATGTTTCCTACCCCTTCCTCGGCCACGAGTAGGAGAAGAGGGGGGTTTTTGCACTATTTTTTGTCCTCTAGAGAGAAGGGAAGTTCGTTTCATCTAGCAAAGGTTGACTATTAACTTTTGTTGGTAACACGACTGAGTGAGACGAACCATTGCTAGAGTTAGACTTCTTCTTCCTATTACCTATTAGAGTGAAAACCTTCAACATCCACATTAGATCTAGTAACACTGACAAGAGGAGTTCTAATTTGACTAGGTGACACACTCAGACACTCTCATCCTCAATAGATTGAGAAGCCACCTGGATAGGCATCTCCACAGTATGGGAGACAATATTCCTAAATAGTTTGTTGCTCTTGATTCTCATAAGCATTACCAGATCCACTAGGCTTGTCTAGGGTTGCTTCTTCAACTGCTTTACCCTTCTCATCAACCTTCGAAACTAGCACACCCTCAACTTGTTGATTCACTTTTCAGCTTCTACAAACAGGACCATTTATCGATTTAGAGCAATCTTGACCAAAACACCCACACTTAGAACACAATGGAGTCATATTACAATTATCCAGATAACCTCATAGGTTATTCATGCCATCTGGCTTCATGTTCAGCTTAGTAATAAGCTTCGTCTTAGCATAAATCTTCATACATACCTAGGAAATCCCAAACTCTGTCCCTCTTCTAGTAAGGAGATCCATACATAACAGTTCACCTTTCGAGCTAGAAATTCTGCCAAGACCTAATATTATTTAAGTATAAATTTACTTGTGTTTATGCCCATTATAAAATTTACCTTTCGAGCTAGAAATCCTGCCAAGATCCATATTATTAAAGTATAAGTTGTCCATTATACATATGATTGTAATAAATGGCTAATTCTTATTGACTTGTGTTTATGCCCATTATAAATATTTTATAAGAAAGAAATACTTAGTTGTATTGATGAACGATTATCCTGAAACTAAATTAAGATTAAAGAATTATGAAAGATTTAATAATATTTAAGTATAAATTTAGTCCATTGTACATAATACTCCACTATTCATATAACAACTAGAAAGTTTCCAATATTTCATATTCATTTCAAACCACTTTTTCAATATTTAATTTTCTATTTGGTATATGCTGACACTTTATCGAAACATTTCATATTGAAATTGATTTTGGTCGTTATGTAGCATTTGAAATACCAATGAATCGATTTGTCCTAGTCATAGCAAAGTCCATACACTAATTAATGAGTAGTGTCGTGACATGTAAAACTTGCAATTAAATAACATGGAATTAGTCATGAATCTTGAACTTTAGAATTCAGTGAACAACCATAGAACATATGTACACTAATATAACCCCTTATGCATTGAGAAGAGGGAAACTTACATCAGGAAAAAAAACGTGACAGAAGATAAAAATAATTTAACATAAGTTATAGCAAAAGGAGAAACTTGACTAATCGATAGTTGGAAAACCATGGATGGGGGGGGGGGGGACAATACGTGAGAGAATACAAAATCTCTTTAAGTTAAGTCCTAACAAAAGGGGAAACTTCCCTGATCCGCAGTTAGAAAATGTGGATCAATGGAAAAAATTATACGTGAGCAGGAAAAAAACATAAATTCTAACAAAAAAAAACTTGCATAATCGATAGCTTGAAAATGTAGATTAAGGATAAAAAGTATACATGAGAGAAATAAAAAAAAGTCTGTTTAAAGTAAGTTTTAGCGAAAAGAGAAACTTATCTAATTGACAGCTAGAAAATGTGAGTTAAAGAAGAAAAATATAAGGTAAGTCCTAATAAATCGTATGATCCACCTTCTCACAGCCCACCAGACCCTTTGAGCACACTTGCACTATTTATATAGTACTGGTTATAGGTTATCTCAGTAACACTATTGATCACGACCCGGCCATTACTCTCGCTTCTTCTCATACTCTTCATGGTTACTTTGATGTTACATGGATGTGTTTTTCTAAAGATCATAAGTAAATCGCCAATTTAATTTGTTGCGTTCCAGGGGAAATTTGTTAGTATTGCACCCTAGTTATGATGGCCTCCGATGTTATTCTGGTTGGAGTCTAGCTTTTCAAACTCAGTCACGTTCTTCCTTCTTAACCAAACTCAGTCTAGCTTTTCAAACTTAGTCACGTTCTTCCTTTTTAAATCTCCATATGTTTTGAAAAACAATAAATTATTCTCTCATGTATTTCATCTCTCTTAACCGGCCACGTTTTCAAGTTATTGATTTTGCAAGTTTTCCATTTCGTTAGGACTTTTCTTAAGGTTTTTTTTCCTTTCTCTCACGTATGATTTTCCCCCTTTACCCACGTTTTCTAGCTGTCGATTAATCAAGTTTCCCCTTTCGATAGGACTTAACTTAAAGAGGTTTTATTATTCTCCCACGTATTATTTTTTTTACCTTAACCCAGATTCTCAGCCAATTGGTTATGAGGAAGGGATTATGAAGTGCATGTATCTTGGCTTGGTGACAAGCGTATTCTATTATAGTTTCCGACGACAGCTATCTGCAGTGGGTTTTTGACTGTTGACATTGGCACCACAGGGATAACATGATTTTTTTGAGGAAGTGAGTTCCAAGTATTCACCCTTTAACGGTTAATAATTTAAAGATTCCAATATGGGCTCGTATTTTAGATCTACCGACTGAGTTCGCGAATAAGGAAATTTATACTTAAATATTATTTTATAATGTTTTATAATGGGCATAAACACAAGTAAATTTATACTTAAATATTATTAGGTCTTGGCAGGATTTCTAGCTCGAACGGTAAACTGTTATGTATGGATCTCCTTACTAGAAGAGGGACAAAGTTTGGGATTTCCTAGGTATGTATGAAGATTTATGCTAAGACGAAGCTTATTACTAAGCTGAACATGAAGCCAGACGGCATGAATAACCTATGAGTTTATCTGGATAATTGTAATATGACTCCATTGTGTTCTAAGTGTGGGTATTTTGGTCAAGATTGCTCTAAATCGATAAATGGTCCTGTTTGTAGAAGCTGAAAAGTGAATCAACAAGTTGAGGGTGTGCTAGTTTCGAAGGTTGATGAGAAGGGTAAAGCAGTTGAAGAAGCAACCCTAGACAAGCCTAGTGGATCTGGTAATGCTTATGAGAATCAAGAGCAACAAACTATTTAGGAATATTGTCTTCCATACTGTGGAGATGCCTATCCAGGTGGCTTCTCAATCTATTGAGGATGAGAGTGTCTGAGTGTGTCACCTAGTCCAGTTAGAACTCCTCCTGTCAGTGTTACTAGATCCAATGTGGATGTTGAAGGTTTTCACTCTAATAGGTAATAGGAAGAAGAAGTCTAACTCTAGCAATGGTTCGTCTCACTCAGTCGTGTTACCAACAAAAGTCGAGGTAGGCAGTGCATTCCAGGATGAGAGAGTAGTCGGAGCACAAACACCACACAAAATCTCACAAAGGTTGAGTTATTGACTCTAAAATCAAATAACAAAACTGACTCAACCGAGGAGAAAAAGAGAAAGAAATGCAAACCGACTGGTTGGGTTGCCTCCCAACAAGCGCTTCTTTCACGTCGTGAGCCGGACAATGGCTCCAAAGTTTCGGTCCATGCTAGAACCTCCTTGAAGTTGAGGTTCTCATCTATGAGGTGGAGTCTCAAGTCACAAGCAGGTGGTGTGGCAGGTGATGAAGGCTCGTGCACTTGATGCAGATGAAGTCTCCACACTCGAGACATCTTCTTCTCTTCTCTCGTCTCATTGCCCCAAACTAGATAAGACAGCATCGATTGGCCACCATCGCGTCCACCAAGAGGGACCGATGTCGATGTGGCCTTAGTCTGGCAAAGAGACACTGCAAATGGGTCCTTGCCAAGCAGCTCCTCGAAGTTTGGTGGAGATATCACATGTAACTCATGGCCGGTGCAGGCCTCTTCCACCTTAACTCCATCCTCAGCCTGGACGCCAATTTCTTCTTCAACCTCCCTTTCTTCTTCATGTGGTATCACCCCTGGAAAATGATCAAGAACTCCTCCTGCTTCACTTTCGTCATCCTCCACAACTTCTTTCTGCACCCTTTCTTGCTCTTCTTCTTCTAGCACGGATTGGAGAGCAAGTTGCCAAGCAATTTCTTTCATGATATCTTCTTGCATCTCCTCACTCATGCCCGCCTCTTCAAAGCTCGGTGTGGGATGTGGGAAGGTGTGGTCGGCTATGATAGGACATTCCTGATCATGATCATCACGAGAGCTCTCCGTGACAACTTCAGTGTGCTCCACAATGTCCTTGTAGCCTTCTTCTTCCTCCTCCTCTTCTAGTATGGTAACATAAGGGTGATCTGGAGCAGGTTGTGCACAAGATCGCTCAAGATCATCGACGCTCTTCTTAAGGCTCAGGAGGATCTCCTCTGTTTCACGATAGGCCTGGACACAATGATCCATCCTGGAGCATGATCTCTCACAGTCTCGAGCAAACTGCTCCATGAGAAGTCTCAATTCATAGTTTGGATATGGATGTGGAGTGTAGCATGGCTCTGCAGAATGGCCCGTGAAGGCCGCCATGGGTAACTCCAGCTCCAATGGCCCCTCTGGTTGTGGGAGAAATTCTTCTTGATAAGGAGGTTGTTCTTCATATGCCCAAGGGTCTGATTGTTCTCCGTAGAAAGGGGGTTGGTACTGGAACCCGACTCCATAGTCTTCTCCTCCTTGGTTACTCCAGGGAGTCTCGGGGTAATACCACTCGGATGGTGGTGGATACCCCCAATGATTGGAGAAGCCATGAGGGTCCATGATTCAGATCTGCACTAACAAAAACAAAAAACACCCAAGTAAAAAGCAAGGGCGGAAAACAAAAGAAAAACGCTAAAGTAACAAACTTCTGCCTTTCCTAATAATCTAGAAAGTCCCCGGCAACGGCGCCAAAAACTTGACACGCTAAAACACAACACCTAACAATGGCCAAGTGTAACCAATGAAAGGGACTGCAGTATAGTGGCACAAGTAATAAATATCGAATCCACGGGTCTCTAGAGTTACTATTACTCAGCTTCAGTTCATTATCTAGCAAACTAGATTAAGGATTGATTTATAAACTACTCTACTGACTACTGTACTAATTACAAGTTGGGAACTCACTTAGGTATGATTCCCCCTAGATCCTCAATTAGGTCCAAGTTGCAATTACCTTTGGTTGATCTACTGTTGATTAAACTGCGGAAGATCCAACAGTATCTTGGAATCTCTTAAGCTGACCAAGCCCTCTCAGTCCAACTACCCGGCAGGCGACTAACCTTCACCGGGATAGAAAGCTGAGGCTATGAACACAGAACTCCACTACTGGAATTGGATTCCAGTACAAAACAGTAGATTGACTAACTCTCGTATAACCAATTCACCACTATCAATCAAGGAAGCTCTCTTAACCTAATCAGATTCTATCTATCATAGGTTAAAGCAGAAATCAAGAGAATTTGATCAAGATTCAATTGACTCAATAAATCATGCCTCAATCGATTATAATAAAACAATATAGCATCCAAAACTTCATACAAGAAAGATCCTAACACATGGAACTAGGGTTCCTCAAAACCTAAGTGAAGGGAAGTTACTCCATAGAGAAGAGAGAGACTGCAGAAATCTGATCTAGATCTTCAATCTCCATCTCCAAGCTTGATTCCCGAGCTCCAATGGCGAAGAAATCCTCCAAAATAGCTCCAAGAATGTTCCCAAGTCGCTCTCTCCCTCTAGGGTTCGTCCCTTGGGTGTTTGGGAACCAAAACCCAGCTCTCCCTTTCCTTTGGCTCGAATCTGCCTCAAAAACCCGATTCTGGGCGAATTACGGGCTGAATTACGGTCGTAATTCTTCCATGCCCGTATTTTGCCCAAAACACGCGTTTTGGTTAAGTTTCAGCGCACCCAAAGCTCCCCTCGGCAGTGAATATACGGGCATGGGAGGCCAAATTACGGTCGTAATTCTACTGCCCGTAATTCTTCCTCCGCTCCTGTTCAAAGCTTCGTTTCTCCCTCGTCCGGACTCCAAATCAGTCGCCGTTTGAACCCAGACGCTCGTAGTCTCGTCCTCTTTCTTTTAATAATAAGCTTGCATGATTATTTGTCCATAAATTGAGGTAGAAATCCATTCTTCTTCAGGTCATGCCCGAGTTTCTTCTCCCTAATCGCCAAATTGATCTCTGATTGACTTGAAACTTGCGCCTATGCTTCCCTTTATGTGCTAGGACCTGAATGTGATAAAGGAACACAACCTAGCGTAAAATAGTCCAAGAAAGCAAAAACTCAAGCCAAAATGATCAAGAAACGAGGGTGCAAACATGTGCAAATACGATGTTATCACCAGGATAGGGAGATTGAAAGTAAGCTGAAAGTATACAGCTTGAAGTTCTAAAGCAGCCCACTCCTGACCTGATTGAAGAATAAACTTCTATTGCCAGACAATGTCTAGAGATTTAACGAGCATAGGAGTTATTCTATAAGCAGAAATCTTATGCTCAGTGGATCCAAGAAGGTGATATGAACACCTCGTTTTTCACAGGTCAGTGAGGATTAGAATTCATATTTAGTATAATGGTAATGACTGTAAGAGTCGTGTTGAACAATGTCAGTCACGACTAGGTTGAACAAGGAGAGGGGCATCTGAAATCTCCTTCCGAAGAACCTAGTGTCACAGATTGCATTGCGAACAAAATACTGTTGCATCAAGCGTTGGTGTGCTTCTACCATTTTACGCCTCACTAATTTATTTGAATGCGAATGATGCCGAAATAAGGATGCTTGCTGTTGGAACAGGAAGGCTCCTGTCATCACCATCATTTGTTGATGATCACTGTCAAGCTGACATTCATACTCCCCTTTCCTATTATCAGCTTCCTGCTGCCTCTCATCAACTTCTCTACTAGGAGAATTCATCATGCAAAAAGAGGTTTGGGTGTGTAGAGAGAAATATGAAGTTGAGAGAATGCAGAAGA
This sequence comes from Linum tenue, assembly GCA_946122785.1. Classification (NCBI taxonomy): domain Eukaryota; kingdom Viridiplantae; phylum Streptophyta; class Magnoliopsida; order Malpighiales; family Linaceae; genus Linum; species Linum tenue. The sequence continues at coordinate 32,143,949 of CAMGYJ010000005.1, read as the reverse complement.
TTAAATGGTGGGATGAATAGATGGACAAAGTTTAGCCTTCATTTATAGAAACACGAAAGGATTCTCCAGCAAGAATATGATTAAAGCTGGATGAATGAATAGTTGATGGCACCACTCAATATGATTAAAATTGCATGAACAGTTTACGACACTTGTCATTCTCATTAAAACTGGATGAATAGTTGATTTAACCACTCAATATGATTTAAAGCTAGAAAAAATTTGATGGCACCACTCATTCTTATTAAAGTTGGGTTAATAATGGCACAACTCATTCTCTGGAACATGTGATGACTCATGGTCTTCTACAAATTATTATGATTTCATCATTTATGACGGCATATTTAATTAGTGATGAAAAATTATGTTCAAATTAACAAAAATTATATCAAAATGTTCGTTTTAATTAATTATTTCTACCTATATATAATAAGAATAAAAAAATTATCTAAATAAAGTGACGAAATGAACATTAAATTGATTTTATTTTTTTCCTCCCTACCTATTGTGGCCAAACCCTTCCCCAAACTCAAAATTTTCTCTTTGCCTACCCAAATTACCATATTTTTCCTATGACCGTTGTGGGTACTCTTAGAGGCTTGACTTTGCAAGGTTGTGAAGGAAAATATACTTTTGCTAACCTTTTCCAACACCTTAGTCATGACCTTAGACATGATAGAGTTTGATTTCTACATAAGGTGTTGCTCCATGAAATGGAGATGGACGAACGCGTTAGCAATGATATGGTGGCGGGAGCGGTTGATCCACATCTCATCCAATGCTTTGTTTTGCTCTCAACCGCTAGTTGATTCTAATGACTTGAGTTGTTCGGAGATATTCAACAATGAATTTTTATAATATTTACTAACACGCCCCACAAGCGAAAGTACACTCATATGGGCTTGAAGTTTGCACAGGCATTAGACCACCATGTGCTTACATAAGAGATATGATATCATATCAAGAAACAATTGATCTCAATAACCCGACTTGTTGAAAATATTCAATTATGAATACCATTTACTAACATCTTTTTTTTTTGTTGCAATAATGGAGGCCAAGGCCAAGAAAAGGGGGGGGGGGAGATTACAGAGCTGGAGGTGCCATCACTTGGCACTCAAAAGAAACACCTATAACTAGGGCTGCAAATGAGTCGAGCTACTCGCGAGTGGCTCGGCGTTCGACTCGGGAAAAACTCGTTCGAAACTCGACGCATTTACTAATGAGCCGAGCTTTAGCTAAGCTTTCTGCAGCTCACGGAGCTCGCGAGCTAGCTCAACTCGGTGGCTTGTTGAGCTCAACTTGTGAGCTGGCTCGTTTAGAGCTTATGAAATGTCTCAACTCTCAACATTGTAGCTAGAGAGCCAACTCTATTAACGACCTATGAGCGAATCGATCTATATGAGTTTGATTTTGATAATTTATTGGATTATTAAATTATATATCTCATCCTATCTGAAGTTTAAAATGTAGATTATGTGAGCAAATATGTCATATTTAATTTTAAAAGGAAATTATGTATCATATATGATACCAACAAAGTATAACATGAGACTAGTTAATATTTATTTTATGACTAGATAATATTGAACACTTAACTATTATTTTTTTATCTTCACATTAATCACATGTATCGACATACAAAATGAATATATCAAATACGAGGCAAAATTTTATTAATTAAGCTAGTTCAAACTCGGCTCGACTCAACTCGTTAATAAACGAGCTGAGCTCGAGCTCAACTCGTTTATTAACGAGCCGAGCTCAAGCTAGGGTAAAACTCGGCTCGGCTCATTTGTAGCCCTACCTATAACATCATCCCGAAGGATCTATCCGACCTCCCTAGGCGGATTAGAGAGTTCATGCATATCATAGGGATAGACGAGATTGTGTTTCGAGTGCCAGACCACGACTTTATTCCCTTCCCGATAAGTATGAACCACTCTAACCAACCAGTTCTGAGCAATCCTCCTCGTAATAGAATCAAGTAACGAAGCATACAAGTGAACAGGATCTCGTCGTTTGTTGATCAGCTGAATGGCCAGCTAGGAGTCGGACTCACTTACAAGATTGTCGCATCCAAGTTTTCATGCTAGATTCAGTCCATGATAGAACGCCCACAACTCCGTTTGGGCTGTTGTCGCCTCTTAAATCTTTGCTACAAAACCTGCAATACATCTCCCTTTCTCATCTCTGATCACCCCACCAGCTCAATCCATGCTGGGGTTGCCTGCCAAGGCTCCGTCGATGTTCAAATTAAGCCAACCTGCAGTGAGAGGATGCCACCTGATATGCTTTGTGATTCTTCCCGCACTCACGTTCAGCCTGCCTGGATTAAGAGAACCTGCATTCCACGCCTTGTGCCACTGTATGGCCTTCTGTTGAATCTAGTGAGCCAACGTCGGTGATGAAAAAGCTTTGTTAGCCTTAGTAAAGCACGTCGTACATATGTTTTCTATATCAGCCAGAATGCCAGCGCTGAAGAAAGCTTGCCAGCTCATGCCAGACTCCATATTGTCTTCGTTGCTCAAGTTACTGCGGAGCCAGCTGTCTTGATCGTGATTGAAGAACTCTGATTGTCTGTCGGGCGGAACCAAGCGTGACCAGCAAAAACGCGTCGGCGGGCAGTCTCGCAGCACGTGGAGCACCATGTCCGGGTTGTCGTTACACTGGTAGCACGCCAGTGAGTCGGTGCATTTCATGCAGAAACGCAAAGCATTGGTAGCAATCCGCCCAAGGGAAACTAACCATGCAAAACATCTTACCCGTTCCAGCGTTGGGAGCTTCAATATGCCCTTCCAAACCGGATCACTATGCTCCAACTACACGGGCTGAAGGAGCTGGTACGCCATCTTCGTCGAAAATTGACCATCTACCAAAGCCGTCTAGAAGATCTTGTATGCTTTTGGGGACACCGGATCAACCATCACTAAAGTGATCTTCTGGATTGACTTCATCGGGAGCCACTGCGAGAGATGACTGATATCCCAACACCCATCCGCATCCAGGTTAGAGGCCACCGTACTTGAGTGTTCCTTCTTGGGAACTGATTGCATTGTTCTGCCGATGATTGGTTCCTGCAAAATCCAGTTATCCAACCAAAATTTAGTGCTTTTTCCAATGTGGATGTTCCAGGCACAACCTTTCCTCAAGAGACTAGTCACTTTATTAAAACTCATCCAAGCAAAAGAACTTTCCTGACATGGTAGGAACATGTTTAACTCCTCTCTCTTCTTTTTCATACTTTGATCTCATAATTTGGGTCCAGAAGGTGTCTTTCTCCTGCAGAATACGACATCCTCCCTTTGCTAAAAGCGCCAGATTGGCATGGCGGAGAGACCGAAAACCACCTCCCCCTCGCTTCTTTGGTTTTGTTAGCTTCTCTCATGCCACCAAGTGCATCTTGCCCTGGGAAAGTTCTCTTCCTTACCCCATATGAAATCCTTGTTAATCCTGTCAATTGTGTTGTAGACATTAACAGGAATTAACTCAGTTTGCATAGTGTAAGTAGGGATAGCCAAGGATATAGATCGAGCAATTGTCAGCCGTGCAGCTAAGGATAGCCGTTTCGCTTTCTTGGGGGCATTTTCCCTCAATATTCAAAATGAGCTCCTGATATATGCTTCGGGTCACTCTGCCATGTATGGTTTGAATTCTCAAATACCGTCCTAGCTCCTTTGTCAATGGAATAGCAGCTTTGCCACTCAGCCTTTAAGCTCAAAAAAGGGCAGATGTTGGATGACATGTACATCACGGATTTGGAATAATTCAATTTCTGAATAGAGATCTTGCATAAATCGTCAAGGCATTGGCGAATGATCCTCACTTGCGGCCCCTCAGCACCTGCTAACAGAATCAGATCATCAGCAAAGAAAAGATGGGTAAGCGTCGACCCGCCCGGCGAAATGCTCAGGGGGTTTCCAAAGCTTTTCGCGGACAGCCTGATCAATTTTGTGAGAAAGACGCTCCATGCAAAGAACAAAAAGATATGGAGAAAGAGGGTCTCCTTGTCGCACACCCCTCGTGGGGGTAATGGGTTGAGAGCTCGCCGTCCCAAAGGATCCTCATCCGGTTCTGATCCACACAAAACATAATGCATTGGATCCATGTACTAGGCAAACCAACTTCCACCAACGTATCTCTCAGGAAGTCCCATCGGAGCCTGTCATAGGCCTTCTCCAAGTCAATCTTGATCACCATGCCACCCTTCTTTCATCGTTTCTTCTTCAGAGAATGCATGACCTCTTGAACTACAAAGATATAATCTGCAGTTTGCCGGCCTAGAATGAAACTACTTTGTCGAGGAGAGACAAGCTTCTTCATGACCGCTTTCAGCCTACTCGTCATAGCCTTAGTAATGGCTTTCAAGCTCACATTATTAAAAGAGATGGGGCGGAGGTGAGTCACATATTCCGACTTTTCTACTTTAGGAATGAGAACAACAGTCGACTCTGAAATGGCCGCTGGCAAAATACCATTCTCGAAAAAAGATAAGGTCGTTTCTGTGAGGGCTTTCTCAACAACCCGCCAAACCTGTTTATAGAATACTGCTTGAAAGCCATCAGGTCCTGGAGCCTGCTTAGGTTTCATATAAAAAATAGTCTGGTGAATGTCCATTATCGAAAAAGGGCGAAGCAAACAAAGCCAATCTTCCTGCCCAAGCCGAGGGAAAGTTCCTTTGGGCATTGATCAACGTAATGGGACGCCTCCCGCAGGTAAAGGTTAGCAAAAAATCAAACACAAGCTTTGCGAGCTCCTGTTTGTCCTGAACCCACTTCCCATTCTCATTTTTCAAGCATTCTATCTTGTTTAGGCAGCGCCGAATGTTGGTGATTTTATGAAAATACGTCGTGTTCTCCCGCCATACATATGTTATTACCAACACAGACAAAGTCATGGCCATTATAATGAAATTAGGAACAAATTCACAAAAAGAATATATATGGATCATTCCTTGGAGCTCTAATTTTTCATTTGAGCTTGCAACAACATGACTCTTAGTAGACGGCGTGATTGCACCAATTATGTTTAACATAAAAAAATAGGTGGCATTAATTTAAGGGTTTTTATAATGTAAGAGAAGTTCAGTTGGGATACTATAACTAGGGATGAAAATTATGACCTGACACGTTTTATGTGATTAGTTTTGGGATGAGTAGTAATACATGTTTTATAGGTGGGGCAGGTATACATGGATACTCTCCTCGACCAAAAGTTAACCTGTCATGACCCGTCTAATTTTTTACCCATTTTTATCTAAGTTACATGTAAGTTTACTCAAATTACTTGGTATTTTAATTAATTACCTCATATTTAACTATAATGAAGTAAAATATGTGAGAATCTAAATTTTTTGAATAATTAATTATATTTAGCATATTACACTTTTTACTTAATTTTTTAATGAAAAAATTATTATTTCTAATATTTTTCTTTTAAATTACATATTCATATGAGTCGACTTGCTGCAATCCTTTTCGGTAATAAATTACCCTACTGGCTACTACATATACTCAACCTGCCACGAAGAATATAACGTTGCTACCTGCATGGCCATTCCTAACTATGATAGTAAAGAGTTAAAGGTTGAGGGATGAGAGGTGAATTAATCCAAAATTGCGATTTGCGTGAATTCCAAATCGGAGGGTTAAGCAAACAAAGAAAGGAAAAGAAGATGAAATGAAACCCAAATCTAAAGCAGCGGTCGTGGCGCTGAAGGAAAATCCCGCCTTTCGTTATTTTTATTTTTTTCCTTTTTCTTCTCCTCTCCCTTTCCGCTCAATCTCTCTCTCTCTCTCTCTCTCTCTCTCTCTCTCGATCTTCCCCTCCTCTCCCTTTCGTTCCTTTCCGCGCAAAGGCACGTTCATCGTTCATGGAAGCTCTCAAACAAACAAATCAGGAAACCTGGAAAGCGATTCAAATGTAGCCAGCAGCGATAGCAGCAGCACCAGAAGAAGAAATCAACACAAGAATGTGTCTCCTTCTCCGCCGTTCTCATCGATCTCCTTCTTCTGTTCCAGGTTCCGATCGCTCGCTTTCTCTCTCTGTTGTCATTTTAATGAGATCTTATGATTCTCTATACCTTTCGAGTCCCGACATTGTTTCAATGGTGGAAAACGCCTGTGAGCTTGCGGTAGATCCAATGCCGCTTTGTTTTTTTTTTTTTAGAATTCCGCATAGGCCAGCTGATCTTTAGAAACCTCAGATGGTTTGTTTTGGATCTTTTGGGCGACTTGGAATTGGCTTTGCTGCTAATTCTTGTTGGCATTTGCTTCAATTCATTGCTACTTTCTGTGTATCTAGATAACGAGAGATTTCAATTCAGCTTCTAATTGTGCATTCAAGTCTCTGTGTTGCTTCATTTCTCCCCGTGGTCATCTGATTCAGGTTATTCCTCCTTAGATAACCGATAGCTATAAATATTTGGAGGATTCTACACGAATGCAGAATTGTATTGCAATTCCCTCCTTTTCATTTCCCTCACACTTCTCAGTTAGTAATGTTCTCCATTATGTCTGTCCTTAGGTGGGTTATGATCAACTAGAGGCGCCACGATGTTTGAAGAAGGAACCGCGTTTGTTTGGAGGCTGATGACCAGCTCCGAGTCATATGGCCCGTTTCTTTTCCGGTGGTTCTTAACTGCAGCATTGGGTGTTCTGGCACTTGCGTATGCGATCCTTATATGGCAGAGAAGGACATCACTGAATTGGGTTAAAGCAGCTGCTAGAGCAAAGAAAGAAGCTTGGAAGAAACTGAATGTTCCTCGATCATCTCATTCGTGGATGGAAGATTTAGCACAGATTAGGCTGCCTTCCACTTGCTGTGTTTGCCTCACTTCCTTAGTGTCACCAACTAACGCATCGAAATCTGCACCCCACAGTACCTCTTCGGTCCATCGTTGCTCTGTCTGCGGTGTTGCTGCTCATTTCTACTGTTCGGAGTTTGCTGCAAAGGACTGCAAGTGCGTCGCCCAAGCTGGATTCATTCAAGTCCAGCACCAATGGTCGGAGAGATGGTCTAAAATGGAGGAAATATCAGAGATGTCTGCCTTTTGTTGTTACTGTGATGATCCTTGTGGCGTTCCTTTCGTTACTGACTCGCCCACGTGGCACTGCCTATGGTGTCAGCGGCTTATACATGTCAAATGCCATTCTAAGTTGTCAAAAGAATCTGGAGATGTTTGTGATTTGGGTCCCCTAAGTCGAATTATTCTCTCTCCACTCTGTGTGAAGGACCTGGATGATAAAGGCTCTTCAAGTTCTACCCCAGAGGAAATCCCAGTTTCTACATTTCGTGGACAGCTGAGAAGGAGGCGCACCCGGGGTAAAAATGGAAACAATCACTCTGCCAATGGTAAGTTGCAAGATGCACCATCAGCTACAACTAAGGCCCTGGATTATTTGCTAAATGGGCTTGTTAATCTGAAGAAATCCGGAAGTGACAAAACCAGCAACAATCGCAACAAGAGGGATGGCAGATCTAATGGTCCAGTCAATGGATTGACACACAAGAAAGATGGAACTACCTTCAACAGTCAACTTAAAAGATATGCTTTGGTCAATCTATCTCAGGATGCAAGACCCCTTCTTGTTTTTATTAATTTCAAGAGTGGAGGACAACTCGGTTCTTCTCTCCGAAGTAGGCTGAACTTGCTGTTAAATCCGGCTCAGGTTCATGCCTAAGCTCTTTATTACCAGTAGTCACTTTCATTGAGATATGTTTACAGCAAAATGCATTTCTTCTTTCACCCCTTTGTTTATTTTTTTTCCATTGCTCAAATTGGCCCTTGTTCTCATCTGGTGCGACATGTCTGCTTTGGGACTCATTTTAGTTAATCCTACAGGACAGCAATGAGACATTTAAAATTGACATTGTACTATAATTGGTTAAATTATTGCTTCAATGGAGTAATCTTTTCCATGCTATCTAGTTTCTTTATATGCAATTCACCCTTTGTGTTTCTGTAAATGAATGGATTACTGATCAGCATTGCCGTACTACAGGTGTTTGAACTAAGTTCTTCTCAAGGGCCTGAGGCTGGTTTGCAGCTGTTCAGCGATGTGCAGTATTTCAGGATTCTGGTTTGTGGTGGAGATGGCACAGTTGCATGGGTCCTCGATGCAATCGAGAGGCATAATTTCGAATCCCCTCCCCCTGTTGCTGTGCTTCCTCTTGGCACGGGGAATGATTTGTCAAGGGTATTGCAGTGGGGGAGAAGTTTCAAAATGGCAAAGCGACAAGGTGGCTTGTGTGCTATTTTGCACGAGGTCGACCATGCTGCAGTTACAATGCTAGATAGATGGAAAGTAAATATTATAGAGGAGAACCTAGAAGGGCACACGAAGAACGAACAATCAAAGTTCATGATTAACTATTTAGGTATCAATCTACCCTTGGTGGTGGTTGCAACTATCTTACATGATTCTCGACTATTGCATGGCAATCACTCATTGGCTGAGTTTGATTTTTGCAGGGATTGGGTGTGATGCTAAACTAGCGTATGAATTTCATGTAACTCGGCAGGAAAAGCCTGAAAAATTTAGCAGTCAGGTAAACTACGATATGCCTGAAGAGTTGGGGAGACATTGTGTTTATTATGAAGAAATCATGTATGTATTCATCTTGGTAACTTTGGTATTGTATTGTGCTGGTCAGTTTGTGAATAAATTACGATATGCTAAAGAAGGTGCGAGGGACATAATGGACAGAGCTTGTGCAGATTTGCCATGGCAAGTGTGGCTTGAAGTTGATGGAAAGGACGTTCAGATCCCTAAGGTATGCATGCACCGCCATATCTTACATTGCAGTTCAAGTTCTCTATTTATGTGGCTTTGATTTTGAGAAATATACAATTTTTATATTTTCAAAATCCTTCTGTTTTCCTGCCGTCCAGGATACTGAGGGTTTAATTGTCCTGAACATTGGCAGCTACATGGGTGGAGTGGATCTGTGGCAAAATGATTATGAGCATGATGATGATTTTACCCTTCAGTCCATGCAAGATAAAATGCTCGAGATTGTATGCGTTCGGGGAGCCTGGCACCTTGGGAAAATCCAGGTATTGAGTTGTACACTCCATCATACCGAATGTTGTTAACCACAGGTCAGGCATAGGTGTTTTCTTTAATTGAGATGTACGACAATTCAGCATGTGAACTAGGAGCTTACTATTGAAATCCCTTGAAATTTAGCAACATAGTTCAGAGACTCAATAGCGAATACTACTTTGTTGAAGGGCCAAAATGTCTTATCTTTTCTCATATGCTGTTCCTCTCATCTTGTAAAATCATACATCGCCTCACTTTGTTTAGTTGCCAAGTGATTTGCAGATCCAAATGCACTAGCTGTAACCTAGTTTTTTTCTTCTTTGTAATTCTGGGTTTAGGTTGGACTTTCGCAAGCAAGGAGGTTAGCACAAGGGAATGTTATCAGAATACACGCTTCGAGTTCATTCCCAGTCCAGATAGACGGGGAGCCATTCATCCACCAACCGGGTTGTCTAGAAATCAAACACGACAGCCAGGTAAGGAATGATAATTGTATCAGAATGACGAACCAAAAAAAATATCAAGTGATAATGTGTTGTGGAAGTTTTGTTGCTGCGCGAGACGGAGTTTCAGTTATAGTTGGGTTTTCTTTTGGTGTTTATTCCTCTTGCGGTTGGTGCAGGTTTTCATGTTGAGGAGAACACTGGAGGAGCCAAGAGGGCACGCAGTTGCGATAATGACAGAAGTATTGGCGGACGCAGAGTGCAAAGGAATCATCAACACATCGCAACGGAAGATCCTGCTGCAGCAATTGGCTCTCAACCTCTCCTGAGTTCCGGATCCAGACGACGAGTCCTCATTCGACTCGGATTAACAAAGCTCGTCACCACGGCTTTTTTTTTTTGCTTCATTAACATTGCCTTAGCTTCTCACGATACTTGTTTCTAATCTTTTTGTTTGGTATATAGGAGTCGATCACACTCACAAAAGCACATTATTGATTCCTAGAGTAAATCTTTTTGCTCCCTAGCCAGGCCCAACTGTCAGATGACAAGGAAACTGGCAGTTTGAAGGGAAAGAAAGGCCTTGTAACAGAACAGAGAAGAAAAGCAATAGTGTACCATTAAAAATATCGGTGTTAATACGAATTCCGATCCTATGATCTTTCATGTACTGCTTCAGTGTAGTTTGCAGAATAGTATGAACTGATTAGCTACGTGACCGGATCATGTGCCTCGTATTGCCTAAGCTCCATCCAGTTTTTGGACTGTGAGAAATCAATGTAGGGGTCCAAAACACTGCTCTAAATGAGTAGTGTTACTAAGTTACTACACAACAGAACCGTTTGTACAGTCATTTGCATTAACCTGTCTACACAAGATGCAAATGTACACGATTATTTATTTACTACAACATCTATGTACTTATATATCAAGTCAGTGAGTCAGTGAGTGAATGAATGAATGTGTTGTATAAGATATTCTGACCAGTCTCAGTCTTCCATGACCAATATGGCTCCAGTGTGATTGAACCCGCATGAAATTTGCACAGCTCTCACGTTTTCGCCGAAATTTACAACCGTAGGGTTTATATAATCTACATCACTTCCATGTCCCTGTGTATCAAAACGTAACGAACTTTAGCCCCAGGAAGACAAGTGAATTTCAAGTAAGACCATGGTTTTGCTTCAGAGAATGAAATGTAGCCCACGAAAACAATGGATGGTGGTTACAAACCAATTGGCCTCCAGAAGATTGACCGTCTTCTGAAAATGTTCCATGAGAGCCTCCCCAACCCCAGGTGAAGACTTTGCCTTCTGCGTGCGAAAAAACAGACAGATAAAATCACTTCAACTGTTCTGTAACAGCATTCTTCTACCTTATCGTGAAAATAATTAGGTAATTTATTAAACTTGGAACGAACTATGTGTTAAGTTTAGGATTAAGCAAAAAGCACTGACCAGATATAGCCGCAGTGTGCTTCCAACCACAGGATACCTGTCAGATTGGAATTAGTGGATCATCAGAATGCTTATTACCCTATGTCCAGGAAAAAGAATGGTGATTGTTGGCAGGAGTGATTACTTAAACAGGTTGAAATTGGTGGTTGTCCCTGAGTAAAATTGTGGGAGGGTGAAAACGCAGGATGAAAGTTATTGGAAGTATATTTTATCTTAAGAAATTTGGTTCTTAGTTTCCTACTTGCTGTAACCGTCGGATAATTTTTTTTGTTAATAGTCAACAGGCAGACAATTTGTATACCTTGTCGACAGATGATTTCTGGAAAGGTCCTTCGACTTTTTCTGGTAGACCAAAGGCATCAATGGTGCTGTAAACAAAGACAACTCAACTCAATTGGCAGGAAATTATATAATCACTCTTAGAAGGGGAGACAAGCCAAATTCTAGTTCTTAACTTCAAGGTTCAACGACAATACCCGATACCAAGGCAACCATTTTCGTTTGAGCCCCAAGCGTACAGCTCTCCAGCACCTATTCAAGAATGAAAGACTGATTACACAAATACTTGTAAGTTCACATATAGGGTACCAAAATGATTTTCCAGAAACGTTCCAACTCGAAGAATGAATCTCTTCACCTTCACAGTTAAGGACCAAGAAGCATAAAAAAGGTTCTCTGTTAATTTTCTTGCGAATGTAATAAGTTGCATTTCTTGAGGATTTGGCCGATATTTCAGAGTTAGGGAGTACTAAACAAGACTACTAGTGGAGACACGAACAAAAACTTCTTCCTTGCAGATTTTACTGGATCGGTACTTAAATGGCTTATAATTATAACAAGCTATGGAATCCTGAACTTTCAAGGAATTACCTGTGACAACACAAGTGTGATAGCCACCACATGCAACTTCTTCAGAAGATGGCAGCATATCAAGCATGGATGGGGTATTGGCATTTTTTTCATCTCCAAAGCGCTACATATACCAGAGAAAAAACAAAGTTAAATCCTAAATGAATGGCCATAGTTCAGGTTGCTAAAGAAAGCAATAAACAAACAGGAAACCACTCTTGGTGCATACCAATTTACTGACAGCTCTTTCACCAAATATGAAAACAGATCCATTTTCTGCAAAAAGTGGTAATGGAAAGGCAATAGATATGATTGACAAAGCATAGAAAATACCAGAAATCGATGATATCAAGATAACCTTCTAAAAGAAATTACCACCAACGCATGCTGTATGAAGCAAGCCAGCAGACACCTTTTTCACCTAAAGCATTCATCAGAGTCGCCAAAGAAAAAAACAGAGGGCAAAGAGACCATAAATTATTAAACAGGACATTCAATAGAAATACATCAATCTACTGTTCAAATTTAAACAAGAATCACCTTACAACCCTCAAGTTTCTTAATGCGCCGTGGTACATATTCACTGCATTAAAAGACATTTAAATGCTTAAGAAAGTTGTACAAAAGAAAACATAAGTAGTGTCGTTTTAGCTTTTCAGCGTCTCTAGGAAGGAGAAAGTAAAAAAACTAATTGTCAGCTTATGAATCTAACAAGATGGGGGACCTAGCATTACAAGGAAAATTATACCGCATAATTCAGTTTGGGTCTTAAATTGATTCCAAGGAGAACAATTATTAGCAGAGAAATAGTCCACAGATGTCCATAAGCCAAGATCAGTGCTATGACCAAGAGAAACTGAAGGAGATCCAAAGAAGAAACCGAAACACTAAATCAAACCTCTTGCTTTTCAGGAATCCCAGAATGCCTGCTTCACCGCTATGACCAAGCTGTCCAGAGTCACCTCCTCCCCAGCTCAAGGCATCACCATCATCTGTTCAGCAGTAAGAACTATTGAAGATTTTACACACAATCTAATCCTTGTAAGTCGAAAGAACTAGCATTGAAGAACAAGAGAGATCTTCTCCTTCTATTAAGTACTAACCAGTAACAGCAACTGAATGCTCCGAAGCCAAAGCTACCATTTTGATGGAAATCCCACTCAACAATTCTACTTTTGTTGGTATACAAACTGATTTTCCCGCCTCTGCATACAACACTTAATGCATTACATCCTCCAGGTCAAGGACAAAAACGCCTGCTCGTCAACTAATTAACTACACAAAAGGAAGCCAACTAAGTAGCTGGTATATAATCAACATTCCAAGCAAAATTACTTTTTCCCAGACCAAGCTGTCCATTTGAGTTTCTTCCCCAGACATAGAGTTCTCCATCGACTGCAAGAGAGAAACAAACATGTCTAATTAGATAAAAATGAAGCATAGAGCAGAAAGACGAGGACAATATCACTTCAAATAGATCCATAAGAATACGAAGGATATGATTCCACTTGAACTAATATGAACAGATCCATAAAAAATGCTTGACTAAGAAACAGCGATCCTGGTTAATGATTACAGTTAGAAGTTAGGGTTCAGTGAATGCATTGAGCTCTCTGTATATTGAAAAAACAAATCCAGAATGACTTCATATGTAAACTAGTAATCGTCTGTGAAATAACATACTTCGTGTTGAATGTTATGCTGGATCCCTGAGTACCTAGATTACTCTTCATTGTCATCCACATAGATACTTTAGCAAGTAAATGATGGTTTTCTTATCAGGGTTACAGAACTGACCGTCATAAGAAATAAAAAGGTGTTTCCATTCCACATATTGCCTTCACCGAATCGAAGGTATTAATGTTCTTTCACCTCCATTTCAGCAGGGGACAACTTTTCACATGCCCTCTTTCAACTTTTATGTCTTAACATTGGAACTGGAAATTTGCAGTTTATGCAAACAATAATTGTTGTTGAACCAGCTAACCTGTGATAGCACCAGAATGATGATAACCAGCAGAAATTTGCACAATTTCCTTCTCCAGTCCTGAAACTACCACCGGCTCCTGTAAAATCACGAAAGAGATCAAACTAATGAAACAATTGTTGTTCACAAAAACCAACCACATAGACAAGGCAATCAGCTACTAACGAAAGTCATTAATCTCTTTCTTCATATATCCTTTCAGTTAGTTTTTTATGTCGCTGTAGTTTATTGGTGCAAATTATAGATAATTTAGTCAATAATAATATTATATGTTACGTATAGGACCATGAGAAACAGAGTAACAAGCTAAAGGACAGCATAAGGGTCTATACTAATGACTTCTTACAAAGGAAACGGGCATCACATCTAATCGTCCAATTCTCTAGAAGATAACTGTCTTCAAGAGTGCTATTCTTTTTTCATTTCTTTTCTTTTCACTGCCCCCTGGCATGTGCTAAGAGGCTTTTTTTATCATAACTCAAAACAATAATCCGATAGCCACGCTAATCAAACATTGATACCCATTAGGAAACTATAGGTAGCTTTCTTGGGTCAGGATGAGATCCAAGGTGATTAATTTCAATGGATTCCTTCACTAGCAAGACAAAGCTAGCAATAAAATGTCTGTAGGAAATCCTACCACCATCTGAATGACAGTGAAGGCAAGGGCTTCCATTCTGACAGTTTACATCTCTAACTAACAACCATAATCATCACAATCTAAAGCAAGTGGGTAGTAGATGGAGAGCTGAATAATTGCAATCCATCTTGCGACTTCTAACGAAACCCATTGTTCATGAAATACATTGTGTCAGCGAGCGTCCTACTAGCAACTATAATCTAAAAGCCATAACAAAACTTTAAGTCAACCCGTTCCTTTCTGCTAGCCTAACAAAGAAGTGGAGACTCCTAACAGGTCAAAGTGCAGTCCTAGGCTCCTAGCACATAAAAAAGCCATCCATAAAATTTGAAGCAGGAAAGAAATTTATATGGATTATATTAAAGAAGATCAAGATATTCGATATTGTACTGTACCGTCACATAACTACTGCTGTCTGATATGCCAAGTTGTCCAAAATCATTAAGACCAGTGGCAAAAACTTGCCCAGATTCTGTCAAAGAAGACTACACTTTGTAAGCCTTACTCTGATTTAAGGCTGACAAATCCACAAATTCTCAAAAAAAATCAGGGAGCTAGGATGAATAGTAATGCTAATCAAATACACAGGGAAAAAAACATCCATCGCAGCAAGCAGGGCATCAAAGCCATTCCAAATTGTGCCATGTGACCAGACGCAACGATTTTTATGGCCGACTAAGTTCGATCAGAACATCATGCAACAGAGACCAGCACTCCATCCCTAATTATCTATTGAAATAAACCTAGTCGTGGAAAATCTCAAACACACTGCTTCCTTGTAGTATTTTACTATGATTTCACAGAATGACAATTCAATTCCAGCACCAAGAATATGATGATAAGAAGAAGAATAAATACCTGTTAAGAAGAGCGTGTGAGCTCCGCCACAGGCAATAGACTTGAGCGTTTGGTCTCGGAAGGATGACGGGAAAAGAGGCTTGGGCGTTGATTGAGAATCCAAATTACCAAATCCCAACCTGCCATAATCACCGTTCCCCCACAGCGCGGCGAATCTGGTCCCGGCAGCGGATGATGACATCCATCTCGTTCCTGTTTCCCGCAGACGGCGGAGCAGAGGGATGCCAAGTTTAGAATTCGCCATTACTGAATTGCGAGCAAGACTGCGAGAGGAGAAAGCTTTCAGGTGTAAGGAGTCAAGGAGATGAGACTCTTATCTCTCTATCTCTCAGTGCCGACGGACGATCGATTCAACTGTGAGGAAGTTGGTAGACGATCTCATCTCACTCTACACTTCACTTCCTTTCCGCGGCTTTCAACTGCGCAACGTCTCCATTCTGCCTTCCTCACCCGCAAAGATGAGGAAATATTAAAGACGTTACTGTGCTTTTACTTGATTACACGTAAGAACCGAGACCGAAGGAAAAAAGAGAAATCAATTGAAAACTAGCTTTCAATCTGGGCAATTGGCCGCAAGATGACTTTTAAACAAGATAAACTTTTGGTATTTGCCATTGTTAAAATTTATGTATTGTATGAATGTATGTATTATAAATTGATGTATTGCATTTTAAGATTATAATATTTGGTAGTTGTGATTGTATTTTTAGGAATGTAGTAGGAAATCCACTTTTTGAATGAAAAGCCACATTTACTCTTCTTTTTAGATATAAAAGTCAATCACATATAAAAGTTGATAAGGACATAAAAGAGAAGAAAAGTTGATTCATAATCTCAAGGCAAAATACATTTGTATGGCCATAACTTTCACGTTTGTGACAAATATAGCCATAACTATTCGAAAACCAAAAATAGCCCAAAAAACTGAGGGTAGTGTGACAAATCTAGCCAAATCCGTTAGAAACTTTAACGGTGTTAGAAACTCCGTTAGTTAGATTAACGTTAGGCTGACTAGGATGCCAAATCGTCGGACACGTCAGCGACCAGTCATCAAATCATTCCCATGTCATTTTGAATTACAATAATAATTAATTTTGAAATTATATAAAAAAAATCTAGCTCTCCTCCCCCGGCAACAATCTTCTGCCCAAATCCCTTTCCCTCTCCTCCTCCAATCATCTCTAGGGATGGCAATGGGGCGGGTTTGGTGCGGGTTTGCCTAAACCATCCACATCCCCATCTTCAAATACCCAAACCCATACCCGCCCCATACCCATGCGGGGAATGTTTTGCAAACCCATCCCCATACCCGTGGGTTTCGGGTACCCATGGGTAATACCCATCCCCGTACATCCAACATTATTATACCTAAAACTTACAAGAAAAGTTTTAATTATAACCATAAACAAACCTATTATATCACGAAGTCAACAAAACACGGTCATTTTCTAAATACGATTCAAAGAATATGATCCTAAAACATCCATTAATACATAATATAGACTATAATATTTTTTAAATTATTATGCTCTAACCCTTGATACATTTACTAAGTAATAATTAACTAACATAATTTTGTTGACAAGGGGGAAAGTGAAAGAGTGGAAGGAGAATTGAGTGAAATGAATTAGGTTTGATTAAGGTGGTTACTCAATTGCATTTCTATTATTTATTTTCTTGAGTTATCATCATCATCATTGATAGATTACAATTTAATCCACGTATTTTTTGATATGTGAAGAAATTCTATTGGTGGGGCGGGTATGGGTATGGGTATGGGGCGGGGGAGGCTAAAACCATACCCGCCCCATACCCATCAAACCTTTTGCGGGTTTTACCCATACCCTCCCCATACCCGGTCAAAGCGGGGATTCCCCGCGTTGACTGGGTATGGGGCGGTCGGGTACCCGCGGCCATGGGTTTGATTGCCATCCCTAATCATCTCTCTCTTCGCTTCCTCTTCCTCCTCTTTCCCTCTCCTCTCCCAACCACCTCTCCAGCGGTAGCACCATCGCTCGATTCGCCGGCAAACCTGTCCAATTTGCATTGCCACAACGACGGTGGCCAATTCAGAATCCAGAAATGGAGAAAAATTGAAGCGAGAACTCAAGTCAAACATAGATCTACCCCGCAATTGAAAAACAAAAAGCTGACCTGACCAGCAGAAATCCGCAGAAGAGCTCTCCGAACCCTCGAATCGTCGGCCTCCGACACCCGCATTTGAATCCTCATCGGCTCGCCGACCGTCAATGGCTTCTTCGACTTTCCCTGACTAGAGCTAGACTAGGGATGGCAATTTCGACCTGACCCGTTTTACCCGACCTGTTTGACCTGTTTTGGGGCGGGTCCGACCCGCCCCGTAGGCGGGGCGGGGCGGGCATGGGTAGTCTCATCGACCCGACCTGCCCTGACCCGCCTCATTCTCGACCCGTTCTTGTCTAAATTACATGAAATCTTAGTCAAATTACTATGAATGTTACTTTAATCGCATCATATTTTAGCTATAATAAAGTTGTAAATTAGTGAAAACCTCAATTTCTCCAATAATTTAACTACAAATTTCATAATATTGTTTATTTTCTTAGTTTTATAATAAAAATAACGAATATTTCTAATGTTTTTCAAATAAATTGCATACCCATTGGGTCGACCTGCCCCGACCCGTGACCCGTGGTCAATTACCCGACCTGGACCCGCCCTGCCACGGGGCGGGTCTGGGTACCAAGAAACCCGCCCCGGACCTGCCCCATTGCCATTCCTAAGCTAGACCCGGACCCGAGGCTCTTCCTGGACCCAGACCCGGGGGATTTCAATCCGAGAGCTTTCTTCATCTTGCTGGCCGCGGCGGAAGTGAGCGAGCGCTGGAGTGACGGAGATGAGTTGGAGTTGGAGCTGGAGCTGGGGGAGTGAGGCAAATGGTGGTGGTTATGTGGGTCGGTGGCGGCGGCGGTGGAGAGGGGCTTGGTGGAGGAAGTGCAGGTGAGGGCGAGGAAGATCTCGTAGGCAGCGGAGCGGAGGTCGGAATCGTTTTTGGGTTGGGTCTTACTGTGGTAGCTGTCATCACTGCCGAAGGAATGGGAAATCGAGGTTGTGGAGTATTTGGATCTGGATTTAGATTTGTCGTCACTGTGAGGAAGGTGAGAACAGGGGAGGATCTGGGTTTGAATTGGGGAAGATGTCCAGTAGGAGGAAGATGGGAGAAAGATGGGCGGTAGGTATAAGGTTGCAAATTTTTTTTTTTTGTTTTTAAACTAAATTATTAGATAAATAATGATTTTTTATATTTTATTTTTTTTAATCCACATCGGCTTGGTGGGGACCATAAATCGCCAACTCAGCATATTCCGTCAGTACAGTCAGATTGTTAAGTAACACCGTTAAAGAGATGGACGGAATTGGCTATTTTTTGTTTTCGAATAATTATGGCTATATTTGTCACAAACGTGAAAGTTATGGCTATACAAGTGTATTTTGCCTATTGAGACAATCTAAAAAATCTCACCAAATAGTTGAGATTCTAAATCATTCATTTTGAATGATTTCAAATGTCATATCAACAATCAAATACATGCATTGTGTTTTATTTTGCAACAAAAAAACGATGCATTATCTACAATACATGCATTCATTAAATACATCATTTAGATACGCATCTACCAAATGACCCCTTGGTTTACATCGAGGTATTGTGAAATCATATAAAAAAAAGTGAATGGTAGAGTATTTTACTAAAATTGTGGTTTAATAATTTAAACGGCTAAACACGCTTATTGTTTGAGGTTTAATATTAAGTATTTCAGGTCCGACCGGCCGGTATAATAAAGTTCCTAAAACATTTAATGTTTCTTAACAAGTATGAAACTTTTATGTATTATTGTTAGGATTAGGCAATAGGTGGATTGGGTGACTTTCGATCTCAAACTTGCACACACGCAAGTAGTAAGATTGTAGCAATATGGACACCTCTTACTTTTTTTCCTGTATATCCATTTACTATTTGTATCAAAACTTTCATTACTTCATCAACCAATTGTGTAAGAAAATGATTTGATACATTTAATAGTTCAAATTTGTATCTCAATATCTAAAAAACATTTCACAAAATAGTAACCAATTATAGTAGTACAAACATATTCTTTATTTTTCGCCTTTAGAAGATGATGCTCAGTGTGGTTAGGAAATATGACGACTTTTCGGTAGTATAAACAAGAACAACTCTTTTTCATGTGAAAATTATGTGAGGATCATTATGATGGCCCGCAACACTTTTTCACCTGAATAAGTGTGAATATGAAATTTATCGATCGGCACCCAACCCATATCAATCACCCACCCATTTTTGTTTGGTTTAATTGCATGTGAATCGATATCAAACCGCGAATTAACCACCCACATGCCCATTCCTAATTATGATAGTACAAAATTGAATGATATTATTGATATAGTTTATAACTCTGGAGAATAGGACCTTTCCTCAAGAGTTATGGTGTACATGAATCAGACATCTATACCATTAGCATTATAGAAGTGGCTGATATTCGTATATTTTAGTAACTCGTCTTTAATTTTTTTTACCGGACCAAGACCTTGTTCATTTAGGTGGGATTATTTTGAAGGTACTCCTAATAAAAAGGACCATGATTTTACAAAACACAAGGATCTCTGGGTAGATCGATAAATGAGTTAACGAGTAATGACCATAGAACATCATATCAAAAACAGTATTCGCGAGCACTTAAAATTGGTGTTGCGTGAAGAACAAGATCTGAAGTAACTTCACGTCTCTGTTGAACTTAATTCAAACACATCCGGTACAGAGCAAAACTAGGAACCCTGATACCTCCCCCCCAGCTGACAAGAGCGACATTCAGCATCCATCAACAGCATCCATCTTCCAGTCAACCGTGTCAAATTGTCAACAGAAAACAGAACAAAAGCAAAAGAAAACCCTAGTGAATGGCTTTTTATCAAAGGAATAATACAACAGCATCAGGAACAAAAAAAAAAAAATCACGTTGCTGCTACTACTGTCAGCATTCATTTCTCTCCATTACCATTTACCACAGTACCTCTAGGGAAACATCAAACAGGCAACAATATGATCAGACGGCACAGAGAAT
Organism: Linum tenue; assembly: GCA_946122785.1. Classification (NCBI taxonomy): domain Eukaryota; kingdom Viridiplantae; phylum Streptophyta; class Magnoliopsida; order Malpighiales; family Linaceae; genus Linum; species Linum tenue. Next base: position 32,123,548 of record CAMGYJ010000005.1, on the reverse strand, counting down.
TTGCTGCAACATAGAACCAAAAGGCAACGAGGAAATTAGTAAACCCATAAACAAGCACTGCCCTTTATCTGTCTAAGAAATAGGAAAAGTTGTGCTACTTCCCGCTGCCCACGCCAAGGCGCCATATCTGTATACCACACCACATCCATCATCAGTCTCAGAAACATCTAATTGATATTCAAAAGTTAGCTCATAGTTATACTACTCCAGCACCACGTAATTTAACAGTACAACAGATAACCAGCATAACATCAAAAAGACAGTCAAATGATGGGAGTCTCATCGCAGTATCCAGAATAATTCCCTTTCATATATAGAAAGAAGCTCTCCAACCTTGTGTCACCAGTAAAAAATGAGCCAATCTTTTCATCTCTTTCTTCCACCACGCTCTCTCAATGTCAGAGAAAGAGAATCTCCACCACCAACATTGTAATAAGCAAGGGTCATATTATCCTTCAGAAAACCAGCCTTCCCGCTCAATTTCTGCTTGTTTGCCGGCAGTTGAATCTCTCCAGCGATCTTCTCCTTCAGACTGCTAATAGTTTCAGACAAGGACTGCACCCTGATCTCCAGAACTTGACCTCTAAGATTCCCTTCATCATGATTCGGAACAGAGACATTGATGCTTGCAGGTCCCTGAAAAAAGAAAGCACAAATTAACCCATTGAATAGCAATAAATGACAACTCAACGCATAAAAAAGGCCGCGATAAGTATTTAGAAAGATCAAAGACAACAAATAATGCATACCGGATGATGGGCCAGAAATTGATCTTCTGGAACAAGCATTGAATCATCTAGCTTCTGCCTCTTAGGCTCCGGTTCTTCCGGAAGTGGTGGAGGAGCATCTTCAGGGGGAGGCGGTGGAGGCACTAGCCCCTGAGGCAAAGGTGGTGGAGGTGGCATTCCATGCATGGGTGGCGGAGGCATAGGAGGACCAGGAGCATAAGGCCGATGCATTTGTGGCATTTGAGGAAACTGAGAGCCAGGTGGAGGTGGTGGATTCATAGATGGCGGCATGGAGGATGGTTGTTGATTCATCATCATATGCTGCTGACCTGACATTGGAGGTGGTGGCGGCCGCATTGATTGCATCATTGGCATACCTGGTGGCCTTGGTTGAGGGACAGGATATCCACCACCACCCATTGGAGTTGAATACGACATGGTATTTGGGGGTTGTGGCATGCGGGGGACATTTAGGGCGAGTCCAGGTGGCGGAGGAAGCGGCCGGAGAGATGGTAAACCAGGACGAAGTGGAGGAGGAAGAGCAGCTGGGCCAGGCAGCATTCTTGTGTCAGCGTTCATACCATCATTCTGATCATCACCAAGACTTTGGGACATAGCTTGGTTTGCAGTTCTCCCAATGCTTCCAGTGTGACCATCCCATATAACTTGCTTTGGCTGCTCGTCTTTCTTCTTCTCAATTTCTGCCTGGACAGCATTAGATACTTCTTCCTCAGTAGTCCCAAAAATATCAGGACGGGTTCTGGCAAGGCCCACAATGTTTTTGGAGATCTCGTCATCAGCAGCAAGAGTGGTCTCACGAATCTTAGCAAACATCCTCTCCTTTTGCTCCTTGTACTTGGGATCAATTAGGGAAATCCTCATGTGCTCTGACATCTCACTAATAGGAATGAGCTCACCAGTAATGGGGGAAACAACAAACTTTGTTGGATCTCTCTCTGCTGGCAGCCTCTCCTCTGGTCTCTTCCAGTTCTTGACGATTCTCATTGGCTGCTCTGGTTCCTCATCCCTCTTACCATTCCCATTCTCTTCAACAATACTAGCTGCCCTCATTCCTTCTTCAACAAGCTTCACCTCCTCTTCATCCATTTCCATTTCTACCTCCTTTCCAGGCTCGACAATTTCATCATCTTCCTCCATCGCAGTTATCTTGCTTCTCCTTATGACCTCCTCAAGAGTCATTGGAACAGGCAATTCCTCGTCCTCATCATCTGCAAAGTCAATGGTTTCAACTACAACGAAATCATGCCAGTCAATCATGGCCATTTGTAAACGCTCCTGCTCAATCTCATCCTCAGCCTTTTGTCTTGCCTGCTCCTGTGAGCGCTCCCACTCTAGGCGATGCAAGCATCTCTCAAGCACAGTAGTCATGTCAGCAACACTGTTTGTCAACTTCTCGGTCAACCCTTTAGGAGGCATCAACACTTTCGAATATGCATCTGCAAGTCCAGTGAAAAAAGTGAACATACTGTGGGTTGGCTTCATGAAGTGGAACTGGGGATTGTTCATCTCCCTATTTGTCAGGCCAGTAAGGAAAGATTGCCCATTTCGAGCCACAAATTGGGCAGTCAGCTTAATAATATCAAGTTCCTCTCCCGTAATCCCTTCAGGAAGCTGCACTGTATACTGCTCAGCTTCTGGGGGCTCAAGGACCTTCCGAAGTGGTATTCTGAATTGGGCAGCAGGATCAGGTTTTTGGGCTGCTTCATTCTCATCATCAGCAGAAGGAGCAGATGGAGTAGACTCGGGAGGTGCACCAGAATCTGCTAGCTCAGAAGCAGGCTGGTCTGTAGAAGACTGGTTCTGGTCCCGCGATTCAGTCAATTTGTGTTGATAATATGCATGATAGGCATTGCTGGGATTCAAGAAGTCAAACTTAGCATTGTTGGCATTGTGAGCAATGATCCTTTTCTCAAACTCCGGTCCATTTTTTGCAACAAACTGAGCTGTTTTGTCGACGATATTCCGGATATCAAGAGGAGGATAAATGATACCAATGGTTCTAGTGTGAGTAGCAACTGGCGCTGCATTCTGTTCCTCGATTACTGGGTCTTCCCCGTTTGAGTTCTGCTCCGATGCTTGGAGAGGGGGAGGAGAATCTCCCGAGTGAGGAGGGGGTGCTGGTAGGGTCAAAATTGCCGAGCCCGGCATTTTACTAGTCCTGATTCAAGTTCTTCAGATTAACTGCAAAACGAAAATTGCCACCAGAAGGGAGCCCAATCAAGTTTCGGCAGTAGATATCTGGAAACAAATTTCGAATAACCCAGACGTCAAAATTAACTAAAAACCCAAACCGAAACCTTAACCCTAAATCTTTCCAATCAAAACAAAAATATAGATCGAATTCTATAAGCAGCTGAAGTGCGGAACTCAAAAGGGGAAAACGTACCTTTTCAATTTCTATGGCAGAGTCGGCGTGGACGGCGAGAAGGGAGGAAACGGCACGGCGGCCTGCCTTCGGCTATCCTCTACTATTCTTCGTCGCAAGCGCTCTCCTTCGCGGGGATGGACTAACGATGGCCGGCCCCGACGGGGACAAAGTCGCAGTGTTGTAATGGAGGTAGGAGTTCGGAAAGATGTAGATTGGAGGGCCGATGGAGTTGCAATTTGGTTTGTGATTTAGGGTTTATGCTTTATAGTGGAAGTCTCGAGTATGATTTGAGAGGGCTCGCGAATTTTTTTTTTGCCAGGAAAAGAAAGAAAAAAATCGCGATTTGGGGGTTCAGACGAGGGATGGCAATCCAACCCGAATTCATGGATACCCTACCCCAATGTAACCGGTCCACGTGGGTAATTACCTGCTTTAACGGGTTAAGGGTCGGGTATTGGTAATAGGACGTACTATTTGTAGCCCTAAATTATTTTTATTTGTAGTTCTAAATTATAAAAAGTACAATAATACCCATAACATTTAAATACATTTACTTCACACATTCCAAGACCAAAACATTCAAACACTTTTTCAAACACAATCCAACAATACTCGCCGCCAGCGACCGCCACCTCCCGCCGGCGACCGCGCCACCTCCCGCCGGCGACCGCGCCACCTCCCGCCGGCGACCGCCACCCCCGCCGGCGACCGCCACCTCCGACGACGACAGCTCCTTTCTCCGACGAGGTACGTCGGCAAATAACCCGACAGCGACGGACGAACGTCCGGACGTTCGTCCGTCGCCGGCGACGAACGAACGTCCTGCCAGGACGTCGCCGATTTATTATTTTATTTTTAATTTTTTGTTAATTTAAATTTGTGAAGTATATTAGATTTTTTAAAATATATTAATTTAGATTTTCGGTTATTATTTTAGATTTTTTAATTATCATATTGTTTAGAAAAATTTGTTCTAATATTATTTTTAAAATGAAGTTATTGAATTTTAATTTTTCATATTTCGAAACTAAGTTAATGTTTCCTGAATTTAGACTTTTAATTGCCATATTTTAAGAATATGTAGTGTTTTTATTATTGTAATTTATTATTTTATGAATATTGTAATTACCATATTTTTAGTAGGATTTTTTATAATATTATTTGTAGAATGAAGTTCTTTAACTTCATTTTTTATTATTTTGAAACTAAGTTAATGTTTACTAACAATAATTTAGACTTTGAAGAATATTTAGCGATTTTATTGTAGTTTATTATTTTATGATATTGTAATTATCATATTTTTTAGGATGGATTTGCTATGATATTATTTTTAGAATGAATTTCTTGAATTTTATTTTTTTATATTTTGAAACCATGTTAGTATTACTGAAAATATTTTTCTTGTATGTATTTCTTGAAGTTGGTCAAGTTCGGACTTCCGGATATCACTACATCAGATAATGAGTAACACTGTTAGTGAGTTAAACTTTTTAATTTTGGAATCATGTTGAATTATTTATTGTTATGATGAAGTCTAGTAATTGATAATATGCTTAAATATTTGCTTTACAATGATACATATTGTTTGAAAAATGTTGAATTATTGATTTTACTATCTTGTTGATAATTTAATTAGTACGTGTCTACTTGTTGCATGTTGAAATATTAGGATTTGGTAGTTAATCATGTTAAATGTGCTAATTTTTTATTGAAAATGTATTGGATTAGTTAATGTTCAAATATTGAATAATTGTTAACAACGTTGTGTTGTTGATAATTTAATGAGTACGTGTCTACTTGTTAAAAACTTTTTATTGCATATTGAAATATTAGGATTTGGTAGTTAATCATGCTAAATGTGCTAATTTTTTGTTGAAAATGTATTGGATTAGTTTATGTTCGAATATTGAATAATTGTTAATAACATGTTTAATATTTTTTAATAAGAAGATAAATATAAAATCTAATATTGCAAACAAGTCATCAAATTTTCTAAAACTTATATAAGACTCAATCCATTTTCAAATTGTAAGAATTCAATTTACAACAAACATTACAAGTCATGAAAAGTGTTGAAACTTATGTAAGACTCAATCTATATCAAATTGGAATAATTTAATCTACAACAAACATTTCAAAATTAGTATCACTAATAAGATAAATGTGTTTATTTTAGGGAGATCCGGAAGATAAGGGAGACAACACACACTAAACCCCCACTCTTAAGCGAAGGCTTGGATCGTTCATTCAATTGTTCGACCCTCAGCATCTCACACAACTGTGCTTTCACACTCTCATTCCCTACAACCATATCTTCACCGACTGGAATCCCAAGCAACACTGCAACGTCGTGGAGCGTGATGGTCATCTCTCCAAAAGGCATGTGAAAGGTGTTGGTGTCAGGCTGCCACCTCTCCACAAATGCCACAAGTAAAGGTCCGTCCAAGTGCTGGATCGAGCAGTCCAACAACTTGCGCAACCCTGTCCTCTCAACCAATGCTGCAACACCCTCACTCTGAAATTTGTAATCTTTCAAATAATTGACTGCCAATGCTCTAGTCGACAACTTGAATGAATCCATTCGGCGAGCCCCTAAACCATCATCCCATAATCGATAAGCCACATGACCTCCAAAACTAGGAATCAGGCTATGATCGATAGGCCCCCCCGGCCCACTCCTGTCAAGAATCCACGAATCAGCTTCTCTCGCCTTCTTCCTCTTACTAGTGCTGCCCTCCTCCGAATCGGGTCGTGATGACTCAAAACGACCACGAGCCCCACGTCTAACATGAACAAACTGAGAGGACGAAGAAGACACAAAAGGAGCCTCGGGCTCTAATCTAGGTCCATTAGAACCACCTGCACTCGGATGGTTGCTCTCGAAGAAAGCATCATTTACATCCGGGAAGTCATCATAATTGTCATCACTGCCATCATACTCATCCACTCCCTCAAAAGCTGTATCTAAGTCAAAAGGCACGGGAGGCGGGGGAGAAGGATTCTCCACAAGTCTAGCACGTCGACGCTCATTCTCGGCTTCCTCACGACGCGACCTCAATACTATACGGTTGGTCACCCTCGACGGCTCTACCTCCTTCAACTTCTTCTTTCCTCTTGTATCCACCATTTTCTACCTATTAAAATTTGAATTAAAATTATTGTCAGATTATTATCATCATGTAATAGTTATTAGCAATGTTCATATTAGCAATGTTCATATGATAATTGTTAGTTCTCATATAATAAATTTTTATATTCAAATGTTCAAGGTTCGTATATTTGTCTATTATAATTTAACATTCGTATATAATTTCAATTACAATAAAATTATCATCACAATATAATATTCGAAATTATAATGAATTTCACAATAAATTCTAACTTAATTTTCTTGCTTAAATTGTCTATTATAATTTAACATTCGTATATAATTTCAATTACAATAAAATTCCCATCACAATATAATGTTCAAAATTGTAATGTATTTCACGATGAATTCTAACTTAATTTTCTTGCTTAAATTGTCAATTGCAATTTAAGGTTCGTACAACAATTAATACTTACTATGAAATAAAATTCTATATTTAAATTATTAAACTTTCTTATATTTATCAATTAAAATTTACCTTTCCTATCTAATTTCAATTAAATGAAAACATTAACCGACATAATTTTCGTATATATTAAATATTAACATATTTAAAGAAGATAATTAACATACATAATTTAAATCATAATTAAATGAAAATATTAACCGACATAATTAATTAGAGTAATTAACCTACATTAAATCATAATAATTAAAGCATATAATTAACCTACATAATTAAAGGAGATAATTAAAGTAATTTTTTAAATTAATTTAAAGTATATAATTAACCTACATTAAATCATAATAATTATAATAAATAATTAACCTAAATTAAAAAAAAATTTATTTGACTCGTCGCCGGCGACGGACGAACGTCCTGGCTGGACGTTTGTCCGTCGCCGGCGACGCCTGGGCAGGACGTCGCCCTCGCCGCCGGCGGTCAAACTGCCGTCGAAAGCCGTTTGACCCGGACGTTCGTCCGCCGCCGGCGACGCCTGGGCAGGACGTCGCCCTTGCCGGCGGCGGGTCAAACGGCCGGTCGTCACCTCCTTCGTGCAAAAATTAAAAATTACCTTCGCGAAGCGCTCTGATTTCGTCTCCGGAGAGAGGTCGTCGTCTCCGGCGAGAGGTGGTCGTCGTATTTGAGAGGAAACCGGCGACAGGAGAGAAGGGGCGAGTCACGTCTCCGGCGAGAGCTCGTCGTCGCCGGCGAGAATATTTGGGAGGAATCTGGGAGGAATCCGGCGAGTTGAATTGGGAGGGAAGGGAGTGTTTGGTTGGAGTTGTAACAAGTTCAATATTTTAAAAGGAAGGAAGGGTAAAATAGTAATTATATTCTCTTATGGCTATAAATAAGAAAAAGTTAGGGCTATAAATAGCAATTCAGATTGGTAATACCCGGTTCTAAAAATGCGGGTAGGGTACGAGTATGATAATTGTTAATACTCGCCCCATTGTACCTGCCCCCGCTAACTAACTGATAGATATGATGTATTGTGTTTTTGTTTGTGTGGATTGTAGAAGCAAAAACAACTACTATTGGAGGGAGAAGTTAGAGTGCTAACTTTATAAGAGTTAGCACCGTGCTAATAAAGGGCTTATTTGGTATTTTGAAATATTAAAAAATAAATTAATTTAAATCAAATTTAATTTTCTCTCTCCTGTTTTTATTATCCATCTTTTATCGAAAATTACCACTAAATTCATTAATACTTAGATTAATAATATTTTTGGCTGTTTATAGTAGCGATTTATTGATTTTTAGTAGTGATTTAATTGTTAGTAGTAGTGATTTAATGATTTTTAATTAATAGTGATAAATGATTTATATTAGTAGTGTTTTTGTGAGTTATAGCAGTGATTTTACGTATTTAAAAAATACTAATAAGTAAAACACTACTAATAATGAACAAAAGACCGGATTGCTATAAGAAAAACTACTTAAAATGACTACTACATACTAATATTTACAAGAATAATCACTGCTGGATAAATCACTACTAAATACAAACATATAATCACTACTACATCAATGTATGTACCCTGATCTCATGAATGTGAATTTTTTTTTCTCTATAAGGGTATGTCACCCTTATAGAGAAAAAAAAATTCACATTCATGAGATCAGGGTACATACATTGTCACCCTATAAGAGAAAGACGATTTACCTACTTCCCATCGTGAATGGAAGCTCTGCACCTAAGGAAGGCTGGTTACAGCTATACTGAAACGTCTCTTATCACTTTTATCCTATAAAGATACTATCCCAGGAACCTAAGGGGCGTAGCGAGCAATCAAAAGCTAATCTAATACCTCATGGTCTACTAAAAAAGGAACAGTAGCTTGGTATTGGTTCGAATCCAATACATGAGTAGTTGGCGTTATCAGCCCAACCCTCTGAAAAAAATCCTCATAGGCCCGTCCAATAATCATGTTGTCTCTCGAACCAACAAGCAACGGTAGTTGGCTAGCTAAAACACAACACCAAACTACGACCAAGTATAATCGCAGTATGGAAATGCAATTTAGTGGGTTCAGTTTTATTTATCAACCCGAGGTCTAGATTTACTGTATAATCCGTGTAATTATGTTATATGGCGGAGAAAGTTGAGTGAGAATGAGTTTAAACTAAAGGAGAAAGAAAGCAGCAAGTTGTTCGGATTTCTAAAGCAAGAGAAGAGTCACTCGGGAATGAGTCCCCCTAGCTCTTCAATTAGGTCCAAGTTGTAATTCCCTTTGGTTGTTTTACAGTTGATTAGACTGCGGAAGATCCGAAAATAGCTTGGAATCTCTTAAGCTGACCAAACCCTCTTAGAAAGAATAAACGCCAGGCACCTAGCCTTCACCGGGATATACTGCTAAGGCGATTCACACAGATCTTCTCTACTTAGAAAGAATTCCAATACAAAGCAAAGAATTGACTGACTCTTGTAAAATAAATTCACTACTATCAATTGAAGAATCTCTATCAACCTAATTAGATTCTATCTATCATAGGTTAAAGCAGAAGTCAAGAGAATTTGATCAGGATTCAATTGACTCAATAAACATACCTCAATCGATTAAAATCATCTAGTATAACATTCCAAAAGTCATTACAAGCAAGATCCCTAACACATGGAACTATGGTTCTTCATACCCAAGTGAGAAGGAGGTTTACTCCATAGAGATAGAGAGAAAAACACAAATTAGAGGAATCATACTCATAATGATGTATATGATAAGCTCAGGGATGTCAATCTTCACTCCAAGGGGCGAAATCCAAGCATAAATGGTGAAAACACACCTTGAAATTGCTCATATGGTTTGTCCTTCGTCGCTTTCTCTCTCTAGAAGTCTATTTTTCCCTTCAAAGTGGAATCTCCCTCAAAATATGAGCTCCTCCCCAATAAGACCCATACAGGGATAAAAACACGGCCTCTTACTCCAAAAAGTCGGCCGTGTTTTAATTTGAAGAGGTCGTGTTTCAAAATGACGATTATGTGAAGTGCAGAGGAAAAACCCCGCCTCTGACACAAGGTTGTGTTTTTCACAACAGAGGATGACTCGTTCCAACTACAACATCCCGATCGACGGCCAAGTATAACTGCCAACCGGGTGTAGCATAAGGCAAGCAAAAAAATAATTTATTGTACCACGAGGATCTAGGCTTACCCTACTTCAGGTTTAGGGTTCGTTATCTAGCCATCCTAGAGTATTGAATAGGAAAAAGCTACACTAACCAACCTAGCTACCCACTAACCTAGCTATTTACAAGGTTTGGAGCTCTCTTGGGTTGAATCATCCTAGGTCCTTCCTATGGATCGATGTTGGGTATCCTCCTAGCTCGATCGAGTCAAATACTCTACCGTTAGGAGATTGACTCCCTCGGGAATGACCCGGAACGGCGAATCGATGAATGGGGTGTGCTCTACTCAACCTAGGGCAACCCTATATCGTAGGAGATTGATGGAATCTACTCCATCGGGGATTACCCGGACGATATAGGACGAGGAGTGACCCAAAAACGCAAATAATGGGCTCTAAGGAGATTTTCTCCCTCCTAGGTCAAAAGCTCAAAACATGAAAATGGAAACCCAACTCATGCAATTCATTAAAACATCCATCAATTAAGTAAAATCATCAATCAAACATAGAATTTGTCACATACATCAACAACAAACCAAAACCTAGACCTAGGGTTCTTAAACCCAAGAGAAGAGGGTGAGTTTCTAGAGAGAGAAGAGAGATATTACAAATTGGAGCCCAAGATCTTCTTCTTCTTCTTCTAGGCTTGATTCCTTGCTTTCAAGCTTGATCAATGCCTTCAATTAAGCTCCAGGATCACTCAAGAACTCACTCTCTCTCTAGAACTCCCCTTTGGTGTTTCGGGTCGAAATCCTAGAGTAAGAAACTAATTCCTCTCCAAAAACCAGCTTCCCCCTTTTCTTCCTTCTGCTGCTCACTTTTATACCCAGATCGAAGGCTGGTCACGGTCTGAGTTCACAGCCGTGAACTCAAAGCCTAGACCGTGATCTCGGCTAGAAACACGTCGTCTCACTACAACACTTCACGGCATGGATTTAAAGTTCACGGTCGCGTGACCGTGAATTGACAGGGCTCTAGTGAGACGCGAAAACAATCTGGATCCTCCGCACTTCATGGTCACGGGCTTTTCGACCTCTAATCGACCCAAAACTGGTCCTCAACCTTCTCACACGTGCTAGGACCTGAAATGTAACCAAACAAGCACAACCTAGCGTAGAATAGGTCAAGGGATGGTGATCTACTAAGCAAAACAGACAAGAAATGAGGCGTGAAATGTGTACATTTGGACCGAATCAGAGGGTGTGTTTGAGTGCATGTTTTTTAACAAATCTGTTGCCCGGTTTTCGCGATCGACCTTCTTTCACCTCCAAATGTCCTGAAACTCGTCCCCAAGCCATATCTACATACTAGGACCTGAAATATGACAAAAAAACACAACCTAGCGTAAAATAGGCCAACGATCAATCGCTACTCTAAACGATCAAGAATTGAAGGGGAAAACATGTGCAAATACTGTGTTATCATATTCCCCCACACTTAGCCGTTTGCTTGTCGCTATGCAAACCAAGTCAAACACAAGGTAAGCTAAAAAAGTTTTAACCATGCGAACTTTGGAGACATATCATAAACGCACAAAACACACGAATCATATTGGCTATAAGACATCAGCACTTGAACAACAACAACAACCTAGAGAACCACCATAGATGACATTCGAGTGCAGCAAAATCGGGTAGAAGAATAGTCTCCCTTCTGTCCACCGACCAACATAGACTCGACTCAACCACTCATTCAAAATAGTCACTCATGCATAAAACTCAAGACATCAGAATCAAGACCGAGCAATCTAGGTCCTCACCGGAGTATATACTATGAAAATTGAATCACTCAGTCTCGACCAGTGGGGTCAGGACAGAATTTGATGCAAAATGTGTGCATACTCATACTCTCAATCCCTAACGTCACTTCACCATGACACGAATGACGACGGAAGGCGGCGACTGGAGAGTGGACCACTCATGAGCAAGATACTGGAAGGGGACCATTCCAAAGGCATAGAGCTAAAATAGCACAACATACAATGGGTGATGGACATAGCAAACCATAGTTAAAAGTGTATAATCCAAAATTAAAACAAAAGAAAAAAAATGAGATTGAAGCAAACACAGGCAAACACAGACTGAGGCGACGTGGAACCACGAGCAAACACAATCGAAAACACGGCCATTTTCCCTCAGTGTCGCGCCCATGGTTTTTAAGCCGAGAATTGCCAGATGAAGAGGTAAAACACGGGCTAGCAGAGGGAAAAAACACGGTCGCGTTTTACCGTCAACACACTCGTTCTTTAACTGCCAAACCTTTCTGTTGCCCTCTAAACACTGCATTTTCAAGCAATCAACACGTCCGGGCTCCGACTCAAAAATCCACACAACCACAACCAAAAATATGACACCCAAAGCCACGGGGCAGACTTAGAAAGACTCAAAACAGACACAAAGACTCAAAAGACCCAAAAATAAAATGAGGCAAAGGATAGAAATGCAAACCGAGGTGGGGTTGCCTCCCCACAAGCGCTTCTTTATCGTTTTTTAGTTGGACGCCAATAGTGGATGCTCAGGGCGGTGTAAGAACAGGTGCCTCCAAGAGCGGATCAACATCGCTCTTGAGGTACAACTTCGGATGGTGGTCATGCATACGGAGGGTGTGGCCATCAACACATGTCAAATCCACCTGGCCATTTGTTAGGATGCAAGCGAGTGAGTACTCGGATGGACAGGGTGGTCGTGGCTCAGGGGCTTGGACCAGCTCATAGTGGTCTCCATCTTTCTTTTTGACAGGCTTGGCCGTCTGGAGCTTCGGCCACCACTCCCCCGCGAACTTCTCTTTTGGTGATTGGGGTAACTAGAGTGGTGGAGAAGGAGGGGGCATAGAGTCCTGCAAAATGGGGACCATAAAAGGATGCATGACAAACTCGTGCACCTGGTGAGATTAAGCATGGACAAGCAAGGATGTAGTCATGTTATTATAAATAGAAAAAGTTATATGCTCCTTACCATCTCTCAAAACCAGGGTCCCATTATGCATATCTATGAGAGCCTTGGCGGTGGCCATGAGAGGCCTACATAGTATAAGGGGCACTTTTATGTTCTCACTGATGCCTAAGACAACAAAATCCGTAAGATATAAAAATATGTCAACCTTAACTAGGAGGTCTTCCACTATGCCTCTAGGATGAACAATGGATCGGTCAGCTAATTGGATACTCATCCTAGTTGCAGTTGGTTCATCTATGCCTAGTTTCTTGCACAAGTTACATGGGATAACATTAATACTAGCGCTTAGATCCGCCAAGGACTTCTCTACATGCAATTTACCAATAGAGCATGGGATTGTAAAACTACCTGGGTCCCTCTGCTTTTGCGGAAGCTTGTTCTGCAGAATGTCCGAGCACTCGTCACTGAGCTACATAGTGGACAAATTGTTCAACTTCTTTTTATTTGAGGGAGAACTTTCAGGAACTTTGCATAATTGGGCCTATGAGACCATGCCTCCACGAATGGAATTTGAATATGCAGTTTCTTCAACATTACCATGAAGTTCCCAACTCGGCCTCCAATTGGTCTTTATATAGTCGGGTAGGAAAAGGGAGCTGAGGTTTATATTCAACCACTACTAGCTGGGATGGTGGAGATTGAACCTGTCACTCCTTTTCCTGCACCGGGTCTTTTTTTTGTTGTTGCTCTGAGATGACAATTTGTGCCTCATTTGTGAGCTTTGGTGGCTCATTGTCAGCCACCTTCCCACTTCTCAAAACAATGGCATGCAAGCCCTCCTTCTAGTTTTGGAGGTTGGGCAATGGTTGCCTTGGAAGTGTGCAACCTGGTCGAGAGGCAAGAGCGCGTCTGCGAGGTGCTCGATCTTAGTGTCCATGTCCTGTAGAAGTGCCTGCTGGTTCCTATGGCTAGCTTTAATCTCCATGAACTGCCCCACAAACAGTTTCATGAATTGATCCATTTTACTGAAATTTTGGGCACTAGTACTAGAAAGGGTGCTCACTATGTCTCTCAGTTCTGGCAGATGATCGCCCTGTGTTGGGGTTGATGGAGGTGCGCCAGGTTGCTGGTATTAATGCTTCTGTTGGGGCTATTGCAGTGGGTCATTTTGTCCCTGTATGGACTGGTAGACTGGCTGGGGAACCTGGCCTGGACGGGGCTGGTACTGCTGCCTCTGATGTTGATAAACTCCTGCAAAGATTGTTGGCTTGGTGTTGCTGGTGCCACCCCAGGAGAGGTTCGGATAATGGCGCCATCCTTCATTGTAGGTGTTGCTGTAGGGATCGAAACACTTGGCATTGTTAATGAAATTCAGCTGCTTCTGCGATGTACTGGACTCTCTCATAGCCTTACAATCCTCCATCATATGATTGGTGCTCTCGCACCATTGATAGTACATCACCTGTGGCTGGCCTGTGCCCGGGACCATCCCATTTCGATCAATCACCATAATCACCTTAGTGACCACATTCACTAGGTCATACGCCTGAGTATTCATAGCATGCTCAACACGACCCGGTGCTCACCGAGATCTCCTTACAGACCCGCAATCCTAACCCTGCCCTGCCATTTCTTCAAAGAGTTGGTTCAACTACGATGGCGTCTTGGTTAGCATGTTTCCGCCATAGATTTAGTCAATCAGCTGCTTGTCTTCGGGAAAGAGAGCCCAATAGAAGGTGCCCATCTTGAAGGCATCATCGAAACCATGGTTGGGGCACTTCAAGAAGAGACCCGAGTATCTCTCTCAAGCATCCCGGTAAATCTCGTCCTCCTCTTTTGCAAAATGGGTAATCTCCTTCTGCATATCCGCTCTTTTAGATGGCGGATGGTAACTGTTCAGGAATTTATTGGCTAGGTCGGTCCATGTGGTGATCGACCTGGGGGGCGGTTGTCCAGCCACTTCTTGGCTAGGTCGGTCCATCAGGAATTTATTGGCTAGGTCGGTCCATGTGGAGAAAATGCAGGAATTAAATGCTAAAGTAAAAAACTTTCACGTTTATGCAATAACCTAGCAGTCCCTGGCAACGACGCCAAAACTTGATCCGCTACGACACAACACCAAACTACGACCAAGTATAATCGCAGTATAGTGGGTTCAGTTTTATTTATCAACCATGGGCCTAGATTTATTGTCTACTCCGTGTAATTCTGTTATCTAACGGTAAAAGTTGAGTGAGAATGAGTTTAAACTAAAGAGAAAGCAACAAGTTGTTCAGGTTTCTAAAGCAAGAGAAGAGTCACTCAAGAATGAGTCCCCCTAGCTCCTCAATTAGGTCCAAGATGTAATTCTTTTTGGTTGTTTTACTGTTGATTATACTGCGGAGATATGAAAATAGATTGGAATCTCTTAAAATGATCAAGCCCTCTAAGACAGAATAAACAACAGGCGACTAGCCTTCATCGGGATAGATTGCCGAGGCGATTTACATTGATCTCCTCTACTTGAAACCAATTCCAATACAAAGCACTGAATTGACTGACTCTCGTACAATCAATTCACTACTACCAATTAAAGAAGCTCTATCAATCTAATCAGATTCTATCTATCGTAGGTTAAAGAAGAAGTCAAGAGAATTTTATAAGGATTCAAATGACTCAATAAACATGCCTCAATAAATTAAAATCATCCAGTATAACATTCAAAAGTCATTACAAGCAAAATCCCTAACACATGGAACTAGAGTTCTTCATACCCAAATGAGAAGGAGGTTTACTCCATAAAGATAAAGAGAAAAACACAATCAGAGGAATAATACTCATAATGATGTATACGATAAGCTCTGGGATGTCAATCTTCACTCCAACGGTGAAATCCAAGCTTCAATGGTGAAAGCCCAGCTCAAAATCGCTCATAGGGCTTTTTCTTTGTCACTTTCTCTCTGTAGAACTCTGTTTTCCCATTCAAATTCGAATCTCCCTCAAAATATGAGCTCATCTCCAATAAACCCGCACATGGGTAAAAACACGGCGTCTGACCCCAACAACCCAGTCGTGTTTTAAAATGACGATTATGTGAAGTGCAGAGGAAAAGCCATGCCTCTGACACAAGGCCGTGTTTTTCACAACAGAGGGTGTGTTTGAGGGCATGTTTTGCACCAGCTCTGCTGCTCGGTTTTCGCGATCAACCTTCTCTCACCTCCAAATGTCCCGAAACTCGTCCCCAAGTCATATCTACGTACTAGGTTCTGCAATATGACAAAAGAACACAACCTAGAATAAAATAGATCAAAGAACGATCAATCGTTACGCTAAATGATCAAGAAATGAAGGAGAAAACATGTGCAAATAATGTGTTATCGATAGTTCTTCTTTGTAGAAATCAATTTCGTGAGGCTTCTCCGACATATACATATCTACCACACAAAATTCAGCTTTACCCCGAACTGGGAATTGGGTATTGTTGATAACAAGAAATTAACTTGTGGGTTTCGCAAGGTGAGACAAAAGGGCAGCGGAGTGAAGCCATTGGTGAAAGTTGAGCTCTGTTTTTGGTAGTCTTCTCTATCGGTTCAATATGAAGGCGGAAGATTGAAGGGACATAGAGACATATGGAGAGAATTGGATTTGGAAGCGAGTGGAATAGTTTAGAGAGAGAGAGAGAGAGAGAGGAGGGTGCATGAAGTAAAAGCTTTGGGCTTTGAGAAAAAGGGGGGGGGGGGGGGGGGGGGGGGGGGGAAATGGGATGGGTCTCCTGATGGCGAGACCTTCTTCTCGAGTGGCAACTCTTAGCGTCTCCCTGCTCTCCGATGAGTTCGATCAAAAAATGGTAGAGCTTAGAGGAAGGTACAGATTCGTGAGGAATGAGAAAGGGTTTCGGGTATGAAAATGGCCCCTACTATGATCTATTTTACAATTTTGTTTGGTTAAGTGGGATCGGGTTTGGTTCTGGGTCGGGTTGGGTGTATGACATGGCGGGTTTAGTAATGTGGCAGGTCGGGTTTGACCATATCTGACCCAAAACAATGCTGACTAGGCCCTCCCGTTAGCCACATCAGCACATAACGGACTCCATTGACAGAGTTAGATGAAGACTAAAGGAGAGTGACTAAATGTGACATGTTTCAGTAATTCGAGTGACCAAAATTTATATTAATTTTTTTTAGTGATTAAAGATGACACAATCTAGTAATCCCAGTTACCAAATGCGGCATTTACCCTAAATTAAAATAATTAGTAGTTAAAATTATAAGAAAAATATCACTTTTTTGTGTACCAAACAATTATTCATGATTTAGTTAGTTTTTCGTTTCGAATTGTATTTTTTGTCAAGAACTGTTTAATATCAATACCTCGACTTGTTGGGTGATGTTCAATAATATATCTTAGTAAGACATCTCCTCATGAAAAAGTGAACTTAAGTGCACCATACTTTTCTACCCTCTTACATAATATTCAGTTACTATTCTGATAGGAAGTGTAAGTATGAGTTGATACTGAATGATCATCATCTCATCTATAATCTCTAAATGAAACAAAGAAAGTAAAATGAAGAACACATCAAGATTTACAAGATATCTCTATTCTACGTGAACATGACTAATTCGTAGAGCGTGAAACCACTCTCATGCTAGTTATTTGATTATTCCGAAAATAGAATGTTAGGGTTTAACTGCTAATTACAGTTCATATATGCAGAGTTCTACTTCTATTGTAGCGAAACTATGTATGCAGGAACAGACTCGGGAGGTGCAGCATAATCTGCTAGCCCAGAAGCAGGTGGTCTGTAGTAGACTGGATCTGCTCCCGAGATTCAGTCAATTTGTGTTGATAATATGCATGATAAGCGTTGCTGGGATTCAAGAAGTCAAACATAGCATTGTTGGCATTGTGAGCAATGATCCTCTTCTCAAACTCAGGTCCAATTTTGGAAACAAATAGAGTTGTTTTGTCGACGATATTTCCTCTCTTGTAATACCTTTAGGAAGCTGCCCTGTATTAGGGTGGCAATTTATCCATTCATGGGTAATTTTTTTTCAAACCCAAGTAGACCCATTCATTATGGGTAGGGTATGTGTGAGGTGTATATGAGTTTGGGGGGTTTGTAGATGGGTTTGAGTTATTGCTTTCATAATCTAAATGAGTATGGGTTGGATATGCATACCCATTTACTTGAGGGTGTTTTAACTACACATATAAAAATTGGACCTATTTGTAAAACTTGAAAAGTTTAGGTACCAAAATGTGAGACCAAAAAATTTTAGGTAGTAAAATGTAATTTTCCATCGATATTCTGAGGACTTATATGCAAAAAAATAAATTTAGGTACTAAATATGCGTCTATATTAAGTTTAGGTACCAAAATTTAATTTGAATGGGCATGGGTACAAACCCAAATCCATTTGTTAAAAATCCAACCCAACCCAAGTAAGTGGGTACGAGTACAAACCCATCAAACTCTACCCATCAACCATCTATTTGGATTGAATACCCAACCTATGGGTTGGATAGTAAAATACCTATGAGTATGGGCAAAATTGTCATCCCTACCCTGTATGTTGCTCAGCTTCTGAAGGCTCAAGGACCTTCCCAAGTGGCATTCTGAATTGGGCAACAGGGTCAGGCCTTTGAGCTGCTTCAACTTCATCATCAGCAGGAGCAAGTGGAATAGACCAAAGACGCATATTGTCCTTGAACAGAGAAAGTCCTTAGAAAAAGAAAGACCCGAACTTATAAATAAGAAGGAGATGATTTGGAAACAAAGCTCGAGAGCATATTGGTTGAAGGGTGGTGATAAAAACACCAAGTTCTTTCGCTCTAAAGCTACGGTTAGGAGAAAATGAAACACAGTCAAGATGTTGCAGGATGACATGGGAAGAATCTTTAAGTGCCAGAGAGAAGTTACGGGATGCATTAGTGATTACTACAAGAATTTGTTCACTAGGGGTCCCATCCCAAATTATGATTTTGTAGTGCAAGCGTTGAAATGGAATCACCCCTGCTATGAATGAAAGATTTTTGAAACCTTTTAAAGCGGAGGAGATTAAATAGGCTCTCGATCAGATGGGCCCTAACAAAGCTCCAAGATCGGACGGCTTTTCTGCTGGCCGGTTTCTTTCAGCAGAACTGGAATTCTATCGGTCCTAAGGTAACAGAAACAACCCTAAACTTCTTAAATGGAGGAGAGTTACCCCTGATCTTAATTACACTCTTATTGTTCTTATTCCTAAGGTGAAGTCCCCTTCTACAACAAAAGAATTCAGGCCGATCAGCCATTGCCGAGTTGTCTATAAAATCATCTTAAAGGTTTTGGCTAACAGATTGAAGCTAATTCTTGATAACATTATTGCTGAAGAGCATAGTGTTTTTGTCCTGGGGAGATGTATCACCAAGAATGTGATTATTGCCTTTGAATTTTTTTAGTTTATGAAGCATAAAGATAAGGGGAAATAAGGTTTCTTTGCGGCCAAACTCGACATGACCAAGTCCTATGATCGAGTTGAATGGTTCTTCTTGGAAAAGTTTATGAGAAAGATGGGTTTCAACAAAAGGTGGATTGATCTCATTCTTAAATGTGTTACGTCAGTTTCTTACTCGGTGCTTGTGAATGATCATAAATCTTATTGTTTTTCTCCATCCAGAGACTTAAGGGGGATCACCCTATTTGTTCTTGTTATGTGCCGGAGATTTTTCGGCTCTGATTAAAAAAGCAGAGAAAGAAGGGAAGCTCAATGGCATTCAGATTAGGATGAAAGACCCTATGATTTCTCACCTCCTATTTGGAGACGATAGTGTGATGTTTGGGAAAGCTACTCTTAGTGAATGTTATCAGTTGAAGGGGCTCTTGAGTACCTATGCTAAGGAATCTGGTCAATTGATAAATTTCAATAAATATGACATCTCTTTCAACAAAAATGTGAGAGTCGGCAGAAGACTTGAAATATGTGGTACTTTGGGGATTAAGGAGGTGGAAAAACACCCTTAAGTGTCTAAGACTCCCCACGGTGGTGGGCAGATCGGAGAAGGTGTTTTTGAGAAGATTAAAGAAAGAGTTCGAAAGAAGTTGAAAGATTGGAAGAGTAGAACCTTCTTTCAGGCGGGTAAAGAAGTCTTGATTAAATTTGTGGCTCAATCCCAATTCCTCTACCCTATGTATGTTTTCTTGATTCCGGAGGATACTCTTAAGGAAATCCAACGAATGAACTCCAATTTCTGGTGGGGACAAAAGGACAAAGAAACAAAGATCCATGGGCTCAAATGGGAGGAGCTCTGTGCTAATAAAGATGTTGGTGGAATGGGTTTCAAAGATTTACGTGCTTTCAATTTTGCTATGCTTGGTAAGCAAGTTTGGAGGATTTTGGATAAAACAGGCTCATTGATGGCTAGGACTCTCAAGTCTAGATATTTCCCGAATGCAGATATTCTCAATGCTAAAGAGGGATACATACCTAGCTTTATAAGGAAAGTATTGTCACTGTAAAGCATAAGGTGGAAGAGGGTTTCAGATTGAGAGTGGGAGATGGGGAGTCAATCCGGGTTTGGGAGGATGCGTGGATCTCTGGAAAGAGGATCTATCACGTTGATCCTCAACCTTTCACTATGGACCATAATGAGATGGTTAGCTCTCTTATCAACTAGGAAAGGGAGGTTGGGACAGGGACAAGTTGCGTGAGAGGTTTTCTAGAAGTGATTGTGATCTCATATCCATAATTCCAATATGATTTCCACTCAGAAATGACAAGCGGGTTTGGTTGGATATTGAGGATGGTGTCTATCCTATTAAGTCTTCCTAATACATGATTAGGGAGCAACATCGAGACTACCTGGTTAGTGAGTATGTCCCTTCTGACGAAGACTTTGAATTTTGGAAATAACTATGGAAGCTACTAGTGAGTGTGCCGCCGAAAGTGCGCCTATTTCTTTGGAAAGCTGGAAGGAATATCTTACTTGTGGGTAGCCACATCGAAGAGTGGATTGATTATGCGTGCCCGAATACCCCTTTTGTGGTCTCCTGAAGAACCAACATCATGCTTTGGGGGACTGCATCTGGATCAGAAACAGATGGTAGACATGGTAAGAGAAAGAGATGTATGAGATTGGCGACGGGAAATCTTGTCTTGAGTGGTTTAAAGAAAAAGAGAAAATCCAACGTTTCCGTGTTGTTCTGTGGAAAGAACGTTGCAATAATCTGAACAACAACATCAAATTGGCTAAGGATGAGATCATCCCCAGAGCTTTGGCCTAGCTTCGCTCATTCCTTGATTCTCATAGTTCCATGGAGCCTCTCTCCTCGACATGGAACAGAGCTTCGAGTTCCGACAGTTGGTCACCCTGCCAGAGGAAGCTTTCAAATTGAACTCCAAAGCTAGAATCTTGAAGCATACTGGAATTGGGATGGGTTGCATCATTCGATACTGGAGGGGTGATTTCAAAAGATCCACCACTCTGAAGGAGAAGGGAATTGTAGGTCAATCGAGGCTGAAGCGAGGGCGATTGTAATGGGACTACGAGAAGCAAATAGAAGAGAATATAGCTCTCATTGTGGAATCGGACTGCCAAGTTCTTATATGGAAATTGATCAAGCGGGAAGGGGATCAAATGAGGTGGGGCTTTGGTGTGAGGAGATTTGGAGTTTGGCGGAGGTTAATGCGAGTCTTTCTGGGATCCCTTTGAAGTGGAACTTCTCTCCTCGTAAGAACAACAGTGTAGCTCACTGGCTGGTGCACTCGGTTGGTTTATGGGATCGTCAGATGGTCTGGGTGGATAACCAACTACTTTAATTATTGTGTTTGATTGAGGCCGATCAGGTCCCATTGTAGCTAACTAATGAAATGAATGGCATTCAGGTTCCCGTAAAACAGTTTGTGCCTAAGACTTGAACTACCATAAACATAAAACATATTACCTTTATAGTTTATACCCGACTAATTGGCCCGTCTATGATTAATCTGGCTCAAGATAGGTCAGTAACATTGGTTACTCACGCATAACTAACTAAATATGAACTTTCCTTTTTAAGTGGATCCAAAGATCTAGATATTTGCACATGTTTTCCTCGATATTTGCACATATGTTTCTCTTCATTTCTTGATCGTTTAACTTGGCAATTGATCGTTCATTGGCCTATTTTATGCTAGGTTATGTTACTTTGTCATATTTCAGGTCCTAGCACATACAGTGAAGCATAGGCGCAAGTTTCAAGTCAATCGGAGATCAATTGACGACTCGGGGGGGGGGGGGAACTTGGGCATGATTTGAGGATGAATGGATTTCTACCTTATTTTATTGACAAATAATCGTGTAATCTTGTCATTTGAAGGAAGAGGAAGAGACTACGAGCATCTGGGATCAAATGACACCTGAATCGGAAGTCAAACAAGCTCAACGAAGCTTAGGAGTGCATTCTAGATATTGTGCACGGCCGTGTAATATTGTGGACGGCCGTGTGAGTTTTCCAGGAGGTTTGCATGGCCAAAAACTCAATTTGCACGACCGTGCAAGTCGGGGGTGCAAATTTAAGCGGGTATTAAGTGTTGTTTTGTGATTTTTGTAGAGAGAGTGGGGTTTTGGATCCCAAACACCCAAGGGACGAACCAAAGAGAGAGAGATAGGGTGATCTAGAGCCATTCTTGGAGCTATTTTGGAGGATTCTTCATCATTGAAGCTCAAGGAACAAGTCTAGACACGAAGATTGAAGATCAAGAAATTTATACTGCATTCTCTCTCTTCTCTATGGAGTAACTTCCCTTCACTTAGGTTTAGAGGAACCCTAGCCATGTCTATAAAATATATAAAGACTTTTCCAATAACCACATTCACCGTTTCAAAAATCCAGCCCTCCTACGCATCCACATTAGCACCCTTTCCACCAATCAGATTTTTTCTTAACTTCCCTTTCCACCAATCAGATGTTTTCGTAACTTCTTTTTTTCTTTTCATTATAATTTTACTTTGTAGTTATTCTGTACTCCAATTAGATTGTGCCACTTAACGCACACTCTCTCTTATTTTTCAATCACCATACTATTCTTATTCGATCAATATTTTTTCCGCTTCAACTCAGAATTTAAATTTTGTTGTGCAAAAAAATAAGATTTTATATGATCTACTCAATGATACCCATTTTGATATAAGTTGAATTTTTTTCTTTCAAAAACATTATCACAATCATATATTCACAAGTCACTCTCATATTCGATAGTTGCTAAACTATATCAATATCGTTCGATTCTACCGTCATAAAGTATATACTACCATAGATCACAAAACAAATTTCTTATTCTAATGAGTTACTAAATTATATCAATGTTTAATTTTGTACTATCATAATAATAATGCACAACAATTTCATGGGTGTTAAACTATTGTCGTGTGGTACAAACTAAATTACCTTAACGAAAAATCACTTTCGGCCAACTGATCAAGCTCAAAGGTACACATGATTCGGGATGAGAGACGACAATGATAGCCTGAACAAAATAGACAATGTAGGAGAAAAAATATTCCATAAAACATATTTCAAACAAAATTTACCCGGCCAACAGACCAGGTACAAAGCTAGTTTGTTTGATTGGATAACTGTATGAGTATTCCTACTTGATAATCTTGAGTTCATTTTCAATCTATGCATGTTTTCACGATTCAATTATTCTTTAGTCGAGATTATTGATTCTGCTTTGATCCTATGAGAGCGAATACCTGATTAGGTCAATAGAGCACCATAGATTGATAGTATTGGATCGATTTCTTTAGTCGAGGGTCGATTCAATACTTTGTATTGATTGAGAACCTCATTCGATAGAGGGAATCTAGTTCAGAATGCCTTGATCGGTTGTTCTAGAGAAGGATACATCCCTCTAGGCAATTGACTCAAGAGGGCCTTGATTTCTTTAGTCGAGATTCAAGGTCTAGTCAAGGATTCTCCGCATTGTGAATGAAAGTGAAATAGGTTAGAGATCATCAACCATTAATATGCTAGTGGCTAGAGGAAGTCATACCTAAGTGAGTTCCCAACCTGTAATTAGTAGTCTAACCTAGTTTAGCTAGTTGAGTAGTTTAGTTAATCAAACCTCAATATGATTTTCGATATTTATTACTTGGACCACTATTTTGCAGTCCCTTTCATTGGTTACACTTTGCCATTGTAAGGAGTTGTGTCGTAGCGAGTCAAGTTTTTGGCGCGTTGCCGGAGATTTGAAATATGGATCCTCATGGCTTCTCCAACCGTTGGGGGTATCCACCACCACCCGATTGGTATTACCCCGAGACTTCCTGGAGCAATCAAGGAGGAGAAAACTATGGATTCGGGTTTCAGTACAACCCCTTACTACGAAGAACAACCAGACCATTGAGAACCTCAAGAACAATATCCTTATCAAGAAGAATTCCTCCCACAACCAAAGGGACCATCGGAGCTAGAGTTAGCCATGGCGGCCTTCCCGTGCCATTATGCAGAGCCATGCTACACTCCACGGCCATATCCAAACTATCAATTGAAGCTTCTCGTGGAGCAGTTTATTCGGGACACCGAGAGATCCTTCCCCAAGATGGACCTTATAATCAAATTAATGGCTCCTTCGGTTGTTCCTCGTGACCCTTCCTTTCTCCGTGAAATGGAGGAGACTATTAAGCACTCAGCAAAGCAAACAAAGCGGGTTGAGCAAGTTTGTGCACAGCTTGCTCAAAATCACCTTTCTGCTACCATAGAAGAAGATGAGGAGTATGAAGAAGGCTACAAGGACATTATGGAGCAGACAGAAGTTGTCACGGAGAGCTCCCGAGATGATCATGATCAGGAATTTCCTGTTGTAGCCGACTACACCTTCCCACGTCCCACACCGAGCTTTGAAGAGGCGGGCATGAGTGAGGAGATGCAAGATGATCTCATTGAAGAAATTTCTTGGCAACTTGCTCTCCAATCCGTGTTGGAAGAAGAAGAGCGAGAAAGGGTGCGGGAAGAAGTTGTGGAGGATGACGAAAGTGAAGCAGAAGGAGTTCTTGATCTTTTCCCAGGGGTGATACCACATTTTGTAGAAGGAAGAAGGGTTGAGGAAGCAATTGGCATCCAGTCTGAGGAAGAAGTTGAGGTGCAAGAGGCTTGCACCAGCCATGAGTTACTGACACGGTATAACACAACACCAAACTGCGACCAACTGTAATCGCAGTCCGGGAATGCAGTAACGTGGCAAGTTCTAATTATCAACCCAGGGTCTAGATCTACTGCCTACTCCATGAATATCTATTATCTAGTCAAGTGATTGTTGTTTTAACTAAAAGCAGTAAGAAAGCAGGAAATGGTTCAGTTTTCTGAACCAAAGGAAGAATCACTCGGGAATGAGTCTCCCTAGCTCCTTAGTTAGGTCTCCGTTGTAATTACCCTGGGTTGATTTACTGTTGATTAAAATACGGAAGATCCAATAGTAGCTTGGAATCTCTTAAGCTGACCAAGCCCTCTCAGTCCAACTACCCGGCAGACGACTAGTCTTCACCGGGATAGAAAGCTGAGGCTATGAACACAGAACTCCACTACTAGAATTGGATTCCAGTACAAAGCAGTAGATTGACTAACTCTCGTATAACCAATCTACTACTACCGAGTGAAGAAGCTCTAACAACCTAATCAGATTCTATCTATCTCAGGTTGCAGCAGAAATCAATAAAAGCTGATCAGACTTCAATTAATTCAATGAATCATGCATCATTCGATTAAAACAAAACTGTATAACAATCCCAAGTCATTACAATCAAGATCCCTAACACATGGAACTAGGGTTCTTCATACCCAAGTGAGAGAGGGTTCTACTCCATAGAGAGAGAGGAAAACAGAATACAAAGCCATCATACTCATAACAATGGGAAGAATCTGCTCTGGGATGATGATCTTCACTCCTATGATGATCTCCAAGCTCGATTTGATGAAACCCAGCTCCAAGATCGCTTCTAGGATGTGTTCTTCGCACTTTCTCTCTCTAGGGCTCTGTTTTTGCTCCAAAAAGTCGATTCTCTCTCCTTTGGCTCGAATTTGGGTTAAAACCCAGAAATTCCCGACCACGCGTGCAGGCTACACGACCGTGTGACTTTCCCAGCTGCCCGTGTGAGTGTGCAAAACGCGTCGTTTCGATAAGTGAACTTCAGGCACGCTACATGGCCAAAACCACACGGCCGTGTGAGTTTCCAAGATGCCCGTGTGAAATTTACCGAGCCTTAACACGGCCACATGGTTCCCTTACACGGCCAGTGTGGCTTGCCCGTGTAGTTTGGTGTCACACGGCCAGGTTACAAGGCCGTGTGGGTTTTTAGGCGTGCCCGTGTGGCTTTTCCAGCTTTTCGTCAAACGTCCGAACTTCGTCCAATCGACCCCGAACTCATTCCCAAACCTTCATTCACGTACTAGGACCTGATATATCACAAACAAGAACAACCTAGCGTGAAATCGACCTAAAACACGAGAAATAAGACTCAAACGGTATAAGAATGGTGGACAAAAACATGTGTATATATCAAGTCATCAAATTCCCCCACACTTAACCGTTTGCTTGTCCCCATTCAAACCAAGACAGATACAAGGTAAGCTCACATATTTCAATCACACCAACATTGGGGACAAATCATAGAGGCACAGAACACGCGAATCGTACTGGCTTACAAACGTCATCACATGAACAACTTCAACAGCAACCTGGACAACCACCACAGAGGACATTTGAGTGCAGCAAAACTGACTAAAGGAGGAGTCTCCCTTCTATTCATCAACCAACATAGACTTGACTCAACCACTTACTCAAGACAGTCACCTTATGCACAAAACTCAAGATATCAAAATTGAGACCGAGCAATCTAGGTCCTCACCGGGGTAAAGAGTATAGATAATATGAGAAAATGAATCGCTCACTCTCGACCAGTGGGGTCAGGACAATTTGATGCGAAAAATGCGCATGCTTATTCTCTCAATCCCTAACATCTCTTCACCATGACGGTAGCCTCTAAATGCTAGAGCTCACATAAATGAGTGTCATCACTAACTAATCCGGAGGTCTTAGACACAGGTTCAAATGACTGGCTAGGGTCTTGGACATGGGGAAAAGGCCTTTTAGGTGGTGAAAGTATTCATAGCACAAGGTTCCACAATTCCAAACCCAACACAATCACAGCCAATCAAACCACTTACTTTCTTTCTGCCATTCTGCATTACTCAAATTCTTTAGAGCACAAGAGCGAAGGAGGTCACATAAATGTTAGTATTTCCAAGCCAGACTGCCAAGAAACACTACTTAATGGGCACTATTCAGATTTTTGGTGGTGGCTCTCTTTTGCTTTCATTCATTTTTTTTTTCTTTTTGTTTTCTTTTCATTTCTTGATAGAACCACCACCTATGCACACTTTTCAACCACATGCCCAACTTTTTAAGAACTACCTCCAACCCTCACATCTTATTCAGCAGAAACAGCAGAGAACATGTAAAAACCACTCTGTGGAACCTTCTAAGAGATGCAAAAGGGTGATTTTCCATTGTAGGCTGAAAGAAAGGATAACACACGGCTCAAAGGGCGGACTAGGGGGTATGACACATCAGGACAGTCAATTTGGTCGTGGGCTATTCCTATGCCTCCATCATCTTAGCTAATGACAACGTGCATGCTTCACATCATGGAAGAGGGATCTATCGCACAAGAAAGAAACGAGCAGGCTCAACTCTCACATGGCTACCTATATGCTCTATCTCTCATTCTGATTCCCTGAACTAGATGCATAAACGACTATCAAGAAAAAGTGATCAATCCAAGTCACAGTTGGTAAGCAAACAGTTGAATAACTGAACCCCTACACAACTCTACTGCACGTCTCAGTCATCGTTATAGGCTGTCCTAGTCACAATCCAATTGTCGTGCATTAATCCGAAAACCATTCAATTCACCAATCAAATCACAGTGCCAATACAATCAAGCAAACAACAGTACTTGGAGCCCTCAAATCTTAAGATTCGGTCAGCAGACTAGGCTCCAAGTACACATATATAGATTCCATTCCAACCGACACAAAGCACCCCCCCCCCCCACTTAAGCATGACATTGCCCTCAATGGAGCATAGGGAGAGATAAGGGGAACGATGTTACCGGATTGAAATACTGCCGGGAGACTGGAAGTGGACCAGTCAGCGGGAAACAAATGGGACGAACGGAACAGTTCTGCATGAAGGGAACATCAAGAACATACTAGCACACTGTGCGTTAGGGATCAGAGTTAGCCCAGATGGCCACAAAATAGACAATCCACAAAAGAAAAAAAACATAAACGACCGACTCAGTTCAAGCTCCGCACACACATGGAGCAAACACGAAAAGTGTGAAATAAAAACACACTCAGAGGGGCGACGAGTACAACCTACTCGTCGCCAAGGTTGTCCAGATCGATGTCGTTCATGAAGGCATCATCATCATCAGCTGGTGGAGGTGGAAGTGGAGAGTCCTCCCAGGGATTCCTCCAGACTGGCTGCTCGCCCGGTACCAGCTGGAGCAGGTGCTGCTTGACCTCTTGCATACACCAAGATCGGGCCTGCTCCCTTTCGATGCGAGCCAGGGTCACCCCCTGCTGGGTCTCCATACGATCCAGGCGCTCATCATAGGCAGCCATCCGGGTCTGATAGGCGGCCTGGTGAGCCGAATACTGCTGCTGGAACTGGAGGTGATTGTCGAGGAGCTGCTGATTCTGGAGACGCAGCTGCTGGAACTGGTGAGTGAAGTAGTCCTGGCAGGGGAAAGTGGAGCTGCTACCCCCGTACTCGAAGGTGGTGGGGCGGGGGGCAGTAGCATCATCCACATCCTCGTGGTGGACATCCTCAGCAGCCTCATCCTTAGGAGCATCGGGCTGGTCCTCCGCTAGGATCTGAGGTTCAGGAAACCCCGCGATCCACTTGATGTCGCGCTCGACTCGCAGCAGGTGCATGTGCTGGATCGTTTCTTCCCCGAAGACATGAGTGTCCCCCCTGCTCTGTGCAACCCTACAGAGGAATCTGGAAGTAAGTGGCCAGGCGGATGATGAGGGGAATGCAGTGTAGGCTCTTCAATTCTGTAGCACTCTTGTCAAAGATTCTGGCCACCACAGAACCCAGGTGGAGAAGATAGTCCGCCTGGCGGATGGACTGGATGAAGTACATGGCTCTCCTGGTGATGGTGCTGGCACTTTCCCCAGCTGGAGTGTAGGACTTCGCCAGCAAGTGGTGGAGAATGCGGTTATCGAGCTGCAGGGTGCTGGCCTTCGTCCGCCCAGCCACGAAGGGACGCTGGCCTGGCTGAGTTAGGCGGGGTGTACAGCGTCTTGATGTTCACTCCCACCGGATCGTTGAGCTCGGTGACGTAGTCCCAACGCGTGCCTCCACCCTCAGAAGGCAGTGGGATGCCTCACACACATATCGCGTATTACTCAAAAATTAACTAACAAAAACTTGAACGAAAAGCATAAACTAAAAGACCTACGACAGAGATTTTACCCCCTTTACACTCACCTCGAAACTATGACTCCTCGATTCCTTCCTCGAAGAAATCCCTCCTTAGCCGAATTATCTGGGGAAACCTATTAATAAGAAAACCATTTTCTTAGACGAGCTTTCTCGATCTAAAAACCCCTTTATATTTATCCAAACACCCTCTCATCCAAGTCCCATCCTCAAACCTCAAAATCCAGTCCTCGAGTCTCGCTCCAAAGGTCCCTTAACCCCCTTTAAATTTTTTTAGAAATAATCTCCGACCATTTTTCCTAATTATTTTTCTCTTGGATGAATTTTTCACCTAACTTGAACCTTCGTAAAAATTATGATAATATTTTTTCTATGTCAATCATGAGCATCTATACCATGAAAAATTATCAGACCCTTAAAATCCCCTCGGAAAGATTTTTATTTAATTAAAATGAATATTTAAACAATTTCTAAAAATAGAAATACATCTTCAAAAATACCCAAATTAAATGAAAACCATCTCCTAGACCTTCTTCAATTTATAAAATTATTAAAACCAGGAAAATACACCCAAAGAGACTCGAAACAATTTAAAACATCTAAAATAAGTTTCTGCAAATTCCCAGCAGCTTTAGTCACTACCCAAAATCTGTCACTAAAAGTCTGTAACGTCTGTTGCTAAAAACTCAGAATTGCACCCTCACGAAACATTAGGGATGGGGTTTTTGATTTCTTAAAGTGGAGGCCGGCGGCCCCACTATTTATGTATTTTTTTTAATAATAACAATAATAATAGTTATCATTATTATTAGTATTCCTAATCCGCGGTTGCAACTCTTAGTACGTAACCGTTAATCCAACCATCACGTATTAAGGTCGAACCTAAACCCAAAGGTCGGAGTGTTACAAGGTTAGAGATCAATGATCATCAACCATTAATTTGGCTAGTGGCTAGGGAGAATCATACCTAAGTGAGTTCCCAACCTGTAATTAGTAGACTAACCTAGTTGAGCTTGTAGAGTAGTTTAGTTAATCAAACCCTCAATATGATTTGCTAGATAATGAATTGAAGCTGAGTAATAGTAGACCCGATGATACTATATTTATTACGTGGACTACTATACTGCAGTCCCTTTTATTGGTTACACTTGGCCATTGTTAGGAGTTGTGTTTTAGCGAGTCACATACCATATGGTATACTCTTATTTAACACCAATCAATACTATATGGTATAGACTCGTAAAAAATGCCTCAAATTTTTTTGTTCTAAAAATATATCAAAGTGGGTATCATTTTGAAGAGCACAATTAATCATATTTATCTTTGCAAAAAAAAAAAATTCTAACTTAAAATGAAAGAGAAATCGTCCGTTAAATATTTAAGAAGAAAAGATTTAAGTTTATCATAAAAAAGAGAGGATGCTTTCTAAAAAAAAAAGCTAATGTCACGCTAATGTGGATGGGTTACTCATGGTTACTGACCAAATCTACTCTCATTAATCTTGTTTTATCTTATCGATTATCTAAAATGATTGAAATTGTCTATACAGAATAAGATGTAAAACAAATATAAAGAATATGAGTCGACCAATTTCATACTATTAAGTTCACTATCCTAATGATATCAGATTATCAGTCAATATTAAAGTAGTATGATGTATGTTGAATATATTATTTTATATTTACATTACTTTAATAATACTGTTATATCGATATACTATTAGTAAAACCATGATGGTACCACTTTTCATTAAATCGAACGGTGTGATACAGAAGATCGAAAGCATTCAGAGGGATTTTATATTGGCAGACCTAGGTGAGCAAAGAAAGATATATATGGTAGCATGGGAGAGGTGTAAAACACCAAGGAAATGGGAAGCTGGAGAATCAAAGATTTAGAGTTAGTGCGAATAAAATACGCAACTGGAGCAACGAGTTGGAATAGCGGTGATTTTACAGGAGTTATTGGTTGCAACCCGTGGAGGCAAATAATCAAACTGAATACTGCATTTTGGAAGATAGCCATGATGAAGCTACAAACAGGAAGTGATTCATTTCTCGTACAACTATTAGTTTATTGAAAGGACACTAGCTGAGATTTTTTCGAGAGTTGCGGCTGTTGTTGTTTCCCCCACTTGCTAAGACATCACAAATTGTTCACATTAAAAATGATAGGTTAGTTTGGGATTTACCATTTAAGTTCACTCTGAGAGGTGGGGTTGAGAGGGAGAGGGAGAGTCTGATGAATTATTTGGGTACCCTTGATCTTTCTTTCTTTTCTACAGGACTTGATTCTTTGGTTTGGCAGGCACCAACACCAACATCATTTACTGTACAATCCATGTACCAATGGCTGGTCTAAGGAAAAATTCACCCAGATGGAGGATTTTCCCTACAATTTAATTTGGTGGGGGCATATACCTTCTATGATATGTACCTTCATGTGGATAATACAGCAGAAGAAGATACTCACTCATGAAGCCTTTAAGAAACGCGAATGGAGCTTCTCCAGCAAGTGTGTTCTTTGCGTTGCAAGCAAAGACGCTACTCATATTTTTATCACCTGCAAACTTCGTGTGCAAAATTTGGGACATATTGCGGGCATTCGTGTTTGTCAATCAGGTGTCGCCTGACATTACACATACAATCCAAAACTAGCCTCGAAAGAAGTCAACCAACCCGAAAGAATGGTGCACCAGATCCTTTCTTCATGCTCTTTGCTGGAGTGTTTGGAGAGAAAGGAACTACAGGATCTTTGAAGATAGAGCAACAACATAACATTTCATTGCTTACAAAATCGAAAACCTGATTGCAAGATGGCGTATAGTGGTGAATAAGGTGGAAAATGATATTGTAGAAACGTGGCTAGAATCCTTAAAGCGAAGAAATGTGGGAGATGGTGAGTCAAACACTTTATAATCAGTATGTATCTCCGATCAGTAGCCTGAAGGGAGGCTCGGATGTATTTCGGCTTTGTGATCATCTGGGTTGTCCCACAACCTCACTGTGAACCAATATGTATTTTCTTTCTTTGTTTCTGTTTTCATCTTTGCATTTCGTTTTGTTTTTGTGTCTTTTCAATCTCTTAATAAAATTTGTGTTGCCATTACAAAAAAAAAAAAGGTTTCACAAACAATTACTCAAATGAGTTTCTATTATTGATATTAATCGGTTTAATGTTTGACGGAAATATTAAGATGTAGAATATTTAAAGTTGTTGTACCACACCATTTAATAAATATTAAGTATTGATCTCTAATGTATGATCTCATTTTATTCTTATCAGACATTGACTTACTCTAACAGCCTGTTTGGATACAATTATGGAAGAAATGGAAATGGAATTCCATTCATTTTTTATTTTTATAGAATTCCATTTTCAATTCTAGTGTTTGGTATAATTCCTGCAACTATGAAAATGAATTGCACTTTTAGCCATAATAAATAATGTAATATGTTTGTTTTATTTTGGGAAATGAAATATGAATGAGAGAGAAAGAGAGTAAAATGATAGTGGCTCAATAAAATAATAAAAAATACGGTATGCCTACTATGACATGCATGTCACCGTGACATGGACTTTTCGGTCGACCTAATCCTGAAGGCGGTCGGCCGAATTGACTAATTTGGGCAGCACGAGAAAGCATTGCGGTCGACCGCACTTAGTTTAAGTTGTTATTTTTGGTCGACCAGAACAAAACCTCGGTCGGCCATTTCTTTGGTGTTAGAAACAACATGGTCGACCGTAAAGGTATATAGGTCGACCACTTTATGGCAGTCATTAACAAAATGGTCGACCAGATAAGGAAAGAGGTCGACCACATAGAAGATAAGTGTTCTATCAATGTGTCCAATCATTTGACGTAAAATGAAGATCAAGTGTTGGTTTCGAGGTCGACCGAATACAAGAAAGTCAACCTATGCCCCGTGTCTTTTTTGCTTATTTATGTCGATTTGTGTTGTTCTTTTGCTCGTATAAATTATGTTTCAAACCATCATAAATAGTCATAAATAATGATAATAATGACTCATCAATTCATAGCATAACAACTAAACAAACTAACAAGAAATACAATAAAACAGAAATTATAATTGTTCACACATAAAAAAAACTAAAACAACAATCAACAATCGTTTTGACCACTTAACAATAAAAACACACTATCTAAAATCTCTTCGTATTTATAGAGATTTAGGACGTGAATGGGTCGACCCAATTCGTTTTCTTGTCCAATTGTGGAACCTTTCTGCTGTTGGAATCCTTATCCAATACGGATATGGTGTGCATGCGGTCGACCTCTTACTAATGAGGGTACCGGAATTGGGGAAGAAAGGACAGAGATGGAGGGAAAAGGACTCCTCTCTCTCCTCTCCCGTCCTTTGCTCTGGCGACCAACAAAGGGAGATCCGACGCCAATCACGAACGAGGACAGCGATGAGGACAACGGCGCTAGGAGGAGGGCTGGATGACGACGGGAGACGACGAAGACGCCGTTGGCGGTTTCAATTTCGGACGGTGGCGGTTACGTTGGATAAGTGCTCTCTCCTTTTTTATTATTACTATTATTTATTTATTTTCTTTTCTAATTATCCTCCATAATTACCTTGTTTTTTTTATTTTTCTTTCCAAAGCTTTTTCGTTTTATTTTGTTTAACTATGAATTATTTTTTAAAAATTTGTATTCTAGAATAGAAAACGTTAGTCCCATCTTTGTGAGTGGGTTGCAGAGTCCGTTTCGTGCATATTGATTCATAATGGTCTACGACATCGAGATTTGCCGGTGATGGCCCTCTCCGTTGTGGAGCCTATCAATGTTACTCCACGGTGGAGTCTTCCTTTCTCATTTCGTATTGTTTGGCTGATTAGGATGACCAAACGGCAGCTCCAAGATCTTTTTGGACTGCCTTTTTGTTTTCTTGTTTTGCAGGTTACTTCTACCTGCTCCCTCAGTGTGCCTTGTTCGTTTTGATGGCGCTGTTAACCGATTTCGGGGTGGCAGTGTGGGCTTTGTTGGATTCATCCAGAATGGGGAGCTTTCATTCGCACTCGGTAAATTTTGTTTTGGTATTTTTGAACCTTTTCTTATGGAATTATTGGCCCTTAGAGATGCGATGAACTGGTGTCTAACCAGAGGTTTTTTGTCTGTCAAATTCTTTGGCGATTCGCAAATGGTTGTTCGACGGGTGGTGTTGGGTGATCATTGCCATGCGGTTGGAGGCGTTATATTGGAGGATATCCACCGGTTGGCGCAGTCGTTTCACTTCTGTTCGTGTTCCTACGCTCAGCGTAGCTTTAACAGGGCCGCCCATTTTGTGGCAAAACAAGCCCTTTCATCGGAAGTTCGACTACTGGTCGACTTTCGCACGGCGTTATTTTCTTTACTCTGATTATGTGACTTTTGATTATCCCTGTCTATGTTAAAAATAAAAAAAAAAAAAAAAATCTCCGAGTTCCTACTCATGTCCCCTCTCTCCCTCATCCACATTTTCTTCGTATTTATAGAGATTTAGGACGTGAATGGGTCGACCCAATTCGTTTTCTTGTCCAATTGTGGAACCTTTCTGCTGTTGGAATCCTTATCCAATACGGATATGGTGTGCATGCGGTCGACCTCTTAGGTGCACAAGGGTCGCCCTATGAGGTATTTGGGTCGACCTTTCATTCTGTTATACCACCAAAGAGGTCGACCATTTTATGTAGACGGTCGACCGCTTCTCTGAACCTCACATAACTGAATTTGTCAATTCGGTCGACCGCCTTGAGGATTAGATCGACCGAAAAGTCCATGTCACGGTGACATGCATGTCACCGTAGCAAAATCCTAAAAAGTATTGATGGGTCCAACTAATTTCATCTTAATTACATCTTCATGTCACTAAGACCGACCAATAATACAGAAAAAATCTCAAAATACACTAGTAAATAAATTTTTTTCCAAAATACATAAGTTATAAAAAAATTCTCAATCTACACATGTTTCATAATCACCCCCTTTGTCAAAGGCAGTGAAGGATATCACCGTTTTTGACGAACGCGATGAACAATTCATCGCGTTTTGATGAAACGGTGAACAATTCACCGCGCCTGTATAAAACGATGAAAATGCAGGGAACCAATCACCACTTTCGTTTAAAACGGTGAAGGCATTCACCATTTTAAATAAAAGCGGTGATTATTCCCCGCAATTGACAGGCACGGTGAATCTGGCGCGGATCACCGACGTGGACAAACGCGGGGAATCCACCGCGTTAGTCGAAATCAGTGAATAACCCACGTCTGTCCACGTTAGTGATCCGCGTCGCGCGGACCTTCACCGCTGCCGTCGAATGTAGTGAGGCGCGAATTTTGGTTTTCTATCCAGATCCGACGCCTCACAGGCTCCCACGTCATCGATCCTCGCCATTCACTATTTTCCACAAAAGCGGTTTATTCACCGCATTTGTCGAGGGCGGTGATTGATCTGCATTGATTTTCGGCAGATCCCTCCCCCTATAAATTGAACCCTCCCCCTCCCTCCCCCCCCCCCCCCCCCCCCCCCTCTTTCAAATCACACCACCACATTACACTTCTTTCTCCCTCCATTCATCCTCTCTAGTCTCGTTCTAAGTATGTTATGTGATTGCGGCGAAGTCCGATCTTCCACATAAGAAAGAATTACTAGATTTATATACCCCAAAGCCCCTGTCCCTTAAAAACCCGTCGAACTTATGTCCGGCTTTTGCCAAAAAAATGGACGAAGAGGCTCTTCGAGTAGGTTCTTGGTTTTGTTTTGCGATTTTTTTAATCATTCCAATTTGTTTTTGTGATTTTTTTAATCAAAACAATTTGATTTCATTACCTTTATTTATAGATGGGTGCCGAGATATACGATCCTCAATTGTATATCCATTATGGGCCAAGAGATACGAGATATTTAACCGGTCAAGAAGCACATCGCTCCCGTGCAATTTGGGATAACAATCCGGTAAACACTACGTACCTTATCAACAATTTACTTTATTTCATAATTTAGTAAGGTTTTATTTTGCTTTCTTTTAACTAACAAATCGATGTTTTTTCTATTTTTTTTAAGGAATCACTTATTCTTGTCATTCATAAAGGGACCACTAACTTGCATGCCTGGCATGATCGACTGTCGCTGTATATAGAGAGGATTGGGTTGGGTATGTTGAGGTATTTCATGCATATTAAAATCGATAACGATCTGCTTACGGCAATGGCAGAGTGATGGTGCCCCGAAACCCATACGTTCCACCTTCCGGAGGGGGAAATGACGATCACCCTCAAAGATGTCACGATCCTCAGCGGGCTGCCGATAACTAGAGATGTCATCATTGGTACCACTACCAAACCCGATGCAGGTTGGGGTCCGCTCATTCGTCATCGTTTGGGCTTTGACATGCCGACCACGAGACCAATTCAAGGACAGGAGCATCCACCATTGAATGCGGGACAAGTGTCGATCCCGTGACTTGTTACTCACATCCAAAAATGAGGTTGAAATCGGCCCAGACACTCCGGAAGATCAAGTGGAGAGCTATGCACGCATCTACCTCATTGGTTTGGTCGCTGGATTTCTGTTCCCCGATAAGTGGAACCGGTGGATTCAAGGCATATGGTTGCCAATGCTCCTTGGTGACTGGGACGTGATCGGGGAAAAGAGTTGGGGATCGACTGTGTTAAATTGCATATATATGGAGCTTTGTACTTGCTCGGAGGTGGGAGCGAAACAAGCTGGTGCTGCGATGTTCATCCTCCAGCTCTGGGTATGGGAGCATCTTCCAATGTTCGCACCTCAAGACCCAAGTCCATACTGGAGAGCAGATGATGAGCTACGAAATCTGCAAAATCCCCCCTATGGTGTCAAGTAAGTTTATTCCATACTTATCCTAATTTCAAATTTATTCCATGCTTAGCTAGATTTAAATTACATTTATTCCGTACTTAGCCTAATTGCAAATTTAGTCCATGCTTAGCTAGATTTAAATTAAATTTATTCCGTACTTATCCTAATTGCAAATTTATTCCACGCTTTGCTTGCTTTAAATTACCTTAGTTAGATTTAAATTTATTTCGTACTTAACCAAAGTTTAAATTTATTCAATGCTTCAAAAATTTCTTATATCCGTACTTTTACTTACAAGGTGGATAGGAGCAAATATAAACGACCATCAACCTGAGCACTCTTTACTGTTTTATCGTGCTGAGTGTGATAAGCCTTGGTGGAACCAGGTAATCATGCTTTACAATAGTTTAACGAATTAATTTCTTGTGAATATAATTGGTCGCTAATTGCAAATTATTAATGAGTATAGGTTACATGGGACCCATATCCACGTTAAGTAGTCAAGCTGCATCATCTGAGACACCCCCAGGATCACGAGACGTGGTTGTGCAAGGTGCCATTGATCTGCTGGCACATTGTGGAGTGGCACCTACCCGATCAATCCTTGAGGCAATATCGCTTGGAGCAACCAATTCCACAAACCCCACCTCAAGCTTTCAGGGAGCTCCATGCCATCGACCTCCGACACCCGGCAAAGAATTGGCTTCTAAATCATCAGTTCTACATCAACATTTGGGAGAATAGAGGGAATTGGGTGGTCCAAGGGATGCCGGAGACGAGACCTATGGGTTACCACGATGGGTACATGCAGTGTTATCGGAAGTTTACGCTTAGATGGGTGTCAAAGCAAGGTGTTGTGATGGGTTCCTTGGTAAGTCATCCTAAGTGGGCGCTCATGGTAATTGACTTAGCTACTGCCATTGCATGTCAACAGGGTATTCTTGTGTTTTGATACTTTTGAAACGTACACTCCCCGGTTAGGCTTTCTAAGTGTAGAGTAACGGTTTGATGATTGTGGCCACGTCTCCCTCCACCCCATATACCTATTTCGACTGCAAATATACCTTCACTGCTGTCGAAAAGAACAACTTTATGCTTACTTGATTTTCTTCGTTCTTCTTCATTTGATCAAAGACATCATGTGCTATCGCATGACCAGAGAGCTCCCTCCCTATAGCTAGCTGAAGCCGATTCACGCGCCACTCGTTGACCTTCCAGTATGACATCTCGACTATGACAGAAACAAGCATCGCTCGAAGGCCCTTGTACACTCTATTTATAATTTTGCCATGGTTGGTAGTTGCAATGCCGAATCTAGCCCCGTTGTCCATATGGAACGTCCACATGTGCAAGTCTTGACCTTCAGCCCATACTGCTCCTGCTCGGTGGACCTGACGGATCTTCTTCATCTTCTGCTCGTACTTTTTTGGTTGATGTGCAACCTCTGCAAGGTGAAAAAAATTAAATGGTCAATACATGATAAATACAAAGTTTTTAAATGCATAGTTAACTCGGATTATAAGACATTTGTACCTGCATGCCACAGTTGATCTCTTATGTCTTTCTTATTCCCGAATTTGTACTGGAAATTGGCAAGCCAGTGTCGAATACACCAGCGCCATGTCCATCCCCATTCGTCAGTAAAACCAGCCACGACATTCCTAATCCCCGCGTGTCGATTAGATATAATCGTAATACCCTGGCACTATGTGACGTGTTCGTGTAGTTGGTCAAGGAAAGTTCCATCAACCTAATTGAGAAGTATGATCTAATTAGTATGAAATTTAAATAGCACGGAAATTGAACATGTATAACAGTAATTAGTAATTAAAATACCTGGATAACTATGCAGAACGCAAACCCGTCAATGCATGGTTTGAAAGTCCAAAATAGAAGGCGAAACATCAACTTTTCATGTACTCGAACTTGATCCTCAGTGTATACATTGTTGTAAGAAGGCACGAAAACAGTCACAAGGTTGGACTCCTCCATAGCGAGCATAAATCTAGGGAGTAAAGCATACGAGTCCTCCCAATCACCATAAACCTCAGCCATGGCTTTCTGCTTGCCATGTCATGCCTTTTTGTACCTTATCGTGTAACAATGTCGATCCTTCACCTCGGCCATGATAGATTTGACCTTGATATCTGGTTGTGCCTCGATAAGGTGTTTAATAGTTCTCGCCACTTTCTTTGCTTTAAGTTGTCGGTGATCATGAGAAAGTATGGACGAGGAGCAAGCGTGGTTGTTCTCAGCTTTTCGAATCACCCAGGCACCCTTTCTATTCATATTTGCAGCTCGCAGTTGCCACATACAACCCTCTGTAGCATTTTTGCATATGACATGTAGTTGTTTACTGTCAGAATATTTTACCTTCCACTCGAAATTGCACCGCATGGCATCTTCGGTAAAAGCATCCTGCACAACGTCCTTCGATGTGAATGCCATACCCACCTCCAAATTGGTCGTCAGATTATACACTGGCATAGGGACAACATCTATGGCATCATTCTGACTATGTAAAAATTGATTTGGAACCTGTGTGTAGTATGGCGTCAGTGGCTCACGAAATGCCACCTCGTCATCGGTATCGTCAATATCTTCCTCTTCGCTCACTAATCTCAAATCTTCCTCAGTATCATCGTCGCTCAAGTCGAATGGATAGCTCGGTGTGAAGTACGCCCAGATCAAATGGTATTCTCGATTTCAGCCCACTCTGGACCCCAGGCAGACCATTGAACCTCACCGGCCTCAACAAATGCGGCAGGTTCATCACGTTGCGGGTATTCTTCCGATGGCACCCATCCTGCACCACTACCTCCTTCGTAGTTGCTTGAACTACCACCCAATCCGTAACCTCCTGTATAACCACCTCCTTCATAGTTGCTTGAACTACCACCCCATCCGTACCCTCCTGCAAAACCATCATCATAAGAATACTGGTGAGAATGAGTTTCACCGACCACCTCGGTCTCAACATAGACCTATGCAAGCCGCATCCCGCTATTGCTTAGGAACTGTAACATCATCGTAACCGCGTCATCATCGTTTATGACAACTTCTTGGTACACAACCCCGCCAACACTCATGTCTGGATACGGGTAAGTGATTTTACCAACTTTCGTCTGTCCGCTCGTACAAACCCTGTCTGCACAAATGTCACAGAGTTCTTGCCACGTGAATCGCGACTCAATTTTCAACATAGTGGATTCACTGTCCTCATAATCAATCCCAATGTCAGAGTTTGTCACCCTTCCATTCCACCGAATAATAAGCTGGAACTTCTTGAATTTACCCTCATCTACAATTTACAATAAGTAACTATTAGCTTAATTCCAATAAAATTAACCAAAACCATATTGTACGACTAATATTACTCCATCTCATAACTAACAACAACATAAATTCCCAACTAACATAACATATTTGCTACGATAAGTAATTCATTACATGAATATAGCTACTCAAAACACCATTATATAACAATACAAAATTAAATCATACCGAAAATTAGCTTCTGTGTATTTTGCTCGGTATTTTTGCTGAAATTTGAAGAGGGAGAGGGGTTACATTTTTCCAACTGTTGGTGGGGGTATTTATATAAAAATCCGCCACCATTCACCGTGTTTGTCTGCAGCGGTGAAGCAATCACCGTTTTTCCATAACGCGGTGAATGTTAGGTGGTTGTGACCTAACTCTCACCTACCAGGGATGGGAAACGTGGGCAACTATCACCGCCCTAAACTACAGCGGTGAAGGTGTTCCCCGTTATTCACCGTTGTTTACAAAGACAGTGAATGCTTCACAGTTTAAGTTTAACGCGGCAAACCTTTTGCCGCTTTTGATAAAAACGGTGATTCCTTCATCGTTTTCATTAAACGCGGTGACTTATTCACCGCGTTCATAAAAAATGGTGATGTCCTTCACTGCCTTTGACAAAGGCGGTGAATGCAAAACATGTGTAGATTGGGAAAAAAATATTATAACTTATGTATTTTGGGATTTTTTTTAATAACTGGTGTATATTGAGATTTTTTCCCCAATAATACTTAGTTCTTTATGTAACTATGCAACATACAATTCTTCAAAGAATCTCAATTTGTAATCGAAGATTATTAGCTCTTAACTAAGGCTAGCTTAGTCCGAACAAAAAAGGTCAACATTTAGCCTACTTACTTAATGATAGTTTAATTTTCTATCTTCAATCATTTACAATTGTCAAATTTTGACTTAAAGTATTATTGATATATGGTAGGGACATCATTGGTCCCTTGATAGAGTGAGACTAAGGAATGTATGCATACTTGAAAGATTGATATATTGATATCAAAACTCGTCGCATTATGCCTACTCTATATCAAGTAAATCAAATTTACTATATGAGTTTGAAACTTATCTGTTCCTTGTTGTTTATCTAGATTACATAATCAAGGAACACACCATTTATCAAGATCAAAATGACAATGTGATAAGGATATATTGAAAGGTTAGTTGGATAACCTCACATTCTTATTCTCTTGGGTAGCAATGATGCATTGCTCATCACTCATTTTTTATGATTGTAGATGTTACAGTTATTACCAACGTGACAAAACCCTACAGGATCACACGCAAAGATTTTCTTCTGGTCATTTATACAGTCAAAGCACGTTTTATATGGACTAGAGTGTAAAATATAATGCTTTTAGCATTTAAAATAAGGAGCTAGAACTATCCTAGTTGTTAATTAAAAAATTGTTAGTTTAATTAAGCACGAGGAGACACTTAACATGAGGTGGTAATTAGCATGAGGTGGCAATTGACATGATTTGTTAATAAGCACGCGGTGTTAATTAAGCATGAAATGTAAATAAGTACGAGGTGGTAACTAAGCATGAGGTGGGTTATAATGATGCAAGAATCCTTATCGTCCACATTATTACATGAGGTGATGAATTTAGGTTCATCTAAGAATGAATCATCACCACATTAGATTTTGAAGACTCATATGGTTTACCATGAGATGTTGGATTTAAGTGAATTTGGAATGATTCATCTTCATATTTAATGAGTCATTTGATGACTCGTGTGTTTAAGGATGAGGTGTAGATTTTTTTCACTTTAGATGAATCATCACTATTTCATGAACTTATAAATAGGGGTTGAAATTTTTGACAAATTTAAGCAATTCACTTGCCATCTCTAGCTCTCTTAGACATCTCGAAAATTTTGTAAACATTATAGCTTTGTATTCATCCAATAGTTCATGGCTAGCAACCTAGAATCATGTGGTAGAGGTGATTCGATCAAAATCCGTGTGAATGCTAATAGAAAAGTTGGAAACAACTATTGTGGACAAATCTTGATGCTACAACTATTACTATTGCATCATTCTGAAGGTTAGAATTTTAAACTTTGGTTCTTAATATCTCACTTGGATCATAGAGGGTTTTTATTATATTTCCACTGTGTCTTTGTGAGATTGGGCACAATCGATTTGGAAATTAGGTTTGAGAAAAGAAAAGAAAGGAAGGGGAAGGTCGATCGAGATGAAAGGGAAAGAGGAAGATGACAAAGAATGTAATCTTCTGTCCTTTTCTAGATCGAGAAGCGAATGAGCCAAAACTTAAGTTAAAGCCCAACCAGGAAAGATTAAAACAAACCCAAAAGAAACACTTCAGTTATTTCGGATCGAACGGGCTTTAGGCCTTGTTTTGTTCTTCCACAAACTGAAAGACGAGATACAACTATAACAAATGTTCTTGTCTCGTTCAGAGATAGGGAAACATAGGAAGATCTTGAGACAAAAAGAAATTGCAGAAAATTAAAGGACACCAGCAATTTTTAATGTGCTTATGCCAAAATGGCTTTACGTCCACGTCTCGGGGATATCTCTCGCTAATACTATGGTGCCGCTATTACAAGTGAGGCACCGGTGACGCCTTATTTAATTGGTCCACATTGGCGTTGAGAAAGTGATGTGGCACTAGTTAGATTTATGAAAACCGACCAAAACCCGTATCATGAATCGACTCCAAGTCTATGCAACCCGCCCAACTGACCGTAAATCTGTTTATTATGTTAAGTTTTCAGTAAAGTATTTTTCTGGGTAAATCCTCCATTTTTACGATCACAAGGTGAAAAGCAACAGAGGGTATTTCGTCGCCTCTCCCATTCTCCTTCTCCCTCGACTCAAAGCAATGAACGGTTCCGGCGAATTTCTATGTCGCTCTTCTGGTCGTTCCTTCGTCTCCCTCGAACTGCATCACCGTCGGATCCACACGATCACAAGCTATAGAAGCAGAATCGTCCTCCCTATGCGCCCTCTCTTAGAAGCACCGAAACTCGAATCTGACTTTCACTGATTGTGGGTGCAGAGCGAGCTCCCAATGGATTCGAAAGATTTTTATTCCTCTCCGCTCGTCGTTCCCCTATCTCTACGCCTCCCTTCTCTTTGATTTCTATTAATTTAGTCAAGGTGAGCTCTCAACTTTCATGTGCCAACACAAACCTATTCATCCTATCAAAAGATCTACCTAATTCCTTGCAGATTATATCCAATGCTTTAAAATTTTTCAAGCATCTCCAAAATGAAGAAAGATATCAAGATCTGTGAACAACCTCAGCAAGTGAAATAGTACATTCCACATGCCTAGCCTACCCAATTGTTACTTCCTACTTCATTTATACCGTGACATCAAGTTTTCTTATAAAACTTGAGATGACGCTAAATTTTGGAAAAGTCCTGCGAAATATCACACATATTATTGAATGAGCAACTCCAATCCAAGTAAAATGGAAGAATCATATAAATATAAAAGGCAAAAACAGAGGGTTTGGGATAAGGAATCTAGAAGCTTGATTTCATATATAACAGAAGAATAAGGTTTTACTAAGTTTAGGCCGAAGAAACACACAACGTCAATACGCACCTCCTATCGACGGACTTCGGATTTGGATTTTGACACTTCCAAGAGGTAAGGCGCAAAGCGAGGGGGATGATGCAGATGATCACGTGGATCCTGTGGCAACAGAGCCGTTGGATGGGAACATAGGTCGTACGATAAAGACTGTAAAGGGGGTTGGATCGGCGATGGGGAAGTTCGCCGACACTTTGGTTGCTCCGACGGAGAGGGAGCGGGAGGGCGAGGAAGAAGACGAGAGTTTTTCTGGGTTTCACTTTTTGTTTTGTTTATGTTTTTGTTCTTTTTTTTTTTTTTTTTGCTAAAAAATGGTCAGTTGGGCGGTTCACATATGTTTGGGGCTAGGTTTAGAGAAAGGCACAACCAAACCACGTAGACAGCCACATGACCCAATTAAAAGACGATGCACCAGTGCCCCGTTTTTAACAGCGGTACCATAGTATTATTAGCCACAACTATAGCAAATGTTCTTGTCTCGTTCAGAGACAGCAAAACATAGGAAGATCTTGAAACAAAAAGAAATTGCAGAAAATTAAAGGACACCAGCAATTTTTAATGTGGTTATGCCGAAATTGCTTTACGTCCACGTCTCGCGGATAGCTCTCCCTAATCTGGAGACTCTTTATTATTATTATTATTAACTTGTAAAGGGCTCAAACAAAAACCCAGAT
Organism: Linum tenue; assembly: GCA_946122785.1. Lineage (NCBI taxonomy): Eukaryota > Viridiplantae > Streptophyta > Magnoliopsida > Malpighiales > Linaceae > Linum > Linum tenue. The sequence continues at coordinate 32,078,949 of CAMGYJ010000005.1, read as the reverse complement.
CCCCATACCAGACCTGTTACACCCTCAATCTATCAGAACCTATACCCCTGATTCATGAGCCTTTTAGTAAAAACCCCAAAGCCCTTTTCCACTTTTAATTACAAAAGTTGAATGGACAGACTGCTTATAAGATGAATATATAGCCTTGCAATTGGCCACTGCTGACAGAAAATAGTCGTTGATGATTTCATGAAAGGTTTCGTGTAATTTTGAACAAATCCATTGATTGCTAGTTCTTTCCTTTTCCAAGCCATCTTGACCCTTTTGTTCAACAATTCTGATTTTGCATAACACTTTGGACCCCAAAACCCAATAAAATACATTATCACAGTCATCAAAATCTACTTTACTGCAACTCCAAGTGCAACCGAGATTTTTTTTATCAATTAAACATGTTGTTTTGACAATATGACCTAAGATGTCATGTCTTCCCACACCAAATACAAGTAACACCCCCTTTCTCAGTGTTCATTTGACCTTTGTTATCTTCATACCTACCAGAGTTCAAGTTTTCATTTCTTCTAAAGTTCATTTTATCTTCATTTTGTTGTTCAGAATTGAACCTTTGATTTATTTTGTACTTAAGATAGTCTAGTTTCTTGGTGAGGAACTCAATCTGTCTTTTCATTTCATCCTCATCATCCAAATTTATTCGAGTCTGTACTTTCAAGACTATGTCCATTTTCCTTCTAGTTTGCTCATTTTATAGTATTCTTAGCAAATATTCATGTGATATTAGGGATCCAATCAGTTCACCGAATCCCAATTTTGATAGGTCTTTTGATTCTTCAATACTAGCGACCTTATGTCTCCATCTTCTAGGTAGTGAGTTTTGATTCTTGCATAATAGGTCTGCATTTGAATAAATCTTTCATATAATGAGCAATCCACATATTAGTAAATCATTCATATACTTAAGATATATTCAAATTCTCATTATTCCTATAACTTTCATTTTTATTTCACTAGCATCCCAAACGCGTTTCTTTAACTTGAGAAGTTCCTTTGTAAGTTACCTCAAGAATGTACCAGATCTCTTTGGATAACTTACGATGCATATTTTTTCTTATTCCTTACTGTCCAAAGCACATTTTAAAATATGTTAGGTCTTGGCATTGTTTTGGAGTTTTGCCAAATCTTCACATGTCCATTCTTCATGGAGTTGGTGACTATTTCTGTCCCTCTTTGATGTTTATCCACACCTTCATATGTTTGAGGAAAAATATTCCATACATCCTTTCTAGAAGGCATAGTAACTCCCTTCCATTTTGGGTGGTCTTGTGGCTAAGTGTCCTTCAACTTGACTTGTAGGAGGTAGGTAGCATAGCATCTTGATTGAGGGAGCGGTTCCTCCCATCCCCGGGTCGCTCTGTTACCAAATAATTAAGAAGTACTATAGACTAATAGAAGAATTCACTAGGGGTGCGTTTGGATAAGTGTATTTTAAATGTAAGGTATTTGAAATACTAGCATTTGAAATGAATGTATTTGAAGTATTAGCATTTGAAATACATGTAATTCAAATTCATTGTTTGGATACTCATTTGTAATTTGTTTGTATTTTTGTATTTATGATTTTCATTTTTAATTTTTAATTTTCTGGTCACTTACTACAAATTTTGGTAAATTACAGTTTGGTACCCAAAATTATTTTTTCTTACAATTTAGTACCTAAACTTTTAAAATTTTACAAAAAGGTCCTGAAATTTTGATGGTAAAATTACATTTTGGTACCTTTATATGTTTTGCCTCATACTATAGTACCTAAACTTTTCATATTTTACAAATAGGTCCATTCTTTTGTTAGGAAGTATTTCAAATCACTAGTTGTTGAAATGTATTTGAAGTTGACAAAAAATACACTAGACATGTATTTGGAAATCATCCCATGAATTTGACACAAATCCAAATACCAAATGTAATTAATATCCAAACACATGATTTGGTATTTGGAAATCCAAATCACAAATACCAAATCCAAATCCTTGTATCCAAACGCACCCTAGGTTAATTTGGAAAACTCAAGCACACTTCAATCCACAAAGTTATAGTAAATTGAAAAAGGGTAAGAGGGAAGAGGTCGAGTACATGATGGAAAGGGATTGACTAAATTCAAACTCTATGGCATATTCACTTTGAGAATTGGGCTAGGCAGTCAAGTGAATGGGCTTGACTTGACCATGTATAGTTTGCTCTACCCGAATTGAATTCTAAATTCTTCTCCCGCATAGTTGCAACTGAAGAAAAGCGACAGAGAATCTGCTTTGTTTACTGGATGTAAGATCAATGTCAAAAACAAGCACAAGTACATGCAGGAAAGGTAAATCAACACAGAGATTTTTTGTTAATCGAGTTCAACCATTTTGCTTTAGTTATCGGCTCAAAGATAACTTCCACTTGAGACATAGATCTCTAGGATTTTCTTATTAGAGATTCTAACCACAAGTTGAACTCATTCGCATGTAGAGTTATAAACCGTTTCCATGCTGATGAACTCAGATTATCACTAGACTCTCTTCTCACAAACTCTGTTACATTGCTGCACTCAAACTCTCCTACACTATCTTATCACCCAATCTTAGGAAGGGCTAAACACATAGCACACTCTTAGAGCAGACATAATCCTTCACAAGTTCGCACTCAAAACGTTGCCTTCTACCAAGCTTTATTATGCTCTTTTATATCATGCTTCGCTAGTCTCCTCGAACGACTATCTTGAGATCCTGTAAAAAATGAAATTTTCTATTAGGAAATGTTTTGTGATTTCCAGGATTATGCTTCCATTTTGATTTTCTTGATCAATGTTCTTCAGAAAAGGACAGATTTGCTTAACAAGATTATTAGGTCTCAACCCTATCAACAACTAAACATATACTCAATTGAAAGGTATATTTACTAATGTTAACTTATAGAGGATTAAAAAGTGTATGTTCTTTCCAAAATCAAACAATTTGTTTTTCTTTGAGAATTATGTTGGGGGTTAAGATTATTTTGGGGCTTTGTTGTTGAAGGTTGAAAACTAGAGTTTGAATTGATCAATAATCCATATATAAAATAATGGGTTAATGCCACGTTTGGTCACTGAGTTTATTAAAACATGTCATGTTTAGTCAATAGAAAAAATTAATATCAATTGTGGTCATTCGAATTACTGAAACAGTCCACATTTAGTCACACTCCGTTAGCTTCTGTTAACAGCGTCACTTTTTTACTGACATGGCTAACAGAATTTTCTAATCAGCGTATTTTTCTAAAAAAAAAAAATTATACTCGACCTGCCACGTCATCTACCCACCCCATGACCCTACCCAATACCCATCCTCTTATTCATCTATTTGATCCGGCTTAGCCCTGCCTCTTCTACCTCACCGAACCGGAATTCATTTTTCACCCCGTCAAGATCTCCCCTGCCACAAACTCCCTGGAGCTACGACTCCCACTCCCTCATTTCCTTTACTTCATCAATCAACTCATCCCCGCCGTTCCCTCTCTTCCTCTCCCTCCACCCAATCTCCAGTCATCTCGTCTCATCACCTCAATTGGTCGCACCACGACACCACCATCCCGGTAACGGCAGAGGCGGTGGCAATGGAGATCGTTCCTTCTCCTCGAGAGATAAGCAGGATAGAATGTCGTTGTTCTCAACACGGGTGGTGATGGCGAACCTTTCCCCTCAGACTGAGCAGTCGAGTTCTAGGTTGAAATCGCTAGATCCCTTTCAGATATCCCTTCTGTTTCTCTCACCGACTTTCCTTTTCCCTAATTCTATTTGGCTTACCAGAAAGTTGTGCATCATCGAGTTTCCTTTGTCCTTGTATCACTCCAAACGAATTAAGATCAATTGATTGCATTGCTTATCAAAATGAATCTGATTTCTCCTTGCTCCTTGAAGCGTTGTTAGTTCGAGTGTTACTGATTTAGTTTGGATTTGCAAAGGAAAGGATTTGTGATGGGGCGAGGGAGGCGGCGCAGCGGTGACGGGTCCAACTTCCCCTTCCATTTTGAGTTAGGAACAGAGAAGGAGAAGGAAGAAATGAAAGAGAGGGGTTTCTCTTACGGCAGGTCCCAAACGGAAGCGGGTTTTCGCTTTCTTGTTTTTTCGTCTTCCCAAACAGAGTCTCGGCGACAATCTTGACAAGCTCCGCCAGGATTTTCCTGCTGGTTCAGGCGGGTTTGCCCGACAATATTAAACGGAAGGGGGAGGTGGGGGCGCGTGACGGTATAGATGGAGGATAAGGAAGGGAACAGATTTCGGCTCGGTGAGGAAGAAGAGGAAGTGTCGGGTCGGATCAAATAGAGGAACAAGAGGATGGATCGGGTCACGGGTTGGGGTGGGTTGATGACATGGCGGGTGAGGTTTTTTTTTTTTTGTTAAAATAGGTTGATTAGGCAATTTTGTTAGCCACATCAACACAAAACTAACGCCGTTAATAGAAGCTAACAGAGACTAAAAGACTGTGACTAAAAGTGGACTGATTCAGTAATTCAAGTGATCAAAATTTATATTAATTTTTTAAAGTGACTAAACATGACACATTTTAGTAAACTCAGTAACCAAACGTGACATTAAACCATAAATAAAATAATCTACTACATAATCTGATTAACAAATTCCCATGTTTAATTCATTTTTGTAGTACTATTATCTTAATTCATACTTTAAGTTCATAAAGTGGCTTAAATTTCCCAATTATTCTTTTCTTAATCACTAAACCAACCAAGATATACTATATCAGACCAGAAAGCAAAATCATACAACTCCAACTTACACCCCACAAAGTAGTACCAAAAAAGGGTGTTCCTTAGCTTTGGCAAAGTCGTAAAGGGGCAGTTTGGTCTTGGCAGAGGCAAAAGCTGCTTTCAACTTGATCATACGGATAAGCTTGTACTGTGTAAGTGTCCCTTTGGGGTGTCCTAAGTTGATCAAAGATGATCGGATCATCAGGCATACTTTTTCTCCTTTTACTTAATGAATAAATCCATTAGTTAATACAAATACATGCAAAAGAAGAATACTTCTGTATAACATGGGAGGAGATGACGGCCGGCAATGGTGTATGGATAGACTGAAACTAGCTTTCCCCTGTTGCCCAAGTGCGCTTCCTCTGTTTGTGTTAATATATTACGTTAATATTCTGTTTCAGTGGGGAGTGGGGGGAATGAATACCGCAACCAGCAAGCATTCAATAGAACAGCAGCAGAGCAGAGAAAAAGGTGAGAGAACAAAAGATGAGAGTTCCACTTTTGGGTGCCATTACTTAAGAGGGGAGCATCTTTAATTGCATCACACACTACCATTTGTCTCTTATTCCTCTTTTGTTGCTCTGTATTGTACCCGATATTACAAGTATCTGCAATTAGTTTATAGAAATATCGTGGTTATATGCGTGTAAACTGAAACATGCGCAGCTCATCAATGGTACTTCTACTCTTCTAGTGCTCTCTTCACGATTCGGTTATTAGGCCGATAGGAATTGTAAGTACGAGCTGACACTGTATGATCGTCGTTCCATATGATTTCGGTTGAGTGTAAAACTGAAAAAAAAGACAAATGAAGAGGCTTGGTTATTATGCCGACAGAGGGTTGTAAGTACAAGCTTCGTCTTCTCATATGATCTTAGTCATTATATGAGTAACACACTCTCTGATTGTGATCCATGTGATATCAACCGTCACCTTGGTTGTTGTAAAAGCTAAACGAAAGGGTTTAGTTATTAGTATATGATCGTCTTCTCGTATGGTCTCAAATTCCATTATCATATATATATTCTAATACATTATTATTAGCACGAGCTGACACCATCTAATCGTCTTTTCACCATAATCTAAGATCGCGTGGAGAAGACGATTATCGGCTAATACTTGCTATCATTTATCAACATACAACAGAATAGCCTAATTGAAGCAAGGCAACTAAGACAGAGAATCTTAAAGAAGAGAATTGTTTGCTGTGGCTGTGTTTTGACTTATGACTGCTGAGTAATCCAATCGGGGAGTGGTGTTCTTATTCTGATTCCCACCATGCATCAACAACACCTTCAACTACACTCCCCCAAAGATGAGTCAATTCATGCCACCCAATCAAGCAATTGGCTACTACTCCTCTCCCTTCTATAGCTTAACTACAATCACAATACAAACAATTCCACCTTTTTCTTTTGAGAAAAGAAATGTTAATGATACAAATCTTTCATCTTTCTTTATTATATGTTTTTTACTTTGTGTGGGTGGGTGGGGGCCCTCTTTGCAGTACTAATTCTCTCATCTTTATTTCTCCTTCATTGATCCTTAATGGAGGTGATTAATATTCAACTTCCTTCTTCAATTATTCCCATTCCTTCTTCTTCTTCTTCTTCCCATCATCATGGTTGCTTGCTTCTAGTCTGACATGGCTGCACTTGTATTGCAAGGTACACTTGTGTTTACCTTTGTTCAACTACTTCTTTGATATGTATGTAAATAGGCTTCTGGTTATTCAACTGGAATGGCTTTTGGTTCAATTCTTACATGTTATTCTGTCACCTGTTGCAAATCACTAGTCTGGTCTTTCTTCCCTTAGTAATAGTATACCTGTGGCATACTGTTCCATTAGCTTCTGGGGGTTCACAACTAATCTGACTTGCTTCTCATTTCAATGGGACAATTAGATGGTGGTAACGAAAGGAGGTCCATGAACATGGCTGGACCAGCTGGCTTGGGCTACTGGTGTGCTATTTGCGGGTGCCGTCACCTAAAGCTGCTTCTTAGCTGTTTTCTGCTTCTCAACTTGTTCACAACCAGCAGCTATGCATCCCAGCAGCCTGATGTTGAAGGTAAGCACCTGCACCATAGCCAGGCTTCTATGTCTCTATCTCCCCTGTTTCTTATCAGCAGCCTGAAACATTCGCCTCGTGTCAGGTGAGGCGTTGATTAAGCTTCTGAAGGCGCTGAATGACTCCAACGGCCAAATCACAGATTGGAATTACTTCTTCGTCAGCCCTTGCAACAGTTGGTCTCATGTCACCTGCAGAAATGGAAGTGTCATCTCTTTGTATGCCCACTTCTAACCATATACTTTCTTATCAGCCACTTTTGTTACTTCACAATATTGACTGCCCTTTACTGATATGCAGGAGCTTGGGTTCAATGGGATTCACTGGAACTCTTTCCCCTGAAATCACTAGGCTCAGGTCCTTGGTTAGTCTGTAAGTTGGACATAACCATTCTGCAATTACTGATTACTGTCAAAGCTTACATGATATTGCCGCCGCGACATCATACTACTTGATCTCATCTATTAAACCTGAATGGATGGATGCAGGGATTTGCAGAACAATCAACTTTCAGGTCCATTGCCTGACTACCTTGGCAACATGACCACCCTTCAGGTTCTCAACTTTGCAAACAACAGCTTCAACGGCTCCATACCAACCACCTGGGAGGACCTCTCGAGCTTAAACCGCCTGTGAGTTGTGAACCTCCATTTTCTGCTTTGTTAGCTTCTCGTTGATTATCATTTTCTCCACTAAGATTCTGCTCTGGCTTTGATCAGGGATCTTTCATCAAACCCCGCTTTGATGGGAAGCGTACCGAAGCAGCTGTTCAAAGTTGGAATCTTCAAGTTAGTTTAACTAGCTTTCACCCATTCCAATTCTGACTAACGAGAAGAAACCCCTGTTACCCGCCAAAACCTAAATATGCTTTGATCGGTATTGAATTCTGGGTTCTTTTCTTTCAGTTTTACAGCAACAGGTCTTGGATGTGGCTCTACCAAGGAACAACCTTGCCTTTCTAGCTCCTCTCTCCGAGCTGTAGCAGCAGCAGCAGCAGGTTTCTACCTACCTTCACCTCAATCATTTTCCTCATTCCTTAATGGCAGAGGATTCGAATCCAGGACTTAAAAACACTAGGCAATATTTACATGCAGCTAACAAGACCAAGCAGTCCAGGCTCAAGATCATTCTCTCAGCTTCCGCCGCCGGATTCCTACTTCTCCTCATCGGAGTTGCTTACCTGGGATGCCGATACTATCGCCTCCGCCGCCAGCTCAAACAAGACATCTTCTTCGACGTCGCCGGTACGGTCAAACCCTAACAAATCAATCCCACCTCAAAATCAACACTCTGCCATCTAATCAATCAAATTATTTACTCCATAGGCGAGGACGAGCGCAAAATCTGCTGCTTCGGGCAGCTACGGAGATTCTCCCTCCGAGAAATCCAGGTGGCGACCAACAATTTCAGCGACAACAACGTCATCGGAGCGGGAGGGTTCGGCAAGGTATACAGAGGCGTCCTCTCCCACCACGATAACAACCTTAAAGTCGCCGTCAAGCGCCTCGCCGACAACTGCAGCCCCGGCGGAGAAGCCGCCTTCCAGAGGGAGGTCCAGCTCATCAGCGTCGCCGTCCACCGGAACCTGCTCCGCCTCATCGGATTCTGCACCACCGCGACGGAGCGGATTTTGGTCTACCCTTACATGAGGAATCTCAGCGTGGCGCACCGACTGCGGGAGCTGAAGCCAGGTGAAAAGGGACTGGACTGGGCCGCGAGGAAAAAAGTGGCGCTGGGCTCGGCCCATGGGCTCAATTACCTGCACGAGCATTGTAGCCCGAAGATTATCCACCGGGATCTGAAGGCCGCGAATATTTTGCTGGATGAGGAGCTGGAGCCCGTGTTGGGTGACTTTGGGCTGGCGAAGCTGGTGGACCCGAAGATGACGCATGTTACCACTCAGGTGAGGGGCACGATGGGCCATATTGCGCCGGAGTATTTGTCCACCGGGAAGTCGTCGGAGAAGACGGATGTGTTCGGTTACGGGATCACGCTGCTGGAGCTTGTGACCGGTCAGCGCGCCATCGATCTGTCGCGGCTCGAGGAGGAAGAGGATGTTTTGCTTCTCGATCATGTGAGTATACCATCCATCACAAGCTAAACTAGTAGATGTTCAATCTTTAGTCTCATTCATTCATGTTACATAAATGGTCACTAAACTTGTGGTCACCAAATTTTATTGCTAACTGCTAAATCAGAATAAGTAACACAATAGATATTGGTACAAATTATTTTGATTAGCGTGCAATCAATGATGCAAATTATTTTAGATTTCGTGGCGAATTTGTTTTGTGAACCAAAAGTGTGTTGACTTCGATGGTACTTAACTTATCCTTACCATGACAGATCAAGAGGGTGGTACGGGAGAAACGGCTCGACGACATCGTGGACCGGAACTTGGAGCGAGACTGCGACATGAAAGAGGTTGAGAGGATGGTGCAAGTGGCGCTGCTGTGCACGCAGAGCTCGCCGGAGGAGCGGCCGACGATGGGGGAGGTGGTGAAGATGCTCGCCGGAGGAGGGGAAGGGGTGGATCTGGAAGAGCGGTGGGCCGAGTGGGAGCAGCTTGAGGATGTGAGGAACCAGCAGGAGTTCTCGATGTTGTTCGCTCACGGCCACCACTTCGCCAATTTCTGGACCGACGACTCCAGCATCGTTGACCAAGAGGCTATCCAGTTGTCCAAGCCCAGGTAGTTAAAGGAGAGCGAGTTAATTAGGGGCAAAGGGCATGAAAAAGCATTTTACCTCAAATTTAGCATATATATATACACACACTCTGGAATATTGCAGATACAATATATGTGGCTAGCAGTGATTAATTAACGGCAACATATGTGTAAGGAAGTATAGATATCAGTACGAACGCCACATTTGTCTTGTATGAGAGTACTAATTGGAGCACTAAACTGATACAGTTGCAAGCATGTAATATTGAATGGTATTTTATGTGTGCGTGCATGTTCTTGGATCCCAAGAATTAGTATATATATATTTTAGATATGAGTTGGATATGTTGATTGTATGGATTTGGCCGGTATTGGGTTTGAATGGCGATTGCTGCTCGTCCTTCTCCTAGCTAAAGTAGGGAATAAGAAACTTAGCTCAATGTGTGTAGGGGTAGGCAAACGGTTAGGTAAACCCAAATGAACCAAACCGAAACCGAATTAATGCTATTTGGTTCGGAATTCGGAAGGAAAATATGGATATTTCGAAAATTAGGGTTCTTTCAACCGAACCGAATTTTCGAATTTTCGACCGAAATACCATGCAACCTCCAAATGGTGGATTTTTATGTTTGTAGTTGTTTTTATACTTAAATATTTGAAATATTTTGTGACTTATGTGTTGAAATGTTTGATTTTATCATTGATGATGCATATAATTGCATATTTATTGTTTATATTAGGGGTGAAAAATAATTTAAAAGTGAGAAGATACAAGTAGCCTCATAAATTCGGTTTTTGGTTAAAAACCGAACCGAATTGTAATTTGGTTCGAATTCGGTTTGAGATTTGGGAGAATTCGGGGACCCGGTATTCATAATTTCGATTTGGTCGAAACCGAACCGACCGAATGCCCACCCCTATCAATGTGGTTACAAACTCTATCGTGGACTAATATCAGTTATTGGAGAATGTTGATGTTGAGGGATGAGATGAGTGAGATCAGAGGGAACACTTTAGGGATAAGAACTGACTTGAGTGGAACCAACATAGAAGTCATCGTACTTCTTAGAAAACGATGCCTTGTGAATTTTCTTAGGTACTATAGGATAATGTTTGGAAGTGGAGGATCAAAGAGGAGTAGAAGAATGTGTGGAAGGCGAGTCATCAAGATCACTATCTGAGGACTCAGATGCATAAGAAAGCAAAACAGGTGATGAATGTCATTGTGTTGTAGTAGTGGAAGAAGGAAAGACTACTAACTCATGGTCAAGAAAGGAAGGGGTTCTGAACAGGAAGAACACCCAAGACAGGAAGAAAACATTGGAGCAGAAGGAAGATCTAATTGATCTCCAACTGAAGAAGAATTGAAAATGCTTATAAGGCAAAATGTTCTCATGAAAAACAACATCTCTACTAATAAACACATGTTTAGCTGTTATGTTTAGCAATTTATACCCTTTAATACAAACAAGTAGTCTTAGAAAACACATTGTTTGGCACAAGGATCAAATTTGTGTTTATGACCCTCAACAACTGTGGCATATGCCCAACATCCAAACCCTCTAACACTCATGTAATTAGGAGGAATTTCGTGCAATAACTCCAAAGGGGTTTTGTGATTAAGAAGTGGTGTATGTGTTCTATTTATCAAGTAGGCACAACATGGAGAAATGTTCTCCAATAAAATAATGGCAAACATGACTAAAATTTCAATGACTCATTTCATGAACAATGATCTATGGCTAAAACGTTCAATTTGCCTAAAAAAAATCCAGCTTTACAAGCCCCTTTCAAAGAAAGAGAGTTTTCTCTCTACCTAGGTTAGAATGGCCAATAGATTGATAAGCAAACACACAACACAATATTTCATGAAAATACCTCCAAATTCACATTAAAACACATCCACACACCAATCATTCAATCCATACAAACATTCACATAATTGTAGCTAGGGTTTACAAACACCAAATTGAAAGAAGGGACTACTACATGCTAGGAGAAGGGAGAACACAAGGGAGAAGAAGGAAAATCATCATGGAGATGCTAGCCTTGCTACTTGTGTTGAAGAGATCTTCCTTTGGGGGAGGAATTCCCAAATCCTTGCTTGAAGATGAAACCCTAGCTTCTTCTCTTCTTTGGTTCGTCACTTTCTCACTCTAGAAATCTGAAGAAGAAGAAGAAGAAGAAGTTTCTCACACTAGATCTCTCCCCTTTTCTCCTTCAGCTCAAACCTCCTTATATACCCAGATCAGGCTCAGATCACGGTCTGAGTTCATAGCCGTGAACTGAAAGCACGGACCGTGATCTCAAGTCAAAATGAGCCGCATCACTAAGTTCAATTCACGGGTAACGACAACTGCCTTGAGTTCAGTGAGACTAAAAACTGCTCTGGACGCCTAGCGGTTCACGACTAACGACTCCAGTTCACAGTCTTAGTTAGGGGTGGAAGTTTGGGTTGCGGGTTGTGGATAATCCGCACCCCGCACCAACCCGCACCTATTGTGGGTAACCATACCCACAAGTTGCGGGTAGTGGGTTGGGTGTGGGTAGTAAAATAATGATTTTTGTGGTTAGTGGTTATCCACTATCCACCGCGGATAACCCACAAAATCAACAATAAGCACACTAATTATATTTATTTAGTGAATTAACTTTATAACATCATAGTATGTGAAAAGTGCGAGGAAAAAATTAAAGTAGCCACCAAATAAAAAAGACACACCTAATCAGTTTTATGTAAGAATTTTTTAGTTTATAAAACACTATAATCGATAGAGTGGATAATAATCAATTCATTAAAAGTGAACACCTTTTGTAACTTTTATCAGTATGTTTTTGCTTTTGTGTGAAAAAAATACAAGATCATACTTAATTGTCATATTTCACCCCTAGTCGGGGAAATATGAAATCACAGCTCTCTGGCACAAAATTTGAATACCAAACTCAAAAAGAAAAAAATCTCCACGTTGAGTAAGATCGATGTACAAAATTGTATCTCCACAAACAACACAAGTGTATACCACTATAATCTAGTTACGGACAACAAATACGTTAGAGGCGACTAGAACTCTATGCTTGCAAATATGGATTTTTGCGGGTAACAACACCCAACCCGCACAAACCCACAGTGGGTAGTGGTTACCCACTAACCACTACAGTGCGAGTTGTGGGTAGCATATATAATTGTAAATTTTTGGGTGTGGGTACCCGCAAAATGTGGGGCGAGTAACCACCCCCGCCCCAATTTCCACCCCTAGTCTTAGTGACTGTGAACTCACAGCTCCCACCGTGATATGCTTTTTCCTCCATTCTTTGACTTGATTTTTCGCCCTTTCGTCTAACTTTAGACTCTGGGGTTGGTTCCACATGCCACAGTCTGAAAAACACCAAAACGAGGCAAAACCCAGCGTAAAACCAAATCTTCCGGAGTAAAAATGTCACAAACGACTAAGAAAGTCGAGCGTAAAAAGGGTACAATTGAGCCGAATCACCCACCGTCCTAGCGGTTTACGGTTTTAGGCTTTGGTAGTCGTGAAACCGAAATTATGATAGTCGGATCAGATTTAACGGGTAAAGAAGACGAAGGGGGATGATACGGCACAGAAAAGAAGACGAAGAGGGAGGAGCGGGGTCGCCGGAGGGAGCTGAGGGTCCGAGTTGCGGGGGCGAGCGGAGGGCTTGTCTCTGTTCTGTGTGATCGGGGAAGAAGAGTAAGGGCGCGAACGGCCGAACAGGGTCGCGGAGAAGCAGGGATTCCTGGTCGGGGAGTGGAGATGTCGAGGTCTTCGCGGAGGGTCGGAAGGGGAAAGTCGATGGATGGAGGAGGGTGGAGGATGGATGGGCGAGTGATGATTTAGGGTTAGGTTTTGTTTTTATTTGCGGGATTCAGTGTCTTTTTGGCAATAATTGGGCGCAGGTCGATTAGCCGGCTCCGGTTACTCGGCTACCCGAACAGCCCCTCTCCCTTACTGACCACCGACCGAGGCATGCTAGCCATCGGTTTTTCGGCCGCTAATCGGCGGTTAGCACTTAAACCTACCATTGTAGCCACTAACCGGCAGTTATCGATAAACCAACCGGTTAGCCGCTAACTGGTGATTAGCGGTTAAACCGACCAGTTAGCCGTTAACTGAAAACCGATTAGCCACCCCTAACTATGATCATCAACCGCAGTAAAAAAAAAAAGAACAATCTTGAAATTGTATTAAGGGGCCCCAAATATAACATGAAAAAATGCAAAGGTTGAGTGCTAATAGGAGGAAATGACAATCTCTGTTGTTTTTCCAAATGGCAAACATCACAATGTTTTGTTAGAAGGCAAAACAACCTTAGTACAATTGTGCTTAACATCTCTCATTGTAGACAAAGATGGATCAGATGACCTAATATGACATGTCATATATTAAATTCTTACTGAAAATTGAAAATTCTTGTTGTAATACTTTGAGAATCTCTATCGACTTGCGCTAAACCAATCATCCTCAAAGTAATAATGTTTTGAATGACACAAAAAATGGATTTAAAGACCAATGAGATTGGATGATTTTTATTTCAAAAACCAAATTGTAAGTAAAAGAAGGAACATAAAGGACTTCAGTGAGAAACATTCCACAATGTAAATGGTTTTTCATATTTATACATATTTGGTTAAACCCGAACCGGCATAAATTGGTTGTATTCCGGTCGAATCATATCACTTGCTAAAGCTACTTAACGGTATAAAACGGTTTGACAACCTTATTATTTTCTCAAGATGGTATTTAGCAGTGTGCAATAGTTTGATCTTTACCCGACCGCAATGGACCAGACCAAACCAAACTGAATATAATGTGATCTGGTTCTTGATCCCACAATTATATAAAGGGTAAAAGCCACATTTGGTCACTAGGATACTAAATCGTGTCATGTTTAGTCACCAAAAATAATTAATATCACTTTTGTTCACTCGAGTTACTGAAACATGTCACATTTAGTCACTCTCCAGCAGATCCAATTGTCAATTGCCCAGGGGAGAAGGAGCTAAGTCTCCGCGCAACTCCGCTAATGGAGTCTGTTATGTGCAGACATAGCTAACTTGAGCGCGTAGTCAACGTTGTTTTAGGCTGAAAATGGTCAAAACCGACCCGCCACGTCACTAAACCTACCATGTCATACACCCAACCCGACCCAGAAACAAACCTGAGCCCACTTGACTAAACAAAATTGCAAAATAGATTTGGTTTGGAGCCATTTTCAGACACGAATGAACCCTAATTGTCCAAGGTACTGGAACGATGCAAATGCAGGGCTTGGTCCACCCGTCTTGCAAAACGGCGTTGAGCTTTTCGTCTTCCCTTGGATGAATCTTCCAACACAGTTAGTAGCGGGATAGTACCGGTACGCATGTCAAAATCGAAAGCTCTACCATCTATCGATTGCATGTGTTTTTACACCGTCAGTCGAGGAGGTTGCTGCATCTTGTCGCTTCGTTCAGAGTCCCTAGACAGGAAAGAATATCCACAATCAGTTTATCCGGCAGCTTTGGCCATGAATCATCACCCTCTGTCTCCGACGAAGACATTGCGATTGCTTCCATGTCGTCGGGAGGATTTTTATGGTTTCTTATCTTGTTAAATTCGGCCAACATCCCAATACAAACACGAATGAACCCTAATTTGGACACATTTTGCAGAAAAGGGAAGAGGAACAATCTAGGGAAGAAGGAGATGGATCGGGAAAAATGGCCCCTCTGTTTCTCCATTTTTAATTTTATTGGGTTGGTTCATGGGTAGGGTTGGGTGTATGACATGGCGAGTTTAGTGACGTGGTAGGTCAGGTTTGACTATTTCCGGCCCAAAACGGTGCTGACTAGGCATTCCTGTTAGCCACGTTAGCACATAACAGACTCCATTAATGGAGTTGGATGGAAACTAACGGAGAGTTACTGAATGTCACTGGTTTCAGTAATTTGAGTGATCAAAATTCATATTAATTTTTTCTAATGACTAAACGTGATACGATTTATTAATCCAGTGATAAAATGTGGTATTTAACCATTTTATAAATACAAAAATCAGAATTAACATTTGGACCTTAATCCGTTGCAGACGCCTAAATTGGTATCCATTATCCAATTATCCATCCCTAAGTAGGGATGCAAATGAGCCGAGCTACTCGCGAGCAACGCGAGGTTCGAATCGGGAAAAATTCTTCCGAAACTCGACTCGTTTATTAGCGAGCCAAGCTTGAGCTTAGCTATGTTCAGCTCGCGAAGCTAGCTCGACTCGGTGGCTTGTTGAGCTCAACTCGTGAGTTGGCTCATTTAGAGCTCATGAGATGTCTCAACATTGTGGTTTGAGGGCCAACTTGATCACCGACTTATGGACGAATCAATCTAATTTGGACTTTCATAATTCATAGGATTGTTAAATTATATATCTCACATCATGTGAAGATATATAAGATTAATTAATGTTGAATATTTGATTTTTTTTTGTGTCGTTACGTCAATCACATTTACCATACACGACATACAAAATGAATGTATCAAATACGATCTAAGAATTTAGTAAACAAGCCTAACTCGAACTCGACTCGACTCGTTAATAAATGGCTCGAGCTCGACTCGTTGATTGTGGATATTAGTTGGTATCTATTATCTGGATACTAGTTTATGATGTTTTGAGTACTAGTCTGTGTTATCTAGATTCTCAGCAGATTTGAATATTAGTTCATACATTTTGGATATTCGTTAGTATATACTAACGAATCTTCAACTTAGCAGAATAACTAGGCTGGTTGTAAGCTACCTATATTAGGTGCAAAGATGATGAATGATGTATTAACTCGAATGATGATGATACTTATGGATGATTAGTCTTATTATTATTGCTTATATAAAATGATAGTTTATGTTTGTTTTCATGTAATGTTATGTTATTTGGTTAATCCGATTATCCGATTAACCAAACCAATTAAACTTTGGTTTGGTTAATTTGGACGGTTTGGTTAAGACATTTTATTTAATGGTTAATGAAAATTAGGCTTAATTGGTTTGGTTAATTTGATTTTCGTGTTAATTTGGACGGTTTGTTTAAGTCATTTTATTTCATGGTTAATGAAATTTAGGCTTAATTGGTTTGGTTTTTACCACAGTAACCATTTGAACACGCCTACCTATCCCTAAGAGAATTTGGTGGCCCAAGGTTGCAAGGTTAGTTAATTTAAGGTATTGAACTGAATTTATCCCAGAAAGCAAAAAACAATCCCAGCGGGCAGCGGCTGTCCTCTAAAATCTAAAACCAGGCCGCCTGTTCGCGAGAGAGAGGAGGGAGACGGCGAGGGAGAAATGAGAAATCAATTTATTAACTAATTGTCATTGAGAGGATGGGGAGGAGCGTATCTCGGTCGCCGTCGTACCGGAGGAGACACTCGCCGTCCCCGGACCATCGACGTAGCAGTCGAAGAAGCAAAAGGGGCAGAACTAGTCGTTCTCCTCGTTCCAGGTAGGTCTTTCTTCCATTCCTCCTCCTAGTTGCTACTTCTCGCTCTGGTTTGGCCTCGAGCTGGAGCTTTTGCACTTCGTCTTTGGCTTCTTCGATTCTCAGAATCTTTGTTTAATTTGTAAGATTATCTTTAGGAGTAAGCTGGTTTTCAGTTCTGCAAGAAGTAATTAGGCATTCGAAATTTTCTTAGTAGGGTAAGCAAGCTTCTGCTGCTGCAAGTTCCAGTTAGCTTGAATGGTTAATTCTGTCTAGGTTCTTTCTTCTAACTGTTGGTGATTGATTTGGATTTTTTCTGTGAACTAACTTTTCTTCTGAGGAGACCTCTGTGAACTAACTATATGGCGCATTGCGTTGTTAACCCTATGCAAAATGCAGGCGCAGAAGCCCTTCGGACTCCCCAAAAAGACGCAGAAGCCGCTCACCAAGTCGCAAACGCCATAAAAGTCGATCTCCTACACAAAGGAGGCGTAGAAGACATCGTAGTAGGAGTGAATCGTCTTCTCCTTCCAAGTCTTCTTCCTCGAGTTATGAACGCAGCATCATTGCCAAGGAAAAACTGAAGAAAGAAGAGCTTGAAAAGAAGAGGTACTTACATCCTGACTGCTGCAAGCATTCTTGTATCCTGAATTTGGCCACTTCTGTCTATGAATGGTTAGGTAGAATGGTTTCGATGTTGTGGTATATACATGTTTATTCCAGTTTCGATATTCTTTTGAGGTTGGTTTGCTGCTGATAAGGAAAAAGTTCCTTATTTTCTCCTTTATATAGGGTTTAGAGTAATGTTCCTGATATGGTTTTCCCATTACAGTATTTAGGTGCATTCAGCACACTTTGTTTGGCAACATGGGATGTTTGCCTCAGAAGTACAATTCTCACAGACAAAGCTCCTAATCACTTGATAGTCCAGATAAATTACACCTTTCATGTTGGTTGTCACAATCTGTTGTAGATTTCCGACACTCACAAGTTGTTTAGCCATTAGACACTTGAGGGAACAATCGTAGTCATCGTGAGTTCATGACAGATTTTTGCTGGAACTTTTTGCAAGATTCCAAACATGGGTCAGCTGGATGTTGATTGAGCTCAGAATTTTGTAGCAAAGGTTAAGTATAGTATTGGAGTGGTGAGACGGAAATCACTGAGTGGTTCACCCTATGATTTGACCGTAGGATACAGAGCTCAAATGGTTGTGAATTCCTTCATCACCTTAAATATGCTAATTATATTCTTTGTGGTCTTGTTAGGAGCACTGTTTCGAATTACTTGCTTATTTTTCAATTGGAGAGCCGGACGACCTTGTCTGTCTGGAGACCAATGCATGACTTGCCCTTTGCTTTTGAATGAATCCACTGTATGATGCATTTAAAGAATTCACGCTTCAGGCATTTAAATAGCTTTCATAACTCTGCTGCAACGGCTGTTATCCTGTCCAATCAGGCGTGAACAAGAGGCAGAACTGAAGCGGCTGGAGGAAGAGACAGCGAGAAGAATAGAGGAGACGGTGCGGAAAAATGTAGAGGAAAAGCTGAACTCAGAGGAAGTGAAGCTAGAGATAGAGAGGAGGATAGAAGAAGGTAAGAAGAAGCTATTCGACGGTGTTGTTGCCCAACTGGAAAAGGAAAAACAAGCTGCTCTTGCTGAAGCCAGACATAAAGAGGTATGTAAGGCAACAATTCTGTGAAACTATGGCAGGAGTGAGACTTGAAGATGGGTTTCTCTTTCATAACTCAATTAGTAAACTGTTTCTTCTCTGTCAATAGGAACAAGCTCGGAGAGAGAGGGAAGAGCTTGACAAGATGCTGGAAGAGAACAAGAGGAGGGTGGAGGAAGCACAGAGAAGAGAAGCTCTAGAGCAGCAAAAGAAGGATGAGGAACGGTTCAGGGAGTTGCAGCTGTTGCAGCGGCAGAAGGAAGAGGCAATGCATAGGAAGAAGCTTGAAGAGGAAGAAGAGCGCGCGAAGGCACATTCGCTGTTGGGCAATCATCATCATAACAATAATAGAGATCATAAACCTCGTCAGTCTTTGGGATTTGGTTCATGACTAGTTCGTTTTGACTTCATTGCTGAATCACAAGTACAATTGTTCTGCAGAAAATGTGATCCATGGGCCCATTGGAAACAAAGGGGGAAATGGTAGATGTGTATCCCGCCACCTACCTTTGGTTTTTAGGGAAGGATCCAGTTAGACCACCAAACTTCAGGAAATTGTGTAATATTATGATTATTATTTTCAGTGGAAGCAAGAAATCAAATGGGAAACATGGGTGTGATTATTATTATGTGTTCATTATTTAACGCCATCATAGAGGTGAAGTATACAAGTAGCTCGAAAAGTCCCATCATTCTTTTGAAAATTTTGAGCCCAAGCAAGCAAAGCAAGAAGTGTGTAGCTTTTCTTTTATCACTTACCCACCAATCATGGTTGCTTGTTGCACAAGACCAAGTTGTCAATCAAAACTATGGGAGCATTTGAGGTGTACAAGCAAGAAATGTGTTGGAATGGTAGGAAATTTATGATAAATTTGGGGTTGATAAGTTAGGCGGATGAATTACGATTTTCAATCAATCCATTTGTAAAATTGTTTGCTTTTTTAGGGAAAATTGTTTCTTCTTGTGGTTTGGGGTAATAATATACATTATCTATACTAATTTGATTATTACACCATTTTTTTGGTTGAGATTATCATACCATTGATAATAGTAAAATCAAGTGGAACCTCAACCACACAACCTGTTTTTAGATATCAATTGTTGTTATAAAGTAAATGAAGCGAGAAAGTCCTAAACAATACATGAAATCGAATGGCACCTCAACTACAAAATCCATTTTTAAATATCAGCTTCTGAGTATTAGTTTGGTCGCATATTGCACTACTATCACATACCTACTCACTCATGAGAACAGTGTCTGTCGATCCATCAGCAATGACCACTAGGGATGTTAGGGGTAGGCTTGACAACGGTCCGGATCGGGGCCGGGGAGGGCCTATCCGCCGCCCGCCCAAAAGCCTGTCAGGCTTTTCCCGAATCCGCTCCACTAGCCCTGTCGGGCTCATATTCAGACCCAACCCCGGATCCATCGGGTGCCGGGCTACAATCCAGGTTAACGGGTTTACCCGCTAACACTCTCAGCCTAGAAAAAACCAAAACAAAATACAAAATACAAAGAATACAACCTGCAAATTACTAAGAGAAAAATCAAAAGTCAAGACTCCAATTCCAATTTTCAAAATTCAAACTGCCTAAACAAATAAAAAAAGGATCAAGGCATCCAAATGATGCATACCACCAATCGAAACAAACAAGTTCCCAAAATTCAATCCAAGGTTTTGAAACAAAGTAGCAAACCACCAGTCCACCAAAAACAGGGGGGAAAACTTAGAGAAAATGAGCAGAACCATCAAGGCATCAAGTGATCTTCATTCTTCAGGGCATCACCATTCACCATCAAGCTCAACATTCAACAACAGCAACTCTCCAGCAAGCAGCAGCAACCCAATGCTTGATATTCAAACATCAAAGTCTAGGAGTGCATGATCGTGAAAATATGTGAAATCATACAAATTATCAGCAGGCAACAGTAGTCACTATCTTGAAATTACTGAGCTAATTGTTCAGTATTCACTAACCTCCTTTCTTAAAGTGTTCACAACTTGGATCCTCCATTGTCAACGCAGAGAAGCAGCTTTCCAATCCATTAATCCCATCCTTTCCAGCATCTGCAGACAAAAGAAAAGAGAGTTGAGTTAGTTAATTTCACAATGTAGTTGAACCACAAACAGGGTTGAAACAATTAAATAAAGCCTTTACCTTTGCTTATATCATCCTTAATCCAGGTACGGGTGCACATGATTGCCTAAACAGTTTCAAAGTGCAGCCTACTCCAGTGAGGATCTAGCAGCCTGCCACCAGAGTTTAAGGCTGACTCTGAGGCCACAAAGGTCACTGGTACAACAAGCAAATCTCTTGCTACCTCTTGCAACAGAGGGTATTTTCCGGCATTCACCCTCCACCAATCCAAAACACCAACATTAGGAGCTCTAAGACTGACACCCTTACTCAGATAATGGTCCAATTCAGAGCACTGTGAAGTTGTTTTTGGACCTTTTCCTTTGGCTTAGATAAAGCTAAAAGCCAAGGTCGCTCGAGGTAGGAGCAAAAAGACCATCACTAGAACCAAAGGAGGCATAAAGGTCATCCCTAGCCCTCTATTTCAACTAATACTCACAAACCACATTATAAATAGTGGCCTTAACAGTCTCTGACCCAAGAGTAGAATCAAGGCTTTGAAACTTTTCATAATAGTACTCAATCAACTCAAGCTTGTATGTAGGATCAAGAACAACAACCACAATAAGCAACACATGAATATCAGTCCAGTATTTGCTGGACTTGATCCACATTTTTTCAGTCATTGCACTAATGATCTCATCAGGACCAAATCTCCACTCATTCAGTTCGAATTTCAAATCACAGATCTTTGGAAAGAACAAATTGGCAGTAGGATAATTGCTTCCAGAAAACATAACATAAAGTTTTTTGAAACCACAAGCTTTTTGGAGATAACAGTGGCAAACTTCCAATCATCACTGTTAGGCAAGGAAGTATAGTTAGGTTCTCTCTGACTCAAATGAGTGAACACATCCTTGTATGGAATTGCAGATTCAAGCATAATGAGTGTGGAATTCCACCTACTAGGGCAATCTAGTGCAAGTTTGGTAGAAATACCAACATCTTTTTGCTTAGCAGTCTCATCAAAGAGCTCAACTCTCCTTGGAGTTGCAGTCCAATATACCACACTTTCTCTAATCTTTTCAATCCCATCTTTCACAATTAAGTTGAGAATATGAGCAGAGCATCTCATTTGCAGCAATGAACCATTCATTATGAAGTCAGAAAGAACCATCTTTCTCTTAATCTTATCAATCATGGCATCATTTGTAGAACAATTGTCAAGAGTGATAGTGGATAACTTACAATCCACATTCCAAGACATGAGGGCCTCTCGAAGTACACTTGCTAATTTCTCATTAGTATGAGGGGCAGGAACATAGAGAAACTTGTGATACACAACATCAAACAAGAGGCAGACCAAAATAAATAGTTAGTGGTTAAACAAATAAGCAAAGAAACTGAAAGTACAAAATTGAGTCAAACAACCATATACCTTAGCAAGTGGCTCCTAAGGTTCCACTGATTGTCAACATAATGAGAAGTTACACTCATGTAAGCCCTCTTTTTATTACCTGTTGTCCACATGTCAGTGGTGACTGCAATTCAACCTTTGTTACCATCAATCATCTTTTGCATCTTTTTTCCTCTCAATCGCATACATTGCAAGAATATCACTCTTACAAGTGTTTCTACAAGGAACTTTGAACAAGGGTTGAAGAGAATTACAGAAGATTTTGAAGTACAAGTGACCCACCTTACCAAGTGGATACTCATGCATCAAAATCATAGTGACAAGTTCCTTTCTAAAAACCTCTGCATTAAACTGACTAGTACAGATTTCTTTCCTCCCAAGAACACCATTAGGAAGGAAAGGGACGGGATACGGTGACAACCCCTAAGGGGGTTGTCAGATTGACAACCAAGGGCATTTTGGGTATGAAAAAAAGAAATATATTAATTACCTTTTTTGTATTAATTATATTGGGAATTAAAAACCCATATTAAATACAATTTTTGAAATTTAAATCCTATAAATTAATATCTCTATCTATCTCTCTCTCTTCCTTTTTCCAGCGGCCACTCCGCATCGACGGACAGACTTTTTCTCCGGCGAATTCTCTCCGGCAGACTCCCTCCGGCAACCTGAAAAAATGTACCAGTGCGTTAAAAAGTGTATCAATCCATTAGTCTACTGGTAATTAATATACCAGTGCTAGTGGTACGCTACCAGTGCGTTAAAACATGTACCAGTGCTAGTGGTACGCTACCAGTACAGCGCTACCACTACCATATTGTATCGAACCACTAGCACTGGTAGCGCTACCAGTGCTACCAGTGCTAGTGGTACGCTACCAGTACAGCGCTACCACTACCATATTGTATCGAACCACTAGCACTGGTAGCGTACCACTAACATTGGTAGCGGTACCAGTAGAGAATAACACAAAAAAAAACATATGATAGTGGTACCAGATGATAGTGGTATGCTACCACTACCAGCTACCTTATGGTAGTGGTAGGTACCACTATCACTGGTACGCTACCAGAAGAAAAATGGTACCTCTAAAAAACCAGATCTAGAAAAGGGCAGTTGGCGACGGGAGAGAGAGGCAGAGGGGAGAGGGTTACCTCGCGACGGTGGCAGTGGTGGGGGAGGAAGGGGAGAGGATGATTGTGCCGCGGTGGGCCGGCGGGAGAGATTTGCAACAACAGGGTGTGGAGGGAGGCTGAGGATGGCGGAGACGGCGGCGGTAGAAGGCTCGACAGGCGGCTGCAGAAGACAGGGGCGCCGACGCCGACGGTGGAGGGCTGTGGCAGCGGACGGCTCTGCGGGAGAGAGGGAGGAGAGACGGAGGAGAGAGAGAGAGAGAGGGATGATGGATGGAGGAGTTAGGGTTTTTTACTATTTATATGGTAGGGTGATGATTGGGTGTGGTAAATTTTCACCCTTCCAAAAATACCCTTCCTTTAATCTTAACCGTTAATTTGAGAAAAGAAGAAAGAGACAGGAGAGAGAGCGTATCCAAGGGCTATGAAGTGGGTTGTGAATCTGACAACCCCTTAATAGGTTGTCACCGTATCTCGTCCCGGAAGGAAATTAGTGGCAATATTTTTCTGATGACCATCGTGAATCTATTTTTGAACACACGCCTTTTTATGATTTCTCAAATGAGAGCTACCATTGTTAGTATCACCACCAAGAACCTTACGACAATACTTGCATCGAGCTTTCATCACACCACCCTTATCCAAAAACCTAGTACATTGAGGCAAAACATCACTTTTTAGTGGACGTTTGGCCCCAAATGGAAGCGGAGAAAGCTCACCATCATTGACTGGTGCATCACCAGTAGCTGCAGCAACATTGCCATCATTCACAGCACCTGTTGTTGCATCACCAGCAATCAAAGGTTGTTGCTGCTGGGGTTCAGGGTTCATGGGTGGGGGTGTGGATTGAGTGTTGGGAGAGTTACTGAATTCAACACCTTCCATTGCTTCACCTGTTCATCAATCACGAAAAAGCAAACCAATCAAGGCTACATCAACTGAAACTAAGAACTAATGACTAATACTAATAAGACTCCAAACTATAGAATCGAGTAATTACCTTCGTGAATCGTGAATGATCAATGAACACTTCAACAGTGTAGTCGGTAACCTTGCAACCCTATAAAAATCACGAAACAAGAGATGTGTTACACATGCAACAAGCACTCTAAATTTCGCAAATCTAAATACTAAAGGCTACAAGAAGACTTACGGCTTGTGCAGTTGTGCTCCTTGCAGTTGCAGTGACTGGAAACAGGGCTTGCATGCAACTACAAGCTTACTACTTCCCTCGAGAGTGGTTTGAGTTCTAGGAATCTGAGAGAAAAATTGCCAAAATCAATCAATTATAGTATTTAGGGTTATAAGTATAATATGCACCCCTACTATGCAGTTTTATCAAACATGCCCTTCTACTATTTTTTTACATCAAACATGCCTCTATAATTTGTAAAAATGATCAAACATGCCCTTCTGTTAAATTTTGCATCCAAAAACCATCAATCGTGGTCGAACCTTGGTTTGGGCGACACCTATGTCAAAAATATTCCTAATAATTTCATTTTAGAATTGTTTTGTTTCTTTTGTATAACCAAATACCACTAATAATTTCATTTTAAGAAATAAATGAGGAGGAAAAATTGATATTTCACCCCCCCCCCAATTTTTCAAATGTCGGGTTGTGTGAATCTTGGTTCAGCCGTGGTTAACCATTTTTTAATGGAAATTTTAACATAAGGGCATGTTTGATAATTTTTCCAAAGTACAGGAGCTTGATTGATGTAAAAAATAGTAGAGGACATGTTTGATAAAACTACATAGTAGAGGGGCATATTAGACCTATAACCCTAGTATCTATAAACGCAAGCATGAAGAAGAAGGAGACGAATAAGATGATGACGAAGAGTCGATAAAGGGAAAGTGCAGTTGTAATCACAATCGGGAATGGCTTGATTCGAAAAAATTCAAATGCGAGAACTTCATGCCTGTCCGAGATCCCTAAAATTGATGGGGGTTTCAACTGATTGATTGGGTATCTACTCTTTTGAGTAATCAATGTAGGAATATTTGCTGTTTTTCTCTATAATCGAAGAGAAAACTGCGAGATTTGAGGAGGAGAGGAAGTGTCGGGGTTGGAGATTGGATTTTCATAACGACAATTGGGATACAAGAGGAGGATTTTTCGTGAATGAAGTGGGAAGGGAGGGCTAGGGTTCAAGAATTGCGAGCGTCAGGGGCTGTCGGGGCGGATATCTCCAAAATCATCACCACCCGGCAACCGGCTACAGCGGTTTTCGGGTACCCCGCAATCCGTCAACAATTCGGTCAAGCGGATTTAATCCGCCAGGAAACGGATCTGGCATGGGCGGGCACTCGGAATTCGAGCCCAGTTGCTAAGCCTAGTTAGGGCTGGAAATCGATAAGGTACCGGTAATGCCAATACCAATTACCGAAATCCCAAATACCGAATTACACACTAGAATCAATCACAATCCCAATCTCAATCCCTAAATAATTTCGATATCCAATCACAACCTCTAAATATTTCGGTATTTCAATCAGTACTTCGGTATCCCAATCAGTATTATCAAATACAAAATTAATTATCTTTGTAATTAATAATTAAATATATAAATTAGATTTATTGTTTAATTTAGGGCAAAGAGTCTTGAGTTTGCCTAGAGCTAGGATATCGATAAGGAGAATGGAGGAGAGGTGACATCTCAAATTCTCGTCATTGATAATCTTTAATTTGGGCTGAGAGACGACTAATACTAGTGTTTTATTTTTTGTATTATGAAAATAACAAGAGATTAGGTGTGTGACGAGAGTTACTTAAACTGGAAAGTCAAAATTGGTATTCGATTATACCAAATAGTGATAAATTTGGTACAATATTCAGTAATATCCCAAATACCGGTACCAAACTTCCAGCCCGAGGGATGGCAATGGGACGGATTTGTCTAAATCATTCTCATCCTTGTTTTGAAACATCCACCCCATACCCATGCAGGGAAAGGTTTTGTAACCCTATCTCCATACCTGTGGTTCTCGAGTACCGAGGAACACTCGCTCGGTACATCAAACATTATTATACCTAAAAATATACATGTGGATTTTCAATTATAACACTAAACCAACCTAATAAATTATTAAATTAACAAAGATACAATCATTATTAATACGAATGAAAGCATATGATTCTAAAACATCCATTAATCTATAAGATAGAGTACAATACTATTCAGTTCATTGTTCTCCAACTCTAATACATCTAATAAGTAATAAATAACTAACACAATATTCTTGTTAACGTGGAGAGAAAAATGAAAGAGTGAAGGGAATTTTCTTTTTATCATGGTGATATATAGGTTTACTTTTTGTGGTTTAGGTGCTACATAAGAAATTTGAACACGAGATCTCTTTTAAGGCTAGTGATATCATTACTAGATCAAGTGAAGGGAGAATTGAGATAAAGGAATTAGGTTTTGGTTTGGTTGGTTATTCAATTACATTTATACTATTTATATTCTTGAGTTACCCTCACTGTAATTAACATGTTACAACTTTATTTATTTATTTATTTTATATGTGAAACAATATTCTTGATGGGACGGTATAAATTAGGGGTGGGCATCCGGTTCGGTTTTAACTCTCCGAACCGAACCGAACCAAAGTCAAACCGACCGAAACCGAAATTCTCACTATTCGGATCGGAAATCGGAAAGGAAATACTCTCAATTCGGAATACAGAATATGCCAACCGAACCCGAAATTCCGAGTTCCGAACCGATAAACCGAAATTGCATACCCAACTACCGCATCCTGCCAGGCACAACAAATTAAAGAAGCTCAGCTGAGGGCCAAGCCCAGCAACCGAGACTCAAATTGAAGGTCGCCTCCTCCAGAATCCAAAGAAAGAAAGACCCAACAATAACAAAACCTAATCCTAATTTCATCTATCTCTCCCTTTGTCTCTCCCTCTCGTCCGCCGCTCACCACAATCACCACTCACCACCACCGACCGTCTCTCACTCTCTCTCGATCCCTCGAAACCTCAAACGGTGTACCCACTACCCAGCTCCTTCTTCATCGCGAAAAACGAACTCTGGTGTGGCATCTCGGCGGCGGCGCAATCGACAAGGAGAGGTGGTGCCGCGACGGGATCGGCAACAGAGACGATAGAATTAGCGGTGGTGGAGCCCCTGCATGCTCTCCCATGGCTCTGTCTTCTCTTTGCCACCGCTTCCTCTTCATCAAAATGGGCGAGCGGCGAACTTAGTGCTCCAGATCTGGGATTCTGGGGAGAAGGCGAGCCCGGTGGCGGAGGGAGCTCATTGTGATCTGCGCGGCGGAGTGCTCTAGGCGGCGGAGTGCTTGGTAAGGGTGGATTGATGGCCTGTTGTTTTAGCAGAGAGAGATGGACGGATTGAAGAGGGTGATATGGGAGAGCATGCAGGGGTGAGAGATTAATTGGTGAGGGATTAATTGATGGAGGAGAGAGTAGAAAGAGATTGGGGTGAGGGATTAAAGTGGGGCTCGTTTGAGATAAGACAGCAGGTGAGCATTTCATTTTTGGGCAGTCGAACCGAACCGAGCTATAATTCGGTTCGGTTGAGGCTCGTTTGAGATAAGGCAGCAGGTGAGCATTTCGTTTTTGGGCAGTCGAACCGAACCGAGCTGTTATTCGGTTCGGTTGAACCGAACCGAATTATAGCTCGGTTCGAATTCGGTTGGGGTGCTGGGTACTTCGGAAATTCGGCATGTCCTGGTTCGGTTCGGTTTGAACCGAACCGACCGAACGCCCACCTCTAGTATAAATATAGAGCGGAGGCTAAAATCACACTTCACACCTGTTGCACGCCCAATCAATACGGGTTCCCTATGTTAACTATATAGGACACAATCGGATGTCCATATTTGCAGTACCAAAATAAATTGCAGGAGTGTAGGTGAATAATAGCTATCCAGCTATTACTTTCACTTGGTTACTCATCATAATTCCCAAAACAAAGAGAAAGGCTTATCAATTACACATAGCGTGGTGTTGTTGGGTTTGATTTTTTCAGGCTTTCATTTTTGCTCAACCACCACGCAAGGAGTCAAGACCACTCCCTCGATCCTTCCCTCCCCCGTCAAATTTACGATTTTGTTTGCCTCTCTAATATTCTTTAGGGAAGAATGCTATCTCTATTATAATAGGTTGATATATCGCCTTCCGTACCTTTCTGCCTTTGCTGTCGACACGGGTGACATAAGGGCGTCACACCTTCGTCCTTCGATCGGTACATGAATTTCTAATTACCGACTCCCTTTGTTTCCGACACAAGTATTAGTTTTTGTAAGGTCAACTTTGGTATATCAGGTTAATTTAATTGACTTGTAATCTAACTTATCTCCCAAAAACGACACTAACTTAATTTTTGTTCGGTAATTAAAACGACAATAACTTAGCACACCCCAATCTGTGATATATATAATTGTTGAAAAACCTATCATCTTTACGTATTTTTAGAAATAAGAATATATAATCTTAACTTTTATATTACGTTACTGTAGTACCACAAAATAGAATGGTATTTCAATTGGTTCTCACTTTTTTTTTATGGAATAGGCCTATATTATTTCATTAATTGTTTGAAACCGTACAAGAATCAATAATAAGTTGAGGAACCAGAAAGGGTTAATAAGTAATGATAAAGCGAGTCTTTAATTGTTAAATTATCAAATCACGAGACAATTAATTTTGATCCACAATTCTACAACAAATTCAATTAAACTACGAAAGTAATGAACACTTTTTTCTAGGAATGGCAATGGGCAGGTATGGGGCGGGTTTCTTGGTATCCAGACCCGCCCCGTGGCAGGTCGGGTCCAAGTCAGGTAATTTATCATGGGTCACGGGTCGGGGCAGGTCGACCCAATGGGTAAGCAATTTATATGAAAAATATTAGAAATGTTCGTTATTTTATTATAAGACCATGGAAACAAACAATATTATGATAAATATAGTTAAATTATTGAAAAAATTGAGGTTTTCACTAATTTACAACTTTATTATAGCTAAAATTTGATTTACTAAAAGGAAAATCCTAAGTAATTTGACTAAAATTACGTGTAATTTAGGCAAGAACGGGTCGAGAATGGGGCGGGTCAGGGCAGTTCGGATCTATAAAAGTATCCATGCCCGCCTCGCTTCAAAACAGGTCAAACAGGTCGGATAAAACGGGTCAGGTCGAAATTGCCATCCCTACTTTTTTTCCTGCTAAAAAGAAGAGGGAAAGTTGTCTAAAATAAAAACACATTTCTAGTGGTATGACAACAACGCTATAGCCTTAACTTGTTGGATTTATGAATTTTCACTCTCTTTTAAACAACAAAAAAAACCACTATAATTCGACTCGACTACTACAACTTAATTAGCAAAATCGAAAACAAACAAGAATATTTTCTGACGAATCAAATTTGTTGGACCCTTTTGATAATTGAAACCTTATCTCATTGACCCAACTCTATCATCATTAGCACAAATTTTAGACGCCAAATTCATTCAACACAAACACCTCTTTCATCATTGGACTCATGAAGTATATAAAACCAAGACGCCATTACAAAACAATCAAAACAAAAGAAAAGTACTAATTATCAGATCTTCCCCCCTATCCCTTCATTTTCCTCGCGACTCCAACCTCCCATCATCCCAATCCCCTTTTCCTTCTCTATATATCCAATCCACCTCCCACACACTACAACAGAAACACACACATCCCTCCAAAGCTAGTTAGTTGGCTTTTCCCTTTCCCCTGTTTCATCCCCCCCATTTTCTATATTACATAAAATATTACACCCACATATATCTTCATTATATAGTTTCCCTACTTCAATCCAGTCCAATATTAAACTCTCCTCAATCTATGTAGTTTCCTTAATTGCTTCCATGTACATAAATACCCACATCTCCATTCCCAGCCCACAACATTAATCAGAAAAAAAACCCATCCATGGCTGCTCCCACGAGTTTCCTCCCGCTGCTTCTGCTAGCAGCCGCGTTGTCACTATCCACACCGGCAGCCTCAACTTCCAGGCGGCTCACCCAGCTCGACCCAACCACCACCACCACCGGCTTCCAGGTCGCCCTGACCCACGTCGACTCCGGCAAGAACCTCACCAAGTTCCAGCGGCTCCAGCGCGGGATCAACCGGGGGAACTACCGGCTCCAGAAGCTCACCGCAATGGTCCTGGCCCAATCCACTCCCGACGTGGCTGCTCCGGTCGTGTCGGGAAACGGCGAGTTCCTGATGGAACTCGCCGTCGGGACGCCTCCCGTGTCCTACTCCGCGATCGTGGACACGGGAAGCGACCTGATATGGACTCAGTGCGACCCCTGCACCAACTGCTACAAGCAGCCCACCCCGATTTTCGACCCGTCGAAATCCTCGACATTCGCCAAGCTTCCCTGCTCCAGCAGCCTCTGTTCCGCCCTGCCGCAGTCGTCGTGCGGATCCGACGGCTGCGATTACCTCTACACCTATGGAGATTACTCGTCGACCCAGGGGGTCATGGCCACCGAGACGTTTACATTCGGCGGGAACAAGGTAAAGGTTCCGAAAGTCGGGTTCGGGTGCGGTGAGGATAATGAAGGGGACGGGTTTACTCAGGGAGGTGGGCTCGTTGGGCTGGGCCGCGGCCCACTCTCACTCGTCTCCCAGCTCAAGCAGCCCAAGTTTTCGTACTGCCTGACGTCCATCGACGATGCCGCGGGGGCCACCAGCACGCTGTCCATGGGCTCGCTGGCTGGACCGGCGGGTAACTCCTCCGCCACGACCGGTTTGATTCAGAACTCGGCTCAGTCCTCGTTTTACTACATTTCATTGGAAGGAATCTCGGTCGGCGGGACCGGCCTGTCCATCCCCGCGTCCACTTTCGCGCTGCAGAGCGACGGAAGCGGAGGGATGATCATCGATTCCGGGACCACGATCACGTACCTGGAGCGCAGCGCGTTCGACGAGGTGAAGAAGGCGTTCAAGGCCGCGATCGATCTGCCGGTCGACAATTCCGGTTCGACCGGTCTGGACCTCTGTTTCGACCTGCCGTCGGGCGGCGGGTCGGGCGACATCAAGGTGCCGACCCTGGTGTTTCATTTCAAAGGGGCGGATTTGGAGCTCCCCGCGGAGAATTACATGATTGCGGATTCCAGCGTCGGGCTGGTGTGCTTGGCGATGGGGAGCTCGAGCGGGATGTCGATTTTCGGGAATATTCAGCAGCAGAATTTCATGGTGCTCTATGATTTGGCGAAGGAGAGCTTGTCTTTCACTCCGACCCAGTGCGCCAAATCGTGATCAGGCCGGATGTGCAGAAAATGATCGTTCATGTTGATGATTTCTTACCGTATACACGATTTGTTAGCCATGATTTTTTATTGCTTTTCTTCTTTTTTTCCCCCATTTTTATGTTCATGAGCTTACATCATACGTCATCATCACAAAGCATAGCAGTGCTATTATATATATATACACATGTCAATGAATACAGTTGCCTTGCTTGATCTTCACTTTTAATTATTCCTTACACTTCCTTTTCTAGTTTCTTACTCATGTCTTGTAGTTGTTTACCTGTCCATTTTTAACCAATCTTGTTTCATAAGGTTTTGGGCCGTTCAGATTGGTTTAGTCGTCATTTCAGCGCTAAGCATGATGTCATTGATGGTATTAGCTCAACTTCCACAACCTATTGTCAGTTTATCACTACTTTGATAACCCCACGTACGTAATTGGTTGTTACTTTTTCAAATTATATTTTGAAGGGCGAATGATAAGTTCCTCTCATGGTGGATGAAATGACTCATTTGTCTCACTTTGTGCCTTGTTAGATCATGAATACAAACATCATTGAAGATGTGAATTGTGAATGTCTCTCCAATATTATTTTTTAAGCGACTACCATGTAGTCACTCACAACTGTAAGATGGGTGTTGCGAGCTCCGACGTAGCTCTTCAACTTATGCGAGATTTGCTAATCGTCACACCTTCTTCAATCTCAAAATGGAGCATTTCATCATGGGAAATTCCGTAATTAAGATTAAATTTCCTATAATGATGCTATTTAATATGTATTATTAAATTGCATATACATTTTATAAAATCCACTAACCACTCAATCAATAGAATAGAGTGAGAATGAGCTATTTTTATAAACATATTTTGACTTTACACTCCTTCTATTATATTATTTCTCATACTGGAGACTATTTCTATCAATCTCCATATAAGTCAACATGAATGAAAAATACCTAGTACAACAAATAGTGCATATATTAAAATATTTTTTCGATTTGAACATTTACTTAATGTAAGCAACTCAGATTCTGCAATAAATTAGTGACGGGCTCAGGCTACAAGTCATGATTCAAAGCTAAAAGGGGTGTTACAACAGACTTACTTATCTATTCTGTAAATCACAATCACTAGCAATGGTCGCACTTTTATTGTCATGTGTTGATCTTGTTTCATGAGCATACACAATGTAACATCTATTTTTTTGAGCGGCACCACTCTTCATGCAATGAACATTATTAATAGTTCGATGTATAATACACAAAATGCACCACTCTTTAGCAATACCTAAAGAAAAGGTTGAGTTTAGATTACTTCTAAGTATTCAAAGGTCTCAATCCCATTCATGGGATGTGATGACACATAAATTATAATATTTTAGGCTATTTAATAACATGTTTTGCATAGTTTTCATATCTTTATTGTCATAATAGTTTGGAAGTGCTTGATAATTGCTCTAATGTGTTTTTAGTAGCTCCTAGGATTACCTTTACTACTTTGAAAATTTGAGCTCAATCCGAAAATGCCGCCATATTTATAGTCGACCGTAACCCAAATTGGCACCCCAGATTCCTTTTCGTGGAAGATCTAGATCAGCCTAGAATTGTGTGAATATTCCTTACTTGGAGGATGGCTTGAGATATGCTAGAGAGATTCAGAGAGAAGACTCTCCATACTACTTTATATCTTAGAAAACCTGATGTAAGAGGCTATAAATAGACTCTATTGTCCAACATTCGAGCAGGAAGTCATACAAGAGTTTTTTCTGCTGACAAAGCAACTTACCAGTCTAGAAGCATGCAATCAACATGCTCGAGGGCAGAATTTTACCAACAAATAATTATACTATTTGGCGTGTTTAGTAGCTCGTAGGATAATTTTTACTACTTTGATGTCCTCTCGGTAATATCTTATGTGTTTTTCATGCCAAAATATCCTAGTGGACCAACTTGTATGAGTGAGAGATATCAAGACCCAACTATTGGGAGTTAGAAATGAAGATTGGAGCTCAAACCCAAAATGGGGCTAGATTTAGTCGACGATAGCCCAAACTGGCACCCCAAACAACATTTTCTCAAAGGACCCAAATCAGCCCAGAATGGTACGAATATACCTTACTTGGTAGCTAAGGTTGAGATATGTTAGAGAGATTTGGTCAAAAGACTTTCACTCCTACTTTATCTCTTAGAAAACCTTATGGAAGAGACTGTAAATATACCCTCTCGATCATCATTCGGCCATTAGATCATGCAGAGGATTACTCTACCAACATAGGACCTCAGTAGTCCAGAAGTGATCAACGGGCTCAAGGGTAGAATGGTGGCAGAAATGGCATCCTATGCCCCATTTTACTATCTGGCCACCATTTTTAATGTCTTTGGAAATCTCATATTCAATACAAGTCTAGCAACAGCCATTCTGCTACGTGACATATCTAAGTTGTATTATTCATTGACCCGTGTGTCTCCCTAACACGCAACCCACTAGAGGACCTCAGTAGGGGGATGATATGATATCGAAGCATATTAAGTGGAAAAAATTCATTGTGGATTTCCTTAACCACGTATGTATATGTCAGTTATCGTATCAAAGCAAGTCTATAGAAGCTCTAGTGGGAGTTTGCCTACGCACACTACAAAAAAACTGGGCTGTAACGAGGGGCAAATGGGCCGACAGGGTGAAATCCAATCGGCAAAAGCAGTATAATATCCGCCCATCAGTTTTAGCGAGTGGATTCATTTCCCCTTGTTATTAGACATATGATTACCGTCGTTGTCGAATAGGAAAAGTTTTGTTTTTTATTTGGGCGGCTAAAATTTTCAGTTTCCCTCTCTTTTCAGTTTCCCTCTCTTTCCCCAAATTTTGCTTTTTATTTGGGCGGCCAAAGTTTTCAGCTTCCCTCTCTATTCCAAATTTTCATTCTAGTTTCGCTCTCTTTCTAATTCACCCTATCTACTAAGGGACTGAAGCCAAGAGAGTTTCGTCAAAAGACAGATTTTCGTGTGTTCTGTATCCTGCAAGAACATCTCTCTCGCTCATCGATTCATAGATGCTTCAGTGTTTAATGCTCAATAGGTATTAATCTCTCAATAATAGAGCCATCTAGATCTGTAGTTCATTATGTTAGGTTTTTGTGTGTTAATCTCCAGCTGCTTTCCCATTTCACTCCACGTCTTCTATCGATTCCCCCATCTTTCTCTTCTTTCGAAGGCTGTCTTGTTTCCCAATCGGCAATGTGGAGCATCAATTTCCCATTCTTAGATTCCTTAAGATTGTATCCTTCTGGCAAGTCTTGAGATGGGCTTCTTGAAAAACTTGGATTTTAGGTTTATGTATTTTAATCTTTAACTTACCCCTTTCATTCTATATGTTTGGTCAATTCTCTCATTTTTTACTTCTTCTAACCTTGTATGCCCTGCTTCCCAACTGACAGTGTATACGAAAATGGAAATTTTGTTGCATGTCAAGTAATGCGACTTTGAAAGGGGAAACATTTATATGCTCTGGTTTTTCTTGTTTCGTTTTTTCACTTTCATCTCAAGGTCGTTGATTTTTTTAAAGCTTGCATAGGCAATGGTTTTGGTTAGTTGAAGTGGAGGAAACATTGTTTGGGTTTGTTTCACTGCTCGATTGTTGGGTATGGATTTATTCCTCCTCCCGTGATTAGCAAGAGGAGGTCAACAGAGTGCTAATGATGCATGTGCAGCAGCCTTGGATTGCAAAGGAATTGGGGATGTCTTCTTTAATTTGAACTGGCCTTGGAAATGGACTCTTTCTCCCTGTCGTGTCCATAGAGGGAATTAATTAACGGTTGGGCTGCCCATCTTCATGTAATTCTCAAGCTAATATGATATATTTGTTGTTAGAAGGGAATTAGATATTGAGTATTTGGGAAATTGATGTGTGTGGTGGAATCGAGCATTGAGGGTATGTGAGGAAAATGTTTGTGCTCTTGCTGTCATTTTGTGCTTTTGCTTTACTTGTCTCAATTTGTTCTTATTGTTGGCATTATAGTGTTTGATTTTTTTTATATCGCATTGTCCCCTAATTTTGCTTTGCCTATATAATTCTACTTACAATCAAAAGATAATATTGGAATTTAGGACGCAATGAAGTCAAACAAGGTTGTTGGTACTTCTAAGAGGAATACTGTGAATTTCATTCAACCAAGTTCTTTGAGGAAAAATGTGAGGACTAGGCAGTTCTTTTCAAGTATATCTACTTCTAGTGGCGATTGCTCTCATCACACCATGGATAGTGGAGCTCCATCTAGAAGGGCACATGTTCTTGAGACATCTTCGAGTTCGAGACCAAGTAAAATCTACCACTCATGTAAATTTATGTTATCTGGTCTTTAAATTGTGAATATTATGATCTCATGTGATCTATGTGTGCAGATACTGGACCTATTGCAAGCACCAATGAAGATGACTTTGTGATGCATGTTGAAGGAGCCAAATGAAGTAGAAAGTAATGCACCTAGCTTACAAGAAAACTTTACTGGTTAGTATAGTAAGTCTGGTATTATCTAACCAAGGCTGCTTGTATATGTATAATAAGTGCACTTATCCACTTGATTTTGTAGAACCCACAGTTGTAGTAAAGAGAAAAGTGTGAAGCAGGAGCAAGTGTAAACGTGTTGGCAAACTCAGACCAGGAGAAAAGTTGCCGATAGTGTTCTTCCGCAATGGTCCAGTTGGGGTCAATAAGAGTGAATTTCAAGGTACTTGGGTAAATTGATCAGCAACAATACCATTTGCCTAGTTCGTGTGCACAGCTGGAAAGAAATGGGAAATGATGTTAAAAGTCATTTGTGGGCAGCTGTGATGGTAATTAACTTATATTAAAGGCTAATTAGTATATCTATATACAACTTTCCGCTTTGCGGTAACTTGCTTTTTGTATAGGAAAAATTTTCAAACCCTGAGATGGAGGTATATAAGGGTCATATGATCAAGAAGATGAATAAGGCGTGGACCAATTATAGGTGTGATCTCAATCGTAATTATATAAAACCTTGTGCTTCCCCGGAAGATGCTCTTGAAAATGTGCCTAGCTGGATACAAAAAGATGATTGGGAATGGTTGTTGAAAGAGCATTACCTAACTGAAGAGTTTGAGGTAAATATTGTTGAGCTCCTTCAATTAGTTTTATCATTATTATGGTGAGTGTCTTGATGCTTGAACATTTTATTCGTAGAAAATAAGTGTAAGAAACGCAAACAATAGAGCCCAAGGATCAATGCCTTGTCTTCTTGGAAGCAAGTCAATCGGAGAGCTTACATATGAAAAGGTATTAGTCATTTGGGATGATTTCAATGTTGTTTCCCTCTATTCTCTTCTGTTTTCTCTGTTTTGATAATTGTTAGGTTGGGTAGTTTGAATGGTGGGTTGCCTTAGTAGTCATGGTGCATATCTTAACTATGTAGTTAATTAAATTTTGTTTAGATAGACGAAGAAGGGAATGTTCCAAGTTTTGCAACCATGTTTTCTCTCTCACGTCAAAAAGGTGGAGCAATCGATCCTAAGTCTGCAGGAAAAGAGGTATGCTAACTTTCGTTTATGTCTATACAATCTAATATTGCTTATACTAAACTAATATAAGGCCTTGCAATTGTCAATAGGCAGAAATTATTGAAATTGTACAAAACAATCCAGGAATTGATGATTTGAATCTTGTGGAGAAATGCTTCGGGCCACAAAATCATGATAATGTACTCGGATTTGGAGGTGGGGTAACTGCTAAAGAATTAAGGGTTTCAAGTAAGGAAACAAATGTCGAGGTTGCAGCTCGACTACAACGTAGTGAAGAAGAAAAATCTGCTTTAGAAGAAAAAAATGCAGCTCTTGAAGCTGAAAAGTTAGCTAGTGCAGTTGAGAAGGAAGCACTACAAAATCGTATTGTCAATGTGGAGGCTAATTTTATGGTCCAGATTAACAGCTTGAGAGAACTAGTTTTACTCCAACAAGCTGCTCCAAGAGTTCCTCTAGCTACCCAAAATCAACCCATCTAATCAGGTTTGTTATGTTTTCTCATCCAATCTTGAATGTTTCAAATTTTAGACCTTTTCAATCCTTTTGATGACATGTTCAAGATGGCATAACAGAATCATGAATCAAGTTTTATAGAATTTGTCAATTTGTTTATTGTCATACTTGTAGCAGTTAGAACTCTGAGTATGTATCCATTGATGTAATACATGAATGTGATTTTATTATGCATATCTTTTCATTGAAATGTTTCTGCTGTTCATTGGCAGCATTCGTTGGCATCAGGCAAAGCTGTTTGTCTATATATACCTACAACTATCTGATATGAAATATCTTTAGAACTTGTATATTTTTCTAGCATAAGTTCAGAAGTTAATATTGGTTGTCTTTCGTGTACAGGTGCGAACTTATATGGTATTGGATTCAGTGGACAAAGCCATCATGGACATTCTGTATATTCAATGTCTTTTGAATTTTTAGCCAGGCTCTAGTTCTCATGTCCACTATTTTGTTTATAAGGTTACAATATTAAGAATACTAGGGGTGGGAAACGGTGCGGTTGCGGTTAACTGCACCGCAATTTGCGGTTAACTGCAACCGCAAAACACCCATATTAGCCAACCGCGACCGCGTCCCTCACGGTTAGCGGTTAACCAAAAACCGCAGAACGCGGTTAACGGTGAACTGCGGTTTCTGGTTGTAAAAACCGCAACAACCGAAACAGTATACGAAACCGCGGTTAAGCAAAGTAACCGCGAACTAACCGCACAAATACATGAAAAAAAAACACAGCAGCTACTGTTTTGTCTATTTTCACTTCCATCAAGCCCCTGCATCTGACGACGGCGCCAGAAGATGGGAAGGGTCGAAGGGAAATGGATTTTCGACTTTCGTTTCGTCAAATCAAAACGACGGCAAAAGGGAGAAGTGGGAGAGGGGCCGGGTCGGGTTTGGGTTGGGGGTCAACTTTGGGCTGGGCTGGGGGTCAACTATGGGCTGGGGCTATCTCGCGGTTAGCCTTGCGATTATATGGATTTTGCGGTTTCGGTTACGGTTAAACCGCAAACCGCAAAACAGTTCATATCTCCAACCGCGACCGCAAAATAGGCAAAATATGCGGTTTGCGGTTAACCAATAATCGCGCGGTTTCGGTGCGGTTATCGGTTTAACCGCGAAACCGCAACCGTTTTCCCAGCCCTAAAGAATACTTTTGATGAGAAGTCAATATTGTTGCCTTATTATCAAAGAATATATGTTAAATTTTATAGAAATTGTCAAGCTGTTTGTAAGTGATTATCAACTTATGAAATTATTAATATATTATTAGGTTTATATTATGATTGTTCGAAGCAATGTAATACTGACAAATAGTATCATTGGCAAAACACCCAATAGGGTCGTTATTATTTATTATTAATCATGAGGAGATATTCGTTATTTGATCGCTAATAACGACCGGATTCTATCCACAATATTTATCAATAACGAGGGGTGGGATGATACTCGCCCACATATAGTGACGGGGCTCTCAGTCGGCATTGCTCATAGGATCAGTGGCAGAAAACTATTTTCAACGACCGGAAGCCCACACTTTCGGCATAACTTTTAACGACCGGTAAGGAATTTCCCGTCGTTATTGGCTTTTACCGGCAAAGCCTATAATGAGGGGTCCTATACCATCGTTAAT
Organism: Linum tenue; assembly: GCA_946122785.1. NCBI lineage: Eukaryota > Viridiplantae > Streptophyta > Magnoliopsida > Malpighiales > Linaceae > Linum > Linum tenue. Next base: position 32,039,754 of record CAMGYJ010000005.1, on the reverse strand, counting down.
AACCTTTCCCTACCGTTTTTGGACAATTAACGACCGGTTTTGACCCTCGTTAAAGCCTCTTTTTTTTTAGTGGCAACACATTTCCCTATAATTTTCCTCATCTAGTAGAGTAGTTTAGATTTTTTTCCTTTCATTTCCACACAAACTAAGGGGAACCACAATCTCGGAGGCACCTAAACCTCTACAACTTATTTTAAAACCCAAGACTGGTAGGTCACTTAGTGACTGAGAAAGGATATATGAGAGGCCTGGGAGGAATACAATCATGATTACCTACGAGGTAAATTAGACCGTTGTTCTATAGTTGGTCAATTTTGGCACCCTTGCGAGGTATTCTCGCGATTTTTCGGAAAGGGAGTAACGTATGTGTTCTTTCTTTTATATTATTTCCGTTTTGAGTTTTTTTTATCAATTTTTGTTTTTGTTTGGACTAAAGATTTTTTTTCCAGTCATTTGTATTCGTTTTCCATTCATATTATTTCGTATTTTCTGTTTGGTAGTCTATAGTCATATCATTTTAAATAATTAAATCATTAACAAAATAGAACTCATTTGGCCAATGGATCGAGTCCAAAACTAGTTAATATAAACTACATGCTACATACTTATAACACTATGTATGAAAAAAGTTAACTTTCAAAATTTTCATCTAGATCATTAAAAAATGTAAAAAAACATATACATCAAATATGTATGAAAAATCCGTTGAAAGACGAGCGAATCAAAGTTGTATCACTAAATTTGATTATACTAATTTTTTATATGATTTCGTCGCTACTATTAGGGTTTGCAACAGGACCAAACTTATGAGAACCGCGGTCCATTAATGAAAGATATTTTAGAACCAAGGACCAAACCATCATTACATTCGGTCCATTTGGTTCGGTAATGTCCTATCCAAATATCAGCTCGATCCATAATTTCTTCAATAATTGTAAAATTCATGTGGACCAATAACCGGACCGCATTATACTCGGTCCGGTGCGATCCGGTCTACAATAGTTGTGTCCTGCATGGGCATACCATGTACTAACTCTTGGGACCTGGGGGGATAAGCCTGCTTGCTTGCTCCGGTACCGGTATGGGGAGGAACGGAGGAGCCGAGGAGTGGGCGAGTGGAGTCGCCAAGTGAGTGTGGGCGGGAATTTCCTGATCTGTGCTTTTGAACCAGCCATTCACTAAACGATAAGACCAACGAAACTGGTGGACACCAAATAACGGCCATTAAAAAAAAAAATTGGAAAAAAGAAAAAATATCAACGCACGAAAATGGATAGATCATAGAAGCGAAAACGTCGGAGCGTGGAGAGACAGGCAACGATACGAAGCAAGCAATGACCACCGGACGTATGACGATAGAGTTTCCGATCACTGCATCACTCTCTTCCACTTCTTCTACCTGCTGTTGCAGCAAATCTCTGAGCTACAGCTTCCTCGGGAAGACCGCATTTTCGCTGAACAGTAGTAGCAGCAGCAGCAGCAGCAATGCCGCTGTGTGTTTCTCTTCTAGATCAGCAAAGAAATGGAACAGTAACTCCGGAGGTGACGTCGATTGCGACGGCGGAGTTGTCGTCAAGAACGAAAACGATGAAGATCAGCCGCAGCAACAACGGCGGCGAGAAAAAGTCGGCGGCGGTGGAGAGGCGAGGAGGAGGCAGAGGAGAGTTGTTTGCGAGGTGGAAGTGATTTCTTGGCGGGAACGGAGGATTAGGGCTCAGATTCTGGTGAATTCCGACATTCAATCGATTTGGACAGCTCTCACTGATTACGAACGCCTCGCCGATTACATCCCCAACCTCCTCTCCAGGTTATACCTACACTAACACTTCTTTCTCCTGGAACTGAGAATCTCCTGGCGCCATGGATGAATGAATCATTCGTTATTTTTAATTCAGTGGAAGAATCCCGTGTCCGCATCCAGGCCGGATATGGCTGGAGCAGAGAGGACTACAGAGAGCTCTTTATTGGCACATTGAAGCTCGTGTTGTGCTGGATCTCCAAGAATTCCCCATTTCTGTAAACTCTTATCTCCCCTCACTGTGCATTACATTCCATTAGAGAAGAAAGGATTCAATGAAGCTAACTGATACGTTTGGATTCAGGCCGACAGGCACGAGCTGCACTTTTCCATGGTGGATGGGGACTTCAAGAAGTTCGAAGGCAAATGGTCCCTCAACTGTGGCACAAGGTAATCCAGCATAATCCCCTAATCGAACAGACTTGCTTTGTTATTTACCATCTACATGGTGATGATGTGCTCTGAATTACCACAGGCCTGGAACCACTGTGTTAGCTTATGAAGTTAGTGTGATACCAAGATTCAACTTTCCTGCCATCTTCTTGGAAAGGATCATTAGGTCGGATCTTCCTGTTAACCTCCAGGCCTTGGCTTGCCGTGCTGAAAACCAAGTTATGGCCATGGGCAATCATAAAACCAAAACTGATGAATTGTCAAGATCTACATCCGGGCCTAGAGATGTAGAAGAGACCTACAACACTGCAAATCCTAGTCCTGTGCCAGCCTCCGCAGGCGATATCAGTTGTAATTGGGGTATTTTCGGTAAAGCGTGCAGTCTTGAGAAGCGTTGCCTTGTGGATGAAGTTCATTTGAGAAGATTTGATGGCCTATTGGTAACTTGATTCACTCTCTGCCAATCACCATTTCTACTATGTTTAAGGAGACCTTATTTACTTTGTGGGGTTGTGCTTTATGTCATGGTTCTTCAAGGAAAATGGCGGGGTTCATCGTGGAGTTATCGCTAGTATAACCGTAAAATCTCCTCTTCGAGAAGTTTGGAATGTTTTGACTGCTTATGAGAGTCTTCCTGAGTAAGTATAGTACAGCTCCTTTGTTACACTCTACGGATACCATGCATGAAGATATCATAAATTACTATAGTTACTTAATTTCTGGCATTGGGACCTCTTTGTAGGATTGTTCCGAACTTAGCAATCAGCAAGATTTTATCACGTGAAAACAACAAAGTTCGCATCCTTCAGGTATAATCTATCTGATGCTTCTTGCTCAAAATCTTGGAGTAGAATGGCTGTGCGCTTTTCTTGGCTATGAATATAATGTCTCCTAAGTTTGCACTTGTCGATGACTACTGTGGTTCAATTACTGATCATGAAGTACACGAACCAATTTCAGAATGCTTAGGCACAATCGCTGCAAACTCCAGTTTTGTATGCACACATGTTGACGAATTGGAGGCGTTCAAACTAATGATTGCGTATTCTAGTTTGTATGATTCTGTAATTTTTCTTCCCGCAGGAAGGTTGCAAAGGTCTACTCTATATGGTACTCCATGCACGTGTTGTTTTGGATTTATGTGAGCTACATGAAAGGGAGATCAGCTTTGTGCAAGTAGATGGCGACTTTGACTCATTTCATGGGAAGTGGGTTCTAGAGCAGTTGGGAAGTCATCATACATTACTCAAATATGTTGTTGAATCCAAAATGCATAAGGACACCTTTCTCTCAGAGGCTATAATGGAAGAGGTATCTCAACTCCATTCCTATACATCATATTTAGTTATTTACAGATCTTCCATCAATGTACTCTCTTTGGATTTGAAAAGAACTGGATGTAGAATTACCTTTCTTTTTCTCACTTATATTTAACTTGAGAGTCAACATAATCTCCACGGCCCACCAAACCAATAGTACATTTTAAGATAATCACAAACTTCAGAATTGCTAGTAGCTCCGTCCCATTATTATGATCAGGTTATGTGCAATGCAGTGCCAGCATTAATTTGTGTCTCATTGTTGCATTTGAGGTAATTTCTTTGTGTTTAGCAAACTCCTCTATCCTATTAATGTTTACCAACTTTAGTTTCTGTTAGATATCTGGAGCAGTTGCACAGTGCCAAGCCCTAAGCACCATATATTTGGTTCTTGTTCTTAATTTTGTCCACTAATCCGGATGTTGAAACATCAATATTTTGTTATTGTAGGTTATATACGAAGACCTCCCATCAAACTTGTGTGCAATTCGAGACTATGTTGAGAAAATGCAAGCTGCGAATTCCTTGGAACCAGATGATTTAATCAATTACTCTGAGCATGAACCGTCCAGTAGCAATCACACTCCAGTGGAAGAACAAGTTTCAGATTCTGATAATGCAGTTTCTACAAGACAAAGGCCTAGGGTTCCAGGCTTGCAGAGAGACATTGAAATTCTCAAATCAGAACTCCTGAAGTTTGTATCAGAACATGGGCAGGAAGGGTTCATGCCCATGAGAAAGCAACTTCGACTGCATGGCAGGGTAGATATAGAGAAGGCAATAACACGCATGGGTGGATTCAGAAGAATAGCATCATTAATGAATCTGTCTCTTGCTTACAAGCACAGAAAACCCAAAGGTTACTGGGACAGCCTCGAGAATTTGCAGGAAGAGGTATTGATTTGAATGCAGGGCACCATAGAAGGCTGATTATTTGTTTAACATGACTGTTCTTATCCCCATTTCATATTCGCAGATTAAGCGATTTCAGAGGAGTTGGGGAATGGACCCTTCTTTTATGCCGAGCCGAACATCTTTTGAGCGAGCAGGTTAACCTCTACAGTAGGTAGCGTAACTTTGTTTCTTGACGTGATAAGTCACCTAACTTCATCCTTCATGGCAATTCATGACAGGTCGTTATGATATAGCTCGTGCATTGGAGAAATGGGGAGGGCTTCATGAAGTCTCTCGGCTCTTGGCACTTAAGGTGCGGCATCCCACTAGACAGCTAAATCTTGTCAGAGAGAAAAAGTTTGACCAGTGGCCATTGAGCAGTGCAGAAGTGGAGGACAAAATCTCTTCTACAAAAGCTGATGTATCTCAAAACACACAGAAATGGCTCACCAAATTGAAAGACTTGGACATTGATTGGGGGGCCTGAGAAAAGGTACATCTCCCTCTTCTCTCTTCTCTCATACAAACACACTTCTAATATCTAATAGATGATATATGAAAAAAATTAATTAATGCAAAAGACAAACTAATAGATACTCCACACAGGTACAACAAGGCTGCTCATTTAGTGACTACTAAGGCCCTGTCATCAACAGTTTGACTATTCGTCGACTGCCACGTTTGGTTGCTTATTTTTTTTATTTTTTTTTTTTTATAATGGTGATTGAAATATATTGAAACAACGAAACGAAAAAACACAAAGGTGAAGAGAGGCTCACAAGGGGACGAGCCAACTCTCCAGAAGGTCCAAACAAACAAAGAAGACAAAGGGAGAAGAAAAAGACAAACAACAGAAAAAAGGAGACGGAAGCAAACAGCCGAGGCCAGCCAGCTAGCCGAATGGGCCGAACCATTCCCGCTAGGGCAGAAAAACCGCAGCCTCCAAGCAAAACAAACAAGTCTCAAAACCAAAAAAAAAAAAACAAAAAGAGACCTGTGAGATCAGAAAGCCCAGAAAAACATCACTTAAAACCACTGCCGCACCCGCCGAGACCTGCTTCACAGAAACAGGAAGCGCCAGCAGCCTGGGTACATGAAAAGCTATGAGTTCTGAAGCTTCATCTCAATCCACTGCAAACCCAGGTCCTTATCTACCTTCCCAAAAGCCATTGCCAACTCAAAAGTTTCTCTTAAAATTTTGCGCACAATAGCTCTAGGTTGCAGACGCCTATCCTGGAAAATTCTCCTGTTCCTCTCAAGCCAGATATTCCAACAAGTCGCGTGAAGCACCCCGAAGAGAAACCACCCCTCAACACTACCATCAGGGCGGGAAGGCCACCTACTGATGGTAGTTAAGATGTTACTCGTGGGGCGTTCGATGGATCCGCAAGCCCTTTGCAGTCTGCTCCACACCTCCTCTGCGAAGAGACACAAAGAGAAGATATGATTGATGTCCTCTTCATCCCGACCGCAAAGCTCACACCTATTGGCAAGATGCCAGCCTCTTGCCTTGAGATTGTCCAAAGTGAGAATCCGTTTGTGAGCCACTAACCATACAAAGAAACATATCTTTGTAGGGATCAATTGCCGCCAAACAGACTCGAACGGGAACTCGGAAGTACCAATGTTATCCTCGTCAATCAAATGCCTGTACATGGAACGAACAGAAAAGTGGCCCTCCGGGCAGGGAAGCCAAATCGGCCTAGGAGGACCGTTAGTCACACGGGCGGAGCCCAAAGAAATAAGAAGATCCATAAGCACAACCCTTTCTCTCTCAGCCCCCCCTCTCAGTGAAATATTCAAAGGAACAGACCAAGTGAAATTCTCACCTGTGGGTTCTATGGCTTCAGAGACCCTGGCATTCGGATAACTAGAGGCGGCCGCAACTCTTGGGAAAGACTCTGCAAGTACAACACCTGGAATCCAGCAATCATGCCAAAAAGAAACCCAACTGCCATTTCCTGGATCAATACAAGCCATTCGCCAAAAGTTATCATATTCCTTAGAGATATTTGCCCAAACCGACCCTGAAAAACCTTGCCTGCTTCTCTCGGATCCCCACTCGGAATGCTGATGCGTGTATTTAACTGTAATCAGATCCCTCCACCAACTATCCCTCTCCGTTGCGAAGCGCCATAACCACTTCCCCAACATTGCTCTATTGAAAACCGCTAAGTCCATAATCCCAAGACCACCCCGGTTAATGGGGGCCTTGCAAATATCCCAACTCACCAGTGGAAGTTTCATCCTGTCACCCGATCCACTCCACAAGAACCTTCTTTGAAAGCCTTCGAGACTTCTGATAACCGAGGATGGGGCACGGAAGAGGGAGAAATAATAGATTGCCTGATTCGAGAGCACAGATTTAATCATGGTTAACCTGCCTCCGAAAGAAAGATACCTACCCTTCCAGCCATCGAGCCTCTTCCTGCATTTATCCACAATAGGATTCCATAGTGAAATAGCGTTGGGCTTAGCCCCTAAGGGGAACCCCAAGTATCTTGTCACCTCGTTACTCCAGTTGCACCAAAAAATAGAGGCAAAGAAACCAGGATCTGGGACATCCCCGACAGTAAACATAACTGATTTATCCAGATTAATTCTGAGCCCCGTGACCGCCTGGAAACAAACAAGAGTAGCAAGAATATTTACGACCTGCCCATACTCTGCATCGCAAAAAATTAAGGTGTCATCAGCGAACAGCAAGTGAGTGACTTCCCCCCCACCTCTCTCTTCGTCCATACAGAAACCCGATAGTTTCCCACTATCTCTGAGCGTAGAGATCATAAAGGAAAGCACATCCATGATCAGAGTGAACAAACCGGGAGACAATGGGTCTCCTTGCCTCAAGCCTTTCTGAGTATCAAAGTAGCCTTTTGATTCCCCATTCACGAGAACTGAGATTTTAGGACTGCACATAGAACCCTTGATCCACTTTTGCCACTGCTCCGAGAAGCCCATGTGAGATAAGATTTGAAACAAACAATTCCAGTTCACATTGTCGAAAGCCTTCTCTATATCCAACTTGAACATCAGCCCCGGTTTCTTACTTTTCTTCCTGCTATCAAAAAGTTCAAACGCAATCAAACCGGCTTCCCCGATCTGCCTACCCAAAACGGAAGCATGCTGGTATTTCGAGACAAGTCGAGGCAGCACACAGCTCATCCTTCGGGAAAGAACTTTACTTACCAACTTATTAAAACTCCCCATCAAACTGATTGGTCGCAGATCCTTAATGTCTTCGACCGAGTCTTTCTTAGGAACTAAGCAGATAAAAGAATGGGTGATACTGTTAGGCAAGTATCCGGAAACAAAGAACTCCCCGAAAGCAGTCATCACCTCGCCTTTAATCCAACCCCAGCATTTCTTGTAAAATTCCCAAGTGAAACCATCCGGGCCAGGGGCCTTGCCCCCATCACAATCTGCTATACTCTCCCAAATCTCCAGCTCAGTGAAAGGCCTGCACAACCATCGACTCTCAGCCTCGCTGATTTTGCTACAACTGTAAAGGCGAGGAAAAGGGCGGAGCATGATTTCCTCAAGGAACAAACCAGAATAGAAGTTCACAATCCCATTAGCCACATCCTCACTGCCTTCAGTAAGAGAACCATTGATTTTAATACAGCCAATGCGATTCACTTTCCTTCTATAATTTGCAACCTTGTGGAAGTAACCTGAATTCCTATCTCCCTTTCGCAGCCACAACTCTTTAGACTTTTGCCGCCACGAGATCTCCAACAAGTCCAACACCTTCCCAATCTCAACGAGCAAACACTCCCGCGAAATATATTCCTCAGTTGTACATTAACTGTCTATCATCTATGAAAAAAACTCAATGGCTACACAACAACAAAAGGACTTAATTTTGCTTTAAGCTATAGTCACAACTCAATGAACTAATTCCTACCCACGAGTGTTGCAGTGCAAAGAAATTAAAACTTCATATTTCAGCTCCCTTTCAGTTGTGGCTTCTTCCCCTTGAATCCCACTCTGACTGGCCTTCGATATGGTAGTTTAATTCCTCCTTGTTTCCGTAACATTCGCTTTCTCCCTAATTCAGAAGTTTGTAAGGTTTTGGATTTCTTTGAATTCTTGACATGATGCATTAAACCCTGCACCAGTGTATTAAAATGCTGCCCCTGGTTCTTTTCAACCAAGTTCCCATGTTTTTTCACCACTGCTTTTTCTGCATACAACTTGGGCTTGCCCTCATGGTGAAACATGTCCCTCAAAGGCTTCCAAGTTGTTGCTTTGTTCCCACTTTTGCTTTGTTTTCGGTTATCATGATGGTGATGATGGTGGTGGTGGTGGTGGTGGTGATGATGGTGAAAGATGAGCGCCAGCTTATCCTTAAACCTTTTAAACCGTCCAACTGCTCTCTCACGACGTGATTTTACGTATCTCGTGCTTCTGCTGCAGCTGTCTCCATCTCGATCATCTGTATCATGGTCACTCGACGAAGCATAGGAAGAGCCGCTGTTACTCTCCTCACCTGTACTACTGTTTTGTGATGCACTCTCCCTAGCGTTGTAATCTGAGCATGAAAAGTTCTCACTCTTGCTACTGCTGTTGCTCTCAGTGCTTATCTGTTGTCGACTTGTCCAATCATAGGAAGTAAAAGAAGAAGAGGGAGTGTAAGAACACGATCTCGCACTTGAGCTCCATTCCTCCTCTGAGTCATTGTCCTGCTGCTGAGATTTTGTATTGAAAGTCCTGCTCCTGCCGTGAAGATGGTCTTGGGCCTTCCTTGAAGATGGAATATGATAGTCAATCATTGCAGGCCTTATGGCTGTCGAATCCTTGAGATGTTTCTTGCGACTCTGTGCCTTGGCCAGACTATGATCATTTGGGTTGGGCATCTGCTTCTCATTGGTCTCCTTTGCTGCTTTCATGGTTGGAATTTTGGTGATACCATCCATCCTCGGAGCGGTTAAACCATCAACATACTGACATTCCTCCAACGGTCGAGATTTTGTATTCTGTTTCACTAGTAGCCTTCCTGAGACATTTCTCCCATTCATGGTGTCCCTCAGATGAGCAACATTCTCATCCTGGAATCCCTGTGAAGAAGATTCAACTCCTCGTGCTGGCGGCTTGGGTTCCTCCAACATTCGTTTCCCAATTGTTTGTCGACGACCGGTAGTCTCAACTTCCTGTCTTGTGTCGCTCACTGCTGGCATGGCCAAGTCGGCAGCCCTGCGTAGTTCAACAATACTACTTGCTTGTACTCTACAATCTTGACAACAGCAATTGTGTTGTTGTTGTTGTTGTCCTGGTCTTCCAAACCCATCAGCATAACCTTCGGTCGAGTAACACAGATTCGAACCGGTAAGCCAGGGTTCAGACGATGGAGTAACCTGGCTAGGTTTCTGCAGCCGCGGTTGGCTGGCAGTTGTTGCAGATGATGGCATGGGGTTGCCGACTTGGATAGAGCAGAGACGACATCGTTTAATCCGGGGTGGAAGGTAGTCCGAATGTGATGAGGAGACCGCGAGTCTGGACATGTCTGAAACCAGTTGCTGCTCCTTAGTAGTGGCGGGATCAGGGTGTAGACTGCAGAGCAGCGTGTTGTGTGGTGAAGGGTTCGATTTCGATACCTCGCTGCAAGAGAGGTTGTGATGATAAGCACTGTCGAGGAGATTCTTCAATACCTGTCTTGTTCTTCCATCCAAATCCAACTGTCAAACATAAACGACCACCCAAAAGGGAGAACGGTGATTCGTTCATTCTTAATATGTTGTTTGTTTAAGAATGCTGAGAGAGAGAAGGAAAGTGGGAGCAGCGTACCTGAAGAGGCGGAGGGAGGCGGAGGAGGTTGTACAAATTGGATATGGTTTCACGTTCTTCCTTCTTGCTCATTCCGTCTTCATCTTTGTCCTCGTCTTCCATGTCCATGCAATCAATGAAAATCAGTGGCGTCATCAGTTTCTATGATTTGTTGATCCCACGATTTCGTAATGTTGGGCAGCCAAAGTAACTTCGTCTAAGGATGTAACTTCCTCAATCTGTGTTTCCTCCATATAACCACCGAATTTGAAATCGGGAGGAGTCACATCGGTTCAATCTTTTATTTCCCACCAGCCTCAAAATCCCCAGAAGCTTTTTTAACTTTCCGTGAAAGTTCATGAAAAAAGAGATGTTGCCGTTAACGACGCAGGGCCGGTCGATCCCGTTCCTCGCCCTCGCTGGGAAATCATCCGCCGCCGCAACACTTAACCAATCACCATTTACCTGCCATGTGTTCTTCGTGCGGGCCAAGACGGTGGCGGTAAAATTAGGGATTAAGGTGAGATAATACTGATGATGTTTAGAGGCGGGAAAAGAAAAGTTGTTTAAAATTTTATAATTTGAATTAATATGGAAAATATTATTTTTTTTTATAATTGATTACCCAATATTTTCAAATTATTAGCTAAACCTTTCAAATACAAAATTTTAATGAAATATTAACTTTTCTCTTTTTTCGTTGGTGGTTGCACATTACTACTAGGCAAACATTAACTTTCCATTATTAGTTTTGTGAGTAATATTGACTTTTTTTTTACTGAAAACTTATGATTAGTAATATTGACTTGGTAACATAATAGTGATTTGAAAGATATACATGACGGTTAATATTACAAAATTTAGTATTTTAACTTAGAAATTTGTATATAGTGTAATTTATATATTTTGTAATATTATTTGTTCACTTATATGATTTGATTTGTATAAGTTGTAGTATTAGTTTGTAAACTTTTGGCTATTTTACCCAAATGATTTTTATACTATTATAAAATGTATCTAATTTATAATTTTAATTTGTCTACTTTTATTATGAAGTTTTTCTACTTTGCATTATTGGTTATATGCTTTATAATATTAGTGATATGATTCGTGTACTTAATATCCTCTATATTATTAAATTTTTACTTTGTACAGTACAACTGGTTTGTATACTTTATATTATTAATATCTAATGCTGTTTTTTATATTTTATATAGTTTTATATCTAGTTTGTATACTTTGGAGTATTGGTTTGTAATGCTACTCTTGTCGGCCTTGTACGATTAATATGATCGGTATATCATGTCTTTATGAGTTTATATTTTTATGATGTGCTTTGTATACTTTCTAGAACTTTGCTACGGTGACATGCATGTCACGGTGACATGCACTTTTCGGTCGACCTCATATAGGATCAGGTCGACCTAATAAGTTGTTTCAGTGTAAAAACAGTTTCATGGTGCCTACTTTGGAGATTCATATCTTACAATTGGCTAGATAGAAATTGGAGATTAAAGGCTTGTTTTGAAGCTGAAGTGTCCCTCTACACATTAAAGTACTTGAGAGCTCAATAGAAAGTCCAGAAGACCATTTTTGAACCTGACCAAAAGGCTATGCCAAAACTGGGAAACTGCCTGAAAATGGCTAAGTCTAGCAACGTGTTTGTCAAACCTACTTTGGAGCTCAATTTGAGAAGCATGGATGCGAGTCAAGTCCAGGGGCCTCTACCATGTTAAATTACGTATTTTTTTATACAAAGGCAAGGCATTGAATGAAAGATTGAATATCTTTAAGGCTTCAAACAAAAGGCTCGAAGTTGCTAAGAATGCTGTTTTTTTGGCAGCTTGCTTGTGCTCGAAGTCTGCCAGAAAAACAGCCTTCGTAGCAACTTCGACCCTTTTGTTTGAAGTCTAAAAGATATACAATCTTTCATCCAATTCCTTGAATTTGTATAAAAACATACCTAATTTAACGTGGTAGAGGCTCCTGGACTCGACTCGCATTCATGCTTCTCGAATTGAGCTAAAAAATAGGCTTCACAAACACGTTTCCAGACTTAGCCATTTCTAGGCAGTTTCCCAGTTTTGGCATAGCCTTTTGATGAGGTTCAAAAATGGTTTTCTGGACTTCCTATCGAGCTCTCAATCACTTCAATATGTAGAGGGACACTCCAGCTTCAAAACAAGTCATTAGTCTTCAATTTCCATCTAGCCAATTGTATGATATGAATATCCAAAGTAGGCACCATGAACTGTTTTTACACTGAAACAACATATTAGGTCGACCGGATCCTATATGAGGTCGACCGGATCCTATATGAGGTCGACCGAATTCTAAATGAGGTCGACCTAATCCTAACTGAGGTCAACCGGAAAGTGCAAGTCACCGTGACATGCATGTCACCGTAGGCACACCCTACTTTCTAGTTTCTAATATTAATATTTTTACGATTTGATTTGTGTACTTTGTATTATTAGTTGGTAATAAAAGTCATATAAGTTGGTATTATAAGTAGTGATTTCTTGTATTATTAGTATATTTTGTTTATAATTGTCACTATGATATGTGTATTTTTATAATGTAATTTGTATGCTTTGTAATATTAATTCTTATAAATTTGTGATATAGTTATATACTTTTATGATGTTGTTTGTATACTTTTATCATATGTTTTTATATCTTAAATTATTAATTTGTATACTTTTATCTTCAGGTTTTTATATTTTGCGATATGAATTTCTAGAAGTTTATCATATGATTTTTTGTTGGTAGTATTTACTATTTGTTGATATATTTTGTGTTATTGTTTCGTATACTTTTTATCACTCTGCTCTTATAGTTTGTGTTATTGGTTTGTATATTTGTATGATCTGCTTCTTGTAATACAGGGTTGTATATGTTAATGATATCATTTTATATTTTGATTTATATGCAATTTATTATTGATTTGTACCTTTTTTTATAATTTTTTTATCTGGTCCATGAATGTACCAATCCCATCCAATCCAATCCACTAATTCATGAATCTAATCCATTGGTCACCTCTAGATATTATGCATACAAAACATGCATAAAACATTTACTATACATTTTTTTACTCCGGTAAAAATGCACATATTTTATGAAATTGAACTAATATTTTAGTAATTTTTTAATAATTCTGTTCACTTCGAAACTAGCAAATCTATGGTTTGAAATATAAACTTATGGAGAACTTATAAACATACTGTCAAATCAAAATTACCTAGACGTATTAATATCCGGCCAACGGCTCAACAGTCGGGCTAAAATTCTCATTCTACACACGAACCTTAGCCCATCAGTTTTTTAGGCAATCAAACTGCTTAAAAATGAACGTTTCATTAGATAATCCTTGAGATATACACTTCACGAGATAAGATGTGAGGAAGGAAGAAGATACAAAGCATACAAAGTGCAGCCATAACAAGTAACAACGGCAAAACTGGGACCAAAAGAGACGACAATGGCAGCCATAACAACGCCGTCGTTAACCTAACCTTAATCTTCAGTATTTCCACCTCCCTGGGACAGCTGAGGTTCTCCTCCCTCAGTCTTCTATATGCAATGTCAAACCTATAGGCGCTATACAATAATACAGAGTACAATTGAGCCTCTCAGCCTCGGCAGGTTTTGTCCTGAGGCTCTCCCGATCCAAATCTCTCCCTGACAGTTTCCCATTTCTCTGTAATCCGAAACTGGTCTCTTCACAACTAAGATCGTTTTAGGTAGACCACCACGCCGATCCCTGCCAAGGCGCCTGCACCAGCTAAGAGGCCAAATTGGTAAGATCTCCATTGACTTGTTGTCTCCACTGTCGTTGTAACAGACTCTGGTTCAGTCTTCTGGCTCGAATCAGCAAACTCCAGATGCAGTCTCAAGGCCTGGCACCACAAGGTGTGATGATGCAAAATTTCAGAACCCATGAATGCAATATAATATCAATGGACTTCATCATAACATACTATTGTCAGAGGTTTAGGTCTAATAACAATAAAATCCCCATGGCAGTCATGTTAGGGAAGAATTTGGCACATCTTTCTTCTTATATGAGAGCTAGAGCTAATAAGAACTGTTTGCAAGAGATTTTATTGTGTTTATTAAAGCTCATCAACTTTGAGTTAGTAGACCTCATAGACTGGATGAATGTAGTAGTGTAGTATATCACTGGGATACGCATGACACTACCTTTAAACCTGCAGATCTAGCATGACCAACAGCACCTATTAAATCTGAATCTGTAGCAAGCAAAACCTTATCACCTTCATCATCTTCATACTGCAGAAAGGAGAAAGAATTAAGTATCTAGCAAACAGAACAAAGAAAAACATACTTGCCCATGAAAAATAAGTGTCACTCAGCAAAACATATCTCACCAAAAGATGAGGGTGATCTTGTTCTTCGGTTGCACCAATTCTTTGCAAGACAGCAGATGCAAGTTCTGCTAAGTTTTCGGTACCTGAGGGAAGTTCCGAAGCCAGATATAACATATCCTCAATTCTTTAAGTCAATGAAAAGCAAAGCAGAGGGAGAAACCCCAAATGAGTGAATGACCACTTACTACAATTTACTCGATGAACGTGACCTTTAAGGTCTACAAATTTGAAAGCAAAGGAACTCCCAAGACCGAGGGTTGGGTCGGACTTCCCAAGTTCAGCCGCTTCAGATGTCATCATAGCAGACATTTCACTGAAATTAAAATTAACACAAGATTAGTTGCAGAAAAAGCACCCAAGTTTGCGACAGAACAACAACTGAAGCAAGCCAGGGGAGAGAGCGAGAGCGAGAGAGACCTATGTGTCTCATAATCATCAGGTGGATCCGAAGTGAGCGCAGAATCCCAAAACTTTTGCATCATTGAACTAGCCATGTCGTTTACAGCTCCAGCGCTGCTTTCAACCTAGTAAATTATTCAGAAAGGTCAATTCGAAGGTTTACCAAGCACGGTTAGTGCTCCTATAAAATTTCATCAAGCAATGAGTACCTCCTCAAACAAGCCACCATGTAACTGTTGCAAAATTTTCTTCTTATAAGGAAAGTTACAAGTTGTATCATATAGCACAAAAACAGTATGCTCCAAAAAGAGCAAGCATCATAATTAGGTTAAGTACTTTCCTGGGAAATTTAATACTTCCAGCCCAAGTAGTAACGATTCTAATTAGAATTCAACTTGCGCCATATTAAAATTTGTCCACTAAGCCAAGGAAGGCAGAATTGCTAGGAGAATGAGCACTATATACACATATAACCTGTCAACTTTCTATGACCAGGAACTCGATACCAAAGGAAGGATGGTGGTGAATGGCTTTTTAACTTCTTCAAAGGTTACACCCTAACAAAATGTCGCATTTGATATATGAAATTACCATAGAAATTGCAGCATGAGTTATCTGCAGAACATCCAAGCATGCAGCAACCACTCCATCTGCACAGTAAATGTAATTGAATGAGTTTGCTAGACATTACAGCTTCAATTCTTGAAATGAAGATACTAATTCTGACCTTTATCGACAACAGGAAGATGTAAGAATTTTCCATCATGCATGATATGCAATGCATCAAGGATTGAAGTCTCCAATGTAGCACATTCAGGATTTGGGGTCATCACCTACAGCACAAAGCAAATCTTGAATAAATTAAAGTCCACAACATTCACTAGCTTAGCTAGCATGCGTGACAATATTTTGTGAAAGCATATGCGCCAGATAATGACAGTTAGGAACTATACACTTAAAGCAATATTTGCACTTAGGATAAGGACACAACAAACGCAAAGAATGATACAGTACATAATTGTTTCTAACCAAGTGAAGCAATTGTGAACAATTTACTTTCATAGAATAACTCTTCCAGGCATATATCAAAGAGGGAATAGATCTTTCATAGAAGTAACCATGTAGAGATTATACACCTCAGAAATACTCTATACTAATGTGAGTGCCATTAAACTCTATTAGACACTGATATCTAGTCAGCATACATGGAGGTGCAACCGGTCGCAAAAATATAACACCGTCACGTCTTTAGAATGGTCAAGATTTACCTTTTCAGCCAAAGTTAGCTCAGGAGAAAGATTCTGAGCAACTACCCGCATGAGAATATCCTTTGAGCTGTGCCACGAAAAAACATAAGCAACCAATATACCAGCGTAAATATCCAATCAGTACCTCTTGCATCTGAAAGAACTTAGTTGTATACAATTTACGAAAAGAAAAGGGTAATCAGAGTAACATTACGTTAGTATCCCTATAATTTTATTCCCAGTCGCCACAATAGCCGAGTTAACCTTCAAATCTCTCATCTTTTTGGCAGCAACAGAGACAGGATCCGATGGTGCCGCTATTGCAACCCTGAAAATTGTTAAAAAGAAAAAATTGGAAATCCAAATCTATACACTTAATAGAAAATTTCTACAAAACATAAGGAAAAAGAACAAATTAATATTAGAAATTACTTCTGGTCACCAATAATCGTTGATAAGGATGGCTTGAACAATTTTTCCTTCAGAGTTTCTATGAATGTTGGAGCTGAAACAAAAAGCACGGTTTTAAAACAAGAAGAGAATTAAATAAATTATCAGATAGAAGAACAAGAAACTATGCTGCCTTCTATAAAGAAGAAGATCATTGACTGCAAGCTCCGTGCTGATAATCAATGAATGCATCTCCTTTGTTGAGATATCAACAAACAAGTTCATGATACCACTCATGCTTAGCTTAAAAGATGGATCGAAGGATAGTTATTAACCAAAAAATGTAAAATTCATGTGCACCCACTCTTCCTATGTGGTAACATATAGCATTGTCAAAGAGTTGGGTGTTAACTGAACGAAAGGGAAAGAAGAGAATTGATACCCCAAGCTAACTTATTGGGGGAATGAAGAGGTAAGATGTTTGGGGGAATCC
The DNA here is from genome assembly GCA_946122785.1 of Linum tenue. NCBI lineage: Eukaryota > Viridiplantae > Streptophyta > Magnoliopsida > Malpighiales > Linaceae > Linum > Linum tenue. The sequence continues at coordinate 32,022,661 of CAMGYJ010000005.1, read as the reverse complement.
AGAACAGTAGATATAGTAGAAAGTAAAGTTTTATAGGTTTTACATCTCAGATAAGATAGAGTAAACCTAGTATCACCAAAATTATCGGCTACCAAGATTGTCTTCTTTCTAAGAGAATATAATATATTATTGCTTATGTTACATGCATCAACCACTCATTTAGTAAAGGAAATGGTTTATCTCAATAGGTAGAAATTTATGCTCTAGGGCAGCCATTCTAGTAACTATACAAGATAAGTATCGATGCTTCTAGGACTTGCTTAGACAAGATGAAACTAACAGCCTTGATTCCAGAATGCAAAGTTTGGAAATTTGTTGCTTGAGTAGCAAAACTGGAAAATGACGCTCTGGTTCTTCTAGCCTATTTTCATGCCAAGAACACCATAATCTCTCAGCCAGGATACCATTTCACATTAAAAAAACAGACCAATGACAATGCCAGAGACAATAGATTAAGTGCCATGTAGGCACATATAAAGGATCTACTATTAACATTGTCATCAACGGGAAAAGAACCAAGGAAAGGAATTGAAAGCATTATCCTCAACAGACTAACTCCATGTAGGAAGAATCATTAACTTGTGAACTAATAGTACGTAAAGGAGTTGTGTGGAAAAGATGTACAAAACAAACAAACAAATAACCAACCAGGAGCATTGTTTCCCCACTGTCGTTCTTCAACGGCTGCAGCGATTGCAGTTCCCTGCTCAGCTGCCTTTTCCAATCTAGATATAGCATCATAGAGACACCTTGTAATATCTAGTAAAGCAATAACTTCACCATTCTCCACAACTGGAAGGTGCCTGAACTTGCCTGCTCATAAGACAGAAGCTACTGTCGAGTTAGCCATTGACGTAATTGTTGAAATGATTTGAACTTTACAGGTGATCATGCAGCAGAAAGAAAAAAAAGATTAACATAGAGAGTTACTTATATAAGTTGAGCAAATCAAAATCCAATGATTAAGTAGGGAGGAGACTGACCCTGAATCATCTTCTGAAGAGCTTCAATGGCTAATGCGTCGGATGCAACGAAAATCGGATTCCTCGTCATAATCTTTGACACAATCGTCTGCTCTGGTCTCAATCCCTCGGCTATTACTCTAGCAGCGATATCCTATTAAAAAAAAAAGGAACATACAATGAAATGCAAAATACACAACAAGAGGGGAAACAAACAAGGAAAAAGATTCACAGGAGAAACCTTGTCAGTCACGATTCCAGAAAGCAATGCATTTGCATCGGTTAGCAAAACGGCGGTGACGCGGCGGGACGCCATCCTTCGACAGGCATCGGAGACGGTGGTGCCTTCAGGTATGGTAAGAGCTTTTGAGAGCCTCAATTTCTTCACAGTCCTCTCCCCGCCAGCAGACCTCCATAGGACGAAGAAGAAGAAGAAGAAGAAGAAAATTAAACAGAGAAATGAGAAAGCCCGGGAACAAATCCTCAATTTCCTGAATTAGAGATATCCAGGAGGAGCCGGAACTTACGAAGGAGAGCTAGGCTTGGAGGAGGTTCCATTGGCGCTGCCATTTTCGGAGACGGCGACGGAGGATTTCCTGGAAGAGGCCGACAGACCTCGTTTATGGCTCACGCTGCTCCGCCGAGGAGGCGGAGGGATGGCCTGACTGCTCATTTCTCCGACCAAAAAGAAAGAAGGTCGAGTTAGAGGGTTTTCAAGGTCCTCCCCTTCCGCGGCAGCTTTGGATGTGGTGCCGACGAGTTCTTCTCCGGGGGGAAGACGAGAGAATTGAAACCTGTGCGACCTGCCGTGGTCGTCGTCGGAGTTGAAATTTTTTGAAGGCGGAGGCCGCTGAATGGTTTCCTTTTTTTTCAAATTTTTTAACAGGAAAAAGAAATTTCCAACAATTTGGGGATTTTTTTGGGGATAGGAAAAATTATCGAGTTCCGGGCGGGGCAAAGTTTAGGCCTTACGTTGTCAGGGGCAGAGCCAGACAGAGCTACAAATGGGTTCGAGTATGAGCATGGTGCGTGCATTCCACGCCACTCATTCATTTCACTCGCGAGTCAGATGAGGGCGCTCAAAATCTACATTTTACAAAATCGGATCGCAATGGGTTGGGTTGGGGCGGGTTTCGTTAAACTCAAACCTAAATCCATGGGTTTATCCGCCAAAAAAATTCGGAGTAAAACTCGTTGGGTTTGAGTTTCCCAACCTGCTGGGTATCCGCGGGTTCATGGATACCCGTGGGTTTTTGTGGTAAAAAATTTACAATAACAAATTTCTTTCAAAATAAAAGTTTAACATCAATTTTCTCATACAAATTATTCATACAAAAAACACCAATCTAGAACATACAAGCAAACCGCAAATGATCAATATAAATTGTTCAAACTTAAAGACAAACATCTATAAACAACAAGATTAATTGAAATCTTCTTCCTTGTCAAATAAAATTCTTCACTCTCCACTCCATAATATCAACTTCATTCTAAACAATTAGAAATAACAAATTATACATGTCTCCACAAAAATAAATAATATTAGTTGCTTAAAGAAGATAGGGCTAATACCACTACAACACCCGAACTATGACAAAAATGTCACTTGTGTCCTATTCTTTTCAATATTCCATTCATATCCTGAAGTATATTCCTTTTTGTCATTTATGTCCTCCTGATTTCGTTGACCGTTAAAGATAACGGTTGACCTGACGGAGGTCAAACTTTTGTTGACTTCTGCTGACGTGGCAAAGCATGTGACATCCACATAGGCGCCATGTCATTGCCACATCATTTTTTTACTCAAAAGTATAATAAAATTAAATTATGATAATAAAAATATGATAAATTTTAAATTCAACAATATTTTAAACATCCAAAATTAACAAAAACAAAAAAAAGGTACCTCTCCCTCACCCAATACTCCGGCTCCTCCCACTCCTATTTACAGATCGGAAGAGTCGTCGTCGTACGAAGCGGGAGGCGGTAACCGGTGCGACGCGGTAACGGACTCCGCCCTCTACTCCGCCGGAGAAATCGCAAGGTTTTGTTACGGTGGATGGGCTTGGACGAGATGGGGATGAGAAGGGGAGTCGATGTCGGAGAGAGGGACCTGTGACGGCTTCCGAAAAGAGTCCCGGCGAGTAACCCAAAAGGGGGCAGAGACACGCTAAGCACTCTCTCACTTTTCTTGTGTTCGTCGGCAACGGAGGTGATCCGCCGCGCGCGAGAGAGGGAGAGAGAAGGGCAGGGAAGCAGATCTTCCTTCATTCCATCCTCTTCCACCAATACCTTCCTCTTTCCTTCGTCCAACCAATTCCAGCTTCTTCCCCTCCAAATTGCCCAAGCTCACCGACCCTCCAAATTGCCCGAGTCCGCCAACTCGAAACAGATCTGTCCCCTCCCCCAATTTTTTGTTTTGTTCTGTTCTGATATTCTTTGTATAAGCCTTACCAGGAAGGAATTGGTTGCTCAATCTCCTCCACAAGCAAACAAATTAGGGATTTAATTGCCCCATCTAAGCTCAAATCAATCCCGTTCTTGGTCTCGGCTAGGAGAGGAAAATGATGGTGGGGGACGCAAACGACGGCCAGGGAAAGCGAATGAAGGATGGCAGTGCCCTTCTCCTTCTCGAGCTCTTCTGGGAGAGGCGAATGACAGCGGAGGATGCGACGGTCGGGGAACGCGAAAGACGGGCGGAGGGGGCCTTCTCGTTGTTTGCTCTCTACCCAATGACACTGGATCCGTTCTCGCGACCAACATTGCAATATCCCCGCCGCCGCTCTCAACGAGGAAAAAGATGATGATTCAATCTTGGAGGGTAGCAGGCCTTGGAGCGCAACCACGGTGGAGGAAGCAGGGGTGGCGACCGGTCTCTTCGGGGCTGTGAAGGCAACGAAGGAAAAGAGAGAAATAATATTCTTTCTTTTATTTTTAATTTCTTTTTGATTTAAAATTTTTTTTGGGTACATATGGTTTTTTATTTTTTATTTTTTTATTTATATAAATTCCATGTCATATGCCACGTTAGAGCTGACTGTGTTTTCTGTTAAATACTAACAGTCAACCGCGGTCAATGCTAACGGAATCATAGTTCAGGACACAGATGGAATATTTGAAACAATAGGACACAAGTGGCATTTTTCGGATAGTTCGGGTGTTGTAGTGGTATTAGCCCAAGAAGATATATTATAGAATATTAAATATATCGGTAAAGTAATTATATGTATGGGCGGGCACCCATGGGGCGGGTTTATCTAAATCCAAACCCAACCCGGTGAATAGTGTAGCGGGTTTAAACCCAAACCCGACCCAAAACCCGTCAACACGGATTTTACCCGCATTGACCGGGTTGAATCGGGTGGGTACCCGTGGGTTCGGGTTTTGTTGTCATCTCTAATCTTAAGGTATATCACGGAATCGCTCCATTTGATTTTTGTTACAAATCATCGCTTGTTTTTTGGGTTTCCTGATGGATCTGACATTGTTATATTTGTGATTAATTAGAAAGTTATCTTAGTGCTTTTATTGAGGATTATTTATTTTTATATTATAATATTTGTTATAAAGCAATTCTCATCCAATAGCTTCGTCCCACTATCACAATCGGAACAAATCAACATCATTAATGAGTAACAACTTCATATCATACACACAATTAGACAATTCCCTAAGGTTTTCAATGCTGCAACGTATGTTTTGGGATTAATCATGTAGTGCTTGCGTGCAATGATTAATAATAATAAATATTGAGTGTAAAATTAATATGCACTACAAGTTTTACATTAGTTAATGAAAAAAGATAAGTTGGTGATTAGTGAAATAAGTAGGGTTAAAATTATAAAAAGTCATCATGGACTTTGTACCCCAACACAAATCCCTTGGGGTGAAATTCTGTAGTCCGTGAGGTCCATGGATTTGGACCCTTAGGGGTCTTTTGCATGAGTCATTTGCTCAAATATAGTCATCCGAGAAATGTAGACATTTTCGAATGTAGACATTTGCAAATTCATTGTGTGTTAAATAGTTTTTAGATGAGTAATTCATAAATGGGTCATTTGTATAATGTTACCATTTTTTTTTGATGAAGCGGTTGGGATTTCATTTCATCAAAAACAGGGACCAAGTACATCGCTGGCAACAGCTCTGCCAGCTGAGCAGAAGGGAGAAACAATCCCTAAAACACTCAAAGACCTATCAAGTCACTCAAAAGAATAGACATACAACTGAAGGCTCAACCATTACTCTAATATCTCCTTGAACTCTCTGAACTAAGGCATGGAAATCATGCTGCTTCCCTGCAAACTTAATCAAGCAACGCTCTCTCCATATTGACGCAACCAATGCCTGCCATATCAGCTTCCCTGCTTGTGCAACAACAGTGGAGCCTTTGAAAGTAGTCAAGGCCCACTGAAGTTCTCCCTCCCATTGATCACCAGGGACTCGCACTGCAAATTTACCAAACAGAGCTGCAAACAACTGCTTAAACAAAGGACAAACAGCAAACAAATGAGTTCGAGTTTCCAGAATGCAAGGGCAGAAAGCACAGCCAATATCACCAGGACCTCCCCACCGTTGAACCTTCTCACCAGTAGTAATGCAATCCGTAACAACCAACCAAACCAGAAATTGATTTTTGGGGATGCAAGCACCTTTCCAAACCAATTTCCCCCAAGAAACTTTGTCCTTCTTTGGGAGGATTTCCTCCCAAACCTTCCTTGTACAGAACTTGTCCATAAGAGACCCCTTCCAGTAAACACTATCACCAGCAACAGAGATCAATCCCCTAAGTTTGTCTCTGATTTTCAAGACCTTCTGCCACAACCAGGACCCTGCTTTTGAGGTAAGAGTCCAGAAATTCCCTCCTCTTATTCGATATTCCCATAGCCAAGCCACCCATAATGATCCCTGTCTAATCAAAACAGCCCAGATATGTCTAACTACACAAGCAAGATTCCAAGTATGCAAGTCTTTAAGTCCAAACCCCCCTTCATTTTTAGGGAATGTAATCCGAGACCAAGCCACCACTGCCTTTTTCCTAGCACCCTCACCTACTCCCCATAAGAAATCACTACACATTCTCTCTACAGTTTTTATGATAGCCTTTGGCAGAATGAAAATCGACATCCAGAAATGAGCCATACTATATAACACAACCATCACCAGTTGAAGTTTGCCAGCATAAGATAACGTTTTAGACTTCCAACTATTGATTCTGTGCATGACTTTGTCAATTAAAGGCTTACAAGCCTTGATGGAAAGCTTACCAGGGAGCAGGGGAAGGCTTAAGTAACGAACTGGGAGTGCCCCTAGCTTGTACCCTGAGTGCTGAGACATCAGCACCTGCCATTGAGCATCAATACCACCACAGTATAGTTCACATTTGGAAGGATTTGATTTCAAACCAGACATGTATCTAAATTCATCCAAAACCTTCTTAATACACTGAATACCAAAGTTAGAGCCATCAGAGAATAGCAATAAATCATCCGCAAACATCAAGTGTGTAATCTTCAATCTCTTACACATGGGGTGAAAAGGCATAGCATTTCGAGAAACAGCCTTGTGCATCAAGCAGGAGAAAACCTCCATTGCAACAGCAAAGAGGTAAGGGGAAAGAGGATCCCCCTGCCTCAACCCTTTCTTTGCTGGGAAGAAACCAACTGACCCCCCATTAAACCCAATGCTGAACTTTGGGGTAGTGACACACATTCTCAACCAATTAAGGAATTTGTTTGGAAAACCCATGGCCTCAAGTACTCTAAATAGAAAAGTCCAATTGACAGAGTCAAAGGCTTTCATTAAATCAACTTTAACTAAGGTCCTCGAAGAAATATTCTTCCTGCCATACTTCTGAACTAGTTCATGAGCCAATAGGATATTTTCCCCTATAATCCGACCCTTAACAAAAGCTGTTTGTGATTCACTAATAACACAAGGCATTACTGCACTTAACCTAGTAGCAAGAATCTTAGCAATGCATTTATAGAGTATATTACAGCATGCTATAGGTCTAAAGAACTTCATATCTTCTGGACTATGAACTTTTGGTATAAGAGCAAGCAGTGTAGAGTTAACACTTACTGGGATTTTGGACATTTGGAAACAGTACAGAATGGCACTTGTGACTTATGCTCCCACAATACTCCAAGCTGTCTGGAAAAAACAAGCTGGATACCCATCAGGGCCAGGGGCTTTGTCCCCATTGAAACCAAACATAGTGGATCTGACCTCCTCTGCAGTGACAAGTTTACATAATTCAATCCCCTGAGCAGGAATAAGTTTCTTCAACAGCAAGCTTTGTAATTGATCAACCTCAGGAGCAACCACCTCTTTATCCACCTCTCCCAATAGATTTATATAAAAATCCTCTGCTATCTTAGTCATACCCTCCAAATCAGTGACCCTATGTCCAGCCTCATCAATAAGAGACCTAATCATATTCTTCTTCTGCCTGGTTTTGACTGACCTGAAAAAATAAGGAGTGTTTGAGTCTCCCTCCTTCAACCAGACTTCCCTAGACTTTTGTCTGAAAAAAGACTCCTCAGCTTCTCTCAACTCTTTAGCCTCCTTAGATAGTCTATTCTCAATCTCAAATGTAGATGATGAGGGATGCTTTAGAGCTTCTGCCTGAGCCAAAAGTAATTCAGAAGCTTTCAGCTTTACTCTAGCAGTCAGATCAGAGAACACCTCTCTGTTTAGTTTCTTCAATAAACCCTTCAAAATCTTCAGTTTCTGACCCACTCGAACCAAAGGAGATCCAACAACTTGCGTGCTCCAAGCCTGTTTAACCAGCTCCATAAACTGAGGATGTTTAATCCAAAATTTAAAAAATTTGAACATCTTAGGCAGAGTTTTTACTGAACAGTCAGAATCAATCAAGATGGGGCAGTGATCTGAAACTGAGGGATCTAGGAGATCCACAGTACTCGAAGGCAAATCAGTCAACCATTTAGTATTAACAAATACTCTGTCAAGTCTTTTAGCAATTGGATTACCCTGCTGTTCGTTGATCCATGTGAACCATGGCCCTGAGGCCTTATGCTCTTCCACTTCACAGTCATACTGCCACTTTTTGAAATCAAACATACTACTTGATACCTGAGGTTGATTTGAAGCCTCACTTGGATCCCCAATAGCATTAAAATCCCCAAACACAGCCCAAGGAAGAGAATCCACTTGATATTTAACCAAATCATCATAAAGAATTCTTCTGTCAGCCTCCTCATTAGAGGCATAAATGACAGAGAAAAAGAAAGGATCCCCTGATCCAACCATAACATGAATGAGCTGATCAGTTGTATGCAAAACCTGGAGTTTGATGTCATCCTTCCACAAAAGCCACAACTTCCCCAAACCAGCAGTATTATTAGAGACTTTAGACTTCCAACCAGAAAACCGCCTATTAATCATATCATCAGCCTTATTACTCCTAACTCTAGGTTCTAGTATAACTACTATATCTATATTATGTATAGTAATCAGCTGTTGAACAGCTTTATTCTTATCCGGGTCATTAAACCCCCGAATATTCCATGTAAGTATCTTCATTTCTTCTTTCCAATCCTCCCCCCTTTTCGAGGAAGAACAGGCTCAATCACCCTAGGAGTAGTAAGCTTCTTCTTAGAACCAACAGTTGTCCAGGGGTTGGTCTCTTTAACAAATGCTGGGGTCTGAGTAATTAGCTTCCCTGAACCAGGTGAACTAGCAAAATCAGACTGCTGTAGAAGAGAACTAGGACTCCCAGTGTCAACTGATCCCAGAATTACATCAACAAACCTAGCACTTGCATTCCCATTTGCAGTAGGTAAATTTGAGACATCCTGAACACACACACTAGCATCCCCAGACATTGGCAACTGTGGCTTGTCAATCAACACAGCACTAACAACAGGCTGAACTAAGTGATCCCCTTCAGCACCAGCTTCCACTTGCAGCACAGACTCACCCTCAACAGACTCCCCTGAAACCCCCAAAGAAGGCTGATCAGTAGTCTGAATTTTCTGTTTTACAACCCACTTCTTATTACTTCGAGCCAGAGCATTGCAATCGTGCCCATAAGCAGCACAAACAGGACAGACCCTAGGCAGATTCAAATACTCCACTTCCACAGCAAAACTTGGATCCTCATCAGGATAGAGACGAATCGAGGAGGGAAAGCCACAATCCACAGAAAGATCAACACAGACTTTAGCAAAACCCAGCTGCCCACCCACCCTTGTGGTTTTATCCATCCAGAGAGGAGGGCCAACCGTGCTAGCTACCCATTCCAAACCTTCCACCGAATGGTACTCCAAAGGTATACCCCAAATGTTAACCCATATAGGAAGGGATTCAACCTGAGGAGCAACTGGTTGTATCCCCGGCACCCACTTTCTGAGATAGAGCTGGTTCCCCTGGTAGTGCCATGGCCCTGATTTGAAAACCCACCTACTGGTTGAAGCCGAAGGAAACTGGAAGACGAACAAACGGGGGCCAAATCTAGACACCCGAACAACCCCATCTCTCCCCCAAATTGAAGTAGCCCACATCTGAAGTTGCGCCACCTTAGGCTGAGCTCCGACAAACTGCCCGATCAAGCAATCTCGCCAGCGCTCTTCCCCTTTTTGCTTTACCTCCCGAGGAATGCGGAACCCATCATTGACACGCTCTGGAGGACGATACTTCATCCGATTCTCAGGGGCGATGTCGAATAACTGTGCCCAGGAACAACTCCCCGAACCCTTGCCCGTCGTCGGAGCAGATTCCGACGACGAGGCCGCCATCGCGAGCAGAAACGAGTAGCAGCGAGAGGTTAGAGAGAAGTTAGAGAGAGGTAACTTCTAATATCCTTCTAAGTTTTTACCACGTAAAATTAACCACGTAACAAAATCATGTTACCATTTTGCCCTTACATTTAATATTTCATTATCTTGTTTCATATCTTCATAAAATTAACCACGTAACAAAATCATTTTGCAACCAACAAAATATATGATTACAAGTCATGTATAATACTTTCTAATATTAAATAATATTTTTGTGTTAAATTTCTTTATAAAAGCTAACGACTCCAGGAGTCTCACATTCGGGCTAATTTCGACTTATTCTTGAACGCGGAAACTCCGATGACACGATGATGTAGAGTCACGAGAAAATTATGTAGACGATAAGATGGATGACCTCCCATCACCATTTGTAAAATTTGGCGGAAAGAAAAAAATTCGGTAATAGACAAAATAATGTTAGGGGAAATAACTAATAAGTAATAGAAATACATGGGTAAAAGTGAGTTTATGGAAAAGTGACAAGGACATAATTGGAAAGTTTTGCTAAAATAATGAGTCATTTGGCAATGACTCATAAATAGGAGGCATTTGGAAATGACTCAATAGAGTCATTTGAGACTTTTATATGAGCCAAATGACTTATGCAGTTTTTTGTCAGCAAAGGAGTCATTTGCTTTCTAATCTTCGTTGTAAAAGGTTTCACGACTTCCGATGGTACAAAGATACATTTTTAACTAGAGTTATGCAAAGAGAAGATGGAAATCAACCTTTTTGGAAAGAAAAGTTTTTAGCCGATTTACCCCGTCTCTTAGGAGATAAAATCCGAAACAAAATCCAAGACACTTTTAATGGTGAAATTCCTTATGAGCAACTTACTTACGGAGAACTTATTAGCTTTATTCAAAAAGAAGGATTACAAATTTGCAATGATTTAAAACTTCAGAAACAAATCAAACGCGAACAAAAACTAACTCGAAAAGAATTAGGATCTTTTTGTGCTCAGTTTGATGAATATTAGTCAAAAATTTCTTCCAAATCTAACTGTAAGGATTGTAGCACCAAACCTCATAAAAAACATCGCGATCGTCCCTACCGATATTTTAAAACCACGAATCAAAAATCCCATTTTTCTAGGCATCCTCGCCTAGATAAGGGACCACGATCTAACAATGAAAATAAAAACATTACTTGTTTTCATTGTGGAAAAGCATGTCATATTTCCAAATATTGTCGTATAAAAAAGAATCTCAATGAGCTTAATCTTGATGAAGAGATTCATGACAAACTCAATAATCTTTTTCTCCAACACTACTCTTCTAATGAGGATTCTTCTTCTACTTCTGATAATGATGAGAATCTTCAAGCCTTATAATTTGATGACATCGATGAAAGTTCTGAATCTTCTATCAATATTTTAGCCAAAGACGGTCTTACAACTCTCTCACAAATGAATCAATTAAGTCATTTGAGACCAAATGACTCTAGCAAACGACCCCTTAATGTCCGTAGGCCCCACAGATTTATTCATGCTAAATCCATCAAGCAAATGGCAGATTGTGTACAAAGCAATCATTAAAATACCGTACCGGCAGTTCAACCTGAAGCAAAATCAGTAGGCGATATTTAGAGGTATAATATGGTTGAAGCACGGTTAAACCACGGTTTTAGCATAAAATATCCTACCGCTAACTTTTTCGGTACGACCTCCGGTACGGTGTCTCAATCCATGGTACAAAGTCGATGATGCTTAGTTTTTACGTACCAATTCCATGAAGCAAACGAGGCCTAAAAGGCTCGTATTCATTCTAGATGGGTTGTTTGAAAGTTGGAATTTCACATAATGGGTTTAGGTTTAAAGAATTTATCATTTTTTTGTCTTCAAATGAAATATTATACTTGTATTAGAGCAGAAAATGGGAACACCAAATTCAATTATTATAGATTATTGTCATTCTTAGTTAAAAGTTGAGATTTCGAGGGACCACCAAAATCATTCAATCTCCAAACAAACATATTTTTCAAATTGATGCATTAAAATAATACATCTAATTAGAATTCATAAATTGATTAAATGCATCAATGTAAAAATTTCTAAACTCTAACTACCAAACATTAGAGGCAAACATAGGAGTAGTAAATTCATAAATTGATTAAATGCATCAATGTAGAAAATACTAACTACCAAACACCAAACATTAGAGGCAAACATAGGAGTAGTAAGACCACCCACAATGTGGGTGGAAAAAGAGGGTAATTGGTATGTGGTTTCTTCTTTGGCAAAAGTAATCTAGAGTTGATTTTTCACTTTATTTTGATAAGTGGGAAAAGCATAAGAGGGAGATGTTGCACAGTTAAACTCCTTCTATAGTTCCTTTGACTCTGCCACGACTTTAATTACACTTAGGTGTGTTTATGAGAATCCAAATTGGATTTCTCCTCTTACTATGCTCCTAGTTGGATGCTTCCCTGATTCAGGCATAATTACACATGTTTTACCCCTTCATATCTTGATTGTTTGACTTGGTTATCATTGGTTCTCGACCTATTTTAAGCTAAGTTGTGCTTCTTTTGTCACATTTCAAGTCCTAGTATGTGTGGGAGGGCCAGGGACGAGTTTCGGGACATTCGGAGATCAAAAAGAGCCAAAAGTGGAACATGTGTAAGGTTCACGTGCATAAGGAAATCATCACCTCCCGGTGGAGTGAAAACCTCCCCCAAATCGTGAAGTTCAAGAGTTCACGGGAAGAAGCCAATTACCACGCCCTGAGGGGGTGAAAATCTCTCCCAAACCCTGAAGATAGCAATTTCCAGCAGCCTTTGTGCATCTCGCGGTCATGGTCAGACTTTATGGGTTGGGGGCCGTGAAAATCACATCGTGATCGTGAAAATAGCCCAAATGGTGCTTTTTTGCCGAGATCACCGTTTGCTTGCTATTATCACCCCCGTGAATAGCGACCGTGCAGTTGGCACTGTTGGGCATATAAAAAGACAACAACTGAGAGAGAGAAAAATGAGATGATTTATGGAGAGGAACTTGGTTCTCTCGCTAGAATTTTGGCCCAAAACACCAAAGAGGAGTTCTAGAGAGAGTTCTGTAGTGATCTTGGAGCTTAATTGGAGCCTTAGGTTGATCTTTAAGTCAAGGAATCAAGCCTATAAGATGAAGAAGATAATGATGTTGATAGAAGATGAAGAAGATAATGATCTTGAGTTATATTTGTAATCTCTCCTCTCTATGAACTAGAGCTCTTCCTCTTAGGTTGATGAACCCTCGGTCTAGATTTTGGTTTGAATTGATGTATATGACAAATCCTATGTTTGATTGATGATTTTATCTATTTGATGGATGATTTTCATGAATTGCATGGTTTTGGATTCCACTTCATGTCAATTGAGCTTTTGACCTAGGAGGGAGATAATCCCCTTAGAGCTCATTATTGGCGTCTTCGGGTCACTCCTGCCATATGTCATTCGGGTGATCCTCTAGGGAGTTGATTCGATCAACCTCCTAACAAGATATGAATCCCTAGGCAGTGGCGGAGCCAGAAAATTGATCAAGGGGGTGCTTCATATCATAAAAATCAACTACATAAGAGAAAAGTCAACTATAATGAAACAAAAAGTCAATAACACAATACTCAATATAAAGTGTTGGTAAAAAATATATTCGTACTATTCCTAATAATAGTTCAACACACGTTGCTTACAATGAACATGGAAGAGATTTCATATTGAGGCATAGTCGAATACATTTTTTTTGTCTAAACTAGCAGTCTAGAATACAAATCTTGTTTAATATATGTCATCGACACGTTGTTCAACCATTCATCGTTCATCCCGTTCCAAATATTTTTCTTGATATATTTCATGTATAAAAATGATTTCTACACTTGTTCTTGCAACCTAGGTGTCAACTTGAGAAGTAAACAAACTTTTCACTATTTTTTCCCGATTCAACGAAAAAAATATTATTTTTTTGTACATTTTAACAAACTGTAGTTTAAAAATATATGAATTCAACTGATGAACAACAATAACAAAGTGGCGGCAGAACAAAAATAAAAAGGTAGGAGTGTGTTGGTGGGAATGATAAACCCTTTAGAGGAAGTTTAATTTTAGGACAGATTACTTTTATAAATCTAAAAGGATGTGTGTTAGAAAAAGAAGTTATATGCGGTCGAGATGGTGAAGCAAGTGGCTGTGTTTTAACAGGTTAGGGGTTCTAAACCTTCATTTCTCACATTCTTTGAGTTTTGGTTTTACCTTCCATGGGGCTGCAAGCACCCCCCACCTGTCTGAGTGGCTTTGCCACTGTCTCTAGGTTGAATAGAGCACTGCCCATCCATCAGTTTGTCGTTCCGGGTCAATCCTGAGTGAGTTTATCTCCCAATGGTAGGGTAGTGAGTCAATCGAGCTAGGATAGTGGTTAGCTTAGTTTTCCTAATAAATATTCTAGGTTGGCTAGATAACGAAACCTAATAAATATTCTTAGGCGAGCCATTCCCCCTCACGATAGTGATCGTGGGTTCCATGTTTTGGAGAGGCACATGGGATCGTCGACATTCAAATTGCATATGTCACAGTATGCAATAAGTTTGCTTCCAGACTTGTGTAGTATTCGAGGCGCGAGTATGCATAAGCTTAATCCCTGTTACATTGTCCCATGCATAGGAATCTCGACACCATAAACGTGGAAAATAAAATTTGTATAAAGACCCATATGAACAATCAAGAATCAACTTTTGATCTTAGCAACATATGAGTTGCTTGATCTTTGTTAGGTTTTCCCCTACCATATATCGTGGCAATTACCAGATCTAGTAGACAGCGAAGGTGATCCTACGGATTTCTCCTTTGAGGAAGTGGAAGCAGTGATTAGGATCGATCGTGAGGGACTGTCGTCTTTAGTCTCATCCACCCACGAATTCTGGTACGGGGATATAACCTTTGAAGCTAGTTCTTATGTTAAGCATACAATCGCATCAACAATAAACCAAATGAAAGACAAAGCAGAATGAGAAGAAATCAAATCACATATATGCCATAATCAAGAGTTTCAAAGTCAAAGAACCTCTAGGGTTCACATACCTATACAACTAAAGGGACTAGTCGGATATAGGGATGGGTTTCTGGGGATTCATCGATCTGAAACAAAGATCTCGGAACAACTCTAAAAATGACAACCACAGTTGAGAAATTGGGTCAGTCACTCTGTCAGCAGAGTAACAGTCCTCTAATGCCTCATATCACTGCTACCGAGTTCTGAATCTTAGGGACCTATTTGTAGGTCTTTAGATGCATCTTGACAACTTCTCGAGGAAGTTTAGGCTCCTTCCAAAATGGCGCTTGGACGGCTTTTTTGAAGGAAAATGATGTCATTGCCGTCTTTTTTTAGTCTTTCACTTTTTCCTAGTCATCAAAGGTCAGTCTTCCTCAAAACGGCACCCAAAACGTCACTTTTGCATTCTCGAGATCATCAGCTTGTTTGAGCCTTTTCTCCTTCGTCCAAACTCCAAATCAGGCCCCATTTGATCCTAGCCGCTAGTATTCTTGTTTTCTTTCATCACATGATGATCCCCTAGGATTCCAAGTGGTACACTAGTCTTCTTTGTCCTGAAAATTGTAAGACACACGGATCTATGCGTGTACGTCTAGGGTTCGTGTATTGTGTATTTGATAGAGAGAATTGGGAATCGAGGTAGAAATTAGGGATTTTGAAGAGGAATAGAATTGGGGATTGGGGATTAGGGATTAGAAATTGAAATTGGGGATTGAGGAGAAGAACAGACAAACGCCTAGGGATAGGTGACGAATATTAAGTGAAGAATTAGGGTTGAGAAATACTTTTTGAATACTTATTTGATTGATTCTGAGGTAAGAACCAGGGTACATATATATAGAAAATTAACCCAAACCCTAATAACTCGTCCTAACTAGTCGGGCACTTTCCTTGGCCTCCAAGCCCCTATACTTACTACTAATACTACTTAATGATAATACTAAAGGAATAAAGCGTGTTTCTTACAAAAATGTACAAAATGCTACCAAAAGTGTATCAATCGTCTAAAAGCATTCCTAGGGTTGCTAGAACACATTTGAAGCAATCATAGCATAAATTCAAGGTATTATAGCGATAATAATGGAAAATGTACTAACTTTTGGCCATAATACGGTGGTCTAGAATTGACACTTTCACCTGTCATAAATTGGGTTCCTGCCTTGCATCTTAATCCGCCTTGTCTCCATCCGGAGATAGGGGTGTTCAAGGGTTGGTCGCCTCTCTGATTTCAGCTAGGTCTGGGTGTTGGAACGAGGAGTGCCTTCATTTTCTATTTCCTGGGATGTAGTTCCAAAAATCTTTGCTATTCCACTTCCTCTTGTTGCTATCCCAAATAAACTAGTTTGTCATCATGAGGCTTCAGGGGAGTACTCTCTTAAGTAAGGATATCACTTGGCGACTCAACTTAGAAGGGGATATGAGCCCTCTATGAAGTAGGTGATAGACCATTGATTGCACATGTTTTTACCCCTATTCTTGAGCCGTTTGAGATGTTGATTCTCGAGTTTTAAGCCGGTTTTACGCTAGGTTGTGCGTTTATGTCATATTTCAGGGCTTAGCATTGTCATCGAGGCGAAGAAACGAGTTTCGGGTCGAAAGGAGCACGTTTGGGTTGAAGTGTGCTGGAGGAGCAAAATACCCGGCCATGGGCAGAAATACCTGCCCGGGTATTATTCGGAGCAGACCGGGGAAAACCTCTTTTGGGCGTTTGAGAAGCAGAAGGGGGCTCGGGCATTAAGCATAAATCCCCGGTCGGGTATTCTTGACCCTGACCGGGGATTAACCCCCTGTCCCCGACTGTGCGTTTTGAGAATCCCCGATCTCCACCTAAAATACCCAACCGGGTATTCAGACCGGGGATCGCGACAGAGAGCTTCTTAAGGGAAAAGAAGGGCAAAAGTGAAGGGTTTCGATTTTTTGAGAGACAAAGTGTATACCTAGAGAGAGAAAGTGATGAACCTGATTCTGCAAGTGTCTTTGATCGATCTCCATCACCATTGGAGCCCGACTTGAGCTTGGAGAAGAGCTGATTGAGTGCCAGAAGCAGAATCTCATCCTTCACAGTATGGTTTCCACATCTGAGCTAGATTTCCCATCTCTCATTCACCTGGATATGAAGAACCCTAGATTTGTATGGAGTAACTTTCTTATTCACCTGGGTATGAAGAACCCTAGATTTGTATGTTAGGTCTGATTGTATGAACCCAAGTACGAATTCAGTGTTATGATTATATTCAATTGAGGTCTGATTTGTGGAATGGCATGAATCCTGATCAAATTCCCGTTGTTTCTGCTTTAACCTAGAAAGAGAATATCTGCCTAAGTTGATAGAGCACCCTTGATTGAAACTAGTGAATGGACGACTTTAGTCGAGGAGTCAATTCACTATTTTGTACTGAATTTACTTCGGTAGTGGAGGTTTGGTTCGTTAGGGCCTCAATCTGTTTACTCCGGTGGAGGTTAGTCGCCCGGCGGGGACTCAGATTGAGAGGGTCTGGAGACCTTTAGTCGAGACTGCAAACTTTTTAAGAACCTCCCGCAGTATAACTATCATTGAACTTGAACTTGGTAAATTACAATTCGGCTTAACTACAGTCTAGGGGGAACCATATCCGGGTGACCTCTCTCGGCTTGAAAACAACCTTTTAACTTCTTTGCTTGTTTGCTTGTTTGGACCTTCACTACACTTTCATTACTAAATTATAAGAATTCACGGAGTAGTCATCACACTTAGGACCCGGGTTGACATTAAAACACAAACCCGCTATACTACGCTTTAGGAGGTGGTTACACCTGGCCATTTTCTAGAGTGACGGTAGGAGCGAGTCAAGTTTTTGGCGCCATTTCCGGGGAACGGCTAGGTTGTTGAAGAAACGTGGTTTCTGTTAATTTAGCTTTTCTTTTGTAGCATTGTTGTTTGCTTTGTCACACTTGTGCCTTCACGGGTTTGCTTGCTTGACTGTGTGCAGGTAGTGCATGACCCGTAGCCAGTCGAGAGGTTTACTACCGTTGGATCCGGAGCTTGAATGCACCTGTCGCCAACTTAGGAGACAACATCGAGCTAGACTGGCTACGGAGGAGTGCATAGACGGCCACTTGAGCAGCGATTCCTAGGACGAGTACGAGATGGAAGGTGAACACAACCCGCCCCAGGGGATACCTCTCCAGGTTCTCTCGGTAAATCAGATCCTGGGGAACAACCCAATACCCCAGGTTGATGGGGTTCAACATCAACCACCGCCGCCGGGTCCCACCTTGGAGTATTACTACACTCCACGGGTCGCTAATATCCGCCCTGTCATCCTCTATCCACCCATTCTAGCGAACAACTTTGAGATCAAGCCATGCTGGATTCAACTCATTACGTCCTCTATCCAGTTTCATGGCTTGAAGGATGAGGAGGCAAGGGTGCATCTTTCCCGTTTCCTGCAGCTGACGAACGGGTTCAAGATGAATGGTGTACCCGATGATGTGATCCGCCTTCACCTTTTCCCCCATTCTCTGGCGGGGCATGCTAAGTGGTGGTTAGAGACCCAGCCCCCATTGTCCATCACTTCTTGGGAAAATCTGGCTAACAAGTTCGTGCATAGGTACTATCCGGCATCGGAGACCACAGTGATCCAACGGGAGATCACTCACTTCCGCCAAGAGCCAGATGAGTCACTTCGTGATGCATTGGAGAGGTACTCGAGATTTTTCTGCCAGTGTCCCCATCATGGCTTCTGTGATGCATTCACCGTGGGGAACTTCTACAGTGCTCTCTCTCTGGAATTGAGTCTCTATGCCTAGGAGGGGATATTCTCACTAAGACTCCACCCGAACTGAACCAGATGATCAGTACCTTGGCTGCCAGAGATCATTCCTGGGGGCAGAGCACCAGAGGCAGGAATTCTCGGGATCGTGGTGTGCACGCCATGGAGGCCACGTCCGAGCTAGAGCGGGAGGTGGCCGAGTTGGTGCAGACATTGAAGCTGCCCAACAGTCCTATTCCGGGAAGCGGTTTGGCCGTACCTCCAGTAGCTCAATGTCAGTGGTGTGAGAGCTCGAACCATCTGGTGGAAGACTGCCAGGCTATGCAGGAGTCTTCTACACCCAAGGAGCAGTTGGACTTCATCGCCAATGCTCGGCGCCTTGACCCATACAGTAATACATACAATGAGGGGTGGCGCCAGCATCCCAACTTCTCTTGGAATAGCAACACCACTAAACCACTGGGCTTCCCAGCGCCAGCTGGTGGTTTTCAGCAGAGACAGCCTTTCCAGGCCAAACAGGGGCCAGTTCCACAGCAGCAGCCTTACCAGCCTAGGCAGGGGCAACCATTTCAGCAGCCCCAGCATCAATATGCCGAGCCAGCAGCAGCTCCAGCTCCAGATAATCAGATGACGGAGCTGAAAAACATTTTAGTGGCATTCATGACTACCAGCCAGGCCAATTTCGCCAGGATCGACCAGAACATCGCTGCGTTGGAGGCAGGACAGAGGAACCAAGGTGCCATATTGCAGGACCTCCAACATCAGATTGGAGGAATAGCCCTCCAGAACAATACCAGGGCACCGGGAACTCTGCCTGCCACCACCATCCCTAATCCTCGCGAGCCTCACCAGCAGCTGGATGCCATCTTTACCAGGAGTGGTAAGAAAACATCTGCTGCCCCCGCCCAGGCTAGGGAGAAAGTGTCACTGACTACTTCAACACTTCTAGCTGACGATGCAGAAGTGGGGATGGAAAAAGAAGCACCTGCTCCGAAGCCACAGCTAGTGGTTAAGGAGCATGTGCCCCAGCTTCCCTTCCCCACTCGCCTACACAAATACAGGCTGGAAAATGAGTTTGCCAAATTCATGGCAATGCTGAATCAGGTCAACATCAGCATGCCGTTCGTGGAGGCACTGTCGAAGATGCCCAAGTATGCCAAGTTCATGAAGGAACTCCTCACCAACAAGAAGAAACTTGGGGATCTCTTGATAGTGCTGCTGAGCGAGGAGTGTTCTTGCATCCTGCAGAACAAGCTGCCCGAAAAGCGCAAAGACCCAGGGAGTTTTACTATCCCTCTTGTTAATGGCAGCATGCATGTAGGGAAGTCCTTGGCGGACCGAGGCGCTAGCATAAATGTCATGCCAATCAATCTGTTTAAAAAGCTAGACCTAGGTGAACCTAACCCTACTAGGATGAGCATTCAGTTAGCTGATCACTCTATTGTGCATCCTAGGAATATCATAGAGGATCTGCTTGTTAAAGTAGGCGCATTCACATATCCTGTTGATTTTGTTATTCTGGATATAAATGAGGATGTGGATGTGCGTTTAATTTTGGGTAGACCATTTCTATGCGTTTTCAATAATGATATCAACGTTATTAAAAGATTAATTTTTACAAGTGTCTTATTAATATTTCCGATCAACGTTATTAAAATCATGATCAACCAAATTGATCCGACCTACCATGTACCTATCAACATTCTCAAATTACGTTATTAATAATATCATCAACTTTATCAATAATATTATCGTCGTTATATTAAAATCTTATTACACGTTATTACCAGTACATATCAACTTTTTTCTATCCCTTATCAACATTTACAAATTACGATTTTAATATTATCACTGATCA
Source organism: Linum tenue (assembly GCA_946122785.1). Taxonomy (NCBI): domain Eukaryota; kingdom Viridiplantae; phylum Streptophyta; class Magnoliopsida; order Malpighiales; family Linaceae; genus Linum; species Linum tenue. The sequence goes on along the minus strand of CAMGYJ010000005.1, from coordinate 32,002,262 downwards.
ATCTGCTACGAGACGTCAAATACCGACGAAAACCCAACGCAACGACAAAACAATCAACATAAAAAACCCAAATACCAACAAAAACCGTATAAACTTTTAATGAAACCCAGTACCAAAGTCAAATGGAACTACATGTTCCATGTCTCTGGCGGCGGACCACCGAAGCGGCTATGAACGGAAGAGAAGCGGCAGAGATAGACACTGTAGTCGTGGTCGGAGGGGGATGTCACGGACGAGCTCTTCCGACGCAGAACGCCGGAAAGACAGCTCTTCGAAAATGGTTTTTGCTCCGTCAAGTAGGATTAATTATATTTTTTGTTTTAATTATTAAATACCTATTTTTGCTTTTAATTATTAGTGACAATGTTTTTTAATTCCTTCCGTACCCTTATGGGCAGTTAAGCAATCATTGCTTCGACTTACCTCTCTCCTCCTCTTATTAGCTAGAATTGACTTAAGATCCTCCTTAAGAATTGGGGTTTAAGGACCGGATCCAACCCGTTCCAGCGGCCTGGATGGAACACAGTTGAGAAACGACAAAACCAACCAGCGTTTGGGCGGGAAAATAGATAGTTAATAACCTTAAAAGGACTAAAATACCCATTACGTAAAATAAGGGGAAACCGAGAATTTTTAACGGTAAAATTCAATAAAACTCCAGCATCTTATATTCTTTTGATTTGATTTGATTTGATTTTTATTTAATTTGATCGATTAAGAGCTGAAAATTAAATTACCACCTCCATTCAAAAATCACTATTCCCAGAGTGATTTGCGAAGAAGTATTATGGGGAGGGAGATTTTTTTTGTTGCTGATTATAAGGAATAGATGGCACCAAGTGAAGTCTGAAGACGCTCCACCCTTTCCTTCCGGAGAGGAACCGTCAGTCCATCCGTCGTGCAGTTCTCAAAGCGAGAGAGAGGGTATCGACCAAGAGGCTACAATCTGGCAGCAGTTCTCCTTCCTTCCTCACAAGAGGATGTCGAAATTTTCCAAAAATAGCACCATTTTAAAAAAAAATTATAAAAATAGCACCCAGCCCTCACAAATTTCAAAAATTTCAGAGGTGCGGTTTACAAGGACACCGCATGGGGACGATGCGATTCTCGCTAGGGCAACCCAAGAATCGCGTTGGGAAAGCGGCGATCCCCATGACTGTGGAGCGAACCCCACGACCGTCGGATCAGGCGGCGATCGAATGGTCGACCATGCCCCAGCGCTGCGATCCGCGTCAGGGAACGGTTTTCCCCTCGGGTTACGTGAACCGCGCGCTTAAGGTGCGGTTTTGGTTAAGGGGAAATTACGAAACTGCCCCTAGAGGGTGCGGTCTGAATGCTATAACCCCCCCTCCATTTAGTCACACCACAACCCATCCTTCTCTATCTCTAAAATTATCTCTCTATCCATCACCCTCCCCACCCAAAAGCCTAGGAAATAGTGGCCTTTTGGTTGCGGCTAAGTCCGATCTGCCATCAGAAAATATTTCTTTGGTTTTTCCTTCAAAATCCGTCGAATCTCTGCACGAATTTCGCGCAAAAATGGACGAGTGGTTACAATAAGAGGGAGTTTATTATGATGAATTTCAAGAGATACGTACTCATTTTACCAATTTTTTGTAGTTGTTATAACCTTTTCAATTAATCTATATACAAACCTTGTTGTTATTCTCTCGTAGGTTGGGGACGACGTAGATATATACAACCAACTATATTATGTTGATCAGGGACCTATTGATCCAACCGTGTTGTTGTACGACCAACCAAACCATTGTTGAAGGGATTTTTCGAACGATCACGAGGTACATACCTTCATCATTTCTCATTCTTTTATTTTGCTAAGGTACTTAGTGGAATATAAAATAAATTTGATCATTTTTAAATCGTATTGGTTGTTTTCAATAATTTAATCGAATACATAGTGCCACTTACTTAGGCTCTTTATAAAGAGATGTGTGTCCAAGGAAATGGAGTTTTAAGCAATTATCATGATCCTCTCATTCCCTGGGATAATCGGGTTTTAAGCGATACTCGGATCCCTCTTTTTTAGTCAAAATGGCTGTGCTTCTAAGAAGATGTATACCTCTTCTAAGAGTCTAACGAGTGTTACATTATATTCGATTAAATTATTTAAAACAACCAATACGATTTATACAATAACCAGTGAGTGGACCTCATACTGGCACCTCTGGCAACTCCATGTCGGCGTCGACCCACCAATTGTCATCTGGAATGTGATTGTAGTACGGGATAGGTACACGGTCACGAGACACCTCATCATCATCTAACTCTGACTCTGGACCTGAATCATCAGCACCTTCAAGAGGGTCGAAGCTGTCTGTACTAACATTGCTCTCTTCTTCTTCATCGGAAGGGTCACTAACTGGTGCTGGCAGGGCATCTTCCATCTGATCCATATCACAAAAGGCACCTTTATCAGCTCCGTAACGGTAGTGAAAAATACCGCCGCCTGAATGGAAGTTGAACTCGCGTTGGTTGTCATGGTACCATTGGACTTCTTCTTCATATGATGGGAAGGATTGATGATTACCTTCACCTCCTTGGTACTCAAAGTAGGAATGAGGATCATGGCAACTTTGGTAGGGATGATCTTCATATAATCCACCTCCACCATGGATACCAGATGTTTGGCCTTCTCCAGAATGACCTCCACCGCCTTCGACAGCCTCAGTGTAAACGAACATCTCTGCTTTGGAAAGATTATTGGCGTTCAAGAATTCGAGCATGACATCTACTTCATCCTGAGTGGTGATGAGAAATTCCTCATGCCACAACGACCCGTCTTGTCTATTTGGATATCGATACACCATACGATCAACTCTTCTCATAACCTTAGTACACATTTGATGGAGCTCTTCAAGCATCGGTCTCGTAGCGACCTTCATTTTATGAAAATTATCACCGACGTAACGTACCCCCTTTCCGGTCTCTTCCTTGTAACCATTCCACCGTAACCCAAGCATGAACTTTTGGAATGTCATCTGCAATAAAATCGTAATTTAGTTAATATCATAAAAATCACAAATAAAAATAAAAAGTAATACAAAATAAACTTATGAATTAACGTTAATTGCAAAAACTCTATAAAAGTAGGGTGCTACAACAGAAAATTGAAGAAGAATAAGGAGAGGGGTGAAAAGAAGAGGTTTTCCGGGGCTGCCTTTTATAGGCAAAATCATCATTGAAAACCGCAGGGGGAGAGGGCGGTTTTCATCTGCCATGCAGCCCCACATCTATAAACCCCTGCATGGCCGACAAGTCGGATATCGGGAAAATGTGGACGACACAGAAACCACAGGGGGGTGCGGTTTGTATGTCGGCAAAGGCAAAACCGCATGTTGAGGGGAGCGGTTTGTGTTGGAGAAGCAGAACCGCCCCCTTAACATGGGGTTCTCCTAGGTCAGTCAACTAAACCGCATGCTCCAGTGGCGATTCTTCTAGGTCAGCCACATAACCGCAGCTTCGAGCAGCGATTTCTGCACAACATTTTTGACCGCCCTCTTAGGATGCGGTTCTTGTAGAAACCGCTGCCTCGAGCTGCGGTTTTCATCTAATGGTGCTATTTTTGTAATTTTTGTGGGTTAGGTGCTATTTTTGTAATTTTTTATAGTGCTATATTTGGAAAACTCCCGAGGATATCGGCCTCTCTCTCCCACATCTCCATTGAATACATTTATTTGGTGTTGTTCTCTCTTGTCTCTCTCTACTCGAGTGCTTCGCAATCCCCCAACTTCCTTCTGCAAGTTCACTGGATGAGCAGCCAGCTAGAGCAACAACCAATTTGTTAGTGACGATCGATATGTTTCTATTCGAGTGGTTCTATGGAATTGTGTCACCTCTTGAGTATGGTAGAAACAGGCCAAGATAATCTTCTTGGGCCTCGATAACGCCGGCAAGATCACTCCCCTTCACATGTTGAAAGACGAATCAATGTTATAAAGATAGTGATCCCTGCATCACTTGGATGGTTTGCAGCAGCTTATTGAACTTGGTGAAGAAGAGGATAGTACATACTTGGAGAATAAGAGTATTCACTGAGGGTTGAAACAGTGGCGTTTGAAGAACTGAAAATATGCAATCACACCGTTTTGGCTACGTGCAATTTATACGTCTAGCAGTAGCGCTTTGCCGCTTGGCAGATATATATTGGTTGATTTATAGTTACCATTAAATTAGATGTTTTATACGGTGTTTACAGTTAGGATTTACTCTTCTGATGACTTGATATATACACATGTTTTTGTCCACCATTCCTGTACTGTTTGAGTATCATTGACACGCCAAGACACAACACCAAACTGCGACCAAGTGTAATCGCAGTCCGGGAATGCAGTAACAGGCAAGTTATATTATCAACCCGGGGTCTAGATCTACTGCTTACTCCGTGAGTCTTTATTATCTAGCAAACTAATTCGAGTGATTGTTGTTTAAAAGCAAAAGCAGTAAGAAAGCAGTAAATTGTTCGGTTTTCTAAAGCAGGCAAGAGTCACTCGGGAATGAGTCCCCCTAGCCCCTTAGTTAGGTTCAATTGTAATTCCCTGGGTTGATTTACTGTTGATTAGACTGCGGAAGATCCGACAGTAGCTTGGAATCTCTTAAGCTGACCAAGCCCTCTCAGTCTAACTACCCGGCAGACGACTAGTCTTCACCGGGATAGAAAGCTGAGGCTATAAACACCGAACTCCACTACTGGAATTGAATTCCAGTACAAAGCAGTAAACTGGCTAACTCTCGTATAGCCAATCTCCTACTATCGGTTGCAGTAGAAATTGAGAAAAGCTGATCAGCTCAAATCAATTCAATAAACATGCATCATTCGATTAAAATCAAACAGTAATATCATCCCAAGTCATTACAATCAATTCCCTAACACAAGGAACTAGGGTTCTTCATACCCAAGTGAGAGAGAGGTTCTACTCCATAGAGAGAGAAAGGAAAACAGAAATCAGAGTAGTCATACTCATAAAGATGAGGAAAATCTGCTCTGGGATGTCAATCTTCACTCCTAGGGACGCAATCTGGGCTTCAATGATGAGAAATCCACTCCAAAATAGCTCCTAGGGTTTGTTCTTCGCTCTTTCTCTCTCTAAAACTCTGTTTTTGCCCAGAAAATCCCCTTCCTCTTCCTTGGCTCGAATCTGCCTCCAAAAACCCGACTCTGGGCGAATTACGGGCAGAATTACGGCCGTAATCACGTCCTGCCCGTAATTCGCACAAAAACGCACGTTTCACTTAACCTGCAGGAGGAGGAGATACGCCCGTAATTGCCCAATTACCGCCAGTAATTTGGGAATTACGGTCGTAATTCTTGGGGGTCTTGCCCGTAATTTTATCACCGAGAGGAATTTCTGGGGAGAAGGCTCGGCCATTAATTTACGGGCATGCCCTGGCCAATTACGGCCGTAATTTGGCAGGGGCTGCCCGTAATTCTGTCTGTGATTCGCCATCTGACCTCCAAATGACCCGAAACTTGCGCCTATGCACCTCTTTACTTGCTAGGACCTGAAATACGACAAAACAACACAACCTAGCGTAAAATAGGCCAAGGAACAATCAATTCGAGCCAAAATGGACAAGAAACCAGAGTGAGAACACGTGCAAATACGATGCTATCAAATTCCCCCACACTTAACTGTTTGCTTGTCCCCAAGCAAACCAAGTACTACACAAGGTAAGCTCACATATTTCAGTCAACCAACATTGGGGACAAGTCATAAAGGCACAGAACACGTGAATCAAACTGGTTTTCAAACATCAACACATGAACAACTTTAATAGCAACCTGGACAACCACCACAAAGGACATTCGAGTGCAGCAAAATCGAGCAATGGAAGAGTTTCTCTTCTGTTCACCAACCAACCCAGACTTGACTCGACCACTCACTCAAAACAGTCAACTCTTGCATCCAACACAAGACATCAGAACAGAGACCGAGCAATCTAGGTCCTCACCGGGGTACAAGAGTATAGAGAATATGAAAATGAATCACTCACTCTCGACCAGTGGGGCCAGGACAATTTAATGCGAAAAATGCGCATGCTATTTCTCTCAATCCCTAACATCTCTTCACCATGATGGCAGCCTCTAAATGCTAGAGTTCACATACATAATGTCATCACTAACTAATCAGGAGGTCTTAGACACAGGTTCAAATGACTGGCTAGGGTCTTGGACATGGGGAAAAAGCCTTTTAGGTGGTGGAAGTATTCATAGCAAAAGGTTCCACATTTCCAAACCCACACAATCACAGTCAAACAAACCGGTATTCCCTTTCTGCTATTCCGCAATACTCAACATCTCAAGAGCACAAGAGCGAAGGAGGCATAAACATCAGCATTTCCAAGCCAGACTGCTAAGAAACACTACTTAATGGGCATTATTCAGATTTTTGGTAGTGGCTCTCTTTTGCTTTCAATTTTTCTTTGTTTTGCTTTCATTTTTCTTTTCATTCCTTAAGAGAGCCACCACTTCTGCACATATTTCAAACATCTGCCCAACTTTTAAGCACTACCTCCAACACTCACATAGACTTTAGCAGAAACAACAGAGAATATGTAAAAACCACTCTGTGGAACCTTCTAAAAGATGCAACAAGGGTGATTTTTTCCATTATAGACCAAAAGAAAGGATAACACACGGCTCAAAGGGGCTGACTAGGGGATATGACACATCAGAACAGTCAGTTTTGGGCGTGGGCTAATCCTATGCCCCCATCATCTTAGCTAATGACAACGTGAATGCTACACATCATGGAAGAGGGATCTACCGCACAAGAAAGAAACGAGCAGGCTCAAATCTCACATGGCTACCTATATGCTCTATCTCACATTCTGATACCCTGAACTAGATGCATAAACGACTGTCAAGAACAAGTAATCGATCCAAGTCACAGTTGGTAAGCAAACAGTTGAAAAACTGAACCCCTACATCGTTCTACTGCACATCTCAACCCTCATTATAGGTTGTCCTAGTCGCAAACAAGTTGTCATGCATTAATCCGAAAACCGTTCAATTCATCAATCAAAACACAGTGCCAATATGATCAAACAGCAGTACTTGGAGCCCTCAAATCGTAAGATTCGGACAGCGGACTAGGCTCCAAGCACCCATATATACGTTCCAATAAATACAAAGAACCCCCCACACTTAAATGCGACAGTGTCCTCAATGGAGCGAAGGGAAGGGGAACGATGTTACCGTGAAACAGTGGTCAGGAACGTTGACTGGATGGCAGACCAGTCAAAAGCAGAGGACTGGACAAGGACCAGTCCGAGGGGCACAGAGCTAGAACCAACAGAACACACACATTGGGTGAAATAACCATAGTTCCAAGTCAACAATCCACACAACGGGAACAAGAAAGAAAATCAAACAATCCGGAGTCTAAATCTGGAAAGATAGACAAAAGCCAAGCCCCAACTCGATGTGCGGGTAAAATCAGATCACAGTTCGTCGCCTCCATCGCCAGTGGGAGGCGGGTAGTAGTCTTCATGCCCCGGGGACGCCTCCCAAGGGTAGCTCACAGCAGCAGGATCCATGTTCCAGTAGCTCATCATGTAATGCTGAGCTGAAATGGTGCGGCGGCGACCATCGCGCTCACGGTCGAGGCGGGCGTTGATGTGCTCCTGGCCAGCAAGGATCTGCTCGTTCTGGCGGGAAAGGCTGCCAGCTGCTCGGCAATGTAGGTGGTGGGCTGCGCAGCAGACGGGCCGGCACCGGAAGTGGAGTCGCCAGGTGCAGAGGGGGTGGGCCGAGTCCTCGTACGACGAGTGGTCCGACGGGCTGCAGCATCACTCGCCTCGGGTAGCTCCTCACCCTCTGGTGCACGAGGAACAGGGCGAGGCAGGCCCCGGATCCAGGTCACGTTCCCGTCGCGCTCCAGTATCAGCTGGCGCCGGAGGGTCTCCCTGGAGAATGGCGTCGCCTCCTAGATTAGAGTGAACCCGGAGAGATCAACGTTGTAGTACCGCGCCAGGGCAGTGACCATCGGCCCACACGCCAGGCGTCGATTACACCGTTTATGCTTGGCAACGGTCCTGGCGATGAGAGAGGACAGATGGAGGTTGTCCACCTCGTGGCTCATGGAGTGCAGGCAATGCAGGGTGCGAAGCTGAAGATGACTGGTGGAGCCCTCGCTGGGGGTGTAGGATTTCCCCAACAGCTGGTTGATGATGCGCCACTCTGGTCGCAGCTGAGTGGCCGTGGTGTGGCCCGGTGTGAAAACAGCTCCTGCAAACTCCGGGAGGCAGATCCTCTCGAAGAACTGCTGGTCCCGAAAGATGGGACTTTCGGGCTCCTCGATGGCCAGGTGACAGGGGAATGGTGGAAGGAGCCCCAGTGCCCGACCAAAGTCGTCATAGCTCAGGGAGTAGAACTCCCCTCCGAGTCGGAACTGGATGGCGTTGCCGTGCCGCCCGCATGGGTCTGGAAATGCTCGAAGGTGGAGTAGAACTCCCAAAGGAGCTCCTGATAAATCGGCTCAGCAAGGCAGAGGAGCCGGCGCCAAGAGAAAGCGCGGATGGCAGCCTCCATTGCCTCGCGAGCACCCAGCTCCTCGAAGACCCTCCAGTCGAGGTAGTGGTGATGAACGACTTTGCGGCGTCGGATGTCCCGCAAAGTCTTCCTCTGGTCGGCGTCGAGCAGGTTCAAGAATGTGTTCATTTTCCTGCAGCCACAAAACAGCAGAAACCCAACAACATACATGGAAATTCGTTAATGGTGAGGTCACAATCACCCTCACCCGGGGCCCTCGAATCATAAATTCGGACAGTGAACTAGGCCCTGGGAAAGGAAAAGCATTCACAACCAATCAGAATCATTCACCATTCACAACCAATCAGAATCATTCACCATTCACAACCAATCAGAATCATTCACCATTCACAGAAACTCAACCGCACTTGGAGCCCTCGGATTATGAACCCGGACAGCAAATTAGGCTCCAAGCGGGACAATCACAACTCACATTACTCGGTAGGCCAATCGAAAGATGAACAAACAAAGCAAGCAACAATGTAGGCCTACCGAATTAAGTCAAGCACAAACCAATTCCCGAAATTCCTCACTAAACCCACAATATCAATCCTCCACAAATGACAAGTAAAAGTATAGAAGCAAACCTGGAGGCACAAGAGGATATCGTGGGGAAGGTGAGGGAAGACCGAGAGACCACAAAAAATCGCCGGGAAACTCGCCGGGAGGCTTGCCGGAGTTTCGTCGCCGGCGACTTCACCGGAGCCAAACTGACCCAAAACTTTGGGTAATGAAGCCCCAAGCACCAGGAACTCGGTGGTAGTCGCGGTTTCTCGATCGGAGGTCCGAGGAGGGAGATCGGGCCGGAGGAACACTGAAGGTTCGCGGTTTTCCGGTGACCCAAACCACCACGAAACTCGACCCCACTGGTATAGACTTGTGGGCGCCGACGAGAGGAGCACGGGGGTGGTCTCGGAATTTTATTTGGACCTCCGGTGAGCGAGATATGGCCGGAAAACCACCGGAGAAGAGAGTGGTTCGAGTTTCCGGTGAGAGGGGAGAGAAACTGACCAGAAAAAATGGGGGAGAGAGAGAGAGTGGGGTCTCGGCCGCCACTTTTTAAACGAGGCTCGGGGGAATTACGGGCAGGATTACGGCCGTAATTCCCCCTGGCCTTGCCCGTAATTTTAAGGCCGAGAGCAAATTACCCCCTCTGATCGAATTACGGGCAGGGGTGGTTAAAATTACGACCGTAATTCTTACCCCCTTGCCCGTAATTTCTATGCCGAGCCCTTTCTTCAGTTTTCCTGTTCTGAATTAATTTCGGGCAGGGGTAGATGAATTATGACCGTAATTACTCCCTCCATGCCCGTAATTTTACTGCCGAGGGCCCTTTTTCTCCAGTTTTTAAGCTGCAAATTCGAACATCCAAACCCAAACGTGCCCCGGTTCAAAAAATACACCACCATAGACCAAAATAGACCATCCGGGGCACGAGAAACATTCCAGAAAGACTCCAGACAGACTCAATGACTCGAAAACGACAAAAATTAAAAAGGAAAAAGGATAGAAATGCAAACCGTGGTGGGGTTGCCTCCCCACAAGCGCTTCTTTACAGTCTTTTAGCTGGACGCCAGTAGAGGAACTAAGGGTCCTCGAGCTTGATCAGCAGCTCTGCGCGCTCGACAGCACCTCCCAAGTATAACTTTAGGAGGTGGCCATTCACCTTGAATGGCTCGGTTTGAGCATTGCTGATCTCCACCGCACCGTGCGGGAAAACTTGGGTCACCGTGAAGGGGCCCGACCACCTCGAACGGAGCTTGCCCGGAAAGAGTTTCAGGCGTGCATTAAAGAGCAAAACACGATCACCTACCTGAAACTCCTTCGGGCCCCTCAACCTAGCGTCGTGAAGACGCTTGGTGCGCTCTTTGTAGATCAGGGTGTTCTCGTAGGCGTGGTAACGCCACTCCTCCAACTCCAGCAGCTGCAACTTACGTTCTGTACATGCAACACTCAAATCCATGTTTAGCAGCTTAATGGCCCAGAAGGCCTTGTGTTCTAGCTCTACCGGCAAATGGCACGCCTTCCCATAGACAAGCCTATAGGGAGAAGTGCCAATCGGGTTCTTATAGGCAGTCCTATACGCCCAGAGAGCATCATCGAGCTTGGTGGACCAATCCTTGCGGGACTGATCCACCGTCTTTTCAATTATGCGTTTTAACTCCCGGTTCGTCAGCTCGGCCTGCCCATTTGACTGGGGATGATAGGCCACCGACACCTGATGCTTAACGCCATAGCGAGAGAGGAGTTTAATGAATTGCCCCTGAAAATGGGTTCCTCTATCACTAATAATGGCGCGAGGTGTCCCGAACCGGGAGAACAGCTGCTTCAGAAATGAGCAGACCCGTCTTGCATCATTGGTGGGCATGGCTTGAGTTTCTGCCCACCTCGAGACGTAGTCCACTGCAACCAAAATGTACAGATTGCCAAAAGATGGAGGGAATGGGCCCATGAAATCGATACCCCAAACATCAAAAATTTCACAAATAACAGAGATATGTTGGGGCATCTCATCCCGGGCAGAAATGTTACCTGACCTTTGGCAGCGGTCGCACTGTCGTGCGAAGGTGTCGGCATCCTTGAAGAGTGAGGGCCAATAGAAGCCCGACTGTAGCACCTTCCGCGCCGTGCGGTTTCCTCCATGATGACCTCCAGTAGGTCCCTCGTGACATTGAGACAGGATGTCTCCCATCTCATGCTCCATGACACTAGCGCCGGATCACGCCATCTGCTCCGATTCTGAAGAGGTAAGGATCCTCCCAGAAGTAGTGCTTCAGATCGGAGAAGAACTTGCGCTTCGCATGAGTAGCCATCCCCTTGGGTAACTGCTTGCCCACCAGATAATTGGCAAAGTCAGAATACCAAGGGGCCACGCTGTCCACCAGGGTCATCGCCAGCAATCGCTCACCCGGGAAGGAGTCGTCGATCTCTTCCTCGAAGTTGTCCACCGGAGGGGCTTCCAACCGTGAAAGATGATCTGCAGCAACATTCTCGGCTCCCTTCTTGTCCCGGATCTCGATATCAAACTCCTGCAGCAGCAGGATCCAGCGGATGAGCCTAGGCTTTGCATCAGCCTTGCTCATCAGGTAACGAATCGCCGAGTGGTCAGTGTAGACCACCACATGAGAGAGCACCAGATAGGGTCGGAACTTGTCAAACGCATACACCACAGCGAGGAGCTCCTTCTCTGTGGTGGTGTAGTTCTCCTGTGCATCGTTCAAGGTCTTCGACAGCGTAGTAGATGGGCTGGAAGTGTTTCTCGCGTCTCTGACCCAGAACTGCTCCGACTGCATAGTCACTCGCATCGCACATCAGCTCAAAAGGAAGAGACCAGTCAGGAGTCACCATGATAGGGGCATGGGTAAGCTTCTCCTTCAGAGTCTCAAATGCAGCTGTGCACTCGGGAGTGAACTGGAATGGCGCATCCTTCTCCAGCAGCTTGGTCAACGGCAGGGCAATCTTCGAGAAATCTTTGATGAAGCGCCGGTAAAAGCCTGCATGACCCAGAAAGCTGCGAATCCCCTTCACAGAAACGGGAGGAGGTAGCTGACTGATCGTCTCAATCTTCGCGCGATCTACCTCAATCCCCTTCTTGGAGATCTTGTGCCCGAGCACGATACCCTCACGAACCATGAAATGGCACTTCTCCCAGCTGAGTGCCAGATTAGTCTCCTCGCACCTCTTCAGAACGAGTTCCAGGTTATGGAGACAGTGAGTGAAGGAGTCTCCATATACCGAGAAATCATCCATGAAGACTTCCATGATCTCTCCAACCAGTCGGTCGAAGATAGCCAGCATGCATCTCTGGAAGGTCGCCGGTGCGTTACACAGCCCAAATGGAATCCTCCGGTAAGCAAAAGTGCCGAAGGGGCAAGTGAATGTGGTCTTCGCCTGATCCTCCGGTGCAATAGGAATCTGGAAGTAACCAGACATGCCATCCAGGAAGCAATAGAACTCATGGCCAGCCAACCTCTCCAGCATCTGATCAATGAAAGGTAGGGGAAATGATCTTTCCTGGTGGCGTCGTTCAGGCGCCGGTAATCGATGCAGACTCTCCAGCCGGTCACGGTCCGCATCGGGATCAACTCCTTCTTCTCATTCGGGACCACAGTCATCCCGCCTTTCTTCGGGACCACCTGAGTGGGGCTGACCCACTTGCTATCAGATATAGCAAAGATGATCCCTGCATCCATGAGCTTCACAATCTCTGCCCGGACCACTGCCTCCAAGTTAGGAGACAATCTCCTCTGTGGCTGCCTGACTGGCTTAACCTCATCCTCCATCAAGATTCTGTGAGAGCAGAAGGATGGGCTAATGCCTCTGATGTCGGTGATCTTCCATGCCATGGCCCGGGCATACTTCTGCAAGCAGAGCCACCAGCCTGCTCTTCTGCTCGGGGGTCAGATCCGAGCTAATAATAACCGGGAGCTTATTCCCCTCCCGGAGAAATGCATACTCCAGATGAGATGGGAGGGGTTTAAGCTCCAACTCTGGTGGCTCCTCCAATGATGTAAGCGAGCCGGGGCGAGATGGGGATCGGCTTGAATGGTATCTCTCGCCCCTCGCTCGCAGCCTCGTCCAGCTCCGCAAGCTGCTCCTCCAGCTGCATATCCTGTGATGCCTGTTCCCCTAGCAAAAGACAACGCTCAAGGAAATCATCAGTACCCGCACTCGTGATGGCGAGTGCGGTCTCAAAATCAGCAACAACATCACAGTAATCAAGATCATCATGGAGCTGGGGGTGTTTCATATTATCAGAAACAGAGAAGGTGATTTGTTCACCCCCAGCTCTTAAAATCAGTTTTCCATCATTAACATCAATCAGCGCCTTGGCGGTGGCGAGAAAAGGTCTACCCAGTATCAATGGCACATCAACATCCTCATTTATGTCCAAAATCACAAAATCAACAGGATATGAAAATGGCCCTACTGCGACTATCAAGTCCTCTGCTATACCCCTAGGATGCACAATAGATCTATCAGCAAGCTGGATGCTCATCCTAGTATTACTGGGTTCACCTAGGCCTAGCTTCTTAAACAGTGAATATGGCATGACATTAATGCTAGCGCCTAAATCCGCCAAGGACTTCCCTACATGCAAACTACCAATCATGCAAGGGATAGTGAAACTCCCTGGGTCTTTTCGCTTCTCTGGTAGTTTGTTCTGCAGGATGGCAGAACACTCCTCGTTTAGCATCACCGTAGACAGCTCCCCAAGCTTCCTCTTGTTGGTGAGGAGATCCTTCATGAACTTGGCATACTTGGGCATCTTCGATAATGCCTCCACGAAGGGCATGCTAATATTCACCTGCTTCAGCATTGCCATGAATTTGGCAAACTCAGTCTCCAGTCGGTCCTTGTGCAACCGAGTAGGAAAGGGAAGCTGTGGTACATACTCCTTCACCACTGGTTGCGGTTTAGGAGCAGGCACCTCAACCTCCTTCTCCATTTCTTCCTGATTAGCTGGAAGTGCTGAAGCAGGGGTCTCTCTCTCCTCTGCCCGAACAGGTGGATCGGCAGTCACCTTGCCACTCCTGGTTGTGATGGCACTCAAGTTGGCATCCGGGTCCTGCGGGTGAGGGATGGTCTGACCAGGCAAGGTACCTGGAGTCCTCCGAGCAACAGCCTGGGCAACACCACCAAGCTGGGTCTGTATATCTCGCAGCACAGCCTGTGTGTTTCTCTGACCAGCTTCTAGCTCCAAGAACTTGCCTGAAGCTTTCTCCATGAACTGCTCAATGTTATTGAATTTATTTGCACTGGAGGTGGCCAGAGAACCCACCAGATCTCTCAGTTCCGCCATCGGGTCACTCTGTACTGGGGCTGCAGGTGCTGCCCCTGCCTGCTGAAATGGTCGTGCCTGCGACTGAGGTGGAACTGGCCCCTGTCTGGGCGGGTAGAGTGGCTGCTGTGGCTGCTGAAATTGCCCCTGTCTGGGCTGGTATGGAGGCCTCTGAAAACCGGGTGGTCCCTGGGGAGCTGGTGGTCTGGGATTTGGCCCAGCCCAAGAAAAGTTAGGATGCTGGCGCCACCCCTCGTTATAGGTGTTGCTGTAGGGGTCAAAGCGCCTGGCATTCCCGATGAAGTCCACCTGCTCCTGGGGAGTAGGACGACTCCCTCATCGCCTGACAGTCCTCCACGGTGTGATGAGAGCTCTCACACCACTGGCAGTGCATCGCCTGCGGCTGTCCTGTACCTGCAATCAAACCAGAACGATCGATAGCTGAAACCAGCTTCGATACCACCTGCACCAAATCAGATGACTGGGTGCCCACAGCATGCACACCCCGTCTAGGTGCTCGTCTCGATCTCCTGGCAGTGCCCCAGTCGTACCCGTTCTCCGCCATCTCCTCAAAGAGTTGATTCAGCTGTGGCGGGGTTTTTGTCAGCATGTTCCCGCCACAAACCGAATCAATCAGCTGCTTGTCCTCCGGGAAGAGGGCGTGATAGAAGGTGCCCACCTTGAATGCATCATTGAAACCATGATTGGGACACCTGAGAAAGAGCCTGGTGTATCTCTCCCAAGCATCCCTAATGGTCTCATCCTCATCCTGAGAAAAATGTGTAATTTGCTTCTGCAGATCAGCTGTCTTGGATGGAGGATGGTAGCGGGTGAGGAACTTGTCCGCCAGGTTGGCGAACGTGGTGATGGAGCCCGGAGGTCGAGTGTCTAGCCACTCCTTGGCCTGCCCCTCCAGAGTGAATGGGAAGTACCTCAGCTGGATGGCATCTGCTGGTACCCCATTGATCTTGATTCCATCGATGAGCTCGTGGAATCGCCTGAGATGTGATCGAGGGCACTCTCCCTCCTTACCACGGAACACCACTGAACCGCGCAGCATGGTGATCACTGAGGTGCTCACCTCAAAGTTGTTGGCTGGGACATGAGGGTGTTGAATGGGTGACCTCATGTCTGCAGCCCTAGCGGTCCAGTAGGATCCCATGGTCTGCTCCTCGGGGATCACAGCACGGTTCTCTGGATCACCCATCTCTTCTTCCTCTTCTTCTAACTGCAGCTGTGTTAGCGCCTCCTCCGCAGCCAGTCGCGCCTTTAGAGCCCGCTTGAAGTTCCTGCAAGTTCGTTCAAGCTCCTGGTCTAATGGTAGTAGTTCTCCCGACTGGCTACGGGTCATGCACTACCTGCACACAATCAGCAGAAGCAACCCGTGAAGGCACACAGGTGGAAGAGATAAAATGCAGTAAATAAAAGCTAGAGTAACAAATTCTCACGTTTCCCCAATAATCTAGAGGACTCCCCGGTAACGGCGCCAAAAACTTGACACGCCAAAACACAACACCAAACTGCGACCAAGTGTAATCGCAGTCCGGGAATGCAGTAACAGGCAAGTTATATTATCAACCCGGGGTCTAGATCTACTGCTTACTCCGTGATTCTCTATTATCTAGCAAACTAATTCGAGTGATTGTTGTTTAAAAGCAAAAGCAGTAAGAAAGCAGTAAATTGTTCGGTTTTCTAAAGCAGGCAAGAGTCACTCGGGAATGAGTCCCCCTAGCCCCTTAGTTAGGTTCAATTGTAATTCCCCTGGGTTGATTTACTGTTGATTAGACTGCGGAAGATCCGACAGTAGCTTGGAATCTCTTAAGCTGACCAAGCCCTCTCAGTCTAACTACCCGGCAGACGACTAGTCTTCACCGGGATAGAAAGCTGAAGCAATAAGCACAGAACTCCACTACTGGAATTGAATTCCAGTACAAAGCAGTAAACTGGCTAACTCTCGTATAGCCAATCTCCTACTATCGAATGAAGAGGCTCTAACAACCTAATCAGATTCTATCTATCTCAGGTTGCAGCAGAAATTGAGAAAAGCTGATCAGACTCCAATCAATTCAATAAACATGCATCATTCGATTAAAATCAAACAGTAATATCATCCCAAGTCATTACAATCAAATCCCTAACACAAGGAACTAGGGTTCTTCATACCCAAGTGAGAGAATGGTTCTACTCCATAGAGAGAGAAAGGAAAACAGAAATCAGAGTAGTCATACTCATAAAGATGAGGAAAATCTGCTCTGGGATGTCAATCTTCACTCCTAGGGACGCAATCTGGGCTTCAATGATGAGAAATCCACTCCAAAATAGCTCCTAGGGTTTGTTCTTCGCTCTTTCTCTCTCTAAAACTCTGTTTTTGCTCCAGAAAATCGAATACCTCTTCCTTGGCTCGAATCTGCCTCCAAAAACCCGACTCTGGGCGAATTACGGGCAGAATTACGGCCGTAATCACGTCCTGCCCGTAATTCGCACCAAAACGCACGTTTCAATTAAGCTGAAGGAGGAGGAGATACGCCCGTAATTTCCCAATTACCGCCAGTAATTTGGGAATTACGGTCGTAATTCTTGGAGGTCCTGCCCGTAATTTTTGCACCGAGAGGGAATTCTGGGGAAAAGGCTCGGCAATTGTTTTACGGGCATGCCCTGACAAATTACGGTCGTAATTTGGCAGGGGCTGCCCGTAATTCATCCTGTGAATCGCCATCTGACCTCCAAATGACCCGAAACTTGCGCCTATGCACCTCTTTACTTGCTAGGACCTGAAATACGACAAAACAACACAACCTAGCGTAAAATAGGCCAAGGAACAATCAATTCGAGCCAAAATGGACAGGAAACCAGAGTGAAAACACGTGCAAATACGATGCTATCAGTAGGTGACCCCCTTTCCGCTCTCTTCCGTGTAACCATTCCACCATAACCCAAGCGTGAACTTTTGAAATGCTATCTGCAAAAAAAAAAAAAAAAAAAACAGTAGTTCAACTAATATCATAAAAATCACAAATCACAATTCACCATAAAAAGTAATACAAAATAAACTTACGAGTTAACGTTAACCGCAAAAACACTAGAGAAATATGGAGCTACAATAGAAAATTGAAAAGGGAGAAGGAGAGGTGTGAAGAGAAGAAGATTTCCCGGGTTTCCTTTTATAGGCAAAATCATCATTGAAAACCGCACCTTAGAGGTGCGTTTTTCATCTGCCATGCAGCCCCACGTCCGTGAATCTGCATGCTGCTAGTCTGGTGTCGAAAAATAATTGACACACAAACCGCATTGGGGGGGGGTGCGGTTTGGTTACCGCATGGCCAAGATGCGGTTTTGGCCTAGACAACTAAAACGCACCCCTTAGGTGCGGTTTAGTGACAAAACACACCAGGGGGTGCGGTTTTTAAAAAAGGGTGCTATTTTTGTAATTTCTACGAAATGAGTGCTATTTTTGTAAAAAAAAAGTTAAGGTGCTATTTCTGGAAAATACCTCTGAATTTGGTGTGTCCACCAGAGATAAGCAAGCAGTTGAAATTTGGTTCCACATGAGCAAAGCCCACGTGAAGGAAATGAGGAGGCGCCAGCAATTAAAGGATGTTCGATTCCGTCTCGGACAAGGATTCCGCAACCGCTATGGAAAGAAGTGGAACGTAGCTGCTAAGGAAAAGGAAGCTGCTAAGGAAAAGGAAAGCGTTGCAGAGTGCGGTGCATTTGATTTTATTTAGTTAGTAGTTTTAGTCCTTATTTAATTAGTATTATGTTTCCTACTTAGTTTGGAATTTATTTTTCTATTCTTTTTAGGTTAGTTTTATGTTTTTTAAACCTTTATAAATAGAGGGTGTAAGAGCTACGAATTTTGTACCCAATATTCAGAAATCAATTTAAGAGTTTTACTCAAGTTCCATAGGAACGTTTTGTGCAAGCTTCTGTCGAGAGTCTCCAGGAGTTTCATGTATCCCTTATCAACTAGAGAACGCGTCTAGTTGTGGCAAGCATCTACCAAATAGCTATTGGCCTTATTCATAAGTGTGAGATTGTTTGATTGGTTTCATATACCAATTGGCCTTTCACACGAGTTGGAATTTGTTTGATCGTGTTCCATATCTATCCCTTTTATTTCGAGTTGTTCAAGTTGAAGGAAAGCTTCGAAAATCCTTAAAAAGAAAAAAGGCTGCGTACTTTGGTCATATCATCCGAGTTTGAGGGTTCTCTTTGAATTTGGATCACATCACTTGGATCATGTCCACCAATTGCTACATCTGTTCCGTATTTTTAATTTTTATTTTATGTATCGGTTAAGGTTATAATTATTTGGTTTTTGCACTTTGTCGGTATTCCTTATCCTAACCCTTCTTGCTTTTCCTACTCTTTGCTATAATAATGGAGGACAGTATACCTGAAATATCCCCACCGGCCTCACCGTCTAAATTTTTTGATGGCCCATGTATGTATTAAGGTTTGTTGTTTGTATTGGATATGTTTGCACACCTGAGATGTATATTTGATGGTATTATTTTGTTTGTCTTAAGGGAGACGAAGAGTTGTGTTCATCCAGTATGAAGATATTGAGCAACGTTCTGTTATATCTGCGGGGGATGAACACTTGTTTGAACAAGGTATGATGTAATAATGAAAGTTCCTGATTTACACATATGTTAATGTTAGATTCACGGGTGTTGTATTATGTGTAGAACAAGCCAGCTTACATTCCCAACTTACCTAACTTACTCAAAAGGTTTTCACATGCTACCCGTCGAAGAACCAAGGTTTATCCATATTGTACTATGTGTTGACACGTCCATACAGGCATAATATGCATTGTTTTCGACCTATTTAAATTTTTGTTGTTTTGCATCTTATTGTCGATAGGTGCTGAAGAGAACTATCAATTCCTATTGAGGAAGCGGAGTAGTTTACTACGTCGCATTTATCTCCACAGAAGGCGTTCGAGTCGTTCCTTTTTCAAAAGCCAAGGAAGTCATAGTATGTGTATTTCTTACTGTAAATTTTTTTTGTCAGGTATTTTATTTGCGTACTTATTATTTTGAATTTAGTTATTCATTGGATTTGTGCCGATGTTGTATGATTCAAACACGTCAGCATTGATTTTCTGTTGTTTAGGGTGTTTTGATTTTAGATTTTTTGAGATTTTCCTCATTTTCGTTCTAGATTATGTCAAACGTGAGATTAATTTACAATTATATGCTTTTATATGAAGGACATTGGGTTAGGTGCATTTCCTTGGTCCGATTGTTTGTTTTTTTTATATATTTAATATGATATGTTTAGATTCATTGATTTTGTATTTCAAAATCATTGATAAATTTGGTATTTCTACATTTGTTATTTATATTTGGGGTTATTTTGTAATAGGTCTTCCGTCTATTGAATTTTTTAATATTGGCCCGCCAATGTGTACATGTCAACGGTGTGGAGCTGTTATGTGGAGGATGGAGAGTATTGCAACTACACAAAATGAGCTGAACCCCTCTTTTTCCTTGTGTTGTAAGGATGGCAAGATTATATTGCCTGTGCGTCGTGATCCTCCCCAGTTTCTTTATAATTTGCCGCATGATGATACTCCTATGGCACGCCATTTTCGTACCAATATTAGAGCATATAATGGAGTTTTCTGCTTTGTTTCCATTGGAGAGAAAATTAACCATTCCATTAATGACGGTCGTGGTGTCTATGTTTATTCGATTGGGGGGGGGGCAGATTTATCATCGTATAGGATTGTTGGTTCCTGGAGACGGCACAAGTCCTAAATTTGCGCAGTTGAATATTCATGATTCCGATAATGAGGTGAATAATAGAATGAATTTTTACTCCACCGATCCCGACAAGATGGTCGTACACCGTTTGCAGGAAATGTTAGATTCAGATAATATCTTGGTGCGTATATTTCGTAGTGCTAGAGATAGGATTAAAGAATCTGGTGTGGAGGAGCTCCAGTTAAAGATCTTGGCTTCTCGAGAAACAAATAGTAGAGAGCATGATTTGCCATCTGCAAGGGAGATTGCGGCCCTTATTGTTGACGAAACTGGAGACCAATCTTTTTCTCCCGATATTATTGTTGAGCAAAACAGCTCACACATGGAGAGGATAAGCTTTTAGCATCCCAGTTTAATGGCATTGCAGTATCCTCTTTTGTTCCCCTATGGTGAGGATGAGTGGCATCAGGGTATTTGTTACTCTAATACTATAGATTGTAGTGATGGCGAGGATAAAATGTAAGTCAATGTGATTATTATGCATATCGTCTACAGACCAGGCTTCATGAATCAAATTCGTTATTATTGTCTGGGAAATTGTTTCAATGGTATGCAGTTAATGCTTATGCTTTGATTGAAGCTGAGCGTTTAGAATGGATACGTCATCATCAAACAAAACTTCGTGGTCACAACTATTCTGAACTGGTGAACTCTTATTTGCGAGGGGATAATGATTTGAAGTTGTATGGTAAGCCAGTTATTTTGGCTGCCTCACATACTGGAAGTCCGCGATACAAGGATGAGAATTTCCATGATGCGATGGCTATTTGTAAATGGTTGGGTTATCCAACTGGCCGGAGATTCAGATGATGGTTGTTTTGATTAGAAAATTCACAGGGAACGATCCTAATCGAGCTAATGTTATTGCATGAGTATTCAAGATAAAGGTTGATGAGTTTATGTTTGAGATTCGCGTCAAAGAAATCTTTGGAAAGATTAATGCATGTATGTGGTTCTATCTTTTTGGTATATTAAATGCTTACTTGACAATTGTCTTCTGATAGAAACCGAGAGTAGAGGGGTGAGGTTGGGCCGATCGGCCGACTGGACCGGGTGGGGAGTGACCATTTTGTTATTTTCCATTATTTTCCTTTGAACTCATAAAAGGGATTCTGTACACTCATTTTGGGATTATGGAATAGAATATCAGAAATCCCTAATCTTGTCTTTCTCTTGTTCTTCCCCAATTCTCCCAAATCCCTAATCTTCTTCTCTTCAATCCCTAATTCCCATTCTCAATCTCTTTTACAGCATCACACCTCTATCATTTGGTATCAGAGCCAACATGAGTCCCTCGAAACTCACTGATCCAACATGGGCTCGTACACGACAACTGATCGAGTTCACGCTCTCTGAACTCAGGCGAGAGGCGCATGACCCGGGGTGGACGGCAGCGGCGGCGGCCATGGTGGCCGAGCCAGTCGCGGCGGTCGACGACTCCCCGGGGAGGGGTGCGACGTCAGGCGGGCGCGCGGAGCACGAGTCCGCGGTGTCTGGTGGCGGGCGCGCGGAGGAGGCGGCTGGTGGGAGCCGCGGCGAGTCTGCCGCCAGGGGCGGCGCGAGCACCGTGGCAGCGCCGGAGAGGGGTGCGACGTCAGGCGGGGACGGCGGCGTCGCTGCTCTCTCTCTCCACTCGGCGACCGGGCTGCCTACGCCGGGCACGCTGCGATTCCAGGCTCGAGTGGGAGGGGTGACCGCGCTGACGTTGGTGGATAGCGGCGCCTCGCTCAACTTCATTAGTGCCGAGCTTGCCAGGACACTATCCATGGCGCCGAGTACAGTGGAGAAGATGGTGATTCGGGTTGCGAATGGGGCGCCTATGCAGTGTACCACGGTTTATCGAGGGCTTGCTTTGGAGATTCAAGGCTTGCCGGTAACAGCCGATTTCTTTGTGCTACCCATTAGGGGATTTGATATTATTCTGGGCATTCCTTGGCTGCAGAGTTTAGGACCGACTACCACCGATTGGAAAGGCTTGACCATGCGGTTTAAGTGGAGGGATAAGGAGTGGAGCTTACAGGGGCTTACCACTGCTTTGGGGCCCATTTCCATCCATGATCGCACCGAGATGGGAGAGGCGGACTTCGCCGTGCTGTGCTGGCCGATGGAGTCTGGGGAGGTCCAGGAATTGACCACTGATCTGCAGCTAGTCCTTGACAGGTTCGCCGTGATCTTCCAGGAGCCGACTACTCTCCCGCCACATCGCCAGGTAGACCACGGCATTCAGCTGAAGGATGGAGTGGAAGCTGTTAATGTCCGACCCTACAGGTACGGCCACTCGCAGAAGGAGGAGATTGAGCGTCAGGTTGCTGAGATGCTGACTACCGGGTTGATCAGGCCCAGCACTAGCCCTTTTTCTTCACCGGTGCTTCTGGTCAAGAAAAAGGACGGGACCTGGCGGTTCTGCACTGACTACCGGGCCCTCAACGCCGCGACAGTGAAGGATCGTTTCCCGATTCCGACGGTGGATGACATGCTTGATGAGCTACACGGGTCCTCTTATTTCACTAAGCTCGACCTGAGGGCCGGCTATCACCAGATCCGGATGAGGGAGGAGGATGCACACAAGACAGCCTTCCGGACCCATAACGGCCATTATGAGTACCTGGTAATGCCGTTTGGGTTGTGCAATGCCCCTTCGACCTTCCAGGCAGCTATGAACGACATCTTCCGACCCCTGCTTCGTCGGTACGTTCTGGTCTTTTTTGATGACATTCTTATTTACAGCCCGACATGGGAGGCCCACTTGCAGCATTTGCAGGCCGTGTTTGAGATTTTGCAGCAGCACCAGTATTACCTCAAGGCTTCAAAATGTGCCTTTGGGGTTCAGAAGGTGGAGTATCTGGGGCACATTGTCACGCCTCAGGGAGTACAGGTGGACCAGAAGAAGATCCAAGCCATGGTGGAGTGGCCAACCCCGACCACTGTCACTGAACTGCGGGGATTCCTGGGCTTGACAGGATATTACCGGAAGTTTGTACAGGGCTACAGCATGATTGCTCGGCCCTTGACTAATCTGTTGAAGAAAGGCGGGTTCGTTTGGACTGCAGAGGCCGATGCAGCATTCTGCCAGCTGAAGCAGGCAATGACCACCACCCCTACTCTGGTTATGCCTGACTTCTCTCGCCCCTTTGTTATTGAGGCAGACGCATCGGGCCGGGGCATTGGCGCAGTGTTATCACAGGATAAGCACCCGGTAGCCTTCATGAGTAAGACTCTGGCGCCGTCCAAGGAGGCTTGGTCCACCTACCAGAAGGAGATGCAGGCTATCATTACGGCAGTTCAGATGTGGAGACCCTACCTTCTGGGACAAAAGTTCCACATTTACACAGATCATCAGAGTCTGAGGAATCTATTGGAGCAACGAGTTTCCACTCCCGATCAGCACAAGTGGGTATCCAAGCTCCTGGGGTATGATTATGAGATCCACTACCGCCCCGGACCATCTAATGTCGTGGCGGATGGACTATCGAGGCGCCCCGGGGGTGAGATTTTGGCGGCAGTTACAGGACCAGTACCTCAGTTCTGGGACATTCTGCGAGCTCTTATGGAGACGGACGAGTATCTGCAGGGATGCCGTGAGATAGCGGTTAGCGCCGATCCCGGCCATTACTCTTGTCGGCAGGGGTTGGTGTTCTTCCGCAGGCGGGTGGTGCTTCCCCGGGGGTCGTCCCTAGTGACGACAGTGTTGCAGGAGTTCCATGACTCTCCGTTTGGGGGGCATTCAGGGGTGGAGCGGACGCTGAGGAGGATCCGGGCCCAGTTCTATTGGCCTCAGATGGGCCGGGATGTGAAGGACTATGTTGCATCTTGTGACACCTGTCAGAGAGTCAAGGCATCCCATTTGCGACCGGCGGGTCTACTGCAGCCGTTACCGGTACCGGAAAGGGTGTGGGAGGATATCAGTATGGATTTTATCGTCGGGTTACCACCATCTGGAGGGAAGACCGTCATGTTCGTCGTCGTGGATCGCCTGACGAAGTACGCCCATTTCATGGCCCTGGCACACCCATATACTGCGCGCTCAGTGGCTGAGCAGTTTGTCTTAGGGGTGGTCCGGCATCACGGATTCCCGAGGTCCATCGTCAGCGACCGGGACTCCGTTTTCTTGAGTCGTTTTTGGCAGGAGGTCTTTACGTTGGCTCGGACCCAGTTGCGGATGAGTTCGGCATACCACCCCCAGACGGATGGCCAGACGGAGGTGGTTAACCGCTATTTGGAGCAGTATTTGCGCTGTTTTACCCATCAGCAGCCCCGACGGTGGCTAGCCTATTTACCATGGGCCGAGCTCTGGTATAACTCCACGTACCATAGGGCCATCCAGATGACACCGTTCGAGGCTTTGTATGGGCGTTCCCCACCTTCTTTGGTACGATATCAGGTGGGTTCCAGCCCAGTGGATGCGGTGGATCGGTGGTTAGGGGAGCGTGATGAGGCTTTGGATCAGCTCAAGGCTAATCTGGCGGCTGCCAATAACAAGATGAAGCAACTGGCTGATGCAGGCCGACGAGAGGAGGAGTTCGAGGTGGGTGACTGGGTTCTGCTCCGTCTGCATCCTTACAGGCAAGCTTCTGTATTCCGGCGGGCATACCAGAAGTTGGCGGCACGGTATTTTGGACCGTATGAGGTGTTGCAGAAGGTCAATCCGGTGGCCTATCGTCTTCAGCTACCAGCCGATTCGTGCATTCACCCTACCTTTCATGTGTCCCTCTTGAAGAGGTACCGCGGCGCGGCTGATCGAGTGGAGACAACGGCACCTCCGGTGTCGGCCGACGGTGATCTCGAGCTGGTTCCATTGCAGGTGATAGACACCAGGTGGGTCAAGAAGGGCGGACGCGTGATCGAGGAAAGCCTGGTCCTGTGGCAGCACATGGAGCGGGAGGACGCCACTTGGGAGGAGACTGCAACTCTTCGGCAGCGGTTTCCGACATTCGACCTTGAGGACAAGGTCGCTTCTGATGGGGAAGGGGATGATAGAAACCGAGAGTAGAGGGGTGAGGTTGGGCCGATCGGCCGACTGGACCGGGTGGGGAGTGACCATTTTGTTATTTTCCATTATTTTCCTTTGAACTCATAAAAGGGATTCTGTACACTCATTTTGGGATTATGGAATAGAATATCAGAAATCCCTAATCTTGTCTTTCTCTTGTTCTTCCCCAATTCTCCCAAATCCCTAATCTTCTTCTCTTCAATTCCTAATTCCCATTCTCAATCTCTTTTACAGCATCACACCTCTATCATCTTCATCTAATAATTTTTGTTTTTTAATAGCTTTCTTATAGATGTGAAAGCAATTGAATGGCAAAAGTGTGGTCTTCCCCATGCACACATCTTGCTTTTTTTGGTCTCACCGAATAAGTTTCACAGTGCTGCTGATATTGATTCTGTTATTTGTGCTGAAATACCAGATCTTGAAAAGGATCCTGAGTTGTATGCAATTGTGACCACTTCAATGATGCATGGTCCATGTGGTACAGTTAAACATAACAATGCATGTATGAAGAATGAGAAGTGCACAAAACATTATCCTAAGAACTACTGCAATCAGACTGTTATTGATGATAGTGGTTATGCAAAGTATCGACGGCGAAACAATGGTAGAGTTTTCAATTATGGTGGTGTTGAATTGGATAATAGATGGGTTGTACCGTACAATCGGTATTTGTTACTAAGGTTTGGAGTGCATATTAACGTTGAGTTCTGTAACAAGACCAGGTATGTAAAAAATGTTGAATATGATCTTATATCAATTGCCCGTTTTTAGCATTGATATTGTTTGTTCTTAATATCTATTATATATTTCGGTAATGATATCTATATATCCATTAAAGTATTAATTTTGAAACACTTTTTTTACTAAAGTCATACTATGAAATTTAATTATCTTTTACCAATGAATGTGAAAATATATTTGATAGTCCAATCAATTTACTGCTTTGTTATGTACACATTGTTGAATTTTTCTCATATGTATGTATTTTTTCTTATGTTTACAGAGCGATTAAATATTTGTCAAGTATATAAACAAACTTGAGGACCGTGCAATGGCCACTGTAGTAACAGAGCAAGCTGCTTCAACGGAGGGTAATGCAAATGCTCAAACTAAGCATGTGGTAATCGATGAGATTAAAGCTTTTATGGATGCCCGGTATATAACCTCTAGGGAGGCATGTTGGAGGATATTCATATTTGATATTTATACTCACTCCCCATCAGTACTCCGTATGTCATACCATCTACTTGGTGAAAATACAATATACACAAATGTAAATTCCAATGTAGAGGAAGCTGTTCATTCGCGTCGTGCTCACACCTCAATGTTGTTAGCTTGGATGAATCTTAATAAACAATCGAGAGAACCACGACAGTATACATTTGTTAAATTGCCGCAATATTATATTTGGAATAAGAAGGACAAGAAGTGGGTCAAACGGAAGAAATGTAAGTGCATTGCTCGACTCTATCATTGTTATCCTTCTTCTAAGGATCGGTATTATCTGCGAATGTTATTACATGTGGTAAGGGGTTGTTGTAGTTTTGATGATTACAGAACGGTTGATGGGGGTTGTTCATGAGTCCTTCCAGAAGGTATGTTATGTACGTGGTCTTCTATCAGGTGATTCTAAGCGGAATGATTATATTCACGAAGTTTCATTTTGGGCAACTGGTTATAAACTGCGAAAACTCTTTGTCACCATTCTTATACATTGTCAAGTTTCTGATGTCTCCAGTTTTTGGAATAAAAATTGGAAAATTATTAGCGATGACATATTGTATTCACGACGGAGAGAATTGAACTTACCACAATTGAGTTTGAGTGATGATGTAATACAGGAGCTGTGTTTGGTTCAAATTGATGAATTGTTACAGAGGTATTCTAAAGAGTTGTCAGACTTTACTGGGTTGCCTATTCCTGATATGTGCATCAGAACAGGGTTGCAGAATAGGATGATAGCTGCTGAGTTGAATTATGGATCCAATGACACATATTTTGAGGAACGTCAACTCCACCAGTGTTTGAATCATGAACAACAAATTGCTTTTGAGAAAATTATAGAATTTGTCTATACTACTCTTGGAAAATCTTTTTTGTGGATGGATTTGGAGGTACTGGTAAAACCTTTCTATGGAATGAAATTTGTGAGAAATTGAGGTCCGAGAATAAGATTGTATTGTGTGTTGCATCTTCTAGAATCGCAGCGTTGCTGATGGTTGGTGGTAGAACTGCACATTCCAGATTTCGCATCCCTTTGGATTCTGATGGTAAATCAACTTGCAATATTGAACAAGGCTCTGAGTTAGCAGAATTGATTCAGAGTACGTCTCTTATTATTTGGGATGAGGTGCATATGGCTCATAAACACAACATTGAGGCACTGGACAAACGTTACCTATTATTCCCAAGGGTAGTCAGACTGACATTGTGAACTCATCTATTAAGAGATCTTATTTGTGGATATCTATGACAGTATTGAAGCTGACTCAGAATATGCGATTAGCTTCTTCTAATTCTGCAGGAGGCACTAGGGAGGAAATTGGTGAATTTAGTCAATGGCTGTTGGATATTGGTGATGGTACGAATAGTAATATTTTTGGAGAATCAATTATCACCATACCTCCACAACTATGCATTGAGTATCGTACGGAACCGATTGCTGACATTGTTCATGAAATATATGGTGATTTATCGAACCGCTATACTGATGGTTCTTATTTGGTTGAGCGAGCTATTTTAGCACCTCACAATGACACTGTTGCGGCCATCAATAGTTATGTGCTTGGATTGTTTCTTGGTGAGGAGGTTACATACTTAGTTCTGATTCCATTAAAATTGATGCCAATAATGAACATGTCGAATTCTTGAATTCGCTAAAGATTTTGAAGAGGTTAGGTTGGTGGTTTATCGAGGTTGAAATCCTGAGTGGAACACATATTGGGGACACTGTGTTTTTGCCGCTTATGACGCTATCAGTTCACTATAAGAGTCTCAACTTTACATTGGTGCGTAGGCAATATCCAATTACATTGTCCTATAGGATGACGATTAATAAGAGCCAAGGTCAAACCTTAAAGAATGTCGGTCTATGTTTGCTGAAATAGGTATTCTCGCATGGTCGGTTATATGTAGCATTATTACGTGTAACGTCACAGAAGGGATTGAAAATTCTTAGTTGTGATTTTGATGGCAGGCATGTGAAGACTATGCAGAATGTTGTGTTCACGGAAATTTTAGAGTAGTTATCTTATGTTTTGACATTTTTTGTGGTTGAAGACGGATTATTTACAATGAACACTTAAGATTTCCATGTGTGTATGGTTTTTTTCTTAGTCTGGTTGATATCATTTTGTACTTATTACTGTATTTTTAAAAACTATCAAATATTCCTCTTTAATAAGATGTCGGTCTTGATTTAATGGGCATCTTCCTTACAAACGTCCAGTCTTAATAGGGTTTCGGTTATTTGGTTTTTTGATGTGTTCACCACCAAAAGACTGAAATTGTCCGATCCTTATGGAACCTACAAACGTCCCTCTTAGCTCCAATTGGTGAGCCCAAATCAGTTTTTTTAGTGCGGCGACCCTAAATTCCACGGTAAACATGTGTAACCGGCGATCGCGTGCAAATCTTACTTACTGCCGTGATATACAGTTATTCATTCGAGTTGGTAACTGTCCCTTCCAGTACGGATGTCAACTGCTATCGGGATTGTACATTTTGATTTCCGGAATTGGGGCATCTGTTTTTTTTCCCTAATCCGGGAAAAGGGGGATGCAGTGTCCACGATGTCACCGCCAGCAAGTATCCGTAAGTATTTGTTTGCCAAATAATCCTTACTACGGTCCTTTCATCTTCCTATGCCAATTAAATGTAAAATTAATGTCTTTTTTATTAGGGATTTTATGATTGGAGATGGTTTCGTTGTAAATCTGGACTATGAAGACGCTTTCGTTATGTCCCAACGTATGGATACAGTTGACCTTACTTTATTTCAGTTGAATCAAGATCTTGAGGTTAGAAAATTGCTTTCTTGATTCATCTGTTGTTCGTTATATGGATTTCTTCTTAATAAATTTGTTAATGTTAGTGACTTTTGGTTAAATCTGGGTTTTTTCCCGTTATGTCAGGGTACATCATACCTATTTTCTGGGTGGGTTACCCAATCGTGGGAAACCTGGTGTCTCGAAGTGGATGTTTATTTCATCCACTTATCTATTGAGGATGATCTTTCTGGTGTCGAGGTTGTATTTCCCTCATCTTATTTACGCAAGATAGTTGCAGGTTCAGTGATCGATGAAGATATGGATAACGATGACTTCATGAGCCTTTTAAACTTGCTTCCTGGAAGCAGGTTTGAGGTTATGGTTACAATGGGTCCTTAGAACAATGTGTTCAACCATTATGAGTTGTTGTTGGTGGAATTATTTGGTCCTTCGGGATACTGAGAATGTTTTTCATCCATGTCAATATAATGTATTCACGTTGTTTAGTATCAACCCTAATGTCTACTCCCTCAAGTTTCTGTACTTTCTAAATGGTTGAACACAATGGTTTGCTGTAAGGGCAATGTACTAATCGTTCTAAAGTTGGGCCACTATCACAGTTGCATTATGTAAGTGGTTTTATAATTTGTGTATATCAATATTATGGACTCTAAAATACGTGTGTAACTTGGATATTTGTTACAATATTGGTTGTTGAGTTATACCGGTTACAGAATGCAACTTTTCAAAGATGAATATTTGGTCCACATTGGATGATACGTGTGTTTATAAATTCACACCGAACCCTTGGGTCTTTCTCACCGCATGAAGCTCGTCCAAGAAACCCCCTCCCCGATTCTACGACGACGTGTCTCTTTTTAACCTATTCCCGATATTAGCCATCTGTGTTCCTTGGTAGTGCAAATCAAACTTCTGAATCTCTTTCAGTCTTACTGTATTGATCGGAAGACAAGATAAATAATGGACTGATACATTTATATTTTTACCCATTTTTTGTTGCTAAATTTTATTAATATACTTCATAAGCTAATAATTCAATAGTGTTTTGATCAAATTTGTTCTATTTGTAAGTCCATCTAATTTACTTCTATTAGACTAAAATCTAAGGAATGGCCAAATGACAAATCAAAACCTAACTAATAACGAAGATATATTCATTGAATCTCTTGTCGGCCCGTTGGACTAAGCCCGAACTTACTTCCACATTAACAAAGATCTCTTGAAAGCCCGTGGGCCACAAAGCTTGGCCCAGAAATACATATATGGACTCAACCCTGCGACAAATCAGGTATAAGTGTATAACACAGTTTGACGGGTTGGTCTATAGACACTATTAATTTTTTTCAGTTTTATCGGAATTTGTATTTTTTAATATTTCAAACTAACATTAAATTTCGTAGTCGATAGATGTGGATGGAGTTGGTTGAGTTATATCTGACCTCAATTTCGTGTTAGTCAGAGAGATGGGGATGGAGTATGTATAACTGACATCGATAAGTATAACAACATCCCACTTACCCCTATATTCGGCAAAGTTGTGACAGTAGTTTATTTGTTGCACGTGCTTCTTAATGTAACTCCCTTTGCATTTAAAGCTATATAAACCTATGTATTTGTATTTATCCATTTTTTCCATTATGTTGTTAGAGTTTCTTAATTTTTTGCTTTCCAAAATGTCTATGCACACACTGTCAGACCTGCAGTCAGTTGATGGCAATTGGGATGTTACGCTTCGACTGCTGAGGATCTGGGTCAAGCTCACCACCTATGGCCATGGCATAGAATAAGTGAAGATGCTATTCATTGACCAAAACGTAATTTTACTTCTGCTATGAGTTCTCAAATACGCAAAATTTTGTTTCTATCATGGTTAGAAGGTGTTTGACATCTTGATTAATAGGGAACCGTGATGGAGGGAATTGTTCGGTGGATTCACACTCAACGCTTCATTGCCAATTTGCATGAAGGGAATGTGTATTGTTTGAGACGATTTGGCGTTGAGGAAAACCTGTCCCGTCACAGAGTTGCTCCTGGCAATATTCAGATCGTTTTTCGTGTCGATACTGAGCTGGAGTTGAGGGATGATGATCATCTGATTCCTACCATGAGCTCCAATTCTTGGAAGTAGTGTCGTTTCCTATTGCGTTTGACAACTCCCATATACTTTCAAGTTAGTGCCAGTTATCCTCTTGAAGTACAAGTTCATTGTTCATTTGGAAATTGTATGTTATAATGATCATTACTTTTTTTTTTAGATTTGGTTGGAGTTGTTGTGAGATGCTGGCCAATGCATGTTTTGTATCATGGTTTGCCTTTTCGCTGCAAGCGAATTGGACTCCGTCTCATTGAGTATGTTTCCATTCCATGTATACAATTTGTTTGTACATTGCTAATACTGATTTGCTAAGACAAGTATTATTTTATTGTTACATAGGGACTAGGTTGTGTATGTCTTACTTTGGGACAGGATGAGTGACGTTTTTCTGGAGTTGGTAACGGACGATGCAGCTATTGGACGCGTTGTTGCTGTTACATCATTATGCATCTATTGTGATCAAGGTATGTTGATTAAATTAATCACTTAACCCTTGCCCAATTGAGTATCGCATTAGGAATGTAAAATAGGTGTGAATGAGTTGTTTTGTGTATAATAATTGATGACGGGAGGTAGTATATGTATATGATCGTTGCATTTAAACGGATAAATTATGATCATATTCACCGCCTCTTAAATATGTTAGTTGAAGGGCTTTGAAGGATGACAACTATCAGATACTTAGAAATCATTGCATGACAAATCGAGTCCAATAAGAAAGACACAACCAACATATACTTAGATATCATTGCATTACAGAGGGGTAGGTTTCGACTAGGGTTTGTTGGCTGGAATTTCTGTTTAGGATTTGGGGTTGGGCCATATTGGGTTGTGGACCCAGTGTGTTATGGGATGTTGGGTTGGTTTTTCAAATCCGATTGTAATCTACATGTACTTTTTCGTTTGGGCTATGGCCCATTCGCACTCTTAATGAACTGCTGCTTTCAAAAAAAGATAGATCTCTATGCTGCGGAAAGACAGAAGGATAAAAAAGTCAAAATAAAACATTGTTCCCAATGTGCAAAATTCAATCATAATGAGCTGTCTACCGGTCATGCACTTTGGTTTATTTTAATTTTTCCCTTACCAGATTGATTGCTTTGTGTCAAATGTATTAATCGCTCTACTCTCCGTTCGTTTTGTGTCACTATGGCATGTCTAAACCCAGGTTATTAGAATGTTTTAATCCCTTAAGTTTCACAACATCATTATGGACTGGTTTGTTTGCTAAATGAAAGTGCATAATTTAGTGTTTAAAGTTCAATCCATGCGGTTTGGTTGAGGCATATTGTTAATCTTCTACAATGGTTACCGTTCCTCTACTTTACATTGAACCCAAGGGAATATGGATTTACATCAACCCGGGCTACGAAATTTTTTCTGGATCTTCATGCACCTGAACATCATTGTTTATTGGACCAGTGAGAACGTTGTAACTAATATTTTAATTTTACTCAATTTCATGATATTATGTAGTAATTCTGAGTTTCTAACAGCTTATTTTTGGTACATAGGGCACCACCTGAGCCTCTTCAAATTGAGGATTTGGTTCATGATATCGCATACGAAGAAGCATTGGCTATCGCTGAGCTAGCAACGCTGATGGAAGTGGCAGAGGCACAGCTGGATCAGTTGAATATGGTATTTTTATTCTAAATCTTAAATGTAGTTTGTCTGCTATGTCTATCACATGATTGCCCTCCACTTTGTCAATGACTTATAATGTATTTTTATGCTTTTGCTATTAGGAAAATCTCTATATGATTGTAGGAGCGGTGAAGGATGTAAGTTATTCATGGGATAGTGAGACAAACTGCTATGTTGTTCACTTCGTACTAGAGGATCCAACGAAAATTGTGGAAGCCATTTTCACTTCTTCTAAACTTAGAAGAATTGTTCCAGAGGTTGTCAGTCATGAAGAGTTTGATGCGACGGACAACTATGTCGAGTTGCTGACCTCTATTCCTGGAAATTATTATGAGATTCTGCTTGAAGTTGGAGATTGGAATGATGTTGCCAATCGTTGTGAGTTGCTTGTGGTGAAGTTGTTCAAGGATTAGGGTCTCTCGCACCATGCGACCACCAATGGTCATAATATGCAGGATGACATGGCGCATTTTTTGTTTTTTATTTTTAAACTGGGATGCTTTGTGTGCTTTTGTTTCTCGGTGAGTTAGTTGGAGTGATGTTCGGTATTTGGTTTGAATAGACGAATAGACATTGTTGCTTTCAGTTTCTCTATTTCAAAGATTGTTGTGGGTTAGCATGATAATTGTTTTTAACTAAATTCCGTTGTTTTTAATTTTGTAAACATTACAGCTTCGCTGGAAGCTGAGGAAAGTAGTAACATTAGAATATCCTTATCTTATGTTTAAATAGATAGATTTTCCATAACATTTCCGCATTGTTAACTTAAATTAGCAGACAACAATTGTCAGAACTAAATTTTATTTGCTAAAAAGTGGTTTTCAAGAAATATTATTCAAAAGAGGTATCGGTATAATTTTGCATAATAATTCATCATTTGAGGTTAATGAACAAAACACATTTTCTGCTTTACGAACAAAGTTGGTGTTGTTAAGTGCAATGATTACTTCATCTCAGTTTCAATTAGTTTAATCATAGATCATAGTTTTAGTAGTTAACTGACTATTTATATAAGGTTTACGGGTAAATTGCAAGGTTGGTCACTGAGTTTACTAAAAACGTTCACGTTTGGTCATTAGGAATAATTAATTCCATTCGTGGTCACTAAGATTAGTTAAATGTTTCAAATTTGGTCACTCTCCGTCCAATTCCGTTAACTCTGTCTGACGTGGCAGTCAACTCTCAAAGTTGACCGTTAACTGAGTGACGTGGCAATTAAAAAATAATAAATAAAATTTAATTTAATATTTTACAATTTCCAACTCATTTTCATAATAAAATAAAATAAATAAAACATAATAAAATATTATAAGTAGAAATTTAGTGCTTCAGGAGAAATACTCCCGCAAACCGTCAATTGTTGGTAGGCATTATGCCCGCCGCCGGAGCCATTCTTACTGGGGACATATCTCGTCAACGTCTTCTCATTGGGGCAATGTGCTTGTTGGAGAAGAACATTCCGCATTACGATCTCTGCGCCGGGAGATCAGAATACAATTGTCACAACGGATATCCAAAACCCTTTTCTTGTTAAGATCCCGGCGTGTGGGCCCCACCTGTTGAGGAATAACACCTCCAGCAGGCTCTTGCCCCGTCGATGTTTTTCCGCCACTGACCGGAGAATTGGTTGTCGGCGAAGGTGAGGTACAGCGCCGGAGTGTCGCTGACGGTTTTGGGGAGCGGCCAGTGAATCCGTTGTTGTTCAGTAAGAGGACATCGAGATCCTGCTGGAAGCGTTGTTCGAATTTGTAGATCGATTTTGTAGAAGATCGATTTCGTGGGGGAATCCACTGGTGAGCTTGTTGTTGCTAAGATTGATTTTGTAGAAGTACTTGATTTTGGGGCCAAGATTGGGCAGGATTTTGTTGGTAAAGTTGTTCGAATTGGCGTTGAATAAGCTGGTCTAGGTCGTCGAGGATCCTTGGAGCGGGAGGTCGATTCCGTCGCCACCGAATCCGTAGCCGTTGAAGTCGTCGGCGACAATAGCTTTTCTGTTAATGTCTGGGCGGACGGCGCATCGGAAGCCTTTAATTTGTAGTTGCAGACGATTTCCTTTGGGAGTTGGCGGAGGCGGAGATTTGTGGGAGTATTTCGGGAGTATTTCTCCGGCAAGAGGGAAGGATTAAATCCCTAATTATAATAACTTTCCTGTTTTATTTATTTTATTGTGAATATGAGTTGGAAATGGTAAAAAAGTAAATTAAATTTAAATTATTATTTTTTAATTGCCACGTCACTTAGTTAACGGTCAACTTTGAGAGTTGACCGCCACATCAGCAAAGTTAACGGAGTTGGACGGAGAGTGACCAAATTTGAAACATTTAACTAATTTTAGTGACCACGAATAGAATTAAATATTTCTAGTGACCAAACGTGGACGTTTTTAGTAAACTCAGTGACCAACCTTGCAATTTACCCTAAGGTTTACCGATTTCAATTTATTGTTCAACAGAGAAGAAGAAAAAAACACTCAATCAGTTCTAATAAAAAAAATTCAATAGATTAGTATTCATGGATGATTCGAGACAATCCGGCCAACGGGCCGGGTAAAAGCTAGTTTATTATTATTATTATTGTATCTACACAATAAATAAAAGCCAAATGAGAAAACTTGAAACCCCATTTTAAATTTTCTGCATCGAGAGTGAAAGTGAGAAGGGTATATTCGTCTTCACAATCATATATTATTTTCTTATTTATAGAAAAAAAATACATTAGCAATGAGATTTGAACCGTGGTCTCTTTGAACAAATATAAGAAACATAACCAGTTACAATAAACAAATTTGTGTGATCTTTTTCAATTAAAAACATACAAGAAGCTTAAATCTGAAAGATATAGGACTTTTCCACCACGGTTAGCAACCAAAATGTCATTGATTAAAATATTTCATATCGAATTGCACTCTTTCATGTGTAGAAGCGATGTAGAATTCTTAACATAGACTTAATTGTTATTACTATCATAAAGTAACGATATTTTTAAACACATAACTCTTGAGTGAATATGGTGCACATGTGTCTTTAAGAGATGGGCAAATATGGAAAGGTTGAATGATGTTGGTTTGCCGAATGCGAAAAAGACACTATTAGTGTAAACGAGCCCAAATAGTGTCATGACCCACTAAACGCTCAACCATCGTCGTCTCTCCAAACTTCTCATCAGACTCAACAACCGGCTAACCTCCTCTACCTCTATTGTTAAGCCAGAGCATTTTTGGAGGGGTAAATATGGAAAGATTGAGTGTTGTTGGTTTGCCCAACGCGAATGAAAATGTGTTAATGTTACTAATGCAAACAGGCCAAAATAGTGTCCGACCCACTAAATACTCAACCACCGGGTTATTTCGTTACACCTAATATAATAGTGAAATGAGAAAGGTGCTTCCCTCATTACAAAATCCTTGCATCCATAGCAAAAGTAGAGAGGGTAGATTCGTCTTGACAATCATTTATTTTTTTCTTATTTACTGGAAAAATACATAAGTGATGGGATTTGAATTGTGATCTATTTGAGAAAAGAAAAAAAACATAACCGGTTACATTAAACAAATTTGTTTAAACTTTTTAAATTAAAAACATACAGGAAGCTTAAATCTGAAAAATCATAGGAATTTTCCATCACGGTTAGCTAAGCCACTAACTCTCCCCTAAATATTTTTTTGGTATGTGATACTTCTATTTTGATACTTTGATTATTTTAAGCCGAGTTTAATAATTAATTCTATTTCTATTTATCTTATAAAGAAGAATAATTTTAAAATCGCAAGCCTAATATCATTGGTGCACATATTGCACATCGAATTGCAGTATTGAATGTCTGGAAGCGATGCAGAATTCTTGACATAGACTTAAATAATATAACTACCATAGAGCAACAATATTTTTGAACATAGAAGTTTTGAATGAATATGTGGCACGTGTGTCTTTAAGAGGGGTAAATATGGAAAGGTTGTGTGATGTTGGTTTGTCGAATGCGGATTGAAAAGGCGCAACTAATGTAAATAAGTCTAAATGGTGTCCCGGCCTACGTACTAAACGATCAACCATCGCCGTTTCTCCAAAACTTCCCACCGGACTCGACAACCGCCTAACCTCCTTCACCTATATTGTTACGCAAAGCAACATTCGGAGGGGTAAATATGGAAAGATTGAGTGGTGTTGCTTAGAGAGCTGACTTGTGGGTTATTTAGTTTCTTTGACACTAATGTGTGATCTCTTAACATCAGTTCATTGGTTGATCTTCTAGATTGACTCTTGAGTTGATTAAAGATAAATAGTGTCTCGGGCTCTCGTCCTACTAAAGGCTCAACCATTGCCGTCTATCCAAACCTTCCCATCGGACTCGACAACTGCCTAACCTCCTCCACATATATTGTTACGCAAAGCAATTTTTGGAGGGGTAAATATGTAAAGGTTTAGAGTTCTTGCTTGGAGAGCTGACTGATGGGTTATTTAGTTTCTTTGATAGTAATATATGATCTCTTAACATCAGTTCATTTGGTTGATCTTCTAGGTTGACTTTTGGGTTGATTAAAGATAAATAGATATATTTTTTGTTGCTTTTGTTATGATACTCCTTTTCAATATCATCATTTTTCTAATTTGAAACATTTTGGTGGTTAGTTTCCAGTAAACAAAGACTATTTTTATTAGTGTTAACATATGGAATAGCTTCAATCATACCACTTTTACACAAAATTTATATGTAAAAGCTTAGATCATTGCCGAATTGAACTATTCAAGCTATAATGTTATCTTCAACATATAAAACATGGTTTCTTTTGAGTGAAATAACATTATGATTGCAGATAAGTTTTTACAATATGATATTTTGTGATAGTGGTCACTTGCTTCTCTATATTTAAAAGTGGGGTTCTAATTACTACAATATAAAAAATACGGGTGATAGCCATAATTGGAGTAGATACAAGATGGTTTGATATCCTTCTCTGTGCGAGGAATAAATACATGGTGAGCATATGTTATCATGGGAAGGACAAACAGAACTCTGTGTTTGTAGTATAGCATGTTGATATATACGCATGTCTAAGACATATACATATTATCATAAAATAAACATACTAAATTAATTGACATAAATAACATTCTAAATGAATAATAATTTAACGAGATACATACATATTCAAACATTTGAAATTAATAAATTCATTTAAGTACACATAAACATAAATCATATTGGCTGTTTGGTAAGTAATTTAATCGTATTGATTGTTTTAAATAATTTAATCGAATACAATGCAACACTCGTTAGACTCTTAGAAGAGGTATACATCTTCTTAGAAACGCAGCCTTTTTGACAGAAAAAGGGGGGGATCCGAGGATCTCTTAATACCCGATTTTCCCAGGAAATGGGAGGATCATGATAATCGCTTAAAACCCCATTTTCCTTAGACGTGCATCTCTTTATAAAGAGTCGAAGTAAGTGGCGTTATGTATTTGATTAAATTATTGAAAACAACCCATACGATTAAATTATTTAAAATTTATTTTATATTCCACTAAGTACTTTGCTAAGTAAAAGAAATATAAATGATGAAGAATTGTATGTACCGGGTGATCGTTCCAAACATCCCTTGAACGATGGTTGGGTTGGTCATACAAGTCGGCCGGATCAATAGGCCCTTGATCCAAATAGTACCGTTGGTTGTATATATTCACGTCGTCCCCAACCTACGAGAGAATAACAACAAGGTTAGTACATAGATTAATTAAAAAGCTTATAACAAAAACAAAAAATGACCAAAATAATGATTACGTACCGCTTGAAATTCATCATAATAAACTCCCTCTTCTTGGAACCACTCGTGCATTTTCTCGCGAAAGTCGGACAGAGATTTGGCGTCCTACAGAAATTCAGTGGGCGGGTTTTGAGGGAAAAACCAAAGAAATGTTATCTAATGGCAGATCGGACTTAGCCGCAAGCCCGCAACCAACAGACCACTATTTCCTAGGATTTTGGGAGGGGAGAGGAGGGGTTAGAGAGCTAATTCTAGAGAGAGAGAGAGTGGAGAACGGTTGTGGTGTGAAAAAATGAGAGGGGGAGAGGGGGTATAAAATCAGACCGCACCCTGCAAGGGCAGTCTGGTAATTTTGCCCCAGTCAAAACCGCACCTTGCCGAGGCGGTTTACGCTCCACGATGTTTGATCGCACCTCGGCGCTGCGGTCTTCGATCCGTGGTAAGGATCGCTGACCTTGCAAGCGGTCCGCCACTGGATCGCTTCTTCATCCTGCGATCCCCAAGGCCGCTGCCCACCAAACACAGACCGCACCTCCAAGGTGCGGTTTCCAGTCTGACGTGAACTAAAACGCACCTCCAAGGTGCGATTTATACATAAAACGCACCTGGAGGGTGCGGTTTATTTATAAAGCGCACCGTAAAGGTGCGATTTGATAAACATGGTGCTATTTTTGTAAATGTTGTGGGATAGGTGCCATTTTTGTAATTCTTTTTAATAGATGCTATTATTGGAAAAATCCTCAAATTCAGCTCACAATTAACTGACACCAAATTCAGCTCCTTCACGTCCCCAATTGTGAATAAACCCACTAACACGTTGACCTTCCAGGAACAGTAAAGTCACTTTGTTTTTCTGTAATTGCCTCTCAAATAACCACACCACCAATCTAATAATTCTTGCAAAGTGTTTACACCTAAAATATTTTTGTCCTAAATTCAATGTGGTAATAATGAGTCTCGACATTCGATACCACATGGTAAAAACGATGTCGTTTGGAGTCGAGCAATACCGCGGAGAATTTAAGTGACACCGCGAAGAGGCTCAGCGGTACCGCAGTACTTGAAACGGCATTGGTTGCAGACCATGTGTAAGTCATGCGCAGGACATGTGTTGCTGTTGGACAAGGAATGTTTTTTTTTCCTTGTCGGAGGAGGAGAGAAACAACACCCTTTGGAGTTAAGCAATGCCGCGAAGAGATAAAACGGCATCGCGAAACTCAAAGCTCAACGGTATCGCGAGACTGGGAAACAACGTTGTTTGGCTAGTGTTTGGTCCAAGGTTCGCCAAGCCCGACGCAAGTTTAAAGCTGCCCGGTTTAATAAATCCATGTTTTCTTATTATTATTATGGACAGTGTCGTTTAGTAGAAAACGACACCGCGAGTAGGCCTGACAATGTCGCAGTAGTTAAGACGACAGTGTTTAATATTAAAACGATGTCGCGGGCGGAATCAAGCGATGTTGTTTAGCTACAAACAACATCGTTTAAGTCATCAACAACGTCGCGGTGTTGTTAAGCGACACCGTTTAATTAACTAGACCACAGCGGGTTAGATTTTGGTGAGCGGCCCGGCAAGCCCAACGGCACCGCAACACGAGAAAAACGGTACCGTTTGGTAGACAATAATGTCGCAGAATGAAAAACGACATTGTTTGATGGGACCAGGACGGATAAGTTCAAGGTCGGCATCGATTAGTGAAAAGCGATGCCGCGGAAAGATTAAACGGTACCGAGGGATGATAATACAATAATGAGCTGGTTTAATTAATTAATATTTTTAATAATTATTTTAGACGGTGTTGTTTGGCTGAAAACGACGTCGCGAGAGAAAACAACACCGCGGATTAGAAAACGACAATGTTTAATATAAAACAATATCGTGGTGTAAAAAAGCCGATAGAGTTGTTTGGGGAAGAAAATGGCATCGCGTGGACCCAACGACGCCGCATGGTAAACAATTTCCGCGGTCTACAATGTCGCGGAGTTAAACGATGTCATAAATTCAATTTGTGAATTTGACAGTGATGCGAGCTAACGACATCGAGATGGGTAACAACACCGATCTCAGCGATGTCGTGAGGTTAGTTATGCAATGTCCCGAGTCCGACAATGGTGTGGAGTTTAATTAACAACACCGTTGCGGGTCTTGCAAGGGCGCGATTTCAATTAATAATGTGGTTTTGTTAATAATTTTATGGCTCAAATCCATGACGGTATTGCAGCCATGAAATAACAACATCGCGGTTCGAACCGCGATACCGGTCCTGGGCTTAGGTACTTCACACGTGCGTCTCATGTGGATAAAAGTGGAGATTGGAGATGCAGTGTCGGCAGTTTACAACGGTGCAACGACGATTTGTTCTTTCACGTAAGATTTACGCCAACTAGAGCGAAGAGGAGATCAAGGCGGTTGAGACACGTGGGAGTTCACCACAGAGCGATTGGGGAAGCGGTTTCACGGAGCGTGAAGACTACGAAGATGCTTTTCGAATAAAAGCACCGGAACAAGGAGAGAAAGAGGGGGAACCCAAACATTAACACAAAAATACATCTGTTCAAACTTTATCTTTTTCGCTGTAACTCCCTTGCGGAGCTCTCCTTTCAGGAAGGATCTCCATAGTCGTAGCAGTATTCGTAGTCGCGGAGCTCTCCACAGGAATCGCCATAGGAGTAGATCTAACGTAGATTCCCAAAAACTCAAACACCCTCGTTCGAACATAGTTTGGAGAGGTGCGAATCGTAGTAACGTCTTGGTTAGAAGTCAAAGGTGCACCGATCAAATCAACATCGCCAGACGGTGGATATTTGACGGTCGTCTCGATTTCAGCAATCAACGATGCATCTGATCAAACGGCACCGCAAGAATTTCCATCACGAAACATTAAATCAATATCGCAGGAAACCATTCGGCACTGACGATGGTATTTGATTTTGGCGGCAAACACAAAGTGTTCACGTGATGATTCCACAAAGCTAGCTCACTATGCATGCTTCTCCGTAAAGACACGTCCAAGCTAGCTTCCAACTCACCAAACTTCAATCCATGCCAAAATTATCCAACCAATTCGGCCAATCCATGCTGACATGTCCCAAGTGAATTAGGCTGAAGTGAAACCAACTTCACGTGTTGTTATGTAAATGGTGGCAGCAATTGGTCTTTATTTCTTCAAATATGAATCTTTAATTTTCTTGAAGAAGATTAGACCTCGAATCTTTGCAAAATTTTGAACCTCGATCAGCGGCATTTTTCTTTGTCTTCCAACGAAATCGCCTTGGTGTGGATCGTATTATTTCCCCTTCTTAAGAACAATTCGTCCACGAATTGTAGAGACATCACAAAGTGGAAAATTTTCTATATAGCTCAGAACTTCTCGTCGATTTTCCATGTGGACTTCCTCTTCGACAATTGCATCACCAATCACAAAATCAATATGAGCAACTTCGAGAACTATTGGTGAATGCTCCATAATGTCCAAGCATTCATCTCCGCCCTTGAATTCTGATTCCTCAATGTATTGTTTAACTTCTTGCACACTCAAATCCGGAACATCTACAAGAATATCTCCTTTTACTTCTTCTGCCTCTTCTTCAACTCTCTTCTACTTCAAATTTTGGTTCTTCTCGAGATGAAATCAAATCTTGTGAATCCTCTTCACAAGTGACTATAGTAAGCCCATCAAAAAGAACCTCCACTTTCTCTTCTTCGACTTCAGCTTCTATCTCAACTTCCTCGCCATGAATTGAGCTTGAAG
Organism: Linum tenue; assembly: GCA_946122785.1. Lineage (NCBI taxonomy): Eukaryota > Viridiplantae > Streptophyta > Magnoliopsida > Malpighiales > Linaceae > Linum > Linum tenue. The sequence continues at coordinate 31,959,897 of CAMGYJ010000005.1, read as the reverse complement.
AAGCATCATGCTTATTGATATCAATGGATCGTGCACTGGCAGCCTCTTGCTCTTTCTTATTTTTCTCTTCTTCTATTAGCTCCTTTACTCTAGCTAAGCGTCCCATTATCTCTTCATGAAGAGATTCCCAATTACTTGAAAGTTGTGATGTGCTCTCTGGAGATATTGTAGGTGCCAAATCTTCCTTCTTATGATAAGTTGTTTGCCCACTTGACTTGATCTCTTGTGAAGAAGAAGATCTCCTAGAGTAATCTTCAAAAATCGTGACACTTTGGTGGCGATTTTGGAGAGTAGTGGATATCTATCATCATGTACAAATCTCTTTCTCATGACCCGCTTCATTGTTTTTCATGAATCTACTTCCCCACCGCCATCACGCCTCCAGGATGAACAATCGAACCCACCATTCACGAGCATAATCAGTGAATGTCATAGAAGCGATTTGCACCCTTTTCCAATATGCATAGTAAGAAATTGTAAACAAGTCCTCCATCTCCTCCTCCCAATCAAGATAGGCTTCTGGATTTCTCTCCCCATGAAACAATGGAATGTAGAGCTTCTCACCTTCTCAGTTGATCTCCATCATATCCTTATATATGCTGACTGCGAAGAGCTAATAAACACGCAAAAACCAAAACACAATTTTTTTTCATCCACGTACAGCTTTGTGGCTGTATAACAACTTTTTTTCACTCACGTAATGACAAGTATCAAAGCAAAAAATTCCTACAACAACTTTTTTTTTTTACTTCTCTTTTTCTATTACTCACGTAACAACCTACTTTTTTCGTCACAAAATCAAAATAAATATTTTTTCTAGCAACTAATCATAGAAAAAATACCTTCAAGATCCTTTTTTTTTTTGCCGCTGAGTTTGAACCGGGCTCTTGATACCACTTGATGTGATCCAAATTCGAAGAGGACCCTCAAACTCGGATGATATGACAAAAGTACGAAGCCTTCCTTCTTTTTAAGGATTTTCGAAGCTTTCCTCCAACTTGAACAACTCGAAATAAAAGGGATAGATATGGAACACGATCAAACAAATTTCAACTCGTGTGAAAGGCCAATTAGTATATGAAACCAATCAAACAATCATCCACTCGTGAATAAGGCCAATCGCTATTTGGTAGATGCTCGCCACAACTAGACGCGTTCTCTAGTTGATAAGAGACACGTGAAACTCCTAGAGACTCTCGACAGAAGCTTGCACAAAACGTTCCTATGGAACTTGAGTAAAGCTCTTGAATTGATTTCTGAATATTGGGTACAAAATTCGTAGCTCTTACACCCTCTATTTATAAAGGTCTCAAAAACATAAAACCAACCTAAAAGGAATAAGAAAATAAATCCCAAACTAAGTAGGAAACATAATATTAAGTAAATAAGGACTAAAACTACTAATGAAATAAACACTTCACATCCAGTCGGTCCGCTCGGGATTAAAATTTATGGACACATAGTACCGAAAATAACCCTACGAAAATCACTCTGGATGCAGCGATTTTTGAATTGGGGGGAAGTTTTAACTTTGGGCTTTTAATGGGTAAATGTCACATTTGATCACTGAGATTACTAAATTGTGTCATGTTTAGTCACTCGAAAAAATATAATATCAATTTTGGTCACTCAAATTACTGAAACATGTCAACATTTAGTCACTCTCTCGTTAGTTTCCGTCCAACTCCATTAGTGGAGTTGGACGGAGGCTAACGGGAGAGTGATTAAATGGAGTTGGACGGAGGCTAACGGGAGAGTGATTAAATGAGACTTGTTTCAGTAATTTGAGTGACTAAATGTGACATGTTTCAATAATTCGAGTGATCGGAGTTGACGGAGGCTAACGAGAGAGTGACTAAATGTGACATGTTTCAGTAATTCGAGTGACAAAAATTTATATTAAAATTTTCTAGTGACTAAACATGACACAATTTAGTAATCTCAATACCCAAATGTGGCATTTACCCGGCTTTTAATATACTTGTAGATCACTTCCGTTTGCTGCCGTTACTCACACAAGCTCCCGTTAGCCAAACCAAACAAATTGATAGCGCAAACTTAATTTTGGTCGCATAAGACAAACTATTATTTTCCATTCCAAGGGTTGGGCCGGGCCGGGCCGTTAACAATGGTACTACAAACTGTAGTGAGCTTATAAGTGAACACAACTTGGTAATAGAAGAACAACCAAATTAGGTTTGGTCCACACAATGAAGCTGGAGCTTCTGCCCTGTTCTTCCCACATGGAGCTTCTGTCCATGTGTTGGGCTTACAAACCCCTGCTTCAAGTACACACTTTCAATATCGAATTGTGATCAATTCGTAATTTATGTTTGAGTGAAATATACCTAAAAGATATTTATTGAACACTATAGTTTTTTTTTTTTTTCGCAAAGTCAGTTGTAATAAAATCAGACAAACAAAGAAAATAAAAAGAGCGCGGGAGTCGACCAATAGTCGAACTCCCGATGAGAGGGCCTTTTATGCCACATGATGGGCAGCCCTATTGAGACAGCGAAGAACCAAAACAGTAAGAAACCCAACTACAGAGAGAAGCCTAGCTCTGAGCATCCTGCAAGATATTCCATCCTGATCATGAGCCAAGTCGCCTGTCTGAGGAAGTCCCACGGATAACGAGAGCTCTTCTGCGTGCCTCTCTTTTGCGTGCCTCTACAAAAAAAAAAACAAACAAAACACACAAGCGTCCCCACTAAAGGCAACTAAGCTCCACCAAATGGACTTAAACAAGCCATTAAGGCTTAGTCGGATACACCGAAACCAAAACTAAGTAAAATTTTTTTTTTTTAAGAATAGTTAAAGAAAAGCAAAAAAAAAAACGGACGAAATTGCTAATAAAAAAATTACTAATAAAGAAAACAAATAAAAATTACTAATTAATAATGAAGGAAAAACATTGTCGGATATTTTTTAAATTAATTTTTAAGTACCATTTTAATGTATAATCCGTGACAAGATACTTCTCGGTAGAATTATGTCGCCGCTTGATAGTGGTACTCAATCTTTGTACTTAAACGCTTGCTATGATCAAATCCAACAAGCAGGATCTATGAAATCCCACTAATTATTATTATTAAAAACTATGCGGCCATTGACGAGCATAAAGCTAGTTGGACAAAAAACTCAACAAGTTGTTGTGGTATCGCTGGAAGGAAAAGAACACTCACTTGTTTAACGAGGCGAAGTTGGCCGAAGAGGAGAAGCCGTTGCGGGCTAAGTATCTGCTAGCATACTACCAACAACACCAAGTGAAAGGATAGGTCTCCAGTTAGGTATGTGTCCCAAAGCGATTGGGAAAGACCGGAGTATGGGGAAAGATCACTATTTACTGATGCAGGCGTGTTTGACTCGGGTGGAGTGGGATTTGGAGTGGTGATAAGAGACTCCGAGGAGATGTTTATGGTGGCAACAGTGAAGAAAGTTCAAAGCGTTTGGGAGGTTGAGGCGGCAGAGGCGTTTGCTGTGTAGATGGGTGAGTAGTTGGCCAACCAACTTGCTTTCTCATATGTTGTCTTGGGAACAGACTACCTCTCTATAATTCTGTTTTCCGGCGAGAAAACTTCTTGTGTTGAATTGAGATGGATTGCACCTTTGACTTCTATGGACAACGATTTCTAAGACACGACTCAAACCTCTTCAAACAAAGTTCGAACGAGGGTGTTTGATTGATGGTTTTTGGGAACGAGATCTAAATTAAATTACTTCTACTCCTATGGAGGTTCGGCGAGAGCTCCAAACTACGAACTACATCTATGGCTACATGATAGAGAAAAGGTAAAGGATAAACTTGACATGTGTGTCAGAGTATTGGTTTTGGAACCCGTGTCTCTGTCGACCCCTCCTCTTTATAGCCCCGAGGAGGTAACCGCCATAAAAAACTGCTTGTTGGATAACTGCTACAAAGAACCGCTCCTCCTTCTTCGGTAGAAAACCGCCTCTTGGATAACTCCCAAAAGAACCGCTCCCTGCTTCCTCGGAGTGGTGGTTACTCCTTCAACCGCCTAGGTGCCTCTCTTGGAACCGTCGTGGGTTTTGGAGTGTAGCTTGCCTCGCCTGGTCTTGTTCTGAATCTCGTGCCATGCTAGTCTTTTGACGAGCATGTGGTGTCTCGCAAAAGGGGGTCGTGGTCTTATTGCCTCGCGGCCATGGACTTCTTACTCATGTCCATGGCCTTCTTGTCTTACGGCCATGAACTTCTTACTCATGTACATGGCCTTCTTGTCTAACGGTCATGGACCTCTTGAGACATATTCACTAGTGAAATAATGCTCCATCACCACACCCTTTTTATCTGTGTCCATGGCCCCTCTTGTGACACAACATGACCTTCTCGATCTCTAGAGGGACATGACCCTCCTCGTTAAAGCTACAAGTCCTTCTCCACACTTAGAATATCTTTGTCTTCTTTGAAGTGTGATTCGCGGCCTTGCGTCCATGGCCCCTCTCGTGACACGGCATGGCCTCTTCATTCATGGCCATGGACTTCTCATACTTAGAAATTTTCATGTCATCTCATGGCATGGCATGGCCTCTTACGAGAGGCCCATGTCCCTTATTGAATCATGTCCATGCTCATTAATGAGCTAGTGACTTGGGTTTAAAATCAATATCCATAAGGCCCAATTTAAACAACATTAATTGTTATAGTGAGTGTGGCCTTATAAACTCCTTGATTATCTTGTAACTCACCAATGTGGTACAAGACAAAATTTATGGTGTAAACAAATGCCCCCCAACTACTTAGTGCATAAGGATTATGGACTAAGTAGTTGAGACCAACTTGACCACTTATATCCTTTCTCTAACTGGTCCTCGAGTAACAAGGCTTGATTCTACTCACCCATGACCACAGGTTCAATAAAACTTGAAATTTTTTCCCCTAAAACAACACCATGATACCTACGTCTTTCAAGTGGCTAGCTATGCCGCCTATGTTGTCTTCATTCATGTGTAGCCACGAGAAACCCTTGCCTTGTTGGCTTTTCGTCAACAATTCAGTGAGACCCCTACACTTTTCTTATTGTACATGATCAAGCTGGCCATCACTCATCTCCAAGCCACGATTCCCTTAGGTCGTGGCCAACATCCAAACTGGTGGCCACTTGGGACAAGACGATATAGCATGGCAAGACGCAATCTACGACTCGGTATGCCAAGCCATCACTACGACTTGGTTGTAAGATCTTCACATCAAAGTCTAATAACTTCGACTCAAAATTTCCACTTTGTTATTTTCTCTCTATTTTTCTTATATAGCCATGATTGACTTTTATTAATTAATTAATATATATGATATTTATTTATTTAAAATAACAAGGAGTGACAAACGTCACTACTCTCCATCGCCTCTGGCAACAACTAATGCGCCAAAGGTGTACACCCACTGCCAAGTCCATGGATTAAAGCAGGCAAGCCATCCATAGACCACATGAATCTTTTTCTCTATGGGAGATGACTCTCCATACATTAATTTTGAATCTTCTAGCTTACCAGTGGGTGGTATATGATCAGCATGTCTAGCCTTGGTGGCCTTGCATGGGGTCTCATGCTCATATGCTTTAGCCACATCACTTGACATGTCAAGACGACCATGGGTTTTCCTATGCCTTGGTTTCCTCATGGTTGAGTGACACGCCAAAACACAACACCAAACTGCGACCAAGTGTAATCGCAGTCCGGGAATGCAGTAACAGGCAAGTTTAATTATCAACCCGGGGTCTAGATCTACTGCTTACTCCGTGATTCTCTATTATCTAGCAAACTAATTCGAGTGATTGTTGTTTAAAGCAAAAGCAGTAAGAAAGCAGTAAATGGTTCGGTTTTCAAAAGCAGGTAAGAGTCACTCGGGATTGAGTCCCCCTAGCCTCTTAGTTAGGTTCAATTGCAATTCCCTGGGTTGATTTACTGTTGATTAGACTGCGGAAGATCCGACAGTAGCTTGGAATCTCTTAAGCTGACCAAGCCCTCTCAGTCTAACTACCCGGCAGACGACTAGTCTTCACCGGGATAGAAAGCTGAGGCTATGAACACAGAACTCCACTACTGGCGCCAAGAACACCAGTACAAAGCAGTAAATTGGCTAACTCTCGTATAACCAATCTCCTACTATCGAATGAAGAGGCTCTAACAACCTAATCAGATTCTATCTATCTCAGGTTGCAGCAGAAATTGAGAAAAGCTGATCAGACTCAAATCAATTCATGAAACATGCGTCATTCAATTAAAATCAAACAATAATATCATCCCAAGTCATTACAATCAAATCCCTAACACAAGGAACTAGGGTTCTTCATACCCAAGTGAGAGAAAGGTTCTACTCCATAGAGAGAGAAAGGAAAACAGAAATCAGAGTAGTCATACTCATAAAGATGAGGAAAATCTGCTCTGGGATATCAATCTTCACTCCTAGGGACGCAATCCGGGCTTCAATGATGAGAAATCCACTCCAAAATAGCTCCTAGGGTTTGTTCTTCGCTCTTTCTCTCTCTAAAACTCTGTTTTTTTGCCCAGAAAATCGAATTCCCTCCTCTTTGGCTGAAAATCCGCCTAAAAGGGCATCATTGGGCAAAACACGGTCGAGGGCACGGCCGTGTTTTGCCTCAGCCCGCCCGTGTTTTGCCTCAGCCTTAAAAGCACGGCCACGGGCAGCTTGAAAACACGGTCGTGCTCAGCCTAAAACACGGCCGTGTTTTCCTCAGGCCTGCCCGTGTTTTTTAAGTTGTTCACGCCTCCCTTGGAAGCCTCGGCCATAAAAGCACGGTCACGGGAACACGGCCGTGTTCTGAAGGCCTCCTGCCCGTGTTTTGGCCCTGGCTCGTCCAAACGACTTCCAAACGATCCGAAACTCGTGCTTGGCCTTCCCTTTGACGCCTAGGACCTGAAATAGGACAAAGTAGCACAACCCGGCGTAAGATAGGCCAAAACACACAACCATGCTCCGCAAATGGATAAGAAATAGGGGTATAAAATCATGTAATTATATCGTTATCAAACTCCCCCACACTTAACCGTTTGCTTGTCCCTAAGCAAACCAAGTCAGACACCAGGTAAGCTTGAGACATTTCAATCAAGCAGGCTCAAGGGCAAATCGTATCGGCACAAAACACGTGGATCATACTGGCTTTCGATCATCAACACATGGCAACTCGAACGACAACCTAGACAACCACCACAGATGACATTCGAATGCAATAGAGTCGAGCAAAGGAAGAGTTCTTTCATGTTCACCAACCAACATAGACTTGACTCAATCACTTGTTCAAAACAGTCACATCATGCACAAAGCTCAAGATATCAGAATTAAGACCGAGCAATCTAGGTCCTCACCGGGGTAAAGAGTATAGAGAAAATGAAGAAATGAATCGCTCACTCTCGACCAGTGGGGTCAGGACAATATGATGCGAAAAATGCGCATGCTTCTTCTCTCAATTCCTAACGTCTCTTCACCATGAATGCAGCCTCTAAATGCTAGAGTTCACATAAGGGGGTGTCACCACTAACTAATCCGGAGGTCTTAGACACAGGTTCAAATGACTGGCTAGGGTCTTGGACATGGGGAAAAGGCCTTTTAGGTGGTGGCAGTTATAGCACAAGGTTCCACAATTCCAAACCCGTTAAAACCACAATCAAGCAAACCAGTAACTTTCGTCCTACTATTCTGCATTAATCAAATTCTTTAGAGCACAAGAGCGAAGGAGGTTATAAAAATGCTAGCCTTTCCAAGCCAGACTACTCGGAAACACTACTTAATGGCCACTATTCCAGATTTTTGGTGGTGGCTCTCTTTTGCTTCCATTTTTTTCTTTGTTTTTCTTTATTTTTTCCTTTATTCATTCTTTAAGAGAACCACCACCTCTGCACATTTTCAAACACACGCCCAAATTTTAAGCACTACCTCCAACCCTCACATTAAAATTAGCAGAACAGCAGACAGCATGCAAAAACCACTCTGTGGAACCTTCTAAAAGATGCAAAGGGTGATTTTTCATTTCAGACCGAAAGAAAGGATAACACACGGCTCAAAGGGGCTGACTAGGGGATATGACACATCAGGACAGTCAGTTTGGTCGTGGGCTAATCCTATGCCTCCATCATCTTAGCTAGTGACAACGTGAATGCTACATTTCATGGAAGAGGGATCTATCGCACAAGAAAGAAACGAGCAGGCTCAAATCTCACATGGCTACCTATATGCCCTATCTCACACTCTGATTCCCTGAACTAGATGCATAAATGACTGTCAAAAGCAAGTGATCAAATACAAGTCGCAGTTGGTAAGCAAACAGTCGAAAACTGAACCCCTACACAACTCTACTACACATCTCAGTCATCGTAATAGGCTATCTTAGTCACACTCAAGTTGTCATGCATCGAGTCAAAAGCCATTCAATTCTCTAATCACATCCACAACGCCAATACGATCAAATATCAAGCAAAAAGCCGTGCTTGGAGCCCTCAAATCTCAAGATTTGGACAGTGGACTAGGCTCCAAGCACCCATACACCCGTTCCAAATAATACAAAGAACCCCCCCACACTTAAATGCGACAATGTCCTCAATGGAGCAGAGGGAAGGGGAACGATGTTACCGTGAAACCAGGAACGGAGATCGAGAGGCAGATCGGACAATAGCAGAGGACTGGGAGTGGACCCAGTCCGAGGCACAAAGCTAGAGTCACACAAGAGACACACTGGGTGATAGAACCGAAGTTCCGAGTCTACAATCCAAAATAAAAGAAAACAAATCCAAAAGAAACAACATAAACATGGAGTCTCAGTCTGGAAATGGAATCACGATCAGAACCAGGTGCTCGCGCCACTAGCAGTCATCGCCACCATCGCCGGAAGGTGGTGGGTACTGGTCCTCAAACCCCGGGGACTGGACGAAAGGATAATGAACGGCGCTCGGGTCCATGCCCAGGTAGGACATGATGTAGTGCTGGCCGGACATCAGACGACGGCCGCGGTCCCGCTCGCGATCCAGGCGGGTGTGAATGAGTTCCTGGCCGGCCAGGATGCGCTCGTTCTGCTGAGCGATAGCCGCCAACTGATCGGAGATGGGGACCACCACGGGTGGAGGAGACCTGGGCGCAGGAGAGCGGGGGGCAGCAGCGGGGCTCGGGGGAGCCTGAGCATGAGGAGTAGCGCGGCGAGGAACCCGGCGGGATCCAACAGCGCTGGACTCGGGCTGGTCGCCCTCGGCGGGCGCAGGTGGCTGGGGAAACCCCGCAATCCAGTGAACACGCCCCTGGCGGGCCACCAGGTGCTGATGACGGAGGGTGGCCTCACTGAGTGGAGTGGGGCCGTGGACCAGAGTCATCCCGGTGATGTCGACCCCGTAGTAGCGAGCGAGGGCCGTGATGACCGGGCCACAGACAAGGGCGCGAGTCTGGCTGGCAGCAGCTTTCGCGAACGTCCGGGCGACCACCGAGCCCAGCTGGATGGTGTCCTCAGAGCGACCCATCGCCTCCATGAACCACAGGGTCCGGAGGGTGACCCGGTTGGCCGAGCCCTTGCTGGGGGTGTAGGAGGCGCACATCAAGTGGTTAAGGATGCGCCACTCAGGTCGGAGGAGAGAGCCTCGCGTCTGGCTGGCGACGTACTCCACATCCACATAGTCAGGATGACAGATCCGCCGGAAGTACGCCTGGCAGGGAAAATCCGTGGGATCGGTGATGTCCAAGCGCAGGACCCCATCGCTGGCGTGGGGGGAATTCACCCGGAGTGCATTGGCGAACTCCCAGTAGCTGATGGAGTGCTCGACCCCGCCAAGTGTGAATTGAACGGCGTTACTGTGGTCGGCATTCCCCCTCTGGTTGTGGCGGAAGGAGGCATAGAACTCCCAGACGAGCTCTTGATAAGTGGACTCAGCGAGGCAGAGCAGGCGCCGCCATCCATAAGCCCGCACAGCGGCCTCCATCTGCGGCCTGGCGTGAAGGCCATCGAACACCTCAAAATCAAGGTGCAGGTGCTCGGGAATGGGGCGGGTGCGGATAGTCCACAGTGCATGGCGCTGGGTGATGCTCAAATGGTCTAGGTAGTCTTCCATGATCCTGCATAGCACAAGAACAGACAAAAGGGAACACGAGCAAACGGGGTCAATGTTAGTGAAGAGCACACCGGGAGTCCTCATATCGGAAGATATGGACAGTGGACTAGACTCCCGGAGAAAAACAAACATCCCCATCACACAAAAATGCACACAGCCAAATTCACCGGGGGCCCTCAAATCAATCGATTGGGACAGCGGACTAGGCCCCCGGGAAACAATCAACAAATCCAATCCAAATAATTACCAAGCAACCAACCACATCCAAAAATACCCCAAACCCGGAATTAACTCCCACATGCAACGGTAGGCCGAGGGACTGAAATCCCTAGATTGAACAGAGCATGCAAAGAAAACCATCGGCCTACCCAATCAATCGCACATTCAAGCACAATCCAAGTTCTTCACCTAACTCTAGGTAACGATTCTCCAAAAATACGAGAAAAGGGAGGATGAACACACCTGGAGACGCAAGAAGTTACCCGGAGAAAGGTGAAGAAAAGAGCAAAAATCCCCCTAAGTCGCCGGAAAACTCACCGGAGGCTCGCCGGAGAACTCACCGCCGGTGACCCAACCTCGGTCAAACTCACCCAAACCTCTGGGTAATGTGCTCCTCGCCGCCAGGAGCGTGGGGGAGGTCGCGGTTTTTGATTTGGAGGTCGGGGGAGCAAGAAATGGCCGAAAAACCAAAGAGGAGGAGGGGAGAGGCGATTTCCGGCGAGGGGAGAAGGGGGGAGGCGGCTAGGGTTCTGAAAATTGGGAGAAATGAGGGGGGGGGGGGGGGAAGGGGAAAATTCGAATTTATAGGGGGGGAGTAAAACACGGCCGTGTTTTGGCATTGGCCCGCCCGTGTTTTTATGGCCGAGGCCGTGCTCCCCCTCCTTAAAAACACGGGCGGGCTGGGGGCCAAAACACGGCCGTGTTTTGGACCCCCTTCTGCCCGTGCTTTTTAGGCCGCGAGCCATCTGGGTGAAAAAGCAAAACACGGGCGGGCAAGGCCAAGCCCAGAAAGTTGATTTTCCAAATTCCAATTTCAAACCACCCAAACTCATTCGTGCCCCGGCTCGAAAATTTACCCAATGGCACATTAAAAGGCACCGCCAGAGGCACGAAATACATTCCAGACAGACTCCAGACAGACTCTATGACGCAAAAACCGACAAAAATAAAAGAAAATAAAATAACAAAGGGTAGAATTGCAAACCGTGGTGGGGTTGCCTCCCCACAAGCGCTTCTTTACCGTCTTTTAGCTGGACGCCAGTAGAGGAACTAAGGGTCCTCGAGCTTGATCAGCAGCTCTGCGCGCTCGACAGCACCTCCCAAGTACAACTTTAGGAGGTGGCCATTCACCTTGAATGGCTCGGTTTGAGCATTGCTGATCTCCACCGCACCATGCGGGAAAACTTGGGTCACCGTGAAAGGACCCGACCACCTAGAGCGGAGCTTGCCCGGATAGAGTTTCAGGCGTGCATTAAAGAGCAGAACACGATCACCTACCTGAAACTCCTTCGGGCCCCTCAACCTAGCGTCGTGAAGACGTTTGGTGCGCTCTTTATAGAGCAGGGTGTTCTCGTAGGCGTGGTAACGCCACTCCTCCAACTCCAGCAGCTGCAACTTACGTTCTGTACCTGCAACACTCAAATCCATGTTTAGCAGCTTAATGGCCCAGAAGGCCTTGTGCTCTAGCTCTACCGGCAAATGGCACGCCTTCCCATAGACAAGTCTATAGGGAGAAGTGCCAATCGGGTTCTTATAGGCAGTCCTATACGCCCAGAGAGCATCATCGAGCTTGGTGGACCAATCCTTGCGGGACTGATCCACCGTCTTTTCAATTATACGTTTTAACTCCCGGTTCGTCAGCTCGGCCTGCCCATTTGACTGGGGGTGATAGGCCACCGACACCTGGTGCGTAACGCCATAGAGAGAGAGGAGTTTAGTGAATTGCCCCTGAAAATGGGTGCCTCTATCACTAATAATGGTGCGAGGTGTCCCGAACCGGGAGAACAGCTGCTTCAGAAATGAGCAGACCCGTCTTGCATCATTGGTGGGCATGGCTTGAGCTTCTGCCCACCTCGAGACGTAGTCCACTGCAACCAAAATGTACAGATTGCCAAAAGATGGAGGGAATGGGCCCATGAAATCGATACCCCAAACATCAAAAATTTCACAAATAACAGATATATGTTGGGGCATCTCATCCCGGGCAGAAATGTTACCTGACCTTTGGCAGCGGTCGCACTGGCGTGCGAAGGTGTCTGCATCCTTGAAGAGCGAGGGCCAATAGAAGCCCGACTGTAGCACCTTCCGCGCCGTGCGGCTTCCTCCATGATGACCGCCAGTAGGTCCTTCGTGACAGTGAGACAGGATGTCTCCCATCTCATGCTCCATGACACAGCGCCGGATCACGCCATCTGCTCCGATTCTGAAGAGGTAAGGATCCTCCCAGAAGTAGTGCTTCAGATCAGAGAAGAACTTGCGCTTCGCATGAGTAGCCATCCCCTTGGGTAACTGCTTGCCCACCAGATAATTGGCAAAGTCAGAATACCAAGGGGTGACGCTGTCCACCAGGGTCATCGCCAGCAATCGCTCACCCGGGAAGGAGTCGTCGTTCTCTTCCTCGAAGTTGTCCACCGGAGGGGCTTCCAACCGCGAAAGATGATCTGCAGCAACATTCTCGGCTCCCTTCTTGTCCCGGATCTCGATATCAAACTCCTGCAGCAGCAGGATCCAGCGGATGAGCCGAGGCTTGGCATCAGCCTTGCTCATCAGATAACGAATCGCCGAGTGGTCAGTGTAGACCACCACATGAGAGAGCACCAGATAGGGTCGGAACTTGTCAAATGCATACACCACAGCGAGGAGCTCCTTCTCTGTGGTGGTGTAGTTCTCCTGAGCATCGTTCAAGGTCTTCGACGCGTAGTAGATGGGCTGGAAAGTGTTTCTCGCGTCTCTGACCCAGAACTGCTCCGACTGCATAATCACTCGCATCGCACATCAGCTCAAAAGGAAGAGACCAGTCAGGAGTCACCATGATAGGGAGCATGGGTAAGCTTCTCCTTCAGAGTCTCAAATGCAGCTGTGCACTCTGGAGTGAACTGGAATGGCGCATCCTTCTCCAACAGCTTGGTCAACGGCAGGGCAATCTTCGAGAAGTCTTTGATGAAGCGCCTGTAAAAGCCTGCATGACCCAGAAAGCTGCGAATCCCCTTCACAGAAACGGGAGGAGGTAGCTGACTGATCGTCTCAATCTTTGCGCGATCTACCTCAATCCCCTTCTTGGAGATCTTGTGCCCAAGCACGATACCCTTCACGAACCATGAAATGACACTTCTCCCAGCTGAGTGCCAGATTCGTCTCCTCGCACCTCTTCAGAACGAGTTCCAGGTTATGGAGGCAGTGAGTGAAAGAGTCTCCATATACCGAGAAATCATCCATGAAGACTTCCATGATCTCTCCAACCAGTCGGTCAAAGATAGCCAGCATGCATCTCTGGAAGGTCGCCGGTGCGTTACACAGCCCAAATGGAATCCTCCGGTAAGCAAAAGTGCCGAAGGGGCAAGTGAATGTGGTCTTCTCCTGATCCTCCGGTGCAATCGGAATCTGGAAGTACCCAGACATGCCATCCAGGAAGCAATAGAACTCATGGCCCGCCAACCTCTCCAGCATCTGGTCAATGAAAGGTAGGGGGAAATGATCTTTCCTGGTGGCGTCGTTCAGGCGCCGGTAATCGATGCAGACTCTCCAGCCGGTCACAGTCCGCATCGGGATCAACTCCTTCTTCTCGTTCGGGACCACAGTCATCCCGCCTTTCTTCGGGACCACCTGAGTGGGGCTGACCCACTTGCTATCAGATATAGCAAAAATGATCCCTGCATCCATGAGCTTCACGATCTCTGCCCGGACCACTGCCTCCAAGTTAGGAGACAATCTTCTCTGCGGCTGCCTGACTGGCTTAACCTCATCCTCCATCAAGATTCTGTGAGAGCAGAAGGATGGGCTAATGCCTCTGATGTCAGTGATCTTCCATGCCATGGCCCGGGCATACTTCTGCAACAGAGCCACCAGCCTGCTCTTCTGCTCGGGGGTCAGATCCGAGCTAATAATAACCGGGAGCTTATTCCCCTCCCGGAGAAATGCATACTCCAGATGAGATGGGAGGGGTTTAAGCTCCAACTCTGGTGGCTCCTCCAATGATGTAGCGAGCCGGGGCGAGATGGGAATCGGCTTGAATGGCATCTCTCGCCCCTCGCTCGCAGCCTCGTCCAGCTCCGCCAGCTGCTCCGCCAGCTGCACATCCTGTGATGCCTGTTCCCCTAGCAAAAGACAACGCTCAAGGAAATCATCAGTACCCGCACTCGTGATGGCGAGTGCGGTCTCAAAATCAGCAACAACATCACAGTAATCAAGATCATCATGGAGCTGGGGGTGTTTCATATTATCAGAAACAGAGAAGGTGATTTGTTCACCCCCAGCTCTCAAAATCAGCTTTCCATCATTAACATCAATCAACGCCTTGGCGGTGGCGAGAAAAGGTCTACCCAGTATCAATGGCACATCAACATCCTCATTTATATCCAAAATCACAAAATCAACAGGATATGAAAATGGCCCTACTGCGACTATCAAGTCCTCTGCTATACCCCTAGGATGCACAATAGATCTATCAGCAAGCTGGATGCTCATCCTAGTATTACTGGGTTCACCTAGGCCTAGCTTCTTAAACAACGAATATGGCATGACATTAATGCTAGCGCCTAAATCCGCCAAGGACTTCCCTACATGCAAACTACCAATCATGCAAGGGATAGTGAAACTCCCTGGGTCTTTTCGCTTCTCTGGTAGTTTGTTCTGCAGGATGGCAGAACACTCCTCGTTCAGCATCACCGTAGACAGCTCCCCAAGCTTCCTCTTGTTGGTGAGGAGATCCTTCATGAACTTGGCATACTTGGGCATCTTCGATAATGCCTCCACGAAGGGCATGCTAATATTCACCTGCTTCAGCATTGCCATGAATTTGGCAAACTCAGTCTCCAGTCGGTCTTTGTGCAACCGAGTAGGAAAGGGAAGCTGGGGTACATACTCCTTCACCACTGGTTGCGGTGTAGGAGCAGGCACCTCAACCTCCTTCTCCATTTCTTCCTGATTAGCTGGAAGTGCTGAAGCAGGGGTCTCTTTCTCCTCTGCTCGAACAGGTGGATCTGCAGTCACCTTGCCACTCCTGGTTGTGATGGCACTGCAGTTTTCATCCTGGTTCTGCGGGTGAGGAATAGTCTGACCAGGCAAAGTACCTGGAGTCCGCCGAGCAACAGCCTGTGCAACACCACCAAGCTGGGTCTGTATATCTCGCAGCACAGCCTGTGTGTTTCTCTGACCAGCTTCTAGCTCCAAGAACTTGCCAGAAGCTTTCTCCATGAACTGCTCAATGTTAGTGAACTTACTCGCACTGGAGGAGGCCAAAGAACCCACCAGATCTCTCAGTTCCGCCATCGGGTCAACCTGTGCTGGGGCTGCCCCTGCCTGTGGAAATGGTCGTGCCTGCGACTGAGGTGGAACTGGCCCCTGTCTGGGCTGGTAGAGTGGCTGCTGTGGCTGCTGGAATTGCCCCTGTCTGGGCTGGTATGGAGGCCTCTGGAAACCGGGAGGTCCCTGGGGAGCTGGTGGTCTGGGATTCGGCCCAGCCCAAGAAAAGTTAGGATGCTGGCGCCACCCCTCATTATAGGTGTTGCTGTAGGGGTCAAAGCGCCTGGCATTCCCGATGAAATCCACCTGCTCCTGGGGAGTGGACGACTCCCTCATCGCCTGACAGTCCTCCACGGTGTGATGAGAGCTCTCACACCACTGGCAGTGCATCGCCTGCGGCTGTCCGGTACCTGCAATCAAACCAGAACGATCGATAGCTGAAACCAGCTTCGATACCACCTGCACCAAATCAGATGACTGGGTGCCCACAGCATGCACACCCCTTCCAGGTGCTCGCCTCGATCTCCTGGCGGTGCCCCAGTCATAACCATTCTCCGCCATCTCCTCAAAGAGTTGATTCAGCTGTGGCGGGGTTTTGGTCAGCATGTTCCCGCCACAAACCGAATCGATCAGCTGCTTGTCCTCCGGGAAGAGGGCGTGATAGAAAGTGCCCACCTTAAACGCATCATTGAAACCATGGTTGGGACACCTGAGAAAGAGGCTGGTGTACCTCTCCCAAGCATCCCTAATGGTCTCATCCTCATCCTGAGAAAAGTGTGTAATCTGCTTCTGGAGATCAGCTGTCTTGGATGGAGGATGGTAGCGGGTGAGGAACTTGTCCGCCAGGTTGACGAACGTGGTAATGGAGCCCGGAGGGCGAGTGTCTAGCCACTCCTTGGCCTGCCCCTCCAGAGTGAAAGGGAAGTACCTCAGCTGGATGGCATCTGCTGGGACCCCGTTGATCTTGATTCCATCGATGAGCTCGTGGAATCGCCTGAGGTGTGATCGAGGGCACTCTCCCTCCTTACCACGGAACACTACTGAACCGCGCAGCATGGTGATCACGGCGGTGCTCACCTCAAAGTTGTTGGCTGGGACCTGAGGGTGTTGAATAGGTGACCTCATGTCCGCAGCCCTAGCGGTCCAGTAGGATCCCATGGTCTGCTCGTCGGGGATCAGATCGTTGTTCTGATGATCCCCCATCTCGCCTTCTCCTTCTTCTTCTTCTTCTTCTTCTTCTAACTGCAGCTGTGACAGCGCCTCCTCCGCAGCCAGTCGCGCCTTTAGAGCCCGCTTGAAGTTCCTACAAGTTCGTTCAAGCTCCTGGTCTAATGGTAGTAGATCTCTCGACTGGCTACGGGTCATGCACTACCTGCACACAATCAGTAGAAGCAACCCGTGAAGGCACACAGGTGGAAGAGATAAAATGCAGTAAATAAAAGCTAGAGTAACAAATTATCACGTTTCCCCAATAACCTAGAGGGATTCCCCGGCAACGGCGCCAAAAACTTGACACGCCAGAACACAACACCAAACTGCGACCAAGTGCAATCGCAGTCCGGGAATGCAGTAACAGGCAAGTTATATTATCAACCCGGGGTCTAGATCTACTGCTTACTCCGTGATTCTCTATTATCTAGCAAACTAAGTCGAGTGTTTGTTGTTTAAAAGCAAAAGCAGTAAGAAAGCAGGAAATGGTTCGGTTTTCAAAAGCAGTTAAGAGTCACTCGGGATGGAGTCCCCCTAGCCCCTTAGTTAGGTTCAATTGCAATTCCCTGGGTTGATTTACTGTTGATTAGACTGCGGAAGATCCGACAGTAGCTTGGAATCTCTTAAGCTGACCAAGCCCTCTCAGTCTAACTACCCGGCAGACGACTAGTCTTCACCGGGATAGAAAGCTGAGGCTATAAACACAGAACTCCACTACTGGCGTTAAGAACACCAGTACAAAGCAGTAAACTGGCTAACTCTCGTATAGCCAATCTCCTACTATCGAATGAAGAAGCTCTAACAACCTAATCAGATTCTATCTATCTCAGGTTGAAGCAGAAATTGAAACAAGCTGATCAGACTCAAATCAATTCATGAAACATGCGTCATTCGATTAAAATCAAACAATAATATCATCCCAAGTCATTACAATCAAAACCCTAACATCAGGAACTAGGGTTCTTCATACCCAAGTGAGAGAGAGGTTCTACTCCATAGAGAGAGAAAGAAAAACAGAAATCAGAGTAGTCATACTCATAAAGATGAGGAAAATCTGCTCTGGGATGTCAATCTTCACTCCTAGGAACGCAATCCGGGCTTCAATGATGAGAAATCCACTCCAAGATAGCTCCTAGGGTTTGTTCTTCGCTCTTTCTCTCTCTAAAACTCTGTTTTTGCCCAAAAAATCCGATTCCCTCTCTTTGGCTCGAATCTGCCTTCAAAAGGGCATCATTGGCAAAACACGGTCGAGGGCACGGCCGTTTTCTGCCTCAGCCCGCCCGTGTTTTGCCTCAGCCTTAAAAGCACGGCCACGGGCAGCTCGAGAACACGGTCGTGCTCAGCCTGAAACACGGCCGTGTTTCTCCTTTAGCCCGCCCGTGTTTTTTGAGTTGTTCACGCCTCCTTTGGAAGCCTCGGCATAAAAAGCACGGTCGCAGGAACACGGCCGTGTTCTGAGGGCCTCCTGCCCGTGTTTTGGCCTGGCTCGTCCAAACGACCTCCAAACGATCCGAAACTCGTGCTTGGCCTTCCCTTTGACGCCTAGGACCTGAAATAGGGCAAAGTAGCACAACCCGGCGTAAAATAGGCCAAAACACACAACCATGCTCCGCAAATGGATAAGAAATAGGGGTATAAAATCATGTAAATATATCGTTATCAAAAAGCTTTGATGTGAGTTCAAGGTCTTTCCCGCTGCTACGGTCAGGGAAGTTTAGAATTGGAGAGGCAGATGTGGAGAGAGTCTATGGTTTGCCGCGTGGACCGTATGCTGTTAAGCTGGATATGTTCAGTGCAGCCCAGAGGCACAGGTGGGGAATTGAGTTAGGGCTTTCCAATACTAAGAAAGGAAAGGCGTCATTGGCAAACGTTAAACTGGCATTGGAAGAGGAGAGGGACAATAAGAAGTGGAGGGATCTTTTTGTACTGTATGCAATGGAGGCAGTTCTGTGTCCCAGTGGAAATTTGAAGATTAACCTCTCCTATGCTGGTTTTTTGCAAGATGAAATGGTTGCTGACTTCACCCAATATAATTGGTGTAAGCATGTGGCTGACCATTTTAATGACAGTATGGTTGAAGTGGTTCAATCAAAGTCAAAGTTCCCTGGTGACGTTCATCTTCTTTTTGTAAGTGAATAAATATACCCCTTTTCGAATTTTGGTTTACTGTTTCATTTATGGTTTGTTTATTGACGAATGTGGTGTGGTTGAAGATGTTTATGGTTTGTTTAAGAGTTTTAATGGTTTGCTTTTGCCCCCCCCCCTGTGTTATAATGTTTCTGGTATTGTTTTTCATTTATGGTTTGTTTATTGACAAATGTGGTGTGGTTGAAGATGTTTATGGTTTGTTTAAGAATATTTATGGTTTGCTTTACCCCCCTTTGTTATAATGTTTCTGGTATTGTTTATCATTTATGGTTTGTTTATTGACGAATGTGGTGTGGTTGAAGATGTTTATGGTTTGTTTAAGAATATTTATGGTTTGCTTTTGCCCCTCCCCCCTGGTTGTGTGGTGTGTATAATAATCTTTCTGGCACAGTTTGTTTGTGGTTGCTTGACTTCTGTCTGTTTGTATATGTGGCAGATTTCGATTCTTGACCGTGTGAAGAACCCCCCTGAGCTGCCCATACCGACCTGTAGGCATAGGTCGTACAAAGTCGCAAGTGCTGCTTTTCAAGTACTGATGGACGAAGGTCATCTCAATATTGGTCATCGAGATGTAGTGGTGGAAGAAGAAGCAACCTCCAGTCAACCAATGGGACGAGGACGTGTGCTGGGTTCAAAGAGGAAAAGGCCGGTAGATGATCTTGATATGGTGAGGGAAGGGGATCTTCCGAAGCTTCCCCATCTTGACCTCAACTTGGATGGTATTCATTCGGTTGAAGAAGTGAGTGATTTTTTCTGTGTTATTCGTTTTATGTCTTTCTTTAGAGTACTTTCAGTGTGCTTTACAAGTATAGTGGTTTGCATTAGTTTGTTTACGGAATACTTTATTTTATTCATGTGCTGGTTAGTTGTGTTTTCTGTTGTTTGTTCTTTGGCTTGCTTTAGTGTACTTGTGGTTTCTATTAAAAGAATAGTGGTTTGCATTACTTCGTTAAAGGAATATTTTATGGTACTCATCGTTTGGTAGGTGTTTTTCTGTGAGAACTCAAACATATGTGGTTCGTATAAGTGTGTTTTAGGTGTTCATTAAAAGGAATGTGAGATTCTTTAGAAGGTTTATGGTTTGCTTTTGGGCTGTTCAGTAACTTTGGGTTGTTTTCGTGTTTTTGTAGGCATATCAGTTGAAGAATGACATGGAAAGTTATAAGAGGGCTTTGTTGAGGATGGCTGCTCATTACAGTTCGAGCATTGAACAAGTTGATGATCATATAAAGATGCTGGAGGGGCAGCAACCAGAGGATAGTCCTGAAGATAATGTCGATTTCACTGATAGAGTTGATGATGTTTCTGTTGCTAAGGGAACCAATGATGTCGGTCGCAATGCATCTGCTGCCAATGCTGATGATGAGACTGGTGCTAACAGTCCAAAGTCCCCGGGTCTTGATGATTTGTCAATGGAGATGGATAAGGATGGTGCTGGTACTGTTGATGTTGTGTTGCCAGATGTTGGTCACAATGATCCTGCTGGCACTGCTAATGATGATACCTCTCCTAAGGGAGTGTTAGATTCGGAGGGACTTGATGATCATCTTGATAATCTGACAATGGAGATGACACAAAAAAGTGTTGATTCTGAGAATGCTAAGAAGGTGATGGTGATGGACAGCTGTGAGGAAAAGGGACAAGGTGATGATGGAGATGACAATGTTGATGCTGCTAAGTTGGATAACTTGGTTGAGAAGGTCGTAAAGGTATTTTTACTGTTTTGTGTTTGAATATTTGTGGTGTGGATTATACTGTTTTTGGTTTGTTTGTCATGTCTTTTGTAGTTGGTTGTTTTGCATTTGTTAGTGGTGTGGTTTACATATATCTGGTTTTGTTAAACACTTTTGTGGTTTGGTTTCTGTAGTCTGCTATGGGGGATGTTTGTGAAGATGTGATGGTTGATGAGAAAAGGAAAGAAGCTGATTCTGAGAATGCTAAGAAGGTGATGGAGATGGACAGCTGTGAGGAAAAGGGACAAGCTGATGATGGAGATGAAAATGTTGATGGTGTTGATGCTGCTAAGTTGGATAACTTGGTTGAGAAGGTCGTAAAGGTATTTTTACTGTTTTGTGTTTGAATATTTGTGGTGTGGATTATACTGTTTTTGGTTTGTTTGTCATGTCTTTTGTAGTAGTTTGTTTTGCATTTGTTAGTGGTGTGGTTTACATATATCTGGTTTTGTTAAACACTTTTGTGGTTTGGTTTCTGTAGTCTGCTATGGGGGATGTTTGTGAAGATGTGGTGGTTGATGAGAAAAGGAAAGAAGCTGATGCCGGTGAGGTGCTTGAGGGTGGTGATGGTAGTGGAGATTTAACATTGAGTCAGCTAGTTAGGGAGGGAAAGGTAATTTGTTATAGAAAGGTAATTTGTTGTAAGACGTCTGGTTTGCTTTAGGGTTTTAGTGGTGTGCATTATAATACTTCTGGTTTGTTTTAGGGTTTTTGTGGTGTGCATTATAATATGTCTGGTTTGTTTTACTGTGTTTATGTTGTGTTCTACCTTTGTAGCAAAAAGTGCAGGGGATAGTGAAGAACTCTGGACCACTGCCTAATTTTTTGAAGAGACTGATGAAATTATTACAAGTTGCAAGTGGATACCAGATGGTTTGGATTTCTCACAATGTGATTATGTATGTATTTTTTTTAGTCAGATTTGCTACATTGTTTCATGTGTGTTTTTTCTTCATTGTGCTTTTGGAGTACTGACTTGTTTTTGTTCTGCATGCAGTGGATGTTCCCCCACTGTTCTGATGACCACTACAGGATGTATGTAGTGAATCTGAAGAACAAACGGTATGATTATCTTGACAGCCTTTACCCTGACGAACTTGATACCAAGTTTCGTGCTGTTGCGGATATGGTGGTCCGCTATGCCACAGAATACATTCCTGCCTGCAGAGAAGAGCCCTTCAAATTTGAAGAATTCAAGTGGGTTAGAATGCGAGGGGTGAGACAACATGGTGGGGTTGACTGTGGTGTTTTTGCTATGAATTTTGCTGAGTTTTGGGATGGCAAACTGCATCCAGCTATGAGGAAGTGGCAAAAACAAATCAATCAGAGGCGGGATGAGATCACATTAACATTGCTGCTGAACAAGGAGAACAGTGTACTTGAAGAGGTGAAGAAGAAGAGTTTGGAGTTTGATCGCAAGGTGGACTAGCTGATTTTAGCATGCATTTGCAAGAACAGTTTCAGATTTCAGTGTGTTAATATGTGTTTTAGTGTGTTAATGGTGTTGATTAAGAGGTTTTGTGTTCGTCGTGTATGGTGTGTATTATAAGACAAGTGGTTTGTGTTAATACATAAGTGGTTTGGTTAATGAGTGTTCTGGAAAGTTTCCATATGTTTGTGGTTTGGTTTTGTTAAGAGGTTTCGTAGTTTGTTTTCTTTCCTGTATGGTGTGGTTTGTAGTGTTTATGGTTTGGATTAGGTGGTCTGTGGTGTGGATTGTAGAGTTTTTGGGTTGGTTTAGGTGGTATCTGGGTTGTTTACACTTGTTCGGTGTGCATTGTGGTGTTTATGGTTTGGATTAGGTGGTCTGTGGTGTGGATTGTGGGGTTTTTGGGTTGGTTTAGGTGGTATCTGGTTTGTTTAACCTTGTTCGGTGTGCATTGTGGTGTTTATGGTTTGGATTAGGTGGTCTGTGGTGTGGATTGTGGGGTTTTTGGGTTGGTTTAGGTGGTATCTGGTTTGTTTAACCTTGTTCGGTGTGCATTGTGGTGTTTATGGTTTGGATTAGGTGGTCTGTGGTGTGGATTGTGGGGTTTTTGGGTTGGTTTAGGTGGTATCTGGGTTGTATTCAACTGTATATGTGTTGATCAAATATTATCAAAACCTGCAACTGTTCATATTTGTCTCATAGTTGTCATTGAAATCTAAAAGTTTATGACAGATAAAAAAAACACGGATAACAACAAGGAAACTAATCACTCATTGTTGCTTTTGTAACGCTTGTTGGCGGCCTGTTCATCAATTCTTTGCTTTCTAGCCCTCTCCAGCGCTACCTCAAGTCCACCTCTTGGCCTCTTCTTTGATTTCCATGGGTCTTTTCGAGCCTTGAATCCCTTCACATTGGCATATTTGTCATTTGTAGCTGAAGCAGCAGCGCTTTGTGAGGGTGATGTACTGGTGGTTCCATCTGTTGAAAAAGCAATATGCAAGATACTGGTGAACATAAGTAGGGATTAAGCAATTAGTGGATTGGATTAAGATGTTTATGGTTTGCATTAGATCATTAGTGGCTTGGATTAAGCAATTACTGGTGAATATAAGTAGGGATGCTAACAAGATGTGTGAAATTACCAGGTACTGTTTGCTGAGTTTCTTGAGTCTGAAGGCTTTGGAAAGCTAGTTTAGTGAGCTCTGCAATCTTCTCCTTAACCATTGAGAAGACCTTGTCATTCATTGAGACTTTTGTTGCTAGGATAACCATGCTAGCACACAGTTCTTGATACCTCCATGCATAAGTATCTGTTGCAGCACATTCTGTTGTGTTTATTGTGAACTTCTCTCCAGATTTGGCATCTCTCGTCCATCGTGGCAGAATGTATTCCTTAGGGATAGTCAACTGCTCAATATCATCACCATTGAATCCAACCATCTCTATCTGCCTGATTACATGTCTGCACAACCAGCCTGAACTTTCAAACAAACGACATGAGCACTTGTATTTCTTCTCCTCTTTGTTCACTAACACGACTCTTTTGCCGAATCCTCCCAGTTTCTTCACTTCATAAGCTGTCATTCCATCTCTATCCATAGATTCATTCCGGAACACAAAATAAGCAAGGCTTTCTGAATACTCCTCAAGGAAAGAACTGTAGATCTTAGTTGTGTATAATTTTGCGACTTGCTGAACAAGTGGGCTTCTGTCATACCTGTTGGAAGATGACATACAACATACAATCATTCATAAAACATCTTGTCTACATTAATGATTTTATGGTATGTATTGTACTGTTTGTGGTGCGGATTGTGGGATTTATGGGTTATTTTAAGCCGTGTGTGGTGTGGATTGTGGTGTTTATGGGTTGTATTAGGTGGTCTGTGGTGTGGATTGTAGGGTTTTTGGGTTGGTTTAGGTGGTATCTGGGTTGTTTAAGCTTTTGCGGTGTGCATTGTGGTGTTTATGGTTTGGATTAGGTTGTCTGTGGTGTGGATTGTAGGGTTTTTGGGTTGGTTTAGGTGGTATCTGGGTTGTATTCAACTGTTCTGTGGATGCATTCTACAGTATAAAAAGTTCAAATAAAGGAAGTAATACGTACATGTTGTTTGGGACTGTGTTTGCCATTTGATAATCCATGTCCATTTCGTCTGATCTTTTCCGTTCGAGCAACTTGTTGAAGTATGTGAAGAACTCAACTAGGTTGTCATCTGGTTGAAGGTAGTTTCGGAGGTTGCTGTTACAAGACTCACTCAGCTGTGAGCTTCGCATACCAGCTGTGAAGTGGTCCTTAATCCATGCTGAAGACCACTGTTTTCTCACCTTGTAAATTGAATCCAACCAGTTCCTTGGATTGGTGCCTTCTTCTGGATAATATGTGTCTAGCAACCTTGACCAATTGTACTCAAATTCTTCCTCATTTTCTACTCCAAAAGTGACATATTGTAGATCTTCTAGAATGTTTGTGTTTGTGGTGTCGAGATGCTTCATTGCATTCTGCTTGATATGAAAAGTACACAAGCCATGGAATGCTTCAGGAATGACGGATCTAATCCCAGCGGCGATTGCAGCAGCTTGGTCGGTGAATATTGATGTTGGTCGGCTGCCTGACATACATTTCAAGAATGCATCGAACAACCACTTGAATGTAGCGGTTGTTTCATCATATAGGAGAGCAGCCCCGAAGATGCAAAGTGCACGATGGTGGTTGAAGCCAACAAACAAAGCTGTAAATTAAAAATAAAAAAAAGAACAACATAGAATTAAACATTGAAACAAACAAAGGCTGTCTTTTTTTATATATATGGTGTGCTTCAGGACGTTTTTAGTATGGTTTAGGAGGTTTGTGGTATGCATTGCGTAATGTTTGGTTTGGATTCAATTTCGAAATATCAAGAAAATTATCTAGTGCAAGGAATCCTTCTGAATGCAAACCACAAACCTTTTAATGCACACCACAAATCTTATAAAACAGACCACAAACCTCACAAAGCAAACCACAACATTTGCGGAAGCAGACCAGAAACCTATTAATGCAAACCACAAACCTCACAAAGGAAACCACAAACCTCACAAAGCAAACCACAACATTTGCAAAATCCCACCAGAAACCTCCTAATGCATTATGTAATGTTTGGTATGCATTCAACTTCCAAATTTCAAGAAAATTAACTAGTGCAAGGAATACTGACCTAGTGGACGATAATTCTGGTTTGTCCTGTATGTGGTGTCGAAGCTGATCGTATCTCCGAAGCAACTGTAGTCAAACCGCATTCTTGCATTAGCCCAGAATATACTTGCAATATCTTCGTTACTATCTACCTCAATTTCATAGAAGAATGATGGATTTTTGTAAGCTTCATGGCGAAAATGTTCAAGAAGTATAGTTGCTTCGCCTGGTTTCATTGATTTCTGCCTTGTCCCTGTGATATAGTTCTTCAGATCATGAGGGGTAAAAGGTACATTCTCCCTCCCCCCTGAAGTTGTGGTGAACAACTCATATGATTTCCGTAGTGAAACTCCATAATCTGCATGCACTTTTGCGACCATTGCATGCATTTCTGAGATCCCCTTGTTCGACCTCAAGAGATGTTTGAATTTTGGAGGGAGGAGATCATGGTTGTGTTCTGTTATCCACTTGTCCAGCAGCCATTCATCCTTCTCGATATCATATCTGAATTTGATTATAGCTGGGCAGCCAACTCTAGTTTCTGGTACAGCACGTTGATAAGCCTTCACATCTATTGATCCTTTATTCTTGGGATTTGACTTGCTTGTGGTCTTGTATCCTTCTTTGCTGCAGCAATACCTAGCATATCGTGCTGTTTTGGTTGGCTGTCTTTTTGTAGAACGTTTGACAGCTCCCATGTCCCTCACGCTGAAGCCAAGATCGTGAGCATAGTTCTTGTAGAATTGTTTTGCTTCCTCAATGGTTTTGAATGCCAACCCCAAACTAGTGTAGTCTGACTCGGACCTGTTTGATGTCACACCTGTAAGCAATGATGAAAGAAATGAGCACTTGATCATTTCATCTTGCGATAATTTTTGGTAGAAAAGTGAAAAGTGGTTTGGGTTGTAGTTATTCATGATGCTTTTATGACATTTATGGTTTGCATTACAGTGTATGCTTTTTTTTTACAAACAGATTGCGGAATGTAACGATTAACGTTTTAATGGTGTGTATTGAAGGTGTTTTGGTGCGTTTAAGAAGTATTGTGGTTTGTTTTTAAAGTGTTTTGGTTGATTGTCTCTTTTTTTTACTGTGGTTTGTTTTGGGAAGAATGTGGTGTGTTTGGCGATGCTTTTGGTATTGTTTGTGGGATTTTTGTGGGCGGTTTAATCATTTCATCTTGCAATGATTTTTGCTAGAAAAGTGAAAAGTGGTTTGCATTGTAGTTATTCATGATTCTTTTATAACATTTATGGTTTGCATTACAATGTGCTTTTTTTACAAACAGATTGCAGAATGTAACAATTTAGGTTTTAATGGTGTGCATTGGAGGTGTTTTGGTGCGTTTAAGAAGTATTGTGGTTTGTTTCTAAAGTGTTTTGGTTGATAGTCTCTTTTTTTCATGTGGTTTGTTTTGGGACGAATGTGGTGTGTTTGGCGATGCTTTTGGTATCGTTTGTGGGATTTTTGTGGGCAGTTTGATTGGTAGTGCTTATGATATGGTAAATGGCTTGTATAAGCGTGATTGTGGTGCTCATTGTAAGAAAACAGGAAGGATTGAGTTGAGCGTACCTTCTTCTTGTTCATTGTTGCCACTGTTGGTGGAAATAGAGGTTTCCAGCTGATATCCAACTTCTGTTGCATTGTCAGAAGATGTTGCAATTTGCAGGAGTTGTTGAGCATCTACAGAACCAACAGAAACTTCATCTACACGATTCTCGTCCATCGTCAATGTCTTAGCTGCGATCATGAGCTTGCTCAGCCGTCGCCGCCGTTGCTGTAGCTGCTGCGATCAGATCTCGTCGCCGTTGCGTTGCCGCCGTTGCTGTAGCTGCTGCGATCAGATCTCGTCGCCGTTGCTGTAGCTGTTGCGATCAGATCTCGTCGCCGCCGTTGCGTCGCCGCCGTTGCTGTAGCTGCTGCGATCAGATCTCGTCGCCGCCGTTGCTGTAGCAGCTGCGATCAGGATCTCGTCGCCGCCGCGCGTTGCTGTAGCTGCTGCGATCAGGCTCTCGTCGCCGCCGTTGCAGTAGTTGCGTTGCTCCGATGAGGATTCGTCGTCCTCGTTCAGCCTCGGCGCCGCGCGATTGGACAGAGAAAGAAACGGAGAGAGAAACGAGCTGGAAATTTTCAGACAAAAGGAGCTGGAAATTTTCGGACAAAAGGAGCTGCTAATTTTTGGTAGGACAAAAATGCCCTTCCTTTGTATTTTACCCTAGTCAACGCATGAATTTCAAAAGTGTTGGGCCAAATATTGAGGCCCCTGGGCCTTAGGCCCATGATCACCTAAAAGCCCATGGAAAACAATTCTGGCCTGCTGACAGATCCAGGGCGGTTCCCTCCTGGCGTAATAGCGAAACCGCCCGACAAAGAGGTAAAAACCGCCCGACATAAGGGCAAACGGATATCTGTCCTTCCTCGTACGGAGTCTGACAAGGTACGTACCAGCGATAAAGTCGGAGGCGTCTCAGGACGCCCGACAAGTCATTAAATGCTCGTGAACCGACCACAGCTAGTATAAATACCCACGGATGAGCTACATTGATGGTAACTTCTACCAACTCCATTCTCTCTCTTATTTACTTTCTCCTCACTTCTCTCTCTAACTTAAGCATCGGAGGAGGTCCCAGGAACCCCCTGAGGACCTTTCTGCAGGGTTTCGAAGACCGCCCCCGACCATCGAAGCCGCCCAAGGCCAGTGGAGTCTCACAAACCGCTTGGTACATTCCAGGCACAAACATTTTGGCGCCCACCGTGGGGCCCTACTACTTTGTGGCGAACAAGATGGGAGACGATTTCGAAACCCCCCTCAAGGGGATGACCGAAAACAACACCCTTCGAGGCTTATCACCGAGGGTGGAAGATGAGCCCGAGTTGGAAGAGGTGGTCAAGAACCAAGGGATGCAGATTGCAAGCATGCAAGACAGCCTTTCCCAAATTCTTCAACTCCTGAAGACCCGAGACGACCCCGCCGAGGGCTCGAGGGGAAAGGCGCGCGACGAGAAGCTGAAGGGCGCTCTCGTCCTCGACAGCCCTGCTCGGACAGAAGACGGAGGACTAGACGCCGACGACCCGGACCTCAACTTTCTAGAGGAACACCTGCGGTCAACCTTTGGGAAGCACAAGAGCCCGAACGTTCTGCAGAACCCTCTATCGAGAGAACTCTTCAAGACTCCGGTCCCCCCGAACTTCTCCTCTTTAGGACTTCCAACCTATGGTGGGACGTCCGATCCCGCCGACCATCTTTGCGCGTTCATGTTAAAAATGCAACTCATCAACGCGACAGACTCGGATCTGTGTCGTGCGTTCTCGGTTACCTTCAGCGGTCAATGCCGCACTTGGTACACCTCCCTTCCGGAGGGAATTATAGAAAACTTTGAGCAGTTTGCGATGCTCTTCTCCACCAAGTTCGCGTCTCAACGACGTCGCAAACTCACCGTCTCGGCACTCATAGGTTGCCGACAAAGGAAGGAAGAGTCGCTTGCCGAGTTCTACGACCGATGGAACGCGATAGCCTGCGAAATAGACGGTATCTCCCCAGTCGTGGCCGCCGGAAACCTCCGAATCTCGACAACTAGTCTCGAGCTGAAAAGAACATTGATAAAGAAGGAGGCGACCTTGGCGGCCTGGTCTGACTTAGACCAACTGGTACGACGAGCGATCTTGTTGGAGGAGGCGCTAGCCAACGACGACCGAGGTCAGCAAAGCCGCCCCAGAGGAGACGCTTCAGAGCGTGGAGAACCCCGGAGGGGAAGGCGGTCCCCGGACCGAAGGTCGTACCGGAACCGGTACCCCGACCGAGAAGGAAGAAGAGATGTCCTCTCCACCGACAGAGAAAAGGGGAGGGACCGAAGAAAAGGCGGAAGGAGGCACGAGACGTCTTCCGTCCAGGAGCCGCAAGAAGGAAAAAAGTGGTGCGACTGGCACCAAATCACGACCCACGACACCACGGAGTGTAGAGAGTTCAAAGCCACGCTCCGACATCTGGCCCCGGGAGACCTCAGAAGCAAGTTAGAAATGAGGCGGTCCCACAGAGAACACTCGGCAGAGGAGCGGGAGGAGTCCCCAAGTCCCGAGCAGGACAAAACGAGACGCTCGAGGAAAGAAAGATCGAGATCCCGTTCTCGAAACAAGGTCGCCTCCCCGAGGCAATCTTCTCCCTACAGAGCCCCTCGAAATGAAGACGATGGGATGGAGGTCATAACGATTGCAGGAGGCCGGAAGCGCCCAAGAACCGAAGGAGACCGCATCGCACATTGTCTTAACGTGCAACGGAGAGCTCCGACAGAGGTCGCCTTCCTACCGTCTGAGTTAGCCAGCGAAGAAAACTCGGAAGACCCCTTGGTCATTTCTTTTCGAACCGCCAAGTTCAAGGTCACTAGAGCCCTGGTCGACAATGGGAGCTCGGCGGACATACTATTTTACTCCGCGCTCAAAGGGATGAAAAAGAGCGTCCAAGATCTTAACCCTTCCACCACCAGCTTGGTAGGGTTCTCGGGCACCAAAGTCCGGGTCCTTGGCTCGATCACGCTCAAAGTCACCATAGGAGAGGGAGGAATCACCAAGACCAGACCCGTAGAGTTTCACGTGGCGGATTGTCCTTCGGCGTATAACGCCATTCTTGGACGTGGCTTCCTGGCTTCGTTCGAGGCGGTAGCATCCACATGCCACCAGATGCTTAAGTTCCCAAGCGGAGGACAGACCGGACGCGTTCGAGGTAACCTACAAGAAGCTAGAGAGTGCTACCAAGCCACCATTGAACACCTTGAAGTCGATCTGGTTGACACTAGAGGTGACGTCCCGAGACCGGAAGCGGTCGAAGGGGATGTGGCGGTCGTGCTAGACGCAGAGCGGCCAGAGAGAACAGTGCGCATCTCCGCACACCTCGCCCACGAAGAAGCCCAGAAACTACTTGTACTCCTCAGAGAGTTCCAAGACCTCTTCGCATGGGGGCCAGAGGACATGCCCGGAGTTCCCCGAAAGGTCTCCGAGCACCGCCTCTCAGTCAAAGCCAAGGCGCGTCCCATACAACAGCGAAGAAGGCATCTGTCAGTCGAAAAGCAAATGGCACTGGAAGAAGAGGTGCGACGCCTCCTCAAAGCCGGATTCATCAGAGAGGTCAAATACCCCACTTGGCTCTCAAACCCGGTCTTTGTACGCAAGGCTGGAGGCGCTTGGAGGATGTGCATAGATTTCACCAGCCTCAATGCGGCCTGCCCAAAGGACGCATATCCTCTTCCCCGCATCGACCAGCTCATAGACGGGACCTCCAATCACGAAGCCCTCAGCTTCCTGGATATGTTCTCCGGATACCACCAAATCAGAATGGCGGAGGAAGATCAAGAGCTCACCGCTTTCATGACTCCCATGGGCAACTTCTGCTACGTAGTAATGCCCTTCGGACTGAAGAACGCGGGAGCGACCTATCAACGGATGGTGGATGCGGTTTTCAAGGAACAAATGGGGCGTAACGTGGAGGCCTACGTCGACGATGTACTTGTCAAAAGTAAGAAGGCGCCTGACCACCTAGCTGACCTAAGGGAAACGTTCGAAACACTGAGGAAAAAGAATCTAAGGCTCAACCCGCTCAAGTGCGTCTTCGGCGCTGAAGCGGGAAAGTTCCTAGGGTTCATGATCACAAAACGAGGGATAGAAGCCAACCCGAAACAAATCGAGGCCATACGCTCTCTGAAGCCGCCAAAGACCATCAAAGAAATCCAAGCTTTCAACGGGAAAATGGCCGCGCTCGGAAGATTCATCCCGCGGTCCGCCGACAAATGCTCTCCATTCTTCCAAATGCTGAAGAAATCGGCATCAAGGCTCCAATGGGGAGCCGAGTGCGACAAGGCCTTTCAGCTGTTGACAGACCAGCTCAGTCAGCCGCCTGTTCTGAGCGCCCCCATGAGCGGAGAGCGACTCTACCTCTACCTGGCGGTCTCCGAGCAAGCCGTAAGTTCTGTCCTGGTGAGAAGAGCGCAAGACGGCTCCGACCGACCTGTCTACTACGTTAGCAAGGCGCTTCTTCCCGCCGAAACGAGGTACCTGCCCGTCGAAAAGGCGGTCCTCGCGGTCGCCTCTGCGGCAAGAAAGTTACGACCATACTTTCAAGAGCATCCGATCACGGTGCTATCTCACCTCCCGCTCAAAAGCATCATGAGAGGCATGGACGCCTCAGGCCGGTTGACTAAATGGGCAATCGAGCTGAGCGAATACGACATCGAGTATGCACCCAGGCCCGCCATTAAGGGGCAAGTCCTTGCCGACTTCATTGCCGAAGGCTTCTCCCTCGAAACCGCTCCTTCCGAGGAACGCAATTGCATATGGCGTCTGTTCATAGATGGCGCCGCGGGAAAGACCGCCTCAGGGGCAGGGATCGTCATCGAGTCCCCCGAAGGAGTGGTGCACGAAATCTCGCTGAGATTCAGAGAGATCAAGACCAACAACGTCGCTGAGTACGAAGCGCTGATCAATGGGCTTCGGATACTGTCCACCCTAGGTGCCACCGACGTGCAAATATTCTCCGACTCCCTCCTGGTCGTCAAACAGGTTCTGGAAGCGTTCGAGATTAAGGATGAGACGCTAGCGGCATTAGCCATCAAAGTAAGAGATGCCT
Source organism: Linum tenue (assembly GCA_946122785.1). Classification (NCBI taxonomy): domain Eukaryota; kingdom Viridiplantae; phylum Streptophyta; class Magnoliopsida; order Malpighiales; family Linaceae; genus Linum; species Linum tenue. Next base: position 31,928,068 of record CAMGYJ010000005.1, on the reverse strand, counting down.
TGTCTCAGCTGAGTTCGTGGAAACTGGAGCATGTTCGGAGAGAAGATAACCAACACGCCGACGCGCTTTCCAAGCTCGCGACCGCCATGGATTTCGAAGGCGACCGACATGTCACTGTCACCAAAGAAAGTGAACGCACAGAAGAGGTCATGGACATCGAGGAGGCCGCGGACTGGCGAACCCCCATGATCCAATACCTGGAACACGACGTCACCCCACAAAATCCGGTGGAGCGGAAGGCACTCAAACGAAAGGCGGCCCGGTATTCGATGGTAGACGGTCAACTCTTTAAAAGATCATTCTCCGGCGCCTACCTAAAGTGCCTCGGGGTGGAAGAAGCCAAGTGGACCTTGAAGGCAATACACCAAGGAACATGTGCTACGCATGCCGGACCAAGATCGCTTGAAAGAACTGTTCTCTTACAAGGCTACTACTGGCCTACCATCAAGAGGGACGCCTCAGACGTCGTCCTCAAGTGTCATGCATGCCAAGTTCACGCATCCAAGCATCACCAACCGAGCTCCGAGCTGCAGAGCGTGGTGGGACCGTGGCCGTTCGCCAGGTGGGGACTCGACCTCCTGGGACCTTTCCCCACGGCGCCCCTCGGAAAGAAGTACTTAGTGGTCGCCGTCGACTATTTTACCAAGTGGATAGAAGCTGAACCGCTGGAAACCATTACTAGTGCAAGAGTGCAGAAATTTGTGTTCAACAACATCATGATCCGATTCGGAGTCCCTCATTCGATCATCACCGATCATGGGACGCAGTTTGACTGCCGTCCGTTTGAAAATTTCTGTGCAAGAAACCGCATCGTATGCACCATGGCCTCGGTCGCTTATCCGCAGACCAATGGCCAAGCAGAAGCTTCCAACAAGCTGATCCTCCAAGGATTGAAGAGGCGCCTTCGAGAGGCCAAAGGGGCATGGACCGCTGAGCTACCCCATATCCTATGGGCGCATCGCACGACTCACAAGACGGCCACGGGCGAAACCCCATTCGCCCTAACTTACGGCTCTGAAGCGGTCGCCCCAGAAGAAATGAACTTACCTTCCCTCCGAGTTCAAGCGTACGACCAGGAGCGCAATCATGAGAAGCTACTCGCACAGCTAGACATGATCGAATCAAGGCGTGACACGGCCATGGAGCGCATCATGCGCGAAAAGGCAAAGGTCGCCGCGTCCTATAACAAGAACGTGAAACCACGGCCGCTCGAGGAAGGAGACATGGTTCTTAAACGCGACTTCCAGAAGAAGGATGAGCACGGCAAGTTGGCCGCCACATGGGAGGGCCCATTCCTCATTGGAGAAAAGACCGGCCCCAATACGTTCCGCCTCGCAACCATGGGAGGCGACCCAATCTCCAAGACATGGAACGGCATGCACCTACGGAAGTACCACGCGGACACACTCTAGGGTACTGCATGCATCAAGTACAACAATGTATGGGACGCTTCCTAGCTCCCGCTTTTGGATCTTTTTAGTGGGAAGGGCAGTGCCCCCCGTTTGTAACAGTGTATGGGTCGTTATCACACACCCACTTTCCCCTACGTAATACACTGCATCTATTTCGGCCAACGTTTCAGACCTTGATGCTCGAATTACCCAAGTTTAGGTCAAGTAGCTTAAAGTCCCATGAGGCACAAGAAACGGCACGACAAAGCAAAGGAAGGGGCACCACTGCCTCCGCTAAACCACTAAAACCTTTGCCTACGGTAAAACACGGTCTATAGACCACTGCGAATAATGCATAAGATAGCATCAACGCAATAGGAAAAGCCGGCATTGGTTGACCATTGCCTACTTCCTCCGCGAAAACCATTGGCTGGTCATTACCCAAATTTGGCACAAAGACATGGAGAAATAAGCGTTAGGACAAACATAGCCGTGCAAAGGTCAAACCGTCTCCCACGGTCTATCAACGCATGCCCTCCAAAATAACATAAACCTCAGAAGGGGGACTAACCAAACGGCCTCCCCATGTTTCACGAGCAAAAGTTGCTCCAATGCGGTCTCAAGGCAACATAGTCTTCAAAGCAAAAGCCTATGCTGCACCGACACATAGGGTCAACCCGCACCAACACGGATATAACAAATTTAGCAAGAAATAGATAAAGGCCGCTACGAAGCGGCCACATAATCATTTCAACATAGTCACACGAAAGCATTCACGGAGACTAAGGAAATAAAAGTTCGACACACCGAGACCGCGACAACCCCGCATGCAAGAATGTCTTGGGCAAAAGATAAAGGAATGAAGTTACTCTCCTCACTAAACCAGAAACAAAGCGGTCTTAAGCTGCTGGTGAACCTCCTTCTCCAGTATTTCCTTCAAATGTTCGGAGAGCGACCACTTCCCGCCTCCCCGTCATCTTCTTCATCTCCTGCATCATCCTCCGCGGAATCGTCTGCTTCTGAGTTCACGTCGGCTTCAGACCAATGCCCGATCGCATCCCAAACGCGGTCTGTGTCCCACGCCACATCGGGACATTCTTCGCGAATCAGATGGCGAATAGCGGCCACAACATCACCCACGACCCGCTTGTATTTGGCCTTGTCATAGGCCAAGAACTCAGCGGATTGCAAATAAGCAGGGCCAGCCGCAGCCACTTCCGCCTCGCGGTCTTTCAGCAGAGACGCCTTCTCCAGCTTGAGCGCGTCCATCGCCTTCCGCAACACATCTTGCTCCTCGAGCAAAGCCTTCTCAATAGCACTCGATTTTTGCAACTGTTCCGCAAGGCGATCTTTCTCCTCCCGCACGGCCTTGGACGCTTCCTTCTCCTTCGCCAATTCCTGGTCCTTGCGCGCCAGCTGGTCCGCGAAGTCCTTCTCAAACTGAGGCCGCAACTCCTCCATCATCGCGGCCCGACCCTCACCCAGGCTCTTCTTCAGATTTGCAATTTCGACCGCATCATCTTCCACGGTCTTCGATAAGCGGTCATTCATCAGGATGAGTTGGGAAAACCCGATCTGCGCCTGCAAGCAAAGAATAGGATAATCAACTTCGTTACTCGCTAAGGCAGTAAAGCAGGCCACAACTACTTACCCCGAAAAGGAACTGTGATGCGGTCCCGGCCAGGCGGCGGTTACTCTCTGAAGAAGTCGCCGTATACTCGTTTGGCATCTCAAGTTGCTCACAGACCATATGGAGGGCCAACTCGGCGGCTTCAGTATCAACCGCGGCAAGGGCAGGAATTGCTACAGAGCTGGATGCGGTCGACCGCTTCGGGACCGAACCAATCTTCTCACCCGCCTTGGTATAAGAAGAGCCAACTTTAAAACGCTTCCCAGCCGCCTCACGAGGGCCGCACTCCATTACCCTTTTTCCCGCGCCCTTACTCGCAGCAATGGGGGAAGCTCCCACCTCGCCAGACGGTTTACTGGGGGACGGTGCTTGGGTGGCTGCCGACAGGTCAATCACCTTAGCCGCGTCCGACGGAGCCGCACCTCCTGTTCGGGCGGTCCTCCCCGCTTTCTTCTTCCTCGGACGATTGGCGTCCGCCAACTCCTTCAATCCTGGAGAAAGAAAGCATAAGTAAAGCACATGAGAAAAGATAAGCATACAAACACACAAAAACACTACTGACCATAAAAACCGCGGACGAGCTGGTATGCACTGTTAGAACCACTATGCTGCACTCGAAACTGGAAGGCCTCCACTATCCTCGCCACATGATCCCGTACCGATTGAGGAAAAGGACCCGGCCCAGACCAATCACTCTTGGTACCAACCGCATAACCAGTGGGTGGTTGCAAGTCACCCGCATACCATTTCCATGAAGGGCGGGCAAAAAAGTACTCCTTGTACCACGGGGAGTCCAACTTGGGCGCCCCAGAGACGAAGCCCACCGAGTTTTCCCGCCTACCGATCGACCAACAATTGGACGAGTCCCTAATGTTGTAGATCATCCTAAAGGCATCAAAAGAAGGATCTTCTTTGAGGCGTTCACACGCCAAGCGGTACATGATGGAATGAAAGACGATCGTGGGCGAAAGGCGACCCAAGGAACACTGAAGCCGGAGCAGAATCCGCGTCAGAAGATCGTCAAGAGGAAACCGCAGCCCGAGCTTAACATGTTCAACCAAGATGGGGATCCACCCGATAGGACAGGACCCGATACGGCTCCTCGCCGAAGGAACCGCATAAACCCAATCCGAAGGCATCCGCAACGACTTTAGCCGGTATAAGACCTGCCCAGGCTTAAAGGCCGCTACGTGAGGGGGACCTTGTTCGAAAACTTCTTCAGGGATGGGCTCCCCATCCCACATACCCGCATGTCGGAGAACGGTGTATACGGGATCTTTGATCGCAATCGGAGGCGGTCTTGCTTCCCCATTCTCCGAAATTTCCAAGGAGGACGAAGCGTTCGAATGCGTCCCAGACCGCACTCCATCACTATCCCCCTCCTCTGAATCTTCAAGGGAGATGCTATCTAAATCTACCTGATCGAATTCCCTCAGGTTATCCCCAACCGCGGACGAGGTGGCCGCAACCCGAACTGGTACAGGGTGGAGGTTAGCATTCAAATTATCTAAGTCTATGCAATCCCCGACAAGACAATCTCTCAACTCGGATCCATCTCCAACATACAACTCTAATCCTGACAAATCCCACACGCACTCAGACATGCTTCGAACGGGAGAAGAATGAGTCATACCTTGAATACCAGGAGCGGTCTCCGCGACCTTCTTCCCGGCGCCTCGAGAGGTTAAAGTCGCGGCCGAAGATGTAGGCCCTTTCCCGACGACCACCAAGGGGTCGAGACCAGCAACCGGAACGCTCTCTGTCGCCGGGGCATCCTGCCTCGCCTCGCCGGTCGGAGAAGAAGGATTCTCGCCCGACATCTGTCAACGGCGAGCGAGGCCACAATCGATGACGCCGAAAAACCCCAACAGCCGCGGAATCACCCACATACACAGCGAACCAGTTAGCAAGACAACAAGGTCGCAACCCAAGGAAAGAAAAAACTAGTCGGAGACTCACCGAGAATGACAAATATATAGGCGCCGGAGTCAACCACCTCTGAAACTTCCTCTGAAAAGAGAAGGGGGAAGAAGACGAGGGGTTTTTTCACAAATCGGGGGAGGATGACGAGGGGATTTTTCTCAAAATCCTACTTAAATGCGAAAAAGGAAAGAGGGGCGTCCTGACAGGACGTTTTTCACGAAGCCCGAGAACGGAACACCCCCAGAGGTGACGTTCCGTCTGCCGGTGTCAGGTCTCCGCGCCCGAGGATTGACACGTGGCAAGAGCTGGGTTACGAAAGGGAACCGAGGCGGTTCCTACCCCTTAGGCGCTCTCGCGCCATGCTTCTGCGACTAGGGGCAACAGAATAGTCATGCGCTAAGCGTCTCGTAACCGCATATAAGGTACTATGGACCTGGCGGCCCAAAGACACTCAATATTAGCAAGAAAAATCATTTAGCCGCAAAAACCTATCGCTTCTCACGCCTAAGGGGCAAATGTTGGGCCAAATATTGAGGCCCCTGGGCCTTAGGCCCATGATCACCTAAAAGCCCATGGAAAACAATTCTGGCCTGCTGACAGATCCAGGGCGGTTCCCTCCTGGCGTAATAGCGAAACCGCCCGACAAAGAGGTAAAAACCGCCCGACATAAGGGCAAACGGATATCTGTCCTTCCTCGTACGGAGTCTGACAAGGTACGTACCAGCGATAAAGTCGGAGGCGTCTCAGGACGCCCGACAAGTCATTAAATGCTCGTGAACCGACCACAGCTAGTATAAATACCCACGGATGAGCTACATTGATGGTAACTTCTACCAACTCCATTCTCTCTCTTATTTACTTTCTCCTCACTTCTCTCTCTAACTTAAGCATCGGAGGAGGTCCCAGGAACCCCCTGAGGACCTTTCTGCAGGGTTTCGAAGACCGCCCCCGACCATCGAAGCCGCCCAAGGCCAGTGGAGTCTCACAAACCGCTTGGTACATTCCAGGCACAAACAAAAAGTATGCAGAATGGTGGGTTCCTATTGGTCCACATTGTTGTTACTATAACAACAAATATGGTGTTGTCACCATATCCGCTCCCCCTAAGGATATTTTGGCCATTTTAACCCATCGGGTTTATAACCAACTATGAGAAACCCTAATCCGTCTATCCTAATAATCCGCCGGCGCTCACCCTCCCTTCTTTCCTCTCCCATTTTTCTTCGTCTTCTCTCTGGAAAATAACAACGAACAACACATGAAGAACAAATCTGAAAACCATTCTCCCTCTTTCGAATCTACCTTCTTCCCCAACTCTTTCTCGATCCTACTCTTCCCATCTGGAAGAACAAAGAAAACCAAGAAAAATGAAAAAGAAAAAATCGTCTTCTCCCGCGGCTACACATGGAAGTGGCTCGGATCTAGCTAATCCTACCGGGAATACCACGATTCGGGTAAGATCGAGACATGCATCCCTCCTAGAGGTGGCAAATGGATTGGATTGGTGGATTGGATTGGTGGATCCATAGATCAAATGGATTGGATCTAATGGATTGGTGGATTCATGGATTGGATCAAGTGGATTGGTGGATTATCCATGAATCCAAATGACATCCTCAACCAAGGACCAATATGTAAAATGTAAAAAGTTTAGGTACTAAAATGTCACAATGAAAAATTTTAGGTACCAAAACGTAATTTTCCAATGATATTTTTCGTATAAAAAATAAAATTTTAGGTACCAAAATGTAAAAAATAAAAATTATAGGTACTAAACCGTAATTTGCCAATGATCCATGGATCCAATCCATGAATCCACCAATCCAATTGGATATGGATCAAATGGATTGGATTTAAATGGATTGGATTAGGTGGATATTTTTAATGGATTGATGGATTGGATTGGTGGATTGGATTGAAATTGCCACCTCTAATTCCCTCCTTTAGGCTTGATTTCTTTCTTTATTTTAAGATTCTGATCTAGGATTATTTTTTTCGTTTTGGGTTTTGCATGAGCGGAGAACGGAGACGGACAGCAGGTCAACTCGCCGCCTTCAGCCAAAAAGAACGGAGACGGAACCCGAAAGAAAGAAGCAGCCGCAGCCTTCTTGCGAGACCGATCACCAAAGCCGCCGGCGAGCAGGGGTAACCACGAGTGCTCCACCACCTGCAGTGACCTAGGCTAGCCTCCATAGCGAGGCCAGCAACAGACAGGGGCGGTAGTTCAGCCTCAGCGTAGCATTTGCTCGTCACTCTCCGCGTCGTAGCTCCTCCGTGTCGTAGCTCCTCCGGCAACCCAAACCTCTATTTCTAGTTCGTTTAGTCGCATCCCAAGAGGTAAGGATCCCGGCGCTAACCTTCCTTTTCTTCTCGGGTCGAGCTCTATAGCTGATCAAATCATGGTTACGTTTTAGTTCCGACTCGGCGACGGAAGGAACGTGGACGCCGGACGCCGAACCGTCCTCTTCGCACGATCACCTCGACTCCAGGCTTTTGCTTGCATTTGACGGGGGTAAGGAGCTTGAATTCGGTCCCTCTTAGCTTGAACAAATCATTAAATTAAACGAACTCGTGTTCATGAACCGTAGCTTTGACGGCGAGGTTGCGGGGGCTCAACGATGATCAACGATGAAGAATCGACGTCCCAGGATCCTCAAATCCTTCTCTGGGCTAGTGTTAGAGGTAAGGGTTCGAATTCCCAACGTTTAACATGGACCATGTATGGATTTATCGAGTTTTTGCTTGTTTTGCGTTTTAGCAACGGTTCTGCAGTTCTTTGGTGACAGAAATCTGTTCCGTCGCTAAAGGCTACAGGAAATTCCCAGATTAGTCCTTCCAGATTTGAATGAGAATGGTTAGGTCGCTGAACTTCAGTATTTTACTAGAAACGGCCCAAAGTTGTTATTTTATCAAATCGATTTCCTTCATAGACCAAATAATATGAATTTCTAATAATTAGTGATAAATTACTAATTCAAGGCTTGAAACCATGGATACGTATGTACAATGGAGTTTGCGATTGATTGTTAGGTTAATATGTTTTAATTTATAATAGATAAATTATAAATACGCTACTAGTTAGTTAATACGTTATAACGAAATTCTTTATATATATTTTAGAAGTTAGCATAATTTAAATCCTTATTTATCAAGCTTCTTAAAACGGACTTAATGGATAGTAAAATTCAATAATGTTCAAGATATTAGAAAAATTTACAAATCAATTAATAATGGATTAGCAAGCCCTTACCTCGCAATAATTGCGAGGTAGTCCCAAGTCATGGAAGCCGTCGCTAGAACCCAAAAATCCCGCCGATCTGAACTCCAATTTTTCCGCCGTAGGTTTACGGGCGAGTCGACTTTGGTAGCACCATTGTGAGTTGTCAAACGACCTAATCTATTAAGGTGCGTGGTTAAAGGGGGCTAGACTTAATGTTCAAGTTATGTCATGTTACTTTATGCATTCGATTATGTATGTCTTATTGGCTTTCTACGTTTAAGTTTCAAGTTATAATTTCAAATAGACAAGTGCATGTATCACTTTAAGTAACAAGAACACGTTTTAGAAACTCGCCTAACTAGCTATGCATGCGTCCACCTCACTTCTCAGGGTGAGGAAGTCCATGTATGTACCCACTCCTTTTGAAAAGGAGTCCATGTTCACGTTTAGGTACCGGTCGGTCATGGGTGTTACACTTCTTTTGATTTTTTTTAGTAAAAAAAAAACGACTCTGAGTTTCTTTCTTTTTTTCTTCTTTCGTTTTGGTTTTGGTCGGCGGCGAGACCCTGGTGGCGACAACCTTGTCTCAAAATGAAAGGTAATATTTCTAAATTTTATGTTAATCTCTTTTTTATTTAGTAATAAACGAAAACTTGATCTAATTCAAAAACTTATTCTTCTTTCTCGTAGGTTTGGATGAGAAACTGGCTGGGTGAGGTTTCCTAAACCCAATTTATTTAGCATAAATTAAGAAGGATGAATGCACTAAAAGATAATACTATCCTGGGTTTTTGGTTTGTTTGCAGATATGAACTTTAGAGAAACATATATTTTTTGAGTTTTCAATTTTTATTAAACCAAACAACGGTTTAACAAAATCTATCTAAAATCAAAATGACTAAAAAGGCTTAATCCTTTAAGAATCGCAGCCGCTGCTTGCGACTTACTAAATCTAAAGAGGTAGTTTTTACTAATTGTATTATAATAGTTGTTTGCGATGTACTAAATCTAGAAAGTAGTTTTTACTAATTGTATTATGATAACTGGGCTTTCGATTGGCCCGTTCAGAGGCTGTCTCTGCAAATTGCTGTCATTCCTTCTTGAAATGCGAAATCGTTGTATATAAGGCGGCCTAGACAGATTTGGGCCGAAGTGGGCCAAACCCATCAACTTCAGTGGGCTCGAATTGAACTGGATATGCAGACCTGTTGCTAGGCTGGAGTGGACTTCAATTTGGGCCGAGCTCTGGGCTTGAACTGGTTTTCCATTTGGTTCTTTTGCAGATTTGTGGCTGGTTTGACGCCAAGGAGATGGCCTTCAAGCCTAGTTTGGGTTTTCATTTGATTGGAATTGTATTTCGCTTTATTTTTGCATATGTTAGCAATTGCGTTTTAAGGGCACATGGAATATTAATCAAGGTCATTGTCTTTTTTTTTTATCGAGATGTAATCCTTTATGGTGATGTATAATTGACAAAACAAAACATATATTTCTTTTATTCAATGGAGCTCATCTCTTATGTCCTATCCAAATCCAAACGCAAACCTTGAGTAGTCTTCTAACGGTAAACCAAACAACCCAAAAATTAAAGTTACTGTTGCTTTCATCCAATTGAGCCAACTTAAAACTAGACATGGGTAGCTTTGGTCATTGATGCTTTAGATTTACCACTGCGAATCTCAAATAATTTATCTAGAATTGTGTAGGAATGATCTTGGTAATCATTAGCGTCATTGGTAATCCTGATCAATTTGATATTAGAATTAAATAAGACTGAAATTTGGAGTCATTCGTACTTATTGACTAACCACTGCTAATGTCAACCAAATCCTTTAAAGCATTCTGTTTAATTCATCATTGTAATTTTTCCTTTTTTGAGTTCAAGTACAGTTGTTGCCCCGAACAAAATGTGGTGTCTACAAATTGGGCTAGCCGGTTTGCCATGATTTTCGTAATAATCTTGTATACAAACTGACATAAGTTTATTGGCCTGAGCTGTCTCATGTCTTCAACATTATCCACTTTAGGGACTAGAGTAAGGCATGTATGATTGAAGATCCGGAGAAGCCTGCTTGTCTTAAAGAAAGCACTAACAGCCTCAATCATCGACGAAACAATCACAAGCCAGAAAGCCTTAAAGAATTTGCCCGTGAACCCATCCGACCCAGGCGCCTGCTTTGACCCCATAGAGAACACCGTTTACCGAATTTCCTCAGGAAGGACAACAGCCGTAAGACTATCATCACTTCAGCTGTTACTGTGCAGGCGATTGGCAGATTGGCAATTCTGGTCTCCATGTTCAGGACTTGATTTTCCGAGGTAAAGAGGGACTGATAAAAATCAGTGGCAATACCAGCCTTTCCTCCTTCCTCGGTAACCCATTCTCCATTGGCATTACGAAGACCGGACACAAAAATCCTTTTACGAGGAGCCCGCGTGACTGTATGGAAATACAACGTGTTCTTGTCACCTTTCTTTAGCCAGCGGACCCTCGATATTTGTTGCCAATAGACTTCCTCTGTCTCCCATTGTCGAGTCAACTCTGCCTCCGGGACACTAACTTCCTCCCAGTTGATTGGACTAATGCGTTTTATTCGATCAATCTCAGCTTGTAAAGTCCGAATATTTCTGAGAGAATTAGTTGTACCCGCACTACTCCAATCACAGAGTAAATGACGAAGTCTTTTAAGCCTCTCCCAAAGATGATACATGGGTGACCCTGATATGATCCAACTTGGATCAATCTACAAGCTAGAGTTGCTTGATCAAGAAGCAATATCATTCACTAACAAGAAATCTGAAATTTATTTAAGTGTTGATACAGTTGCAGGTAAGCCACTTTGCAAGCTTGGTCGTCACACATGGGTCAATGGAAATTGGGTTTCAAGGGCTTGTTTGAACTATGGGATGCTTCTACATAGGTTGGTAAGCCTGGATGCTCGAGATGAAGCCATAAGGGTCATGTTTGGAGCCTCTCAAAACGCTTTGTCAAAACTGAAATTCTGCCAGAAATTGGCTAAGTGTCAGAACCAGTTTGAGTACCCGACTTTGAAGGCTTGAAGGAAGATGGATGAGAACTGCTCCAAGAGGGCGATACTACATGAAACTAGAGGTTTCCTACTACAACCTAGAGGCATTGGGTGACTGAAATGAAGATTGGAAGCCTTCGAATGAAAGCCTGCAAGATCGTTCGAAGACTAGCTGAAGCTGTCTTGCAAAATCAGCAATCCGTTTCGTTTACGGATTAGGACTTCTTTTAACCTTACTATGTTTGCATTAGAATTATGTGCTTGTTTATGTTTTGGACTTTCGTATTAGTTGTTTAGCTAGCCTAGGTCTATTTAAAGCTTTCAATTACGTTGTAATCATCAGATTTTGTTCAATTGAATACAAACCAGAGTTTGATTCATCTAGCTTTGCTACGTGAGTTGAGAAGAGCAACTTAGGAGAATTCTAGGTTGTTTGAGGAACTTGTATCGATCAATCATCACCTTGATTGTAGCCAGGCAGCGTTTATCTATTTCGGGCCTTTCTCCGCGTGAAGAATTGCACGAAATCGACCACCCCATTCATTAACTTTCACCCTATTTTGCTTGAGTTCGAGAATTGAGTTGAGCTCAATTCGTTGCTGTGCGATTCTGGATACAGAGACCCATCTAAGGCCTCATCAAATGGCAATCAGAGCCTGTTTCACTACCATTGGTTATTATGTTGAGTAATGTTCAGTGGATATTATGATGCAACTTATGAAATGTTAATTGTATAAAAGTCATAAAGAGCTCTACAAAATCGATTGATGAAGCAATGAAAGATTTTATATCTTTGCCAAAGAAGTGAATCAATACACGTTAAAAGCTTTGGTCTCTAGGAGTATGTGCTATGTGGTTAGTAACTTTGTTTTCTTTGCCAACTAACACTTCATTTAAAGTACTTAAACCTGTCGTTTCTTTCTTTCAAGATAAAGTAATTAACATCCTTGTTATTGTAGGCTTTTTGTGTTGAAGGTGTAAGCGGGTTTAGGTCTGTTCTTTCTTTTATAAGTTTTTTTCTCTTGACATTATCGGGCAAAAAAATAACAATTCATTGAAAGTGGCTAACTGGTTGGCTAACTGAAAAGTCCAGCAATGGCTAACATAATTTGTATCAACCCATCCATCGCCCACCCTATATATATACCTCTTACTCATGATTATCAAACCGATGGTATGCCAATCGGTACAAACAGTACAACCAATACCGATTACAAAGCCATTTGGAATACTTCAAGTATGACTTGCATGATCGATTTCCTACCTCTTAACAACTGACATTGTTTTGGTGAATTTAATTAATAAAAACTATATATTTTTCTGTAATTTGAAAGTTAAATAGATGTAGGTTTTAAAGAGATAGTCTTTAAGGTTACGTCTTCGGTGCACTCACTTTTTTGGGTGCATTCAATGCACTAACTTCATAATTGACATTTTGAGCAGGCGATTCATGTCCAGACAATGTTAATCATCACGTATGATATGATGAGCAAGAAAACTCATGAATTGGCACAAAAATTATTCCAAATTTACAATAATATGATGGAATTATGGTTTATGGATTTATGGTTAGGGTTCATGATTTGGGGTTTAGGACAAAAGTTCAAACTTGAAGGTTTAGGGCTTACGGTAATGCATTGATTAGTTGTGATCTTATGCTATACCATCATATTACACTAATCTTGTCAATCAAAATAAAAAATTGATGTCTTAAGAATACTTTTAGAGTTGGTGCATTGAGTGCACCGAAGTAGCCACCTAGTCTTTAAATATAATATGTTATATATACCTAATTTCATTTATTGTCAATAGTTTTCCATTTTCCTAAATAGTTTACTAAAACCAAGATAAACTGAAATAAATCACTTGTATCACTAGTAAGACAATACCATTTGTCAAACCAACATAACTATATAACAGATTTGACAACCTTCACCTTACTTCTTACTCTTAGGGAAAAAAGAGGAGCTTACAGTTCACATTGCAGATCTTTCAATGAAAAACATTCCTCATATACCACCCCCGATCTTTAAGCAAGTCCCTGTTACAGTTCGAAATAAGAAAAGAATACAACTAATCATTCTCTTCCAATTTCCACTGCCATGTATATATGAACTAGCAGTCATTCTTATCTAAAAGACCCCATCCAATTTCAAGGGGCAAAGCCATTGGGAGGTAAAAATGCTCCTATCCTGTCTCTCTAATGCTTTGTAGTTTATATACAACTATTAAACCACCACCAGCTGCATAAAATTGATTCTTTCCAACCCTCAGAATCCCAAAACAAAAACCGCAACTCCCCTTTGCAGTCAGTCACTATAGCTGTACAACGTGAAACTTCAGTCCTGTGCACCTAATCATGTGACTCTCCGGTAGAAAAGAACATAAGCAGCAGCAGACCTGATTTTCTCCTTACTAATCGGCAGAACTCGCTGATCATCAAACTCGTACCAGTTACCATGCCCATGCTGCAAACAATGAAGAGAAAAAAAGAGATGTCAGTTTTTTCCGTGACTCCCCTAAAAATTAGCGATTTCGATTCAAAATAATGAATATAACAAGATACTTACGTCCTATATTCACCCTTATAAAAAAAAAAAACAAGATACTTACGTCGACAAATGCAGTATAATGTCCGCCTCCCATGCCTCCGTAGTGGTTACTTATTGCATACAAGACATAATGTTTGGAATGTTTGCCATCATCGTAGGATAAGTAAGATGAAAGATCGAGCTCGTCAATAGGGAAGTCCACATAAGTTTCAAGCTTGTTCTTGAACCATCGACCGTATGAGAATCTCTTCAAATGAACAATTAAAATTTCAGGCAATCTCCAAAGATCCAGCTTTTTTGTTGCTTGCCTAGGCATCTTGCAATCGGGACAGTCCCTGTAGTAACAAACAGAAAACAATGAAATACTTCCACAAAGATTAACTGGAGCAATAAAATTCGTAAATCGAGATAAACATGTACTAACCACATATCATCTGGTCCTAAAGGCTCTTCTTTCAAGAAGGATTCAAGGCATTTGTATAATGGAACAGATTCCTCAGACCCCTCCATGGGGTTGAAGACTTTTTGCAATGGATTGAGCATCCAACTACCGTACTTTGCTATCATTTGCTCTGACCAGCACACATTCACGGGTATAGTACTATAGCTGAAATCAGAAACTGCAAAGGTATCGTCCATCCTTATCTCTTTATCATCCAGATAGAATCTAAAATCAGGAATGATATGCTGACCATCATCTTCAGTTTCATTATCAGAGTCTTCTGTACATTTTGTAGGGCTCATTGCATATTCCATCCCAGAATCTTCGTTAGAGATAACTCTCTCATCATAATCATCAAGTAAAACTTCAACCTGCTTCAGAAATGGATTGACAAGTGTCATGAACAGGTTGTGAAGGCTGAATCCATCAGAGATATCAGATAATCTCGCAACCAATGGAGTCCCAAATAATGACCAAGGTGATGGTTTCTGAAAGTAAGAAAATCCTTCGGGCCTGAAAGAAAGAAAAGGGGGAAAAAAGAACCAAAGAATCAGGAAACATATCTGCACAATAATCAACACATAATACTACGCAAAGGAAAAATAATGAATTGAACCTCACGTTTTCTCACGTCTATGATCAAACTCAACCAAGGGAGCCTTGGATGATTCACTTTCTTTTGACAAACGATAGGCAACAAGTGTGTCATTATCCCTGATCGAGTCTAATGAGCGAGTTGGATCATCAAATATTTTAAAAATAGTATTATTATATATCTGCATAAGAAACCATAAGTTCGAATTAGTACGATATACACTTCAAACTCTCAGTAATGTGAACATCAAATATGCTACAAAAGCTAAAAACACCTACTAACTGGTTAATGAGCATATGATGGAAAAGATACATATTTCATTTGACAGACTAGGAGTTAGGACAACAGTTGACACTGTTCCCTCACAAAGCATATAGTTCCTAAACAAGAATCCATAAATACAGAGTTTTTGTATAATTATTACAGAGAACGATTGAGTATTATTATCAAATAACAATAAGAGAACTAATTTTGCATGTTTTATACCTAATAATATGCTTGCATCTAACTCATAACAATCCCACAGAACTTCAAAGTCTTCAACATGAAAAGTTATATCCATTATCCATAACATACTACATGAGTGTCGTAAATGACAACGTTAAAGAATGGATATGTTATAGCTTACCTCTGCCAATATGAGAGTCTCGTCATTTCTCAAGGAACATGCACTGCTTAAGGTGTCAATGAGATCCTTTAACCTTCCACACTTCGGGACAGTAACTACAACTGGAGATGGTGTACAAACTCCATCAGCACCCAAGATTGTTAGAGTCATTTTCCGCATTGTTGTTGAAGGCAGGGGCAGAGATAGGTACATAAACGGGTCAAATGTGATAGATGACTTTTTACAAATAGGGCAAACCAAGGTTGAGCGATATTGTCCCTACAATAACAATTTGGAAGAAAATGAACTAATATGGGCAAATCGATTTGTGTAATATCAACTGGCTTTTTGATCGCAGGAAAGACATCACAAGTAGGTACTGACACTTGATTGAAGAATGGCACAAAAAACAACTTTGTGTTTCATGATACATGAACAGTAAACGAATAGTGTAGTGCTTCACTGATGCGGTAAAGCACAAACTCTTGCATAACTGAGGACTTACTTGGGAAATATCGACTATAATTGAGTCATTTCTAGCCATATGATTCTGCCAGCATTCTTCTGCAACCTCAACATCTGGACGACCTTCTGAATCTTTACCCTCTATATATGGCTTGTCTTTTACACGATTCAAATCCTCATGTAATCCATCCAACAAAAATGCAAGAAACTCCTGCATAAATAAGATACAAGTAAGAGAATTTGCAATGACTTAATAATTTAGTACTTGTGCAAAATAAAACAAGGCAACCGTAAATGCAATTGAATCAACCACTAGATGAACCTGAGAATCATGTTGATTATAACCACTAAACTGGGGAGCAAAAGTAGCAAGCCTCTGTTTGAATATTGTTGGAGAAATGGAGCTTGATCCTGGAGTCCATAGTTTCCTTAACAAGTCTCCAAATGCCACCGCAAGCCCACCCTAGATAAAAGGAACGTGTAGAAGAATGAGCGGTGCATAAAAGGTGAAATCAACCAAAAAAGAATAGAGTGAACATGACTTACTTTCATTCCGAGTGGATTTTCCCAATTGATCTCTTTCTTGTAGTCATCAAGGAAATAATCAGTCAGCTTTGAGGTGTGTGCCAAACACTGAATTGCGCTATTCATAAAACAAGTATTCCCAAGATTTTGCATCCCTTTCAGACCCAGGAAAACAACCTGTCTATGACCACTAAAGAAAGCTAGGGAGTTTGTAGAGGTCGGGTAAGTCACTGTCCAATCACTGCTTCCATTCGTTTTAATTGAGCCACTATAGTTGAAAGACGATGAGTTGTTATATCCCACCCTCTCGTCTACTTTACCATCTTGCTCGGCGAGAAACTCTGAAAATCCATGTACTTGTAATTCAAGTGTGATCTGTCAAGATGGCAAGAAAGAGAAATTAGTTATACATGGAGAATGAGAACCGTGACCATTTACGTTACAACTCAAATGTCTCACTGATTAGGGGAAAAATAATCGATCAAGGTATGCCAAGCACTACTAATTTGAATAAGTATGATTGGAAATAGTTGACAAACAGGTACCTCCTTTTCTAATGATTTTCTGAGTAAAGCACTAGGCCTCTTAATCTGATTGTTTATAAGAAGTTGAGTTGTCTGGCCAGAGAAATCCCAAATACTCAACTGCACAAATAATATGCATTACAAAATATCTGTGTAAACCAAAATAACACATCTGAAAAGGTACTAAGAAAATGGCTAACCGGCTCGGACTTGGGAGCAAAAAGAGAACAGGCTCTTCGGTATGAAACGAAGAAATTGTCCTGCAACATTTTGTTACATTAGAAAAAGATATACAAAATAGTGGAAGAGGACTTTGCCATTGCATCACAAAGAAAGTTCGTGCTTCGCTTTCTTTAAAAATTTAACTGACTGCCACACTGGAAAAAACCACATGTGATCAATTACTACTGAATGAGGGTATTGCTATTTAAAAGTAAGAAAAGGATTTATGACCTTTGAATTGATCCTTGCAAATAAAGCATTTGCTCCCCCAGAAACAGAAAGCCTGATCTGTAATGAAAATAGATCTTGATCGTTGTCCTTCGCAAGAGAAGGGTAAGCAACATCCTTCGATATACTTTTCAAATCATTATGCCTGCAAAAATTAAGCAAATCAAGATCAAAATTCTAGAGATCCTTAAGTGTATAGAGTTCCACAAACCAACAAGTTCATCAACTATCACACAGACATACACACACATTCTCTAATATGATTTGCTATAATAGCTCATTTGATAATGTTTTTCCCGTATGTTTACCCATGTTGGAACTAAAAGTTACCTCAAGTACACGAGTTAACCTACAATAAGAACTGAACTTCAAAATATGAAGCAACTAACAGCAGTATCTGACAACACTTGCACCCAACAATCGCAGCCCCACTTAAATACACAAGTCATCAACATACAGAACAAAAGAGAGCAACCTTCACTTACCACTTAAGTGCTCGTAACCACATTGTTTCTGATAACAACGCATACTCCCTGCCTGAAAACCCTTCCTCCACATCATCATTCTCCATGGTTTTGTCACCTCTCTTTAAGTAGAGTTCAATCTCCACATCATCATAGCTCGAAGCAACATTATACGAGACTCCAACATGATTTGACATATGCTGCACCTTCCTCCACCATCTAAAAATGCCCCAAAAGCACCATTACGACAACATCACTAATTGAACACCAATAACATCGTGAACCTGAGTTCTAATTATTTCCTAGCAACTAGCAAAAGAAACTAAATTCAAGGGAAAAATCAAGGCAAGGCAAGGCAAGATACATTTAGCTTCAGAGTTCACAAGCATACAGCAATTCGGCTAATTCGCTGGTTCATGTGGAGAAAAAGAAAGCTATTTGGCTCTCGCCCAAAATTCTCATCTGCCCGCCAAAGTATATTACTCTAATCACTGCCCCTAATTATAGCAAGTCAAGCACAAACGATAAAAATAGAGGTGGGGAAGAGCAAGTTATTTGCAGAAAGGGCACCTGAGAAGGACCAAGTAGAGATTTTCGACCTCATTGGCGTCTTCCTCGTCGTCGTTGAGAAAAATCACATTGTGACACTGGTTACTGGCCGAGGAAGACGAGCCGGAGCTGTGGAGATTGTTGAGACCGAGTTCGAATAAGTTGTTGTTGTCGTCACTGCCGCTGGAGGAAAAGTAATCGTCCCCCATAGATGCACCGGAGTAGGAAGCAGGAGAAGAACGACGCAGGGGGAGAAGGGTTTTAAAGAAGGAGAAACGAGAAAGGAGGGTTTCGAAGAAGCGGGAGAAACGAGCGAGCTTGAACGACAGGAACGGAGAGGGTTTGGTGAAGATCGGCAAACGGTTGAGCTTACCGGAGAGACGAAGGGTCATAGGTAGTCAAGGTCGGAGGCAGAAAAGCAAGCAGGGCTGAGGTAAAATTCATGTCAATAACTGTCTCCGTCCGCAATACTTAGGCCTAGGCCGCGCCCGCGCCCTTTTCTATCTATATATAAATCTACTTAGCAAGTAGTCCTAGTGTGAATCAGTTTCAAATTCCTCCGCTTGATGGGCTACCGGCCCAAGCCCAATAACAAAGAGTTTGAAAACCGAAGTAACTCTTTCCGAAACCCGAAACAACAAGGAGATCGATAAGCGCCGCATCCTCCACTTCTCGCCGCTCCGCCAGCCTCTCGCCGTTTTTTCGGTTTCTCCACAGTTCCGTCTCTTAATTCCTCTCATCCTCTCGCTGCCACTCTCTTGTCGCCTGCGCTGCCGTTATTCAGCTGCTCCCGCCTGATTTCTTACTTTGAGGTAAGATCCGGTTCTCCTTTAATCCGATCGCATTCGCTTAGATTGTGTAAAAGTCGGATTGAAACTTAGTGATAGATTGGCCAAGTGATCTAGTTGCAAGTTTTTAGGGTTAATTGCTTGCTGTTTGTGTTGTTTGCTTCTCGCCGTATCTCTTGTGCTTTCGCTTGCATTGAAGTTTAGATTTTTTTTAGGCTGTTTTTGTTCTCCCTATGTAATAGGGAGAGAAGGGAGCGCTGGGTGATTGTTTAAGGCTGTTTCTGAGACTAAGTAGATATCTTTCTCTGCTCTGTGTGTCTTTGTATATAATTAGTTAATTCCCTTCTTAACTTCTCCTGTAATTGGCAGGAAGTTTGTCTCAGAACGGAGTACAAGGCCTGCATAACACAGGAGATTTGAGGAACTGAATAGTTGCGATGGGGAAAAAGAAATCTGATGATGCTGGGGGTGCCGGGAAGGGTAAGGCAGCCACCAAAGAGGCAGCTACGACGGGGAAGAAAGATAAACTCTCGGTATCCGCCATGTTAGCTAGTATGGATCAGAAACCTGATAATCCCAAGAAAGCACCTTCGTCCAGTAAACCCAAGCCTAAGCCTAAGCAAAAAGCTCAAGCCTACGATGACATTGATCTCCCTCCATCTGATGACGATGATGATGATTATGTCTCAGGCGAGGAGGGAAACCAGATGGATGCTCCCAAGAGATCTAACCAGCAGCAGTTCTTGAAGCCCGTTGAGGCTTCTCTTTCAGAAAAAGAGTTAAAGAAGCGGGAAAGGAAGGAACTCCTTGCCGCTCAAGCTGCTGAGTTGGCAAGGAAGGAGGCTCTCAAGGATGACCATGATGCATTTACTGTTGTCATTGGAAGCCGTGCATCGGTCCTTGCTGGAGAGGAAGAAGGTGATGCCAATGTCAAGGATATTTCAATTGACAACTTTTCAGTGTCGGCACGTGGGAAGGAGCTCTTAAAGAATACGGAAGTTAAGATATCCCATGGAAAGAGATATGGTTTGGTTGGACCGAACGGGATGGGGAAATCTACACTTTTGAAGCTTCTTGCTTGGAGGAAGATACCAGTCCCTAAGAACATTGATGTCCTGCTGGTTGAGCAAGAAGTTGTTGGTGATGATAAATCTGCTCTACAGGCAGTTGTTTCAGCTAACGAGGAACTTGTCAAACTGCGACAAGAAGTGGACACATTGCAGAAATTATCTTCAGTTGGTGATGAAGAGATTGACAATGATGATGGCCAGGATGATGCAGGAGCTAAGCTTGCTGAACTGTACGACAAATTGCAGCTAATGGGATCAGATGCTGCTGAAGCTCAGGCGTCAAAGATTCTAGCTGGACTAGGTTTTACAAAGGATATGCAGGCTCGTGCAACTCAGTCTTTTAGTGGAGGGTGGAGGATGAGGATTTCTCTTGCTCGGGCACTTTTTGTGCAGCCAACTCTATTGTTGCTTGATGAGCCGACAAACCATCTTGATCTTAGGGCTGTCCTATGGCTGGAGGAGTACTTATGCAGATGGAAGAAAACTTTGGTGGTTGTCTCGCACGATCGCGATTTCCTTAACACAGTTTGTAATGAAATCATTCATCTGCATGATCTTAAGCTTCACACATACCGTGGGAACTTTGATGTTTTCGAAAGCGGGTATGAACAAAGGCGGAAAGAGGTTAATAAGAAATTTGAGACTTACGAGAAGCAGATGAAAGCTGCCAAGAAGACTGGGAGTAGGGCTCAGCAGGAGAAGGTCAAAGATCGTGTAAAGTTTGCTGCAAACAAGGATGCATCAAAGAGCCGAGCTAAGGGGAAAGTTGACGATGATGATGTGCCTGCTGAAGCCCCAAGAAAATGGAGGGATTATAGCGTCGAATTCCATTTTCCTGAACCCACTGAGCTCACACCTCCACTTTTGCAGCTTATCGAAGTTAGCTTCAGCTATCCAAATCGGCCTGATTTTAGGCTTTCCAATGTTGATGTGGGTATTGATATGGGAACCCGCGTTGCGATTGTTGGACCCAATGGAGCTGGAAAGTCTACCTTGCTGAACCTGCTTGCTGGCGATTTGGATCCTACTGAGGGGGAAGTACGAAGAAGTCAGAAATTGAGAATTGGAAGGTACTCGCAACACTTTGTGGACCTCCTTACAATGGGTGAAACACCTGTTCAGTATCTTTTGAGACTGCATCCAGAACAAGAAGGGTTTAGCAAACAAGAGGCTGTGCGTGCAAAACTTGGGAAATATGGACTACCCAGCCATAATCATCTTACCCCTATTGCTAAACTATCTGGTGGACAGAAAGCTCGTGTTGTATTTACGTCAATATCCATGTCAAAGCCTCACATTTTGTTATTGGATGAACCCACCAATCATTTGGATATGCAGAGTATTGATGCACTAGCTGATGCTCTAGACGAGTTTACTGGTGGGGTTGTCCTGGTTAGTCATGACTCTAGATTGATCTCCCGAGTATGTGATGATGAAGAAAGGAGTCAAATCTGGGTTGTGGAAGATGGAACCGTGAAGTTTTTCGATGGGACGTTTGAAGAATACAAGGAGGAATTGCAAAAAGAGATTAGAGCCGAGGTTGATGATTGATTTTGCAGCAGGTAAGATCTCATTCTTTTGTTGTTGTGATTTGCATGATGGTATCTTGTGAAGATGCGTTCAGTGATTGAAGCATGCATGAACTTTTTTTGTTTTGCTTTGGTTGAGATATACCCATGTAGCTTATATTGAATATTCTAGGAAGCTACTGTGAATGAACTTTGCTTTCTTGTTCCCGAATAGGATGTGTATCTACTCAGACATCCAGTCACTGAAAAATATGTTCTTTCTTTTATTTTGCTTAGTAACGTGTTTTTATTTATACTTGCCGTCTGAGAAACTAAGATGCATTTGTAGAGTAATGCGTTGGGTACAAGACGGCTGTTGGTTACCTTTCAACTATGAGCAGCCTTCAGCAGCTGCTTCATCCATGTACATTGCATGTCTATGCACTGGAGAAGAGGAGCGTTTTTCCCCTATACGGAGTGGAGAACATATATATATGCTGAGAGCATACCATCTGTTCAAACTAGCGAGAACAAAGAGCTACTTCGCTTTCTTGTATACTCAGCAATTTTTCAGTCCAATCTTACTGGTAATAAGGAAAGACATAACTGGTGGCTGATATGTATTGTGGTTCGGTTTCTTGACGAGTTGTTTTTCTTTTCTTTTCTGTTTAGCTTGGTTTTGTACGATTTGAATGAATAAGTGAAAGTCCATTATTCTTATACTGAATCGCCAAATATCGCCCTTAAAATTGCTAACGGTCGCGCTAACTCTAATGATAAATGACTTATATACTCCCAATAAAATTTTAAAGGGTAAATGACACATTTGGTCACTAAGATTATTAAATTGTGTCATGTTTAGTCACTAGAAAAAATTAATATCAATTTTGGTCACTCGAATTACCAAAACTGGTCAAATTTAGTCACTCTCCCGTCAGTTTCCGTCCAACTCCATTAATGTAGTTGGACGGAAACTTTTGGGAGAGTGACTAAATGTGACATGTTTTAGTAATACGAGTGACTAAATGTGACATTTTTCAATAATTCGAGTGACTGGAGTTGGACAGAGGCTACAGAAGAGTGACCAAATGTGACCTGTGTCAGTAATTCGAATGACCAAAATTGATATTAAATTTTTCTAGTGACTAATATGACACGATTTAGTAATCTCAGTGACCAAATGTGTCATTTACCCAAATTTTAAAATTTAAACAAACCAAACAATCCCTAACCCCTCAAACTGAACCTCTCATCTGCCTTCTTCGCGAATCCCTCTCGACGCACCAGTTCGTTGGCGTCTTTTCCGCCGTCGTCGTCGCCCGTTCTCTAACGAAATTTCCAAAAAAACGCTCAACCTAAGGCAAGTTACGGTTGGTCCATGGTGCAACCGCAAGTAAGCTGCGGTTGGTCCATGGTGCAACCGCAAGTAAGCTGCGGTTGGCCCATGGTGCAACCACAAATGAGCTACGGTTCCCTTTTTTTGTTTTTTTTTTCAATTTTTTGAGTGAACTTTACCGATTCAGAGTCGCTAGTCATACTCCAGACATCATATCGACGATTCCAACTCTAGAATGACGATGATGAATTCTCTCTTTTGAATAATGTTTTATTTTCTTTACTAAGTTGTGTTTGTTTGCTAAAGGAAGAGTAAAGAAGCTAAAAGGTTAAATTTGTAACTTTGATGTTTTTTAGGGCGACATTTAGCAATTTTAAGGGCGACCTTTAGCAACTCCCTCGAGTTTTTCCCCCCAAAGTACACACCTCATTAAAAAAAATTCCAAATATACACATTTTATAATAGGGTAAATACCACATTTGGTCACTGTTGATTACTAAATCATGTCATGTTTAGTCACTAGAAAAAATTAATATTAATTTTGATCACTCGAATTAGTGAAACATGTCACATTTAGTCACTCTACCGTTAGTTTCCGTCTAATTCCATTAACGGAGTTGGACAGAGGCTAACGGATAGTGACTAAATGTGACATGTTTCACTAATTCAAGTGAAATTCATAAAAAAAAAATGATAATGCCAGTGACCCGAATTGGACGTAGGCTAACGGGAGAGTGACTAAATGTGACCTGTTTTAGTAATCCGAGTGACCAAAATTTATATTAATTTTTTCTAGTGAATAAACATAACACGATTTAGTAATCCCAGTGATCAAATGTGGCACTTACCCTGTAAAATATATTTTTAATCTATACATATTTGGGCTTCATTGTTGCCGTTGGAAGCGGTGAACGCCTAACCTAGGCCAAAACTTCGACGAACGTAAAATTGCGAACTTTTTTTGATTCCGCATAATTTTTTAGATCTAGCAAGCTGAAAACAACTAGTAATATTTTCTGAATGTATATGAATTTGTGAAAAGTAAAGCTAAAGTTATTCCCCAAACCCCTTTCATCCAAAAATATTTCATATTTTGAAAATTTCTTCCCATTAGAAGTTGTGGTCCTTTAAACGTTATGCAAAATCAAAAAAAAAATTGTGACGTTTTATGGTCTTCTAAAGTTTGGCGAAATCTAAAAATTGCTTGTTTGCGAGAGCAAACGACATTTTTTCGGGACAAAGGCAGGATCCAACCGCCGTTTGAGACTTGCAAGATCTCGAAAAATTATGCAAAAATTAAATCGCTACGATCAGAAAATTGAGCGCAAAGTTACGTTCATTCAAAATTTTGGCCTAAGTTAGGCGTTCACTGCTTTTGATGGCCTCGGTGAATCAATCACAGCTTTTGACGGCAGCGGTGAAGTTGTTCACTGCTTCTGACGACCACAATGAAGCCCAAACATATATAGATTGGGAATATTTCATAAAATGTGTGTATTTTGAGAATATTTTTTAAGGTGTATAATTTGGGAAAAAATCCGATCAAACTCAGCCATGTTTGGGGAAAGTTTCTACTAAGTTTCGCTCTGAGCATTTTATCGTGGTCTTCACAATGGTTAATCACTAAAGGAGTCGTTTGATCGTCGGGGCTATCACTTTTTCTAGATATAATTTTCGATGAAGATCCATTCATGCGTGGAACAGTTGATACGGAAGAAACAAATTGTTGCAGGAACTTTGGACAATGTTGAAGTATATCCCAACAAATTTGTTCAACTTGAAAGGCTTTCTGGCGTCTGCTTTATATATATATATATATATATATATATATATATTTTGCTCGTTCAACCTAGACAACTAATTTAAATATATTATTAAGTATGAAAAAATTTATTAATTAACAAATTAAATGCACAATAATAATTATTAGAACTAACCACATCACTAAGGTTTGCTCCGCTCATTGGTGTCGCGCTTGCTCTCCTCGATATTGAAAGCCCCAGTTATGACGTGAAATTTGACATCCTTTCGAAGCAAATACTACCCCAACTTGCCTTCAAAATTCATTCAACGATTGAACATGGCCGAAGGAACCATCCATAGAAATTTCTATCCATGCCTTGCACAAAACTTCATCTTCGGACTCACTCCAATTCGGCGAGCGATTACTTTGAGACCTGATCAAGAGTTTGGGAGGAAGATAAGTTTTTTTTTTTTGGATGGATGGGGAGAAGATGAATATGACAATTGGTGAGAGTTGAGAGAAAAAAATTTTGAAGTGATGAAGTAGAAGTGAAGAAATGAGTTGTTTATAGAGTAAGTTGAAAAAATAGTTGTTGGGGGCTAAAAGAGTCGTTGGGGCTGAAAGAGCCATTGGGGTTTATATGTAATTTTTTTAGGTTACAACGAGCTTGAACGAGCGACGGACACTTGGGGGCACTGCGCCACAAGCGCGAGAAGGCTTGGCTCCACCCTCGCGCATGTGGCCCTGTCTCCCCTCTGGCACGTCTGTTGGCCAACTACTGGTGGTTCCTTAGATTTTGGACCTGTTTGTTTTGTAGTTTACGAATTTTTGGACCTAATGGATCTATGGACTATTTCGAATCCCATTAGAGAGACTTGAGTCCAATTTTTTAGAATTATGGAACACCATTGGAGATGACCTAATGGGTTGTTTGGATGAAACATTTTCAAAATGAGATAATTTGAACTAGATGAAGAAATTTGCCAACTGAATAGTTTGGAACGGGACGTGAGATGTGGAAATGTGGACGAGTCGTTTTGGATAAGTACCAATTATTTACCCTCGTCTTCTCAAAGTTTCTCATCCTTATTTTGCTGGAAAATTTTCATCCTGTTTTTGGGGTTTTATTTCTATATAGTTCTCAGGTAATCCCCTCGAGTTCATCATCCACAAAATTGTAATCAAATCCTTTGTTATTCACCATATCCACTCACATGCAATCAGTTTCTCTAGTGACCTAGACAGTTTGAGCGGCGGAGAAAGCGGAAACAAATGGCTTTACTCTCGTTTTTTGCAAATTCCTCAAACATGTTTATGTGAAGCTTCTATCTTTCTGGGTTTGCTTTTTGTACAGTTGGAGATCCACATGGATAAACGGAAGAAGTCAAAAACCAAATTGAAACGTCTATAAAAAAAGATGTTTGCACATATCCAAAACAAAATTGAAAATAAATGAGAAATCGAGAGAAGCTAGAACCGGCGCTAATGAGAAGAAATGTAATGTTAAGATAACACGAATTTTGCGCTCCACTTCAGAAGTCTGGAAAGTCAGCTCAACGGCGTTGGAGAAACCCCTTTCCTCCTCTCCTTGTCGATGAGTCATCTCTTCAAGATGTGCATCATGCTTGGAGACTCGCCCGTCAACAAAAAGATGTTGCGACGATGCAAGGAGAATCTCTCTGTGAATCTCTCCGCTCTGCATCGTCTCCAAGGAAGAAGAAGGAATATGATGATGAAGAGAAGTGAGGATTGACACCCAATATTGATACCCAATACCTATCCGACAAATTCGATTTAGGTCTCGTCATCGAAGCCTAGATACCGAGAAAAATGGAAGATAAGAGACGATTTTCTTAAGCATCGTTGGCAATCGTTTGCAGAGAAACACAGTAAAGAGAAAAGGTGAAGATGAAGGGTCCTGTTGAAGAATAAAGAGACGGCAAGGAGAAAAGTAGCGAGGGCAACAGTTAAATAGGGAGGGACAAAAAATGCATCGGTGCAAATTGTCTGCCCCCACCCAGTTATTTTCAATGGACCCCTAACGAGACAATTAGAATATCTCCTACCTAAAATGTTTCGTTTCCTTTTTGTGGTGCCCAATGAGACAATTGGGCCAAATTTTCTCATTATAAAGACTCATCCAAACGACCCCTAGGTTCTTTTTAAGTTAATATTAGCGTTTGTTGCATACAAATTCATGTTAGCATTTGAACTAATCCAAATGTCCCGGGACTGAAAATAGAGATGACAATTATCCACTTGTGGGTATTGTTATCGAAATCTAAGTAAATACATTGATTATGGGTAGGGTATGGCTGAAGTATATATGGGGTTTGTGATTTTGTATATGAGTTTGGGTAAGGTATGAATATTGCTTTCATACACTAAATGGGTGTGAGCTAGATATGGATACCCATGTACTTGAGTTTGTTTTAACTACACATACAAGAATTTGACATATTTGTAAAACTTATAGATTCTAGGTATAAAAATGTAATACTATAAAGTTGTAGGTGCTAAAATGTAATTTTCCTTCAATATTTTAGAGACTTATATGCAAAAAAATAAATTAGCTACTAAATCTATAAATCTATTAAGTTTACGTACCAAACTGTAATTTGCATATAGTTAAGGGTACAAACCCAAATCTATGGATTAAAAATATAGTCTATCCCACATAAATGGGTATGGCCATATGGGGTATAAACCCATCAAAGCCTACCAATTTATCATATTTTTGAATTTCATACCCAATCCAATTGATGGATAGTAAAATACTTATGGGTTTGGGAAAAATTTTCATTGATAACTTGGAACAGAAAGGATGCATTTATGATGTACTTACTATTTTATTGCGGCTATTGTAAATTCAACGACTAAATATCACCCTAATTTTAGTATAAGAGTGTATAATGGTTTGATTTGTAGAGAATCAAATTGACTTATGGATCGCCCCATACCGGATAGAATATAATATAGTTTAATAGTTGGTTCTTAACCCATGCACTTTATAAATATCAAAGAAAGAGAGCAGAATTGAAAATCAAAACAGACCAAACTGGTACATTCGGTCCAATTTTTTGTCCTAATAATTTTTTACTATTTAATCTCGTTTCACATGATTTGGTCTGGATTGTTGCACACCTATTGCTCTAACTTAAAAGTTGGAAATTCATCATACAGAGATATTCTTAATTGAAGAAAAAAATGAGAGAGAATGCTCTCTCCTCTCTCCTCACTTTTCTCCATCTCTACTCTTCTTTGGGATTTCTATGGCATAAACCAGGGAGATTACGGCACCACATGGTTAGATGGCAGGTTTCCATCACCAAGATAACGGATCAAAAAAGTTGGAAGTGGATTAAAGGCAAGGGTGATCTATTGAAGAGGTGGTTTTGAAATTGGAAACCTAAGAGCAAAACGGAGCTCAAAATTTTGTGTGAATTAGCGAGATTTAGTCGTCATTGGGAGTTATCTCAAGACCGAGGATTTCTCTTGAGATATACTCAAATTTGAGTGTAAGACGCAATTTCCTTCTTCTCGTCGGTTCGCTGACGTCCTGACCAAAAATGTGAAGAAAGAAAGATCCCGTCTCTCTCAAGCTATTAGAACGAAGACGTTCCAACACTCTATCCTCACATCAGCACACGACACCGTATTCCCTGCAATCGACACCATCCAAGTAAATCGTCCTTCCAAGTCTTCTCCTAAAGATTAGAGTCATCGTGCTGCTCAAACCTAGCCTCCCATCTAAAAGAAGCGGCATCAAAACTCCAAAGCTTTCTCGTTGATCCTCCACAGACTTCACCGACTGCACAGAAGGTCATGATGATTCCCAGAAGCGCGTCGATGCATACAGCAACAGTCATCTTCTCCATTCCAGTATAAATACTCTCCTTGATCCTTCAATTAATCTTGGCAGTATGTAGAGAGACAAATAGCAGAGTTGTTCATCTACTTTGGGTCCATGATTATGTCTCTTCAAGTAGCTTAATTCACAGTGTGTTAGCTGGGTGAATTAAGCTTGGGAAGTGGGCTGTATTTCTAATAGTTTCAAAGTGCCAACCTAGTTTGGCATGGATTAGGGATTTCGTGTAAAACTTACTGATTGTAATTTTCTTATCAAGTCAATAAATTATCTTTTCTTTACAGTCAGTTTGAGAGAAAGAGAGAATCATCGGTCTGTCTTAGCAAATTGCTTCCTTCCTTGGAGTCAACAATTGGTATCAGAGCTGGGTCTTTGAAGGATTAAAATTCGCCAAAGACGATCAAGAAAATGGTAGGAGCATTACCCGCCTCTGGATCTTACTTAGAAACACCAATCAGCCATGGTTTGATGGCACAGATTACACCGTGTGGAAGAAGAGGATGAGAATCTATATTCGAGGTGTTGATGGCGGGTTATTGGCTATTGTCAAAACGGGGCCAATCCCCATGGATGACGAGGAAGAGGAAAAATGGGAAGATGATCAAAAGTTGTCCTCCCAGCAGGATTCAAGGGCAATGCACATCTTATTCTCTGCGCTCAGTCCAGAAGAAAGAAGCCAAGTAGCACAGTGTGAGACAACCAAGGAGATTTGGGAATCTCTTAAACCACCCACAAAGGTACGTCAGAAGTAAAAGAGAGTAGGATAGATGTTCTGCTTAATGAATATGAATCATTTGAGATGTGTTCAGGTGAATCTATCACAAGTATGTATAAGAGGTTTAATGATTTGATAAACAGATTAAAAGGGTTTGGAAAAACTTTTGCTACTAAGGATCTTGTTAGAAAAATCTTACAAAGCCTCCCTAGAGAATGGCTACCTAAACGAACTGCTATAGAAGAGGCAAAGGATCTGAATATTTTGTCAATTGAAAGATTAGTTGGATCCCTACTTAGTCATGAGGAGGTAATAGTTCAGATGAACAAAGAGGATAACAGACGAAAGAAGGTCATAGCGTTTAAAGCACAAGACTATGAAAGTGAATCTGAATATGAAATAGGAGAAGAGTTTGAAAGAGAATTCGCCATGATTAGTAGGAAATTTCATAGAATGCTAAAAATGAAAAGGGACTTTGAAGACAGGAGGAATCATGGTAATTCGAGACAGTTCAACAATCGTTCCTATGAGACTAGAAGAAACAAAGAAAGTCTAGAAAAAACTTTTAATCGATACCCTGATAGAATTACAGGAAACAGTGCTCAAAATGATAAGAACTCCTATAGAAAAATAGAAAAACCTACTGAAGAGCGAGAAAGGTTTAACCAGGAAGTCAAGGAAGACCATAGGTCTTCCAGTGAAAAGGATTTAACCATTTGCTTTAAGTGTGGAAAGTCAGGTCACATGAGGTCTAGATGCCCATTGAATTTAAAGAAGCAAGAGAAGGCAATGGCAGCTTCCTGGAGTGATTACAGCTCTGAGGAAGATGTGGAAACAAGGAATCTTTCTTACATGGCATTTGCAACCAAAGACGACGGTGAATCAACCTCACTATGCAGTGATCATATACTTCCTTCAAGCTATCAGGTAATCTCTGACTCAGATTCTGAAAAGTGTGAATATCCTGAATCAAAATCTGATTTCTTGCATGCCTTAAAGAATCTCCAAGAGGAGTGCAATAGACTCAGAAGTAGGTATTGTTTGCTAATGACTGAAAATCATGCTATGACCAAAGAACTGAGTGTCTTAAAAAGAACCATTTCAGTTCAGCATGAAAGTGAAAATAAACTTAAAAAACAAATCTTTGAAATAATTGATGAGAATCATAAGCTAAAGCAAGAGCTTTACAATAAGCATCCAGTCAATTCTAGGAATCCTATTTCCAGAACTAGAACACTTTCACCCAACATGCTACATAGAAAAGACTTTGGATCTCCTAACAACAATAAAGTAAAGTATCATAAAAGAGATAGAGATTACACTGTAATATATGTTTGCTCTTATTGTAATCGTAAAGGTCATTTAGCAAAGTTTTGTTATGATTTACAAAAACCAAGAGAACCTGTTGTATCCAAGACATTTTGGGTACCAAAATGTACGAATCTGTGACTGATTGCAGAAACTGGGAGAAAAGGAAAACACTTGGTACTTGGACAGTGGGTGCTCCTACCACATGACAGGTAGAAAAGAATTATTTTCTTCATTAAAATATAAAAAGGGAGGTAAGTTCATGTTTGGAGATGATAGAGTAGGCAAAATTATAGGGAATGGGACTAATGGTAAGAGTCCTCTTCCAGTTATCAAAGATGTATTGCTTGTTGAAGGTTTAAAACATAACCTTCTTTCCATCAGTCAACTTTGATGTGCTGAAAACAGGGTCATTTTCGAAGGATCTTCATGTCAAATCTCTAGAATTTGTGATAACAAATTGTTGTTTAGTGGTATAAAGAAAATTAATATGTATGTGGTTAATCTAAATAACTTAGATACTTTTAATGAAATTTGCTTTCATGCTGCTTCAAATGAACTGGAACTTCTTTGGCATAGCAAGCTAGAACATATAAGCCTGCCTAAATTATCTAAACTGTCTAAATTAGAATCCGTACGAGGTATTCATGTGTTAAAAGATAATTCAACCTTTTTCTGTGATGCTTGTGCAAGTGGTAAGCTAACCAAGAAAAGTTTCAAGTTGAAGAAGGACATAACTACCTCTCAGGTGTATGAACTAATACATATGGATTTGTTCGGGCCAACGAATGTGGTAAGTCTCGGAGGTAAATCCTATGCCTTGGTACTTGTTGATGATTTCTCTCGTTTTACCTGGGTGTATCTTGTGGCTTCAAAAGATGAAGCATTTGCAATGTTCAAAACTTTTTTATCAAAAGTATTAAATGAGTCAGAAACTGGAATCAAGTCAATAAGGAGTAATAATGGAGGTGAGTTTATGTCGGAACAATTCAGTGCCTTATGCAAAGGCATAAATCATACTTTCTGTGCACCTAGAACACCACAACAGAATGGTGTTGTAGAAAGAAAAAATAGAACTATAATAGAAACAGCTAGGACCTTGTTATTAGAATATGGTTCTCCTAAGTTTCTATGGGGTGAAGCTGTCATGACAGTTGTTTACGTAATAAATCGTGTACTAATTAGAAAAAATTTAGGAAAGACTCCATATGAACTTCTAAAACATATAAATCCTAATCTCAGTTACTTTCATCCTTTTGGGTGTAAGTGCTACATACTAAACATCAGAGATTATCTGTATAAATTTGATGCTAAAGCAGAGAGAGCAATCTTTCTTGGTTATTCCATAAGGGGACAATCCTATAAAGTGTATAATCTGAGAACAAGAAGAGTAGAAGAGTCTGTCTTTGTAAAATTTGATGAATCTGCCTGTTCTGAGAAAGTTGATGTAGAGAACATAGAATTTCTATTTCCCTCGTCAATTGAGAAAGAAGAGAAGCTAGAAGATCATGAAGCTAGTGTAAAAGAAGATAAAGCCACTGCAGATAAGCAAGTCATTCAACCAGAAGAAAGAATGGCGCCTGCTCACATACAAAAACGGCATCCTGCATGCCAAATTATTGGGGATCTAAACGAGGGAATCCACACACGAGGTAAGTATTGTCCAGGTCAGTATGCCTTTGTCTCTCTTCTTGAACCAAAGAACTATAAGGAAGCTTTAACTGATGATGAGTGGTTGCATGCAATGCAAGATGAACTTGTGCAATTTGCTAGACTGCATGTTTGGGAATTAGTACCCAGACCTTTTAACAAGCTAATTATAGGAACAAAGTGGGTTTTCAGAAATAAAACAAACGAACTTGGAGAAATAACAAAACACAAAGCTAGGTTAGTTGCTCAAGGATATTTACAAGAAGAGGGAACAGATTTTGAAGACTCATTCGCCCTTGTTGCTCGAATTGAGTCTATCAGAATGTTGTGTGCCTATGCCTGCTATATGAAGATCCCTTTATTTCAAATGGATGTTAAAAGCGCTTTTCTAAATGGCGAGATTAAAGAAGAAGTGTATGTGAGTCAGGCCCCTGGTTTTATAGATCATGAACTTCCTAATCATGTTTATAAATTGTTAAAAGCACTGTATGGTCTAAAGCACGCTCCTAGAGCTTGGTATGAAAAACTAACCTCTTTCCTAAAAACTGAAGGATTTGCTCAAGGAAATGTGGACAAAAAACTTTTCATTAAGAAATAAAATGAAGATACACTAGTTGTACAGATATATGTCGATGACATCATATTCGGCTCAACCAGTCCAACTATGTGTACAGGTTTCTGTGAATTAATGAAATCTAAATTTGAAATGAGTATGATGGGAGAACTATCACACTTCCTAGGGGTGTTCAAACGGTTTGGTTACCGTGGTAACCGTTTTAACCGGTACTATTTGGATAATTTGGTTTGGTTAATTTGGATGATTGGTTTGGTTTGGTTAAAGTTCTTAGCTTGTTTGGTTTAGGTGGTTTGGTTTGGTTTCAGACACTCCTAACCAGTCAAACCAAATTAACCAGTTAAGTAATTAGTCATATATCTAACATATATTATATACACATACTTAATACTTTGCATAACCACTCAAGAGTTAACGTTCATCCCTTTTAGACTCATAAAATATAAAGCTCAATATTGCTCATGTAGTGTATATTTGTATAGTGTAGACCACAACATATGGATGCCTAATTTAGATAAATTTCATACATTATGATGGATGAAAACTTGAAATGAAGGTCATTTCCAGCCTATGATAATTGATAAGAGACTAAGTCAATTTACACAAACACAACAATTCATTAACCCATACCATTGTCATAAATTTTTGTTAGGTGAATACTTTTATACTAATCGTAAGATAATTGTCTTAGTTGCATGTATTTTTGTTAATGGTCAACTATAACTACGTGTTGATTGTTATGTTTTATTCATTATATAAATTGCGAATTGTTGCATTAACCGAAAAATTTTCATCGTCAATGATAATGTGATTTTATATTGGTTAATCTGGTTAACCTATTAACCAAACCGATTAAACTTTAGTTTGGTTAATTTGGTTGTTGTATTAGTTTGGACGGTTTGGTTATGATATTGTATTCCATGGTTAATGGAATTTAGTTGGTTATAACCATGGTAACCATTTGAACACCCCTAACACTTCCTATGCCTACAAATTAAACAAACAAATTCGGGAATGTTTATAAGTCAGACCAGCTACATTGAATCCATGCTTAACAAATTTAACATGAACACAGTAAATGCAAGTCCAACACCAATGGCTACAAATTTAAAATTAGATAAAGATATAGCTGGTGTAAGTGTTTGTGAAAAGAAGTATAGAGGAATGATAGGATCTCTCTTATACCTAACCGCAAGCAAACCTGATATTCAGTTTAGTGTTGGAGTATGTGCTAGATTTCAGTCCAATCCTAAAGAAAGTCACTTGAAAGATGTAAAACGAATATTTAGATATCTTAAAGGAACCATCGAGGTGGGACTATGGTATCCATTTTCTGATTCATTTGAACTCTCAGGATATAGTGACTCAGATTTTGGGGGAAGTTTAGTTGATAGGAAAAGCACCTCTGGAAGTATTCAATTTCTAAGTCCTGCTCTTATCTCCTGGTTTAGCAAGAGCAAGGAGCAGTTGCACTATCAACTGCTGAAGCAGAATATCTTGCAGCAAGAAGCTGTTGTGCTTAAATTATGTGGATGAAAACACAGTTATCAGATTATGGATTTAAACTTCAAAATATTCCCGTTTGGTGCGACAACATAAGTGCAATCTGTATGATGAAAAATCCAGTACAACACTCTAGGATTAAGCATATAGAAATAAAATACCATTACATAAGATATCTAGTCCTAGTGGGTCATGTATGTCTACAGTTCATACCTACAAAACATCAGCTAGCCGACCTATTTACAAAACCCCTCTCTTGTGAACGTTTTACTCACCTCTGCACCGAGTTAGGATTAAAATCTTTTAACCAAATCAAGAATCTAAAATGTTAAAGAACTCATTGGGTGTGTTTTGCTCTAGGCATTTTGTTTACCTTGATTTACTTAACAAGCTTCTTTTCGGCTCATGCGTGTTTACTCAACCTTTTTCTTTTTAATCATTACACTTGGTTAACACAAAATGGACTCTTCTCATTTCCCATCTTCTCCCGCTCCTCTGCTCTATTTAAACCAGATTTCTATCCCCTCCTCTCTTCACTTTTCTCTGCCCAAAAACAAAGAAAAACCCAAACTAGCCAAAATGAGTGATCATTTGCCACGACCCTTTCGCTTCGATGGACTGGTTCACACCTATCCAGGCTACATGTTCCATGAGCCTGTGGTGATTAACCACCATCGCTATCTCCAACGTTTCGAAAAAAGAAGGCTGCACCACATAACCCAACTTGAACCTTATGAGTTCAATCTCTATAAGTATGATATCATATCTCTTATCGAGGGTCTGGGATGGGATTATCTCCTTCGTCAACCTCTCCATCCAGCCTGTCCCGGTGCAGTCAAGTATTTTTACTCAAACCTTCGATGTCAAGGTATCAGCACCAGGAGCTTCTCAACAGTCGTTTATGTGGAATTCTTGGGTTTCCATCTCAAGGAATCGACATCGCTCATCCCTCAGAATTTTGGAAGCAAGACTTTATCCTACCCATTGAGTATGCAAATTTCTCAACTGAACCCACAGGAGGGACTGACGTGCCTATCCCTATCAGCTGGCTGTCCCCACGATTGAGGACTTTTCATCACTTTATCTCCCACGTTTTCTTTCCTCGATCATACAATCTTGATGTAGTCCTGCCTCTTGATCTCTGGATCATTGCAAGTGCCACTGCAGAGCGCAAACTGGATTACTCCAATCTTCTGTTTGCCACCCTCCTTCCAACAGGAGATGAGCAATACCAAGGGCTGGTCCCTTTTGGATCTATCATCACTCGACTGCTCGTCAATTTGGGAATTGACCTGTCTGACTATCGAAGTGTGTCCCACACCATGTATGTTGGAGCTCTTAATGT
Organism: Linum tenue; assembly: GCA_946122785.1. NCBI lineage: Eukaryota > Viridiplantae > Streptophyta > Magnoliopsida > Malpighiales > Linaceae > Linum > Linum tenue. Next base: position 31,892,293 of record CAMGYJ010000005.1, on the reverse strand, counting down.
GCTGATGGTCCTAGATCTTCCTACTGACATTATTCCTCCACCACCTCCTCTTCCCTCTGCTTCTCTTCTAGGACCTCATCCAAAACCTGCATCTACAAAAAAGGGAAAGGTTGTTGCTGGAGAGTCCATCAAGGATGCAAACTTGGTGTTTACTGTCTCTGATGGAAACTCTTCCTTAGATGATCAGCTGCCTCTGCCCCAGAAGGACCTGCCTCTCCTACCTCTTAATCTCCCTGCTTGTTCTGAGGGGCAATTTCTCTTTTAGCCTAGTTATGTTCGTACCATTAGGGTAGCTTCTAGTTTCTAGGTCAACAATATTCTTTTGTTTGCTGCATCTCATGTGTATGCAGTTGCCCAGGAGGAATCTTTTGTTAAAGGAGTTGGTTCCTGTCGTAGTTGTTAGTATCTTTGACTCCCTATATTTTGTAATATCCTCCTATTTTCTAAGTAATATAAAAGTAGTCCTTTCTTTCCTCGAGTACTGCTGCTGTGTTTGTTTTACTTTCTTTTAGGATTGCCCAGACTTCTCGAACGAAGGGGGAAATTGAAGAAAGAAAGGTGTCGTCTCTCTCAAGCTATTAGAACGACGATGTTCCAACACTCTATCCTCACATCAGCACACGACACCGTATTCCCTGCAATCGGCATCGTCCAAGGAAATCGTCATTCCAAGTCTTCTCCTGAAGATTAGAGTCATCGTGCTGCTCAAACCTAGCCTCCCATCTAAAAGAAGCAGCAGCAAAACTCCAAATCTTTCTCGATGATCCTCCACAGACTTCACCGACTCCACAGAAGGTCATGATGATTCCCAAAAGCGCTTCGATGCATACAGCAACGGTCATCTTCTCCATTCCAGTATAAATACTCTCCTTGATCTTTCAATTAATCTTGGCAGTCTGTAGAGAGACAAATAGCAGAGTTCTTCATCTACTTTGGGTCCATGATTATGTCTCTTCAAGTAGCTGGGTGAATTAAGCTTGGGAAGTGTGTTGTATTTCTAAGAGTTTCAAAGTGCCAACCTAGTTTGGCATGGATTAGGGATTTCGTGTAAAACTTCCTAATTGTAATTTTCTTATCAAGTCAATAAATTATCTTTTCTTTATAGTCAGTTTGAGAGAAAGAGAGAATCATCGGTCTGGCTTAGCAAATTGCTTCCTTCCTCGGAGTCAACAAAATGGAAGGGAGATTTCATCCAAAGTAGTTCAGAAGATGGAACTAGGCGGTTCGGAGAGTGGCAAGGTCGGTGGGACGGGCCATAAAGCCACCACTGTTGCTTGTGCTGAACAAGAGATGGTGCCAAGCAATTTGGAGCACCGACAGACAGTTGAGGGCTAGGATGTCAAGAAGGAAAAGTTCATGTTCACAAGGGGACATGAAGTAGAAGAGTTAGATTAATAAATTCTCATCTCGAGGGGAACTAGAAATGAAGATGTGATGATGATGATGAAATAAAGGACCCGAAAAGATTGCCTGAGATGGTGGCATGTGTGGAGGAGAATCTGACTTCGAAGAAAAAGAGATGCACATAAGATGATGATGATAGTAAAAGTGATACGATGGACGAAGCCACCGAGAAAGGGTCGTCCCTTACATTCCAATCGTTGTTAGGTGTCGTTCATTCTAATAATCCTGAAGTTGTTTTTCTTTCTAAAGTGGCATAGGAAAGAGTTAAGAGGTTTCCCGACATATACGAGGTTTAGATTTTTCTAATTTTTATTTAGTTGATGTTGTTGAATCTGCAGGAGCATTAGCAGTATGTTAGTCCCACATAATTGATATTTTAGCGCTTTGTAGCTTGTTTTTTTTGTTGCTATTCAAAAATAATGAAATACATTATATGATGGTGTTTGTTTACTTTAGTTGTGTAGTGGTGACTCGCCAAGCTCAATTAGAGATCCTTTGCATTTATCAATTAGGGATCTAGTGTCTGTACATTGTTACGGGGGATTTCAACACTAACTTAGCTTCTGATGAGAAATTGGATGGAAATCCTTGGTCTCCTTGAAATTCGCAGGATTTTCGTGACTTTTATAGAGCTTTGCGGATCCAAAATTTGGGCTATAGGGGTTGTCCCTCACCTGTTCGAAAAGGAGAATGAGCGATGCATGTGTATAGGAAAGACTGGATCGTACTTTTGCATCGATGAAATGGATGGAGTGTTTCTCAAGAATGCTCATTCACCATTGCATTGATCTTGTATCCGACCTCCGATCGAGGCGTCGTTGGTGGCGTTGGACTCCTCTCGGCGAGGCACACCGGCCGCCATCCTCTACTCCACCGTGGGCCACTGTTCTTCCTCATTGTAAATTGCCTTCGGCGGCTGTTGTCGTGTCCTCTTTTCTGCCGCTCTCCTCTCGCCTTCTCCCTCGCTTTATTCTCTTCCTTGCGTCTCTGGGTTGGTTTTTCCCCCTGATTTTGTGTTTGTGGAGAATCAGATTGTAGAGTGTAGAGAGAATTGAACCACTTCTACTTGATTAGATGTTTTAGGCGGGATAATGTGTTTGCCTGAGAATGTCTGGTCTGCATGGCTTTTGGGCATCTGTTAGATACTGGTTTAGTGTCCCGTTTCTGCAGATTTTTGTTCTCAGTCAAGTGGATTGAGCTTAATTGTGGCGGAATGCTGGCTTTGCTGACTATTCTTCCCCACTAATGTTGGTACTAACAGGTTTCGAGGTCTGTAGTTTTTGTTTTGCATGGAAATGGTCAACATGGGCCATCACTTCCTACACGGCCTCCGCTACACCGAGGCCTTTGATGCGCATTTCGCCCGGATGCTCAAGGCGGAGATTGGGATTCATTACTGCCTAAATTTGGCCTACTTCGAGCAGTTCCTCTGCCGTGATTCCATTGAGGCGAAAATTCCCCACCCGCAATGGCGCCGCCTCCTGGAGCTCCAGTACGACATCTTCGAGGATCCCATGCTGGAGTTCTACAACACTTTCTGCCACTCACTACAACAAATTCGGTCTATTATGACAAGGCAATTTTGTTATATTAGATACCCATTTTTTCATATTAGGTATAATATGACAAAAGGTGTTGTCACAAAGGTTTGTCATTTTATCGTCGTCAGGATAGGTCAAATGTGACAAAATTTTAAAATAAGGTTGTCACATTTGCTTTCAGTATAGCTGAGGTTTTGGGTAGTCTATTGTGACAAACAGAGATGTTATGACGATATAATTTGTCATTACGGTTGTCATAAAAGGTAACTAGGTTCAGCGATGAAGACTTTTTTTGGAGTAATTTATGTTTTTTTTTGTTCAATTTATTATATTCGGATTTCATTTAGTATATTTCACAATTTAATTTTCTTGAATACTTTTTTAGCTATTCACAATTTATTTTTTGGTCCAGATCTAAACATCACCTCTTCAAAACCAAGATTTTGCATTCGACCAAGATTTACAAAACTACCAATCCCCAATTTTATATCCACATCCAAACTCCAGATTGGCCATTTAAAAACTATAATCCTAATCATTAGTTTGAAGAATAGTACCCTAGGCTTCTTCAAAGGGGGCGATGAAAGTGGATTCGCCCCCTGTTCCGGTTTGGAATTTTGCATCGACAGGGTTGGTGACAGCACCAGCATTCAGACCCCGGCATGGGGCGAAGGCTGGGATTCCGGTGGATGGAAGCAGATCGTGGAAAAATGTGGCCGACGATCGGCCAACTAGTGCCGTCAGGCCACGTGTGATTCGACAGTCGGGGGGGCTGATCTTTCCTGCCCTCTGTTGGGCTCCTCCTAACCGACACAAAATCAGGCGATATTCTCGTCCTGGAAATATTCTGCATAACAGCCTAATCTTTTCAAATTTTGAAAGAAGCGCTGGAATAGTTATCCCAATTGAGGGCAACGGCAGAAGTGGAAGACTCCTTACACTAATCAGTCTCTCCATTCTGTTACACGACCAAGCACCACGGTCCTATTTAAATCGGCCTCCACTTCAACCGAGAGTCAGAAGCCCTCATAAGCAAACCTCTCGTGTGGAACGGCAGATTAAAAGAGTCCAATTCCGGCAAAGTGTGTGCACCGGTGAGTGGTTGGTTTGCCCTCTAGATATTCACTTTGTAATTCGGCTGGACCATATCTCCTTTCGTGCAATCCGAAACTTGTTTTGGTGTTTCCCTTGGTCTGTATCCGTCCCGGTGACTCTCCCTGGGCATGTTGATGACGGTCCTCTTTTGATGCAGGTGAACACCATGGCTCGGATTGCTAGCGATCAAGTAGTATCTTTCTCGCTGGAGGAGATTCAAGCGGTCCGCGCGCCCAAATCCCGGCTGCTCATTGGCCGCCTCTTCTCTGCCGATCGCCTCCCTCTCAATGAGATCCGTGACGCAGTCAATCGACCCTGGCAAGGACAAGGCCGTATCATTGTCCGGGAACTGCAACACGAGCTCCTGGAGTTCACCCTCCCGTCTGAGGAAGCTCGCACTTGGGTGCTGCAGCGAACCCCATGGATTGTGGCTGATAGAGTCCTCCATCTCCGGGCTTGGGTGCCGACAGTCTCCCTGCGCACTTATGAGGAGCTTGCGATTGCTCCCTTTCGAGTTCAGCTCTGGGATGTTCAGGAAGAATGTTGCACTCACCAGTTCGGCCGGAAGATAGCCAATTCTATGATCGGCCGAGTGTTGGAGGCAGGCGTCTACTCATGCTCTGCCACGGCAAGGAAATTCATCAAAGTAAAGACGCTCATCGACTTTTCGAAACCTCTACGATCTCAGGTTATGGCAAGAAATGATGAGACTGGCGAATTTTGGATTCGCTTCAAATACGAGTTCCTGCCAACTTTTTGCTTCAATTGCGGTCGTGTCGGCCACGCTCGCCAATCTTGCAACTTCGATCCCCCGGCGAGAAAAGAGAGATTTGGCCCACATATGTCTACAAAAAGCATGGGGAATAAGCTCTTCGATGGGGGGGATCGCAACCAATCCCGACACCACCCAAGTTCTGTCTGGGTAAACTCGGCTACGCAGGAGAAGCAGGGAAAAATGGCGACTGCAGCTCCTCACCCCCAGAAGACAGTCCACCAGCCAAAATCGAATGGCCCAGCTAAAATAGAAAGCCCCCTTTGGATGGGGACTTCGGCTGACCCATTTCTCACTACTGAGGCCCAGGCCAAAAAGGGGCGAAGCCCAGGCCGATTTCCGGTCGCCAGAAGCCCAAAGCTGGCTTTGGGGAGGCAGCCCAGGCGTGGGCAGGGGAGGCGTGGGCTAATGGATGACCCGATGCAGATCGACGGGCCGTTGAAGAAAGGCCTGGGCCGGTCCACTGCAGGAAAACAAGCTGGCGGCCCAAAGGCTGGGGGGAAGTTGACTGAAGCCCAAAACACAGCGGCCCGGGCCTCCTCTCTGAAGCCTCAGGCTGAAGGCCTCCCAGTCACTCTTGGCCGGAGGAAGAATGGACTCAGAGCCCGTCTGATGAAGCCCTCGGTGCTGCCGTCAAAGAAGATGTCCCCGGAGCCCCCTGTTGACGAACACTCCCGTCGCCGCCGCCTCTTGCTAGAGGAAGAGTCGGAAGACGATTTCATGGTCCAAGAAGTCCCATCTCCTCGCGAGAAGCTGCCGATCAGAAGACCCATCCCACAGGAATCGACCGAGGACTTTGTGACTGCTGCCCCGTCCCCGGCTGTTGAAGTTGTGGACGCCATTCCTCTGCGGATGGTGGCGCCGGATTCGCGGACTGTTGAACGGGTTCCCCCCCTCTGGGAGACTCGAGCAGCGCTGGGCCACCCTCCAATGATAGATCTGGCTCACGGCAAAGGGGAGGAGAGGAACCACTCGAGCTCGGGAGACGAGTGGAAATGTCCAGAAAAGCAGCCCCTGGTGGAGCCAAAAGTACGGGAAGGCTCGCTGTGCGCCCCGGAGATTTGGGACACGGACTCCACGAGCTCTGAAGCGGAACCTGGTGTGTTTGAAATTCGGAAAAGGATGCCTGCGGAGAAGGGCTCTCTCCGACGCTTAGCCCGTTCCAACAGAGTGAACCAGGTGGTGCAAGCATTTGAGAAGGGCATGGCGATGCAGGAGGTGGCTTCACCGATTGACATGCCCCATCAACATGTCCCTGCCAATAAATTGTGTCTGGCCTTGGATGAATATGGCACCAATTTGGGTCCGAGTTTGGGTACTAAAAAACGTCCTTTGGATGAGGTCATGGGAGAATTAGCTGATGTACCTACTCCTAAAAAGCAGTTTGTGGAGGAGAAGGAAGAAATGGATAAGGTGGAGGAAGCCAGCCTCGAGTGGCCCCACCCGATCAAATGAGACTTCTAGCTTGGAATGTGAGAGGAATTGGACCATCCCTCACATTTCAATCTGCCTTTAGTTTGGTTCATTCTAATAAACCGGATCTCGTGTTTTTTTCTGAAACACGATCGAGACGGAGAGTAGTTGCCCGTCGTATGCGGGGGTTAGGTTTCCCTTCTTCGTGTTGTTTTTTTGTCGATGCAATTGATGCATCCGGTGGTTTGGTCGTCGCTTGGGCTCCCGAAGTCAATGCGACTGTGTTTTTTCATTCCAATTTTTGTATTGGTGTCCGCATTAATGAAATAAACTTTTCCTATGTGATCTTTTTCGTTTACATTAGCTGTAATATCGCTAATCGCAACACTCAATTGGACCAGCTGCAAGATATCTGCAATAATATCCTCGATCCCTATGTGGTTATTGGGGACTTTAATTCTACTCTTCATGAGAATGAGAAAGACGGGGGATCGCAGTGGAATATAGGCCAGGCCCTTAGGCTTCGGAACCTCATTCAAGACTTGGGGCTTTTTGACCTAGGGTTTCAAGGGGATCCTTTCACTTGGACGAATAAAAGAATGGGGACAGCCTGTATTCGTGAGAGACTTGATAGGGCATTGTGTTCCCATTCGTGGCAAGACCGATTCCCGGAAACTCTGGTTAAACATTTTACTGATCAAGGATCAGACCATCGAGCCCTCGTGCTTTCTGATAAGCCCTATAGCCGCCATAGTCGTCCCCTCTTCCGATTTGACGCGCGATGGGCAGAGAACCCTGAGGTGAAAGCGATGGTCTCGTACGTCTGGCATGAGAATATTGAAGGTACCCCAATGTTCCGCCTCTGGGAACGCCTGAAAAAGCTCCGCCATTTGTTATATGACTGGAGCAGAGCTGGGACCACAAATTCGCTGAGAAATATTCGTACCCTGCAAGGCGAAATTGAGAGGATTAAAAATATTCACCCAATTAATTGGGATGAAATTCGGGAGTTGGAGATTGAATTAAGCCGGCAGTGGGAGGCAGAAGAGACCTACTGGCAACAAAAATCCAGGGTTCACTGGCTAAAAAAGGGTGATAAAAACACGTCGTACTTCCACACTGTTACTAGAACTCGCCGTAAAAGGAATTTCGTAGCTGGACTCCGTACTGATACTGGGGAATGGGTGACTGATGAGAAGGATAAAGCAGAGGTGGCGACGAGTTTTTACCAGCACCTGTTCACGTCTGAAAATCAGGTCCCAAACATGAGAGATCGTGTTTTCTCCTTGCCCATTGCCCAGAATGTTACTCCAGATATGAACGCTAATTTAACTGCGGCAGTACTCCCGGAGGAAGTGCGGAAAACTGTTTTTGCAATGGGATCAAAACAGGCACCGGGGTCGGATGGGTTTACTGGCAAATTCTTCAAATCCTTTTGGGATATTGTGGGACCATCAGTGATTGAAGCAGTCTGCTCATTTTTCTCAACAGGGAAAATGCTTCGCAGCTTCAATCACACCTGGCTCACTCTTATTCCGAAAGTGGATAATGTGGAATCGATGAAGCAATTGCGACCTATCAGCCTTTGCCAGTTTGTGTATAAAATTATTACCAAAATCTTGGCTGAGAGGCTGGCGTGTATTTTACCTAAGATTGTTTCGGCCGGTCAAAATGCTTTTATCCGCGAACGACAGATTGTTGAGAATATCCTCCTCGGCCATGAGCTTATGCATTACCTGAAAATCAAAAAACGTGGGAAGAAAGGGTACATGGCCCTGAAGGTTGACATGGAAAAGGCCTATGATAGAGTCGAATGGCCCTTTCTCCTCACAGTTTTAGAGAAAATGGGTTTTAATTCCGTCTGGCGAGGTTGGATTCAGGAGTGTCTTCGGTCTACATCCTTCTCAGTTATGATGAATGGCACTCCGTCTGGTTACTTCACCCCTTCCAGGGGGCTTCGCCAGGGTGATCCTCTCTCACCCCTCTTATTTGTACTCTGTACAGAGGGATTTGCGGCGCTCCTGCAAAAGGCTATCTCAGATAAGAAATTGGCAGGGATTAAGGTGGCCCCACGGGCCCCAAAGATTTCCCATCTATTCTTTGCTGATGACTCATACTTATTCTTGCGTGGAACTCTGCAGGAGTGTGGAAATCTTATTGAGGTCCTGAATGAGTATGAGGAACTGAGTGGTCAAAGAGTGAATCTGGCAAAATCAGCGGTTTGCTTCAGTCGGAATATCTCAGTACCTGACCAGGAGTTCCTTGCTGCAATCTTGGGGGTAGGGGCTGTTGGGGTCCATGATAAATACCTAGGTCTTCCATCACTGATAGCCCGGTCAAAAATGGAAACCTTCCGTTATTTGGAAGAGAAACTCCTGGAACGGCTCAAGGGATGGAAGCAGAGGACTTTATCCTGGGCGGCCAAAGAAACCTTGATAAAATCGGTTGCAATGGCTTTGCCCCTCCATGTGATGTCCTGTTTCAAGCTGCCTCTGGCACTATGCCGCCTGCTCGATAAACATGTTGCCCGTTTCTGGTGGGGGGACTGCGAGAATCATACGAAAGTCCGGTGGATAGCATGGAGGGATATGTGTCGGAGTAAACATGAGGGAGGGATGGGTTTCCGTAGGTTTGAGCACTTTAATCAAGCCCTTTTGGCTAAGATTGGTTTGCGTATTCTTCATGAGCCCAACTCTTTGCTTGCCCAAGTGTACAAGGGGAAATATTTTCCAAATGGCCATTTCCTCAATGCGAAAGCTCGGTCTCGACCCTCATGGGGATGGCAAAGTATCCTGTATGGGCGCCAACTGTTAGAGATGGGACTTCGTTGGCAAATTGGTAATGGACAAGCGGCATCCATGCTACACTCGACTTGGGTTCCCCAGAATCAGTTTGAGCCTCTTCGATATAACCCGCAAATCTTGCCTACTGGTGGTGATCCCCCAGTTTCTGAGCTCATTTGCCAAGGGGAAGGTCGCTGGTGTGAGCAAAAACTAATTCAGTGGTTTGACCCTCCTACCTGTCGCAACATTTTGGCTATTCCTCTCCCGCGTGCGGATGTTGAGGATAAGCTAATCTGGCATGACACTGCAGATGGTGTTTTTTCGGTTAAGTCGGCTTATCATCTGGCGGTTTCCTTGGACAGGCGGAGGGGACGATGGCGAGCACGGGTCGATTGGATGGATCGGAAAGGCTGGATTCGCCTTTGGGAGGCTAACATTCCACCAAAATTGAAGGTCTTTATCTGGCAGATCCTTCAGCGCATCCTTCCTACGACGGAGGCCTTGTTGGAAAGAAAGATACTGGTTCACCCTCGATGCCCGGTATGTTGGGCTGAGAAAGAGACTTTGGAGCATCTGTTTTTGGATTGCCATGTAGCTAGAGCACTGTGGGGAGCAGCAGGCCTTGAGCATGTTGGGGAGGGATTGCCTCGTCTCTCTTTCCCCTTGTTTCTCAGTAAGGTCATGGCTCTCATCCAGTGCCCGGCGCGGTTTATGGCCATCGTGGCAGTCCTCTGGCGTATCTGGCATTCTCGTAATTGGGTGGTCTTTGAAGGGAAGCAGTATGGAGTGGAGGCCTTGATGAGACAGTTCAGGCAGCAGTATGAAGAGTGGATACGTCTTCCAGTGGATAAACCAATTACGGTGCCTGCGGCAGGGGCGGATCATAATTCGCGCCAGGATGTGCGGATGGGTGTGATCTGTTGCTGGGATGGTGCCGTTAGGAGGGGATCGCATTCAGCTGGAGGTGTGGTGCTTATGACCCCTAATCGTGGCCTTCTGATGGCGGCTGGGATGCAGTTTCCTGTGATTGATGATCCGCTGGTGGTAGAACTGCTGGTCTTGCGAAACGCGATTCTGTGGTGCATAGGCCATGGCTTCCACATGGTCCGTTTTGAGGGGGACGCCAAGGTTGTCATCGATAAACTCCAGCTGGCGGATAGTAGGGATGGCAGGATTGGGGCGATTCTGAAGGAAGTGATTCATTATTTGTCCTGCTATCAAGGTTTTACTGTTCGGTTTGTAGGCCGGCGTGCTAATAGGGTAGCCCACTTGGTGGCTAGAAAGGCCCTCACTATGTACCCGGATATAAACCGTTATTTTGATTATCGGGCCTGGCTGATCTCCAGGATGTAACTCTTTGTTTGAATCTATTATATGATTATCTTTTGTCAAAAAAAAAAAAAAAAAAAAAATCCAAAACCCGCACACACAAAAACCAAGACATAATCAGTAAACAAAATAGAAAAGAATAAGGAAAATCTTAAATCAATTTCACCACTTTCCCCTCTTGCGTCTATCTCGCCGTATCGTTGCTATTCTAGAGGAGATAGAGAATCGTGAGCAGATTGAGAGGAGAGACAAGGAATTGGAATGAAATAGAAGAGAAGTTAAGAAGATTTGGCTTTTGATTTTTCAGTGAGAAACGGGAGGAGAAGGGGTCTGCAAGCGGCTAGGGTTTTCTAGCCAATCGTCTCCATCGTCACATGTCGATCTCTCTGCCCCTTGCCTCTCGATCTCTCTGCACCTTGCCTCTCGATCTTCACATAGCCAATCGTTCCCCTCTCAATCTCTCCACCAGCGTCGCTGGTTATCGCCAGAAGAGACATCTAGCGACGTTCTTTTTTAGAGCGGAAGGAAGAGATGAAGGCTTCGTTTTCTGTGAGAATAGAGAAGCAGGTGAAGGGTCGTCTTTTTGGAGAGAACGAAAAAAGGGAGAAAAGAAGGAAAGTTCAAAAGAGGAGAGAGTAGGCTGACGTTTCATGATAATAAAAGATTATATGTATCCTTTATCTTTCCTCTTTTCAAAATTTTTTTTTTTGTCTCACATGATTTCCTAGCCTTTATCTACATCCGCGTTTATCTAATATAGTGATAATAAAGAAAATATGAGTCTTTTGATTATGCTTGATCTAATTATTTTTCTCTTTTGATTTCTTCCCTTCAATGTTTCCCCCCCAAACGGGTTTCATTATGCCTTATTTAATTATTCTTTCTTATTTTTTTCTTCTCCAGACCCATTTTCTTTCCTTAAATATGGGTCTTTTGATTATTAAAAATGAAAATTTATATATATATATGGTGCCTTCTACGGTACCCCGAATGAAATCCGGGGTACCGCATACCTTGAGTATGAAAATGCTATCTAGACCTTGAATTAGCAGGATTTTTGGGCATGATACGATACCCTAACCCTTAATGAGTGAATCCTAGGTCCTAATTATCTAAATCATAAACTATAAACCCTAAAATGGTGCATTGATTTTTTTGCCTATATTTGGACGGATCATAACCGTCGATTATTGTTTCTAACTAAATTGATCTTGGAGTATAAAATTTAGAGAATAAAGACCTATATTTTTATCTTTAAGGGTTGGAGTATAGTATCATGTCCGAAAGATCAGTCAATTCTAGTTCTGGATAACATTTTCTTAATCAAGGTATGTCGTACCCCGAATTTCATCTTGGATACCGTAGAACTCCCCATATTCTACGGTACCCCGGGTGAAATCCGGGGTACCGCATACCTTAAGTAAGAAAACCCTATCTAGAACTTGAATTGACTGATCTTTCGGACATTATACTATACTCTGTCCTACAATGAGTTCACTGCCGCCCTTGGCCTGGACCGCGATGACAAGTTCCAGGTGGAGCCCACCATTCTGCAGGTGGATTTCTAGGCTTTTTACGAGCGGATCTGCCTATAGCAGCACGTCGGGGTTACCTATGCACACAGCCGGACCAAGGCCAGCTTACTCAATCCGCCATCCCAAGTCAGGAGGCCTCCAGTTAGGTGACAAAGAGGCACATGTACGCGCAGCACACCATGTCTGATGCCCTCGACCACATCCACCTCGGCCCAGTCTTGGCATTCTCCTTCTCTCGGGTGAAGGGTCACTTGAAGGTCACCACACTGCACAGTGGGCCCTACATCACTCGGCTCGCCCGATACTTTGGTGTGCCCCTCGATGGGTGTAATTCGGTCGGGCGCACTAGAGACTTCCCCGATGAGACCTGTACTATTGGGGCTGATTCGGGTCGCGATGAGGGATCCACGGATCCGCTTGCTCGAGGGCTTGCGCCCTGCCGAGTTTGCGGAGGCAGTAGAGGCCGAGGCTCATGCCGTAGGTGGATTTCCACCATTTCAGTCGGATGCAGATAAGCTGCAGTTCTCCCCGCTCCCTCAGGTGTCGGTTCTTCCTCAGCCGCGTCGTCTGACGACTATTGGGCGGCCGTGGTTGCTCGCTTTGATCGGATTGAGGAGCTCATGGATCATGAGCGTGAAGCCCACCGTTACTCTCATTTGGTGTTGGAGCGCCTATGCTCAACAGTCAACGGTGACACCACCCAGACCTTCTGGCACTCGTACCCTGCTCGGGATGAAGACGAGGAGGATTGAGCCTACCCTTGGATTACGTGCTCCTTGTGTTATGTTTTGTGTTTTTGTGTGTTGAACTGGATAATTTGTGTGTTTTGGTTTTTCTTTTCTTCTTTTCAAAGCCATGGGACTGACAACTGTTCTCCTAACTCTTGCCTAGTGTGAGTGGTTGTGTTTTGTCTTGCCTTTATTCTCAGAAACTGGTCCTTCTTCTAGTCCTCTCATGATGACTGGTCCCCTTTCCAGTCTCACTGCAATCCATTCTTACTGGTAACATCGTTCCCCTTATCCTTCCCTATTCTCCATTGAGGACAATGTCGATCTTAAGTGTGTGTGCGTGGAGGTGGTGGTTTCTCTTTAATTGTTTCGATGTGTTTGTGTGCTTGGAGCATAGTCCACTTTCCAAATTAAAAATTTGAGGACTCCAAGCAGGTTCTCTCCATTTGCATGAACAAATTAGCATTAGTGTGTTTTTGGTGATCTCTGATGACAGTTGATGCATGAATGACTTGTTGGTGACTGAAATGACAGTAATGACGACTAAAATTCATTGTAGGATTGTGTAGAGGTTCAATCTTGCTTCTGTTTTAAACCAACTTGTGACATGGATCGTTTACTCGCAGTCTACAGTTTTCTATGCATCTAGTTCAGGAAATCATAATGAGAAATAGAGCATATAGGTAGCCATGTGAGATTTGAGCCTGCTCATTTTCTTCTATGTGATAGATCCCTCTTCCATGATGCGTAGCATTCACGTTGCCACTAATTAGGATGATAGAGGCTTAGGTTTAACCCACGACCAAATTGACTATCCTTATGTGTCATACCACCTAGTCAACCCCTTTGATTCGTGTAACTTTCTTTCTTTTAGTCTACAATGAAAAATCACCATTTTGCATCTCCTTGAAGTTCCATAGAGTGGTTTTTGCATGCCGTCTGTTTTTTTCTGCTAGAACTAAGATGAGGGTTGGAGGTAGTTCTTAAAAATTGGGCATGTGCTTGCAAGGATAAAAGAATGGGTAAAAATAGTGGTTCTCTCAAGAAAAGGAAAAAAAAACAAATGAAAGAAAAAGAGAACTACCACAAAAATCTGAATCATGCTCATTACATATTGTTTCTAGCAGTCTGGCTTGAAAACACTAACATGTTGTGCCCTCCTTTCCCTCTTGTGCTCTAAAGAACTTGATTAAGGTAGAATAGCATAAAGAAAGTACTTGGGTCGAATGAATGTCGTTGTGTTTGGTTTTGATATGTGGAACCTTGTGTTATGAATTCTTCTACCACCTAAAAAGGCATTTTTCAACACCCTAGCCAGTCATCTGAACCCATATCTAAGACCTCCTAATTAGTTAGTGGTGACACCCGATATGTGAACTCTAACATTTGGAGGTTTCCATCATGGCGAAGAGACGGTAGGATTGAGAGAATGAGAATGCGCATTTTTCGCATCAAATTGTCATGACCACACTGGTCGATAGTGAGCGATTCATTTTCTTGTATTCTATATCCCGCTGAGGAGCTTGCTTGCTCAGTCTTTGGTTCCGTTGGCTTGAAATCTATGCATGGTTGACTGTGTTGTGCGAGTAGACGAGTTGTCACGCTTTGGTTTGTGAACAATAGACAGATTCTTCCTGTGCGTAATCTTGTTGCGACCGGTTTGCATAATCTTGTTGCGACCGGTTATCATTCGCATGGTCATTGAGGTCGTTGTTGTTGTTGCTTTGCAACATATGTCGTGTCCCCAAAAACGTTTTGAAAGGAAAATCTGATAAGCTGCCTTGTATTTGACGTGGTTTGTTTGTGGACAAGCACATGGTTAAGTGTGAGGGAATTTGATAACGTTGTATTTGAACATGTTTCCCCCTTCATTTCTTGATCGTTTGAGCTCAATTTCTCGCTCTTGTGACCTATTTTATGCTAGGTTGTGTTGGAGCGAACGAGCAGCGAGCAGAAAAAAGTTACGGCCAGACCTTAAAAGTTACGGTCTTGACCGTAACTTCCCCAATGAGCCCGTAACTTCTGGAGAAGTGGGGCTGAGATTCCAGGAGGTTTCTTGAAGTTACGACCCCCCTCGTCAAAGTCACGGTCTCAACCATAACTTCTCTAAAGGAACCATAATTCTTGGTTTTATGGAGCACAACGACGTTGATGTTTTAAGAGAAGTTACGGGCTAGGAGAAGAAGTTACAACCGTAGCTCGCGAATCTCTAGCAAATAAAAGTGGAGCACGGGCGAATTGCAAAGGATTTGGATTTTTGGATTTCTAAAGGCAGAAAAAGAACCCTGGAGAAGTGGCGAAGAACAAACTTGGGCAAGGATTGGAGCGATCTGAAGACTCGGGGCTCGATTCCTCACTCTCGAAGTACCGATTAGCCGCTTGGAGCAGATTTTTATTCTCCACATGATGATTTCTCCTCATAACGTGATGTTTCCTCTTCTCTCCATGGAGTAAACTCCTTTTTCATCTGGGTATGAAGAACCCTAGTTTTGTATGTTAGGACTGGTTGTATGAACTCCGTTTGCGAATGATTGATTTGATATATAAATTAAGGCATTAATCAGAATTGCATGATTCATGATCAAACTTTTGTGATTCCTGCTTTAACCTAGAACGATGGTCTCTGCATAGGTTAAAAGAGCAACTTTAAATTGGAAGTGGTGAATCGATTGCTTTAGTTGAGGAATCGATTCATAGCTCTGTACTGGAATTAAAGCCAGTAGAGGAAGTTTGGCATGTTATTGCCTTGGTTAGTTTATGCCGGTGGAGGTTAGTCGCCCGCCGGGTCTTCGAAATGAGAAGGTCTGGATTACTTTAGTTGAGATTTCGGACTTGTAAAGAACTTCTCGTAGTTTATCTATCAAACGGAGTAAATTATGATCATATAATCTGAACTAGCTGCATACTAGGGGAATCATAGCTGGATGACCTTTAGCATATTTGAAAAAATGGAACATTTTGTGCTTTCAGTTTAATTTGCATTTGAACAACTCAGTACACTTAGTTTGCTAGATAATAGAGTTTTACGGAGTAGACAGTAGAACTAGACCCCTGGGTTGATCTAGATGCCTCCTGACACTTCTTATTCTTCTTCGCCCCAGATAGGGCCGTGAAAATCTTCAATTTCCTAATAGAATACACTGCCACCAATCGGTCCAACTCCCGGACCGACAGGATTTTGGGAGAAATTTCTCTCAGATTGTCGACAAACGCTCAGGTCGCGGCCTTGGGAAGATTCTTCGCTAGGTGGAACTTGAGTCGGCCATGTTCGTCCTCCTTCTGAATATAGCACCTGCAGGACTCGTCCCTGCCAACGTGGTGGGTGCGGACAAGCTTCTTGAGCTTGAAGTGCATCGGTGCTTTAGGGAGCGCTTGTTGATGAGCAGAAAAATGCAAGTAGGCTTGGCAACGAGGCGGATCGAGGCCGGGCAGGGCCTGTCCACAACCCGCCCAAATTGCTAACGGATTTTCCCTGAATCCGCCCCATTACTAATATCGGGCTTGTTTTAAGGCCCAAGCCCAAAACCATTGGGCAACGGGTTTACCCGCTACCGCCAAAAAACTGTTAAAAACCAACAAAATACACTAGAATTGAAACTGCATAAACCAGGCATGACCATTCACAAAATCATCATCCAGAACAAAGAAAAGAATTTCCAAATTGGATGCCAACATCCATAAAGGCATATAGCCATAAACCAAACGAAACGAAACTAGTTCCAAAATGTTCAATCTTCAACCAACCAACAAAATGAGCAACTTCATTGCTTCAAACAAAATTATCATCGTCTTCATTCTGCAACTGCAGCACTGCAGCAGCCACTAGTCACTAGCAAGCACTCAACAAAACGAATGCCGTTCTAGCAAATCAGCAGAAGCATCATCAAAGCAATTAGTATCAGCAAGACACCATCAAGCCATTAACCTTCAGTCTTCAATGTCCAAGAGTGTACGACTCTGGCTACCTTGAAGATCTGTGGCAAGCAGAGAACTTACCTTCAGCATCAAGTAATTGTTCGTAATTGAAAAAACAGGCCACTAGAGAACTTACCTTCTTTCTTAAAGTCTTCACAGCTTGGACCTTCTATTGTCAAGGCAGAGAATGAGCTTTCCAAACCTTGAATATCAGCTATTCAAGCTTTTGCAGAATAAGTAGAGTAGTTAACAAAGCTTTTTAAACATTTGAAATTCGAGCAAAGCTGGAAAAAAATAGCACTTACCTTTGCAAATGTCACTCCAAATCCAGCTACGGGTGCACATGAGTGCCTCGACAGTTTCAAAGTGCAGCCTACTTTGGTGATGATCTAGCAACCTACCACCAGAGCTGAAGGCTGACTCAGAGCCCACAGAGGTTACTGGTACAGCAAGCAAATCTCTTGCTACCTCTTGCAAAAGTGGGTATTTTCCAGCATTCACCCTCCACCAATCCAAAACCCCAACATTTGAACTACGAGGACTAACATCCTCATTGAGATAATGGTCCAATTCATAGCATAGGGAAACTGTTTTGGACCTTTTCCTTCGGCTTAAATAAAGCTCAAAGTCAATGTCACCATAAGTGGCATTAACACCATTGTAGAAGCAAAGGAGGTAGAATGGTCATCCCTGCCCTTTTGTTTCAACTGATACTCACGAACCACATCATAAATAGTTTTCTTAACAGTCACAGAATCAAGAGAAGGACTAGAGCCATTGCTCTTATCGTAATAGTACTGAATCAGCTCAAGTTCGTATGCAGGATCAAGAACAACAACCACAGTGAGCAATACATAGATATCAGTCCAGTATTTGCTAACCTTGGCCCACATTTTTTCAGCCATTTCACTAATGATGATATCAGAATCAGTCATCCACTCAAGCAGTTTCAATTTCAAGTCACAGATCCTTCGAAATAACAAATTTGCAGTATGATAATTGCTTCTAAAAAGGAGCTCAGAAATGTTTCAAAAAATCTCTAGCTTTTCAGTAATAACAGTAGCAAACATCCAATCATCACTGCTAGACAAAGAAGTATAATTAGGTTCTCTCTAACTCAAACGAGTGAACACTTCCTTGTATGGAATTGCAGATTCAAGCATATGCAAGGTGGAATTCCACCTAGTAGGGCAATAAAGTGCAAGTTGGGTGCCAATACTAACATTTTTTTGCCTAGCAGTCTCTTCAAAGAACTTAACTCTCCTAGGAGTTGCAATCTAATACACCACACTTTCTCTAATCTTTTCAATCTCATCTTTGATAATTTCAAGCCCATCTTTAACAATTAAGTTAAGAATATGAGCATACCATCTCATTTGCAATAACGAACCATTCAAAAAAAAAGTCAGAAAGAACCATCTTTCTTTAATCTTATCAATCATGGCATCATTTGTAGAGCAATTGTCAAGTGTGATAGTGGACAACTTACAATCCACATTCCAGGACATGAGGGTCTCTAGAAGCACACTTGCTAATTTCTCGCTAGTATGGGGGGCTGGAACATAAAGAAACCTGTTCCACACTCAAAAAACATCAAACAAAGTTGTATTAGTTAAAATTATAAACAACAACTTACAACTCTACGGCATTTGAAACTACAAAATTGAAACAGGCATATACCTTAGCAAGTGGCTCCGAAGGTTTCATTGGTTGTCGAGATAATGAGAGGTTACAGCCATGTAAGCCCTCTTTTGATTACTTGCTGTCCACATATCAATTGTGACAGCAATTCTTCCTTTGTTACCATCAATCACCTTTTGCATTTTTTCCCCTCTCAATCGCATACATTGCAAGAATATCACTCTTGCAAGTGTTCCTACATGGGAATTTGAACAAAGGCTGCATAGAATTACAAAAGATTTTTAAGTACAAGTGATCCACCATTCCAAGTGGATACTCGTGCATCAAAACCATAGTAGCAAGTCCTTCCTCGAGACCTCTGCATTTAACTGGCCAGTACACATTTCTTTCTTCCCAAGAACACCATTAGGGAGAAAATTAGTGGCAATGTTCTTTTGATTTCCATCATGAACTTGTTTCTGAACACAAGCCTTCTTATGGTTCCTCAAATGAGAGGTACCATTGTTGGTGTCACCACCAAGAAACTTATGATAGTACATGCATCTTGCTTTCATCACACCATCTTTATCCACAAACCTTGTAAAGTGAGGCCAAACATCACTTTTCAGTGGACGTTGGCCCCAAAAGGAAGGGTAGATGGTTCTGCTTCACCAGCAGTAGCAACATTGACATTCACAACTGTTGTTGTATCACCAGCGATAACTGGTTGCTTCTGATGTGGTTCAGATAGGGGATGAGGGTTGGAGGGTGGGGGTGGGGATTAAGAGTTGGTTGCTCCTGTCATTATCTTACCTCACTTGTTCATCAATCACAGGAGAAAGCAAACCTTAGATTAGGCAGTAGCTACTGGATTAAGTACCTTAAATCAATAGAAAATTTAAACTAGCAAGAACCAATACAATCAAATCAAGAACCAATACCTTCGAGAATAATCAATAACACTTCAAAGTCCAGACGAAAACCTTGAAACCCTAACATAATACAAGAAAACAACCATCAGACAAGCACTGAAGCACTTGAATAGAATCTTGCAAGTCCCAAACTACAGGCAAGAAGAACACTTACAGTTTGTGCTCCTTGCAATTGTTGTGACTGGAAATGGGACTGCAGGCAAATTCTAGTTCCCTCAAACCCTCATGAGTGGTCTGTGTTCTGAGAATCTGGCTCGGCAAGGGAAAACACACAATTTCAGTATTTATAGGCACATGCATGAAAGAGAAGGAGAAGGAAAAGATGAACTCGAAATCGAAGAGTCGATAAAGGGAAAGTGGCGCTATAATCGCCATCGAGAATGGCTCGATTCATAAAACTAGAAGGGAATCAAATGATTGATTGGGTATCTGCTCTAGTGATCAATGAATGTAGGGATTTTGTGCAGTTTTTCTCGCCAATCTAAGAGCAAAATGCGAGATTTGAGGAGAAGAAGAAGGGTTAGGGAGGGGCTTAGAGTTGGGATTAGGTTTACAGAGCGACGCTAGGTTAAATGGAGTTGGGTTTTTTTTTTTTTTTTTTTTGCAAAATGAACTGTAGTATGGTTGCTGAATCGAGGGTAAACGAGTTTAGGGTGTTGCCAGGGCGGATACCACCAAACCCACAACCACTCGGCAACCGACTGTAGCGGGTTTCGGATTGCCCGTTACCCGTCAATAATCCGTTTGACCTGATTTTAACCGCCACAAATCGAGGCGGATCCGGGCGAGTACCAGGGATTCGGGTCACATTGCCAACCTAAGTAACGGGGCTCAACGAGGGACAACCCAACCAATGTCACTATCCGCATCGTGAAGTGAAACCGAGCCTAAATATTGGGTTGGTCCATATATGCAAAGTTTCCTTTGCGGGGACACATGGCGGAAATTGATGGAGGCAGCAGGGGGCATTTTCAGCATTGATTTGGACCAAGTCGTTTGACCCGCAGAAAAAGGAGAAGGCCAATTAACTTAGAGGGGAAACGCACCGTTTGAAGAAGGAAAAGGATCCAATCAATAAGTTGTATATATTTGGAGCAAACCCCTTTCTGGGGTAGGAAACGGGAAAGTTAATCTGCTAACTTGAAGATTCGTTAGCAGATACTAACTGATATCCAAATTACATGAACTAATATCCAAGTACTAAAGTATCTAGAGAGCACAGACTAGTATTCAAAATTTGCTAACTGATATCCACCATGAATCAACTATTATCACAAATTCACAAACTAATATCTAGACAACACAGAATAGTATCCAAACAGCACATAATTAGTATCCAGATAACACATAAGAGTATTCAGATAACTCATAAGAGTATCCATATTGAATACTAGTTGGTTGATTGTGGATATTAGTTGGTATCTGCTATCTGGATACTAGTTTGTCATGTTTTGAGTACTAGTTTGTGTTATCTGAATACTTAGAATACTTGGATATTAATTCATACATTTTGGATATTAGTTAGTATATACTAACGAATTTTCAAGTTAGTAGATTAACTAGGTTGGGAATTCCTTGGGAGAAAGTAATTGGCTATTGGCGATTTGGCGAGAGCGGCATTGACGATCGAGTACTCCAAAGTTAGGTCACACAATCTGTGGAACAGCTGTAGGCGCTCCCGCTTTAAAGCGCAGCAACGCGAATCTTATTTTCTCTTAGAGCGCGCTTTTTGTAGAGTAATTCGCGATTCTTTTCACAGACGGAGCGGGAGAAATATCAAAGATGGTGACAAGCGATTTGGTGAAGGAGATGGAATCCTTGGTTTGGTTTAATCGATATACCGCAAAAGAAAGGGAATTAGTTGATTTAGACTTTACTGGGATGAATGTCTCGTTGGCGATTAAGAATATCGCAGTTTGTGTCAGGACAGGAGTTTAGATGAACTCTGAGTTTCATGGGAGAATCAATGGCGCTCGTCTGCGTTTGAGACTAGAGGCTGCAGGGAGAAACCGGTGGATTCGTTGATGAGGACGAAGAGAGTGCTGACGATACGATACGGGGTTGGGTGAGGGAAGTTTTGCGTAAGAGCCACAAGTTAGATCTGGGATGCGGTTGGTGTCTGGGTTCGCGAAGGAGAAAGGAAGGAAACGAAATAGTTTTCAACATCTAAAGGAGAGAGATGGAATAGGTTTCCACCGCTATTACTAGGATAAATGGAATTTTTGCTATTGGGTCGTCTCGTTTATGGTGATTCTGATGGACTTTTGTATTTTTTTTTTTTTTGGATTAGAGGGATATAAAGGCCCAGAGAAATTTATTTTTAATAATTTTATGAACCATTAACCATAATACTTTAAAGGGTTAATATTTTCGTATGGCCTGAATTTTGACCAAAATAAACATCTTGTCCAATCTTTTCGATCTAACATCCTGGCCCGAACTATACACCAAAATAAACAATTTGGCCAGATCCGACTTTTGACCGTTAACTTGGACGGTCAAACGCGTTGACCGTTAGTCAACGCGCCATGTCACTGCCAAGTCAACATAAAATATTTAAAATAATTCACAATTTCCACACATTTCCTAATTTTAAATTATTATAAATTAAAAATATAATCTAATACCTTAGTTAAACCAAAAATAAAAAATGAAAAAAATTAAATATTTATCAAATCTTCTGACTTGGCAATGACGTGGCGCGTTGACCGTTAGTCAACGCGTTTGACCATCCAAGTTAACGGTCAAACATTGGGTGTGGCCAAATTGTTTATTTTGGTGTATAGTTCGGGCCAGGATGTTATAGATCGAAAAGATTGGCCAAGATGTTTATTTTGGTCAAAGTTCAGGCCATACGAAAATATTAACCCTACTTTAAAAGAGCTAAAAAATGTTAAGAGAAACAAAACATATCTCGCTCTCATCATAAAATAATTTCACTTGTATGGATTTGTTATGATATTTTTTTATTTCTGTGGTATGGATTTTTATGAGAGAAATATTATAGAATGTAGCTATTTCTAGACTTGATGAATTTATTCATATTTCTTTTCTTCCCATCTATATTGCTTGAATTTGCTTAATATTTTGTGTTGACTCGCCACCAATACATTGATTTGTTGTTGATTAGGTTATTAGCGACAGTGAAACCCTAATAAATGAACCTATTTCATGTGACATAGTAACTTATCGAAGTGACAGTGGATTAAATAAGGTGCTATGTGGTCTTGATTGGGATATCGGTCTTCAGGTTAAATAGTTAATTCATTGAGCTACGCCAGTAGGATTTGATTTAATTGTTTAGTACGTAGTAATACCTAACAGGGATAGCTAGCACATTATTGATATCCTGGTTGTAGTGATATGGATTAAACCGATCGTGATATGGATTAATTGTTTCTCTCAGAGCTTTCTCTTGATTTCAACCCAACAACTTTAATTTGCTTGTTTTATTTAATTAGTTTGCTATTAGATAAGAGTTTCATCACTCAAATCATTTTTACTTATAGTTTGCTCCATAAAATTGAGAGAACATAAGGTTGGACCAATCCCTGAGAGACAATACCCAAATTTTCGATTTTACTACAAGATAGGATTTGAAGCATTACGCTTTTGCCCTATCATCAGTCAAGTAACTTACATGGACACCACCGGTATGACCAACATGATCGATTTACGACCTCTAAACAAAATGACATCATTTTAGTGAATTTAATTGATAAAATAATTAAATTATTATTTATTTTATGAATATAAACATTAAATGTTGATATTATTTGTTGGGTTTAAATATTGATGTTTAGGTATTGATGTTGAATACCATATTTTATTCAAATACGAATATAAATTATAAGTATATTATCTTCTAATATATTTTTATATATGATTAAATTTATTTGATATTATTATTTTTGCACATTTCTACTTTTTTTTTTGACGGTGTAAACTTTCTTGCATATCATTAATGGAAGAGGTTACAGAAGCGGTTACAGTGAGGTGCTTGAAAGAAGATCGAGAATTGTTAACCATTCACTCGGGAGATTAGACCGGACATGGGATCTAGCAACCCAATCAGCTCGAAAATTGTCCTTTCGCTTGTGGAACTGAACCTTGATGAGTGTGGACTTGAGGGATTCAACAATCATCCCAATGATGGCCGAGCATGTCCATGGCCAGTCCGACGGTGGTTTGGTCAAGGAGTTGATGATGGTAAGACAATCCGACTTGATCGTGCAGGCCTGGTTAAGACTTTTTGCAAGCTTGACACCTTCCCATACCGCTTTAGTTTCCACTTCCATAGCAGAGTTGCAGAGAAAAAAGTCAGCCTTCCCGTCACAAATTTGTCCATAGCTATTGATAACGACAATGCCATAGGCCGCCTCCTGGGAATCGTGTAGGAACGATCCGTCACAGTGTACTTCCCTGTACTCGGCGGTGGACAATTTTGAATCTGGGTCACCCTAGGCTGACAGAGAGAGAGCTGCCGACAGGTGAGGAACGATACAAATCAATTCTACTACCGGGTAAAGCATTCCTGATTCCACCACTCGTTAAACCGGGGCAAGGCTAGAAACAAGTTCGACAACCTTTGTTTTCATATTCACCGCCGGGACTGTAAGCGGCGGACTGATCAATGATTCGCCATTCATGTCTCTGCGGAAGAAGTCGCCAATTCTTCCTCTCACACTCTGTTTTCTCATGCCATTCAATGACAACCACAATCCAATTCCCTTCCACTTCTTCTTCTTCATCTTCGACAATTCAAACCTCTGCGGCGCATCCTAAACTCAGGCATAAAGACTGGCTCTCTCCACAAGAAGTGTTCAAAATCTTCGAATCCATAACCGACCCAGTTTCCCTAACTTCCTCCTGGAACCAATACTGTCTCCGCCGAGACTTCAAACCCAACGAGCTCCTTCTCACCCTCCTAGTCACCAACCTCGCTCACACCAAAAACTTTGACGCAATTGAATCCCTAATGGAGTCCATAAAGCTTCACAGACTCCCTCTCGCCAACCCCTTGTCCGACGACTTCTACTTCAATGTCATCAAGATATACGGCCATTCCGCCGGAAGGATCAGGAAGGCCATGGAGACCCTGCTCGACATGCCTCAACGGTTCAACTGCTGGCCAAAGGTAAGGACTTTCAATCTTGTTCTTAACTTGCTCGTCTCCGCCAAGATCTTCGATGTTGCCCGAGAGGTGTACTTGAGTGCCCCGATGCTGGGTGTTGAAATCGATGCTTGCTGCCTCAACATTCTCATCAAAGGGATGTGTGAGAATGGGGATCTGGAAGGTGCACGCCAGGTGCTCGACGAATTTCCTCAGCAGAGGTGCCAACCTAATGCGAGGACTTTTGCGACGCTGATGCACTGCTTGTGTGAAAAAGGAAAGGTGGATGAGGCGTTTGAATTGCTTGGGAGGATGGAGAAGGAGGGCGTGGATGCCGATACAGTGACGTTCAATGTTTTGATCTCGGGCCTGAGAAAGCAGGGGAGGGTCGAGAAAGGAATGGAAGTTTTAGAGAGCATGAAAAGGAAAGGATGCGAGCCCAATGAGGCGTCATATCAAGAGGTTTTGTATGGTTTGCTCGATGTCGGGAGGTTTCAGGAGGCAAGAGAGTTTATGAGTAGGATGGTTTGTCTTGGATTCAACCCGAGTTTTGTGTCGTATAAGAAGTTGATTCATGGGATTTGCAGAGAAAAGTTGATTGGTGAGGATTTGGACTGGGTTTTGAAGCAAATGTCGAGGCAGGGATTTGTGCCCAAAATGGGAATGTGGAGGCAGATGGTTCAGACGGTGTTTTCTGCTGGGAATAGCATTTCCACATCGCAGAATTCATTTGTGAAAATTCTTGGCAGCTAGATTCCGGTGGCGCACATTTGCCAAACATCTCATTGAATATAGAGTAGTGTTTGAAACCATGTAGCGAAGGTCGAATTCTGGCATTGCCTGTGTGGCATTAGCAATTGCAGTGATAAATTTTTACTATTAGCGACCTGGAGGTTTATCTGGGTTTCTGCTTTGCACTCTCGACAAGATTCTTTCGACGAAGCAGGATTAGATAATTGGGGTTTACCTTGTCGAGAGAATCACATTTGTAGCCGGTATTTAACTGGGACGGGAATACCTTGTAAGAGTGGAATCTATAGTGGTTTCGAATGCATATTTTAGTGTGGTATTTGTGGTCAAGGGTTGTCATTAACACTTTGGTATGGACTTTCATGATACATTATTCAGCCTAGTTGTCAAGCATGTCACTGTTCGTGTTGTCTTTATTCTAGATCTGTCACAAAATTGGTATATACTTCAATATGATGTTAATAATGTGTTTTTGCAAGATCCTTCCTAGGAAGTGTACATAGCTCAACCCCTCACTTCTCTATTTCATCGAAGATGGTTTGTCGTCTTTGTTATGCTACACAGGAATGACAATGGGGCAGGTTTGTTGGTACCCAGACCCGCCCCGTGGCAGGTCGGGTTCAGGTCGGGTAATTTATCACGGGTCGGGGCAGGTCGCCCCAATGAGTGTGCAATTTATATGAAAAACATTAGAAATATTCGTCATTTTTATTATAAGACCAAGAAAACAAACAATATTATAATAAATGTGTGAAACACATTTATATATGGTTTCTATTATTATATTAGATAGGATAATTATTATTATGGTTAGTAGAGATTTAGTCCAATTAGGTTATTCGTTAGGGTTTTCCAGTATTTCCCTATAAATATGTACTTTGGGTTTACATCATAATGAATCAAGCAGAATATTAAGCAAAGTCTCCTAAACCCTAGTTTATCCTCTCAATTCCTAATTTCTCTTCTCATCTTAGTCCAAGGCCTCGGCCGATTCCCAATTTGATTCTTTCTCATCTAAATCCCTAATTCTTTCTCTCAAACCCTAAATCCCAAATTATCACGAGTGCCGAAGATCAGTATCGAGGATCCCTAGAAGCGGGGTTCTCACAATTGGTATCAGAGCCCGGTTGTGGCACTCGTACCATGGATTTGACCAACCTCGAAGAGCTCTCCGTCAAAGAACTTACAAAGCTTTTGAAGTTAGAAGCTGGCAGAAGTGACTAGGAACGAGGTTACCTCATCTTCGTCGCTGTCCGGGAATATCGCGCGGGCTGCTCCACCCAAAGCCGCAGCCGCAGCGTTCAAGAAGCCGTTGAAGAAAGACCCACAGTCATTATTGAAGGCCGCAGATGCAAAATTGGATTTCGACGATTGGTTGGAACAACCTGCGTTCCCAATCAAGTTCGAACGAGATGTGAACAAGCTCGTGACGATGGAGACGGAGGCTGCCCCTCTTGCGACACCACCATCACCATCATCGCAAGCTCTTCCTCTACCTGTTGAAGCCACTGTCGAGATGATCACCACCGAGCGACTAAGGAAAGATGCGGATCTGGAATTGGTGGAGAAAGAGCTGAAGATGGAAGAGCCACCGCCGACAGGGAAGAGGAAGAGAAGAAACGCGGTGGCGGCGGCGGGGGAATTCTCCACTCACCGCCGGAAAAAGAAACGACGAAGGCGGCGAGATTCGCGCTCAGGAAGAAGGTTTTGATGATGGGTCGAGCAACGAACTGGCGATTTCGGAAGAAGAAGTTGGCCAATTCGCTAAGCAATGAAGCCGAGAGGATGATCCGCCATGGGCTTGAAGAGTCTGAGCCGCGTTTCGCGCATGTGTTGTTCCGACCGGCGATGACTCCAAGGACGGCGCCGACCTTCGGTGAGTTGGGAACGAAGGCGACGCGGGAAGCAAGGCAGACTTGCCGCTGGAGAATCTGCTCACCGCCGAGAAGGGAAGTAATGGTGAAGGCGACAGCAACGACGAACGAGATTCAGTCCCGGCCGAGATCGGACGAGAAAGAGGAGACGATGACTGATGCGTCGGCCATCCCGATTGGAGCACTGAAATCGCCAACCGCAACGACCGCCGAGATATGGACGAAGAAGAAGAAGCGCGGTGTCGGTGGAATCCTCTGCTCGTCGATGAAGGAGAAGAAGAATGCGATTAATTCGGCGGCCAATGAGGAAGGGGACGACAACTCTCTCTCTTTCTCTATTGATGGAGAACTCCCGTTGCCGTTGAAAATGAAGTCGCCGGAGACGAAGCAAAAGGCGGCGTCGGAGTCGGGTCGGCCACCTGGCCGTCAGTGGAATGGTGCACCGTCGGAGAAGTGGACGAGGAAGACGGCGCCGTTGGCGGGCGCAATAGAGCAGAGGTCGGTCGAAGAAGGTGGCGGCGTTCTCCTTTCGCTCACCAAACCTAGGTCGCGGGAAGCGGATCTGCGCCAAGCGGCAGCTGGGCGCGCATTGGGCCGAGAAGACATGGGTCGCGATGCGAATTGGGCCACAGCTCCAGATGGGCCAACATTCGGTCCAAAACACAGATCTGTGTGGTCTTCACGTGGGCCAGTGGTTCGTGCTGAGAATGGGATACATCAAGGGCCAGATAAGAAAGATATCAGTTGGTCTCTAGAAGGTATTGGGCCGTGTTTGAAGCTTGGGCCTCGGTTGGGTTATGTGATTAAGTCTCTTTTGTGTGGAGAAAACTTAGAAGGCAAGAAAGAAGATGACTTAGTTGGGTTAGCATTTGGGCTTTCAGAGGAGACAAGCCCAAACAAAGTTAAAGGTAAGGAGAGGCCTGACTTGGGTGAGGATCACAACTCATTCATCCAAGCCAATGTGGGCCGACCCAAGGGACTGGAAAAGGAAGGTTGGGAAATGTTATGGGCTGTTTGCACCATCAAGTCCATGGAGAAATTTATGGAGCTATTCTTTGAAAATTTCAAGTTGGTGCGTGATGAGAAGCAAGACGAAGAACAATTCTCCGATTCTTATTTCGTGGAATTCGAAAAGGAAGAAGAATTGTCCGGCTATGGCGAACGTGACATGTGTCACGTGGGTGGAGAAGAGACAAGGAAAGTGGGAGTTGCGCGAGAAGAGTTAATGCAAGGGATCGAGCGCAATTGGAAACGAAGAAAGCGGAAGGTCAAGGAGATAGAAGTCAACTACAACCTTGAGGTCAAGGTTGTTCTCAAGGGGGATGGATTGTGAGAAACACATTTATATATGGTTTCTATTATTATATTAGATAGGATAATTATTATTATGGTTAGTAGAGATTTAGTCCAATTAGGTTATTCGTTAGGGTTTTCCAGTATTTCCCTATAAATATGTACTTTGGGTTTACATCATAATGAATCAAGCAGAATATTAAGCAAAGTCTCCTAAACCCTAGTTTATCCTCTCAATTCCTAATTTCTCGTCTCATCCTAGTCCAAGGCCTCGGCCGATTCCCAATTCAATTCTTTCTCATCTAAATCCCTAATTCTTTCTCTCAAACCCTAAATCCCTAATTATCACGAGTGCCGAAGATCAGTGTCGAGGATCCCTAGAAGCGGGGTTCTCACAAAATGTAGTTGAATTTTTAGAGAAATTGAGGTTTTCACTAATTTACAACTTAATTATAGCTAAATTATTATGTATAAAAGAAAAATCCTAAATAATTTGACTAAGATTACATGTAATTTAGGTAAGAACGGGTCGAGAATGTGAGGGGTCAGGGCGGGTCGGGTCGATGAGAGTACTTATGTCCGTCCCGCTCCGCCTATGAGGCAGGTCGGACCCGCACCAACATAGATCAAATATATCGGGTAAAACTGGTCATGTCAAAATTGCCATGCCTAATGCTACATATGGTCTTCATCAAGCCCCAAGGGTGTGTCATACAACCCTAACTACTTTTCTTCAGGAGTATGGGTTTGTTAAAACCAAATTTGACGTTTCTCTCTTTGTTTATCAACCTTTCTCTTTATTTCTTGATATATGTGGATGATTTTCTTTTTACTTGTAATGATGTGGCTTAGGTAATCAATTCGTGAAGCGAGAGCGGGAGCGAGAGTGTGAAAGCGTATACGTTACAAGAATTTAATATTTAGAGCGTGACGAGAGCGTCATTATTATATTTTTTTATTTACAATATAATTAATAAAAAAATAACATATAGCATTATTTCTGCTAAATAAACACAAATAAATCCATAGATTAGTTCATGTTCATAATACAAACACACAATTAAGCTACCTAAAACTTCATAGAAATCAATTAATCTAGTTAATAGTTAAGAGTAAAAACTCACATAAGACCTTTAGGATCAACATTAAAATATAATTCCTCAACATCCTCATATCAACCTCACCCTCATAGAATCATTGTCTATTTGATTGAACAGCGATATCCTTATTCTTAGGATCACTTGAAATACTTTTAGCACCAACCATATTTCCTTGATCACCATCATCTAGAAAAAGGTAAATTGATTGATGCATTCCTTTCTTGATCGAATGAAGATCGGGGATGGCGACGTTGATGGTTTGGGCGACGAACAATGGCTTGCAAGGGGATGGGGTTGGGCGACGAACAATGGCTTGCAAGTAGGTAGTGATCGATATCGCAAAATCCGTTTTGCATAAGTAAGATGAGATTGTTTTGTATTGGCTTGAAATCCGGTACACAAACATACACTGAATATAATATATGGTCTATTGGCAGTATGGTAGAGTAGAGTTTCGATGAGACTATGATAGACTTTTTCCGCAGCAGGACATAAAGTGAGGCAGCATATGGAGTTTTAGAGAGTTTGGCAGCGGGCATAAGATTTTGAAATATTTGCTCTGATGAATCAGTTTGCCATTGGAGGTTTGGTGGATTTAAATCCCTAAAAACCAAAGTGAGTTCCTCCATAAGACTCATTTCAAATGTGCTTTGTGTGAGAGCACAAAAATAAGTGCAACGTTGTTATGGCGTTGCTCCAAATATTATGTCGTGTACATAGATGTGAACAATCAACAATTCTGATGAAGTTCGTTTGAGAAAGGTAGTGGTGTTGATGGATCCCCAGGAGAAGTTATGTGCAAGTAATAAAGTTCTTGGGTACTCATACCAAGCTTGAGAAGCTTGTTTAAGACCATATGGATCCTTCTTAAGCTTGTAGACATGATTAGGAAAGAAGTGACTTTCAAAACCTGGAGGATGCTTTACATAGACATTGTCATGTAAGAGTCCATTTAAAAAAAGTATTTTGACATCCATTTGATTTTGTTTTCAGTAGGAAATCCATATAGTAGTCATATCGCCTCTATTCTTGCTACTAGTGCAAAGGTTTCTCAAAATTGATGCCTTCTTCTTGATCATATTTTTTTATGAACAAGTCGTGCTTTGTTTCTAGTGATTTTTTTTTGCCAAAGGTACTCCATAAGGAGAATAGCAGAGATACGAGAATATATAGGACCGTAGTAGGTCAAAAAACAAAGGAGAAAAGGAAGAGACGTTGGACGATCCATGACAATAGGATTGTTTTTGCCACGAAATGGTAACCTTATTATACTTATGCATGAGTAGAATCCGACTGAGCTTTAGCCCTTTTTAGGGATAAATTCATGGACCAAGCCCAGGTGGTCAGATGAACCAGTGCAGGAAATGTCGTGAAATTAGGCGAATTCCTCTGTAGCTTCCTTGCGAATCTAGCATGAAGACTAATGCCCCTATGAGTAGTTCCACCTGCAAAATGAATAAACAAAGGTTACACAGTAGCCGAATCTCCACAGACATGGAGAGAAACGAAACCAAAATCGTAAAAAACATAAAGCACCTGAAAAGGAGACGAGCCAGTTGCACCCAATTGAGGACTCTTTGTAGCCCCATAAGATTGGGCGAGTACACTTTTGATAGGGCATGTTAGGTCTGGCCCCAAAAGACATCCACTAAGATGTTATAGATCTCTATCTTAAGAGATAACACTATACCCTTCAGGAATACACGGAACAAAAGAAATTTATGAACGTTCAATGGTAAGTCTACTGAACTTTGATGAGAAATTCCTAAGATATACGGCAAATTAATCAGCCAATTAAAAAAATACTTTATGATTCCAAAACTTGGTGATTAATTTCAAGGGATAAAACCAAGAATACAAGATTGAAGGCTAGTTATTAGTATAAAAAACCATTTAAAATCAAGACTTGTTTCTAGTGATTTTCTTGTTTCAACAGATTTGTTTCTAAATACGCACTTTATTCCTATTTCAGGCCAGTCTTCAGGTAGAGATACAAGATCCCATACCAATGCACATTTAAATCTATTTAGATCATCATGCATGGCTAGGTTCTAGTACTCATCTTGTATGACCTCTTCAATGTTTATAGGTTCTACTTCAGCCTCGAAGGCATGATTTATTGAGATAAGAGCAAGAAGATTTTTTTTGCCTTGGATCTGGTTAATAGTGTTTCTTCAAGATCACCTCTAATTAAGAAGGGAGGGGTGTCTCTTTTGTATGCGAGGTGGTGCATTTAGTTGGGAAGGTTTTCGTTCTTCAGTTGTGGAGATGTTTCAAGGATTTTAATTGTGATGCTTGTGGTTTTGGTTGGGAGGTGACACGAGATATCTTGAGAAGATCATCATCATCATTTTGCTAAAGTTAATTGAACCTGGCGTGGATGCACTCTTCAATTTAGTTGGTTTGTTTGTTAAGTACTCTATAGGATTGACTTCTGATAGACCATATGATGATTTCAAGGTCTGACTTGTGATCAAATTTACCTAGGTGGTCTTTTGTATTTCGGATATAATATGGACTACTAAAAGGGTGAAAGTAGCTCAGATTTTGGTTCTTTCCTTTCCAAAGTTTATAGGGTGTCTTTTTAAGTTTACTTCTAATGAGGATCCTGTTGGTAATGTAGCATGCAATATTTACCACCTCTGCCCATAGATTTTGGGGTAAGTTGAATTCTTGAAGTATTGTCCTACCAATTTCTTTTAAGGGTTTATTATTTCTCTCTCCTACCCCATTAAGTTTCCGAGTTCTAAGTGCTTAGAAGTTATGATCTATTCCTAGAACGTCACAGAACAATTCAAAGGGATAATTGTCGAATTATTCTCCATGGACACTCCTAATTCTCATAACTGACAATTCTTTTCCAATTTGTACTTTTGTGACAGAAGTTTTAAATTTTGCAATTCATTAATCATTTTGTTTGAAAAAGATAAATTAGGTTAATCTGAGTAGCCAACTACAATAACAAAAGCATAATATTTTACTCCTAGACTCATAGTTAGGTTTGGACCAAAAAGATCCTTATGTACGAGTTCAACTACCCGTTTTATTATTATGCCAGATTTACTTTTAAAGGATTCTTTGGTTTGTTTTCCTAGGGACATGCATTGCAGAAGATTCTGATTTTTTTTTTAATCAAGGAAGGCCTCTTACTATGCCTAATTTGGACAGTTCGCCAAGGACACTGTGCATACATGTCCTACTTCTCTGTGCCAAGTTTGTTGAAAGTTGGTATTACTAGCTATTAGGCATTTCTCGTGTAGTGCTTCCTTGTCGGTTAATTCATTAGTGTACATCCTACAATATTTTTTTTACCAATAAGATGTGTTTTATTATATGTTGTTATTACAATCTTGCGAGTAGATTTTTTAAGGAATACTTTGTTCCCTTTTTCACATAACTGACTGATTGATAGTAAGTTAAACCCAAGACCTTCTACTAGCAAGAGATATGATAAAATAACATTAGTTGAAAATTTGATGGTACTAATACTTATGATTTTTCCTTTGCTGCTGTCACCAAAGAAAATTTTCCTCCACGTTTGGTGATAGTGCCTTCAAATTTATTCATGTCTCCTCTATTGTAATTGGAGCAGGCACTATCCAAATACTAATCACTTTTGTTCATCATGCCTTGCATCCGTAGCATCCAGATTGTATTAGGGAATCCATTGTTATTTGGATTTTCCTAGTTTTCTCTTCATCTCAAACTCATATATTCTCACTCATTGCTATTGTAATGTTTACTATAACAAATTCAACATTTTAGTTGTGTATGTTTACTATAACATTCACTTTTGCAGTGACCAAACTTAGGATACCTAACACGTTGAACATATTGTTTATTTGTTTTCGTTTTTGATTTTTTCATTTGTTCTACTTCTAGAATTCTTGTCCTAGCTAATAGTTCTAGAATGTTGATATTTTGTCTATGACCTTGATATTCTAGCTCAATAACACATTTTGTCGGACTTTGTAGAAAATTTTCTAGTTCATTTTAATTTCTTTTAAATCAAACATTAGTTCACAGTGTTTTGTGTTTCCTTTTTGACATCATGACTGTACCTATTTATTCTTATTGGACTACCTTTTGTTTGAATAGACTTTTTGTGAATTATCTGAATCATCATCATTGCAAGCATGCATAGCATAGATTTAAGTAGTACCTGAATTACTTGCCTTTCTTTGGCCATTAGTCCTAGATGATATTGATCAACTAGGGCCACATAGCCTTTGTGTTCATCTTCTGATTCTTACTCATCTGCGTTCTCTTCGTTGCAACTCCAAGTTGCAACCATAACTCTTTATTGCCCTTGCTTCCTATTTGGACGGTCTGCTCTGAAATGCCCTGGTTTGCCACACCTAAAACAAGTAACAATACCGTCTCAAACATTCATAGCTCCCTTGTTTGATTTTGACTTTGCATGGTTCTTATGAAAGATATCTCTTGATCTACTATACCTCCTATCTTCCGCCGATCAATCTAAGTTATTTATGTGATTTTTTTTGTAAACCTTACATAATCAAGTTGCTTTGTGAGTAATGCAATATGTTGTCCTTCTACTTCATCTTGATCATCCAGATTATGAGACTTTAGAGCTAAGTTCATTCTTTTTTGAGGATGTTCAATATCCTTGATCCTAAGAACACTCTGATGCTCTATTAGTAAGCTGGTTAACTAACTTAACTCAAACTTAGCAAGGTCCTTTGACCCTTTTATAGCAGTTACTTTTGGTCTCAAAGATCTTGGCAAGTTCAAAAATTTACTAACTAGATCTGCATTTGAATATAGTTTTCCTAGAGTCATTAACTAGTTGACAATGTTTGTGAATCTTTCATACTTCTCAACTATAATCTCGTGTTCATTTAATTTTATAGTTCATATCCTTTTACTAACATTCTAATTAGAGCATCCTCGACCGGTGACATACCTTCATATGTGAATTTCAGTGTGTCCCATATCTCCTTTGCGAACTTGCATATTGCCAGGGCCGGCCGATGATATTCGGAGGCCTTGTTCGAAATTAAAAATGTGGCTTTAAAATTTTTTCCCCGCAAATTTATTAAATAATAAATGCATAAGTTTTCAAAATGATTACAAAATAATAATACATAGTTTGTGAAACTGTAACGGATGTCAGTGCTACTTATCTGTGGTAGGATATTTTGTGGTTTGATAATGATTCAACCATTTTGTACTGGTAAGTTACCATTTTTGTAATAAAAAAATATTTTTGTTAAAAAATCGTACCAAAAAAATTAGGATATTGTTCCGGAGAGCCAAAATCTGAATACAAAATTGTAATATGTTAGGTAAACATGTAAAATTTGAATTTCATTGTCATTTACTATAAGAGAGAGATATTTAATTAAAAGAAAATAATAAAAAACATTCACCCAACAAAACTAAAACTAAGCCTATTTCTCGTCTAAAAAGAGTGGGCCCATTTCCTCACGTTCAACCCATTTTCATAACCCTACTCCACCCCTGCAAACCGGCCGCCCCCATGAATGGACCATGACATTGTCCAATTTTCATATTTAAGCCCCAAATTTTGTTATGGGTTGATGAGTAATGAGACCCCAAAATTTTTGGGAAAGAGGAGGAGAGGTGCTGCTGGGCCTCTAATTTAATGGGCTGATGAGGCCCCATATTTTCTGAGGCCTTGTGCTGTGGATCTGACCAGCATAGGGCCTAGGCTCGAACTCGCATATTGTCACTTTGCCATATTCCACGTTGCCAAGTGCACACTCGAGAATGAGCTTTGCTTTGGCTTATATATGTAGATTCGCCAAATATTTTTCTGACGGGTTTCTCATTTCATTGTCCATCATTTATGGACACTTTTTCATATTGATCCATAACTTCATATCATAGGCTTGAAGAAATACTTTCATGCATCCATTCGAGAAGGCATAGTTGTTCCCATCTAGCTTCGGTTGCCTTGTCGCTGATTGACCCTCGAATTGAGTGATTGGAGGCAAATTACTTAACATTATGACTGATGGCCTTGATCCTTCCATCCGTGGATCGATTTCCTCTTCTCGGATGCCAGTTGAAGAGCCTACATAGCACAAGACTAGTTAGTGATAAATGGAAGAGATAGTGAGGAAAGATATTAAAGGGTTTTGATCATCTCCCCTCGAATTTTGATTATGGCCCGGATGAGTTCACCACACCCAGTGAAATGATTTGGGCTTGAATGTTTGTATGAACTTCCCGCCTTGACTGTTTTGTTGACCACAAAACTAAGTACGTGTAGTAGAGTAAAATAGACCAAACAAATGTAAAGAGTTGAACATGGATACATGGTTTATTGTTAATAACGTTCAATCTATTGCTTACATCTCGGCTCAAAGGTGTCTCACCCTTTGATACTTTGCTATCTAGTTTTTTTTTATCTCATTCACGTCTAACTCCAAGTTGAGCTCCTTCGGGTGGAAATCAAACAATTGACAAGAATAGAGCAATAGAAAACATTTATATCTTCCTCACAACATAACACTACAGAGATAACTTACAGAAGCTGACAACACTCAAGTAACACATGAATGAACACCTGTCACGTCTCACACATGATTTCCTCTTGCTTTGTGTATGATTCCTCTGACACATTTCATGATTTTGTCTTGTTTCTTTCCTCTATTTATATTGCTATGCTTGGCAACGGTCTTCTTTTGATATTCATCTGATTTGAGAATCCCTGATGGCATTAATGCCCCTATGCATAGTTATTTAGTTTCTCCCTCTAACTAACCACCTCAATGAAACCGTCTTGCTAGTTAGCCCTTTCTATCCATCTTGACGTGATGAGAACTTAGCATCTTCCATATCTAAGTTCATGACCCCTTACCCATCAAGATTTCATACTTAGTCTCAAATAGATGAACACATGTCATCTTGATGTCTCCATATTAAAAGCGTCTCATTAACTTGATATGTTGTCACCTTGTCAGCAAACTCGGCCCGTGTTTTCAACTTGTCACTAAGTTCCTTTTGTTTCCCTGCCAGCTTGCCACCAAAATCCATCTCATCGGTTTGATGCATAGCTAAGTTGTTTGCTTGACAACTTATGAAACAAGCCATTTCGTCAGTTTGATACCTTACTGCCATATTGACAAGTCGTCTTGCCAACTTGGCACCCCATAAACTTTTCACCAAGTTGGTCCCATCGGCTTGGTCTCCACACTTAGTTATGGGTAGCCCGACAAGTCGTTTTGCCCTCAAAGCCATCTCGTCAGGTTGCTACCCTGCCATATTGGTACCAAGTGTGTTTCATTATCTTGATACCCTAGTGCTTGCCACAAAACTAGTCTTGCAAACTTGTTAACAAGCTCACTGATTTGATAGCTTCCGACTTGCCACCAAGACCGCTTGTCACCTATGACTTGTTGAGACTAGTCGGCCACCTAAATGAGGAGAATGGCGTTTGCTCGGCGTTGAGGTCGGGAAAGGGCGTTTGCCCACTAAGGCGAGAGAGCTCGGCCATTTAGATCGAAAGCACGGCTAAGTCATTTGATGTTTGATGTCAAACTAAAATAGACCCGTTTTACTCATTTATATTCACACACGACCCTTTTTTCATGCGAATTTATAAGTGCACACAAAAAATTAAATGATGAATAGATGATATTATATAAAAATATAGTGTTTGTTTGTGAAGATAAATAATCCATGTAAATAATTAATAAAGGTGCGCGAATATAATTTGTTATGTCCTTGGACCGGCCAAACGTTATCTCTAACTGAAAACTACTATATAGGGTC
Source organism: Linum tenue (assembly GCA_946122785.1). Classification (NCBI taxonomy): domain Eukaryota; kingdom Viridiplantae; phylum Streptophyta; class Magnoliopsida; order Malpighiales; family Linaceae; genus Linum; species Linum tenue. The sequence continues at coordinate 31,855,332 of CAMGYJ010000005.1, read as the reverse complement.
ATTTGTTTTGATAGAACGATGGAGAGCCATTCCTAATTTATATGTAATATATGTATGTCCTAATCATAGCATTAATAGCTACATAATTCAATGTTTCTAGAATTTAATTTTTGATTCCCCTTGGCTTAGTGAACTACATCAACTTGATATGTTGACACTTTGTCAACAAATCCGGCCGTGTTGTCGACTTGTCACCAAGTTACGCTTGTCACCAAACCCATCTTATGCGATGATGCATAACTAACTCGTTGGCTTGCCACTTTGTCAACAAGCCATTTCGTCAATTGATACCTTACTTCCTTATCGACAAGCCGTCATGCCAACTTGTACCCCTTAAGCTTTTCACCAAGTTGGCCCCATCGGCTTGGTCTCCAAACTTAATTTATGGGTATTCTGACAAGCCGTCTTGCCCTCAAAGTCATCTCTTCTGGTTGGTAACCTGCCAGATTGGTACCAAACACTTTTCATCATCTTGAATCTTGATACCCTACCGCTCGCCACAAAACACATCTTGCCAACATGTTAACAAATAAGTCTCATCCACTTGATAGCTTCCCACTTGCCACGAACACTGCTTGTCACCTATTACTTGTTGAGATTGGTCCGTCACCTAGGTGAGGAGAATGGTGAGTTGCTTACCTCTGAGGCTAGGAAAGGGAAAAAAATCTAAATCTACCATTGTTTAAAAAAATGACAAATATACCACCCAAACTGAAAATATTCCAAATCTATCACCATTATTTAAAAACCGCCACCCAAGGACATATGAACTGCAGAGTGATGTCGCGGTTTGTGGGAGAACCGCATGGTGAGGAGGAATTTTAAATTTTTAGAACAAAGCGCCTCCTAGAGAGGTGGTTAATTGGCTTCCCTAGAACAAACCGGCTCTTGAAGGAGCGGTTATACGTCGACAACAAAAACCGCTCCTTCAGCATGCGGTTTATTGTGCGATACACAAATCGTCCCTCCCCCCAGCGGTTGTGTGTAGTCCCATTCCCCCGACATCCGACATGTCGGCATGCAGGGGGTGCAGACGTGGGGCTGCATGCCAGACTAAAACCACCCCTGCCCCAGCGGGTTTTGGTTAAAATTTTGCCTATAAAAGACAGCTCTGGAAGTCTCAGCTCTTCACCCCTCTCCTTATTCTTCTTCAAATTTCTGTTGTGCACCTTACTTTTTTGAGTTTTGCGATTAACGTTACTTCGTAAGTTTTTTTTATTACTTTTTATATTGTGATTTGTGATTTTGATGATATTAATTTAGTTACGATTTTATTGCATATTGCATTTCAAAAGTTTACGCTTGGGTTAGGGTGAAATGGTTATACGGAAGAGATCGAAAATGTGATACGTTATGCCAGTGGTAATTTTCATAAAGTGAAGGTCGTTAGAAGACCGAACCTTGGATAGCTTCATCAAATGTGTATGAGATTACTTGCATGGATGACACGACAAGAGTTAATCATATGGTGTATCGATATCCAAACAAACATGTCGGGTTGTTGTGGTATGAAGAATTTCTCATAACCACTTAAGAGGACGTAGATGCCATGGTCGAATTTTGATCTCCAATAACATTAAACAAGCATAGATGTTTGTTTGCACCGAGGCTGTCGAAGGCGGTGGAGGTCATTCTGGAGATGGCAAAACATCTAGTATCCACGGTGGAGGTGTATTATACGAAGATCATCCCTACCAAGATTTTTCCATGATCTTGTACATACCATGAGTACCAGGAAGAAGGTGGAGGTCATTATCAATCATTCCCATCATATGAAGAAGAAGCACAAGGTGGAGGTCATTATCAACAAGAAGGCTACCAGTACCAACCCGAGTACAAGTTCCATCAAGGCAGCGGTAGTTATCACAACTACCATTGTAGAGCTGATGAAGGTGCCTTTCATGATCTGGATCAGATGGAAGATGCCCTGCCGTGTACAGTTAGGACCCTAAGTATGAAGAGGAGGAAGGCGATGTCAGTGCAGACAGCTCCGACCCTCTTGAAGGTGCTAATGATTCAGACCCAGATTCAGATGCAGATGATGATGAGGTGTCTTATGACCGTGTACCCACCCTGAATCTTGGTTTAGTCATGTTCTCTTCCGAGCCGACCGCGGCGGCGGCAGATACGCTGTTGTCGACGTCGACGGAGGAGGAGGAGGAGAGGGAGAGCTCCGGGAACCACTTGGAGGCGTAGTGAGCGACGATGGAGCCGATGAGGTCGGGGCAGACGCCTTTGCACTTGATGCCGGAGATAGTTTGGTGATTGAACGATGGAGTTGATGGTGAGGGTGAGGATGATGAGCATTCGGATTCGCCCATTTTTGTAATTTATTAAATTTTATTAAATTATTAATATGATAAATTATATAGACAAAAAAGTGCAATGATGAGGTGGAAAGAAAATTTTATTTTTTTATTTTTTTTAATTTCCACGTCATCTAATTAACGGTCAAACTTTATATTTGACTGCCAGGTAGGACAAACTTAACGGAGTGTAACGGCCGGTGACCAACCGTGAAACGATTCGTAAAGTTAGTGGCAAATAAGAAAGAAAAGTAATTCGGGTGACAAACGTGAAAGATTTGTATAATTTGAGTGACCAAACGTGTAATTTAGCCGGATTCGTTTTGATGCCGGAGTTCGGAGTTCCAACTATAACCCAAAAGCTTTTCACTAAGTTTGGAATTAATCCTCATATTATTTTGATTGTCCAGATAAAAAAAAATAAATAAAAGCCGCTTATATTTAATGCAGAGAAATGAGGCATTTCCATTAATTTTGGACGGGTTAATTAAATTGACACCGGACGGTTGGAATCTTCAAAAAACAACTTGTCACTGTACAGCCAGCAAAAACGAGAGGCTATCGAATGGAATTGGATTGGAACGCCGGCGGGGAAAATATTCCATATAGAACTGAGCCATGTCTGCAAACCGACAAAAGGTGCGGCGAACTACGACGTCCCATGATTTTGACTGCGTTTGCTCTTTATGGAAGGACGGTTATAATGGAATGCTAGCCGAAGCGGTCGGCCGCCGGCTGTGTCAGTGTGTGTGTATATATACTATGTGTGTTTGATGGAACCAACGTAGATGGGAGAAAATTGTCCGCCTTAATTAGGAGAGAAAGGAAGCAACCGCCGATGGTTAAGAATTAGTCGACGGGCCACAACAGTACTGTAAAGAGAAGTGGATTTTGGGTCGATCGATCGGGTCCGCGGCTGGGGATTAGCTGTGGCGTACGGCGAAAAGCATATAAAGAAAGTCCGGCAAGTAACATCGCCGATTATTTGAGCTGAGGAACTGCGATCCATCAGAAACGTTTCTCGCAGTCTTTCGTGATCAAACGATCGACAAGCAAAAAAACTGATACGGTAAGGGAATCGCTTGTTGTGTGAGTGAATTCTGCTACAAGTAATTATGAGTAGTATATATGCCAGAAATTAAGTTATATTATTTCATGTTCTTAAATTTTAGTATTTTCTCCCAGTTGATCTCAGGCTTGTTATGAAAAGGGAAAAGTTTTTTTGTCCCACAAAAATCATTTTTCTCACGTACAAAAGCTATATTTTCACCCAATTTTACCGGTTGGATAGACAAATTCATTAATATTCACACACAAAGCATCTTTTTTAATGCGGTTTAAAAGAGTGCATGAAAAATTGAATGATCAATAAATGCGATTGCATAAAAATATACTTTTTTTTTTGTGAAGATAAATAATCTATGTGAATAATTAATAAAAAGTTGCAAAAATATAGTTAATGTGAGTAAATATGAGAAAAACGTCGTTATAATTCTAAATAGTAAAAGAATTCTTTGTTCCGTCTTTGGACCGGCCAAACCTTATCTTTTACTGAAAACTACGATATAGAGTCACATTGTTTTGGTAGAAACGATGGATAGATAGACATTCCTAATTTATATGCATATTTATTTGTATGTCCTAATCATACATATATCGTTAATATATATATATAGCTACCTAATTAATTCAACGTTTCTAAAAATTCAATTTGGATTCCCCTTGTCTTAGTGAACTACATTTCCAGCTAATCGAATATATCTTTGGTTCTAAACCCGCCGCGCCCTGGAAAGAAATAATATGAAACTAAAGAAAGATTACAGCTAAATGGAGAAGTAATTGTTGTAATTAACACTGCGTTAGTCATAAACACTGGGATTTTCTCCATCCATCCATCCAGCTAGCAACAAAGTGATCAGAAGAAATGGAAGCGATCAAGAAGCTGAAGCCTCCCAAAACGCCGCCAAAGGAAGTGGAAGCCATAACCAAAAACGTAGAGGTGAAGAAGAACGAGTTCTGGGGGTGGTGCGTATTGGCGTCCTTCCTCGCGCTCCTCGTCATCTCCTGCGGCGTCTACACTCTGGTCAAGCTCTTCCCCAACTTCCTGCCCCACAACAAACCGGCCCCGAACCGGCCCGGCCCAATCGCGAGGAACTACGCCGACGCGCTGGGAATCGCGTTCCAGTTCTTCGACGTCCAGAGGTCCGGGAAGCTGTTGAACAACAGAATCCCGTGGAGGGGAGACTCGGCCCTGCGCGATGGGAGCGACCGCAACTTGGACTTGTCGAAAGGGCTGTACGATGCCGGAGACAACGTGAAGTTTGGGTTTCCGATGGCGTTTACGGCGACTCTCCTGTCGTGGGCGATTCTCGAGTACGGCGAGAGAATGGCAGCCGCCGAGCAGCTAGGGCATGCTCAGGATTCTCTCAAGTGGATCACTGATTTCCTCATCAACGCCCATCCTTCGCCCAACGAGCTCTATGTTCAGGTACAATCCGTATGAAATATCTTTTCAATTTTTTAGAGTTATTGTAACAAAATAGTTCTTGATAGTTGGTATGATGTAAGGTTTCTGTGCTACAAATTTGTGTGTTCTCATTTTATTGGTATCTCAAATACAAATGTTTAATTAATGTACAAAGTCATACTTGAAGGGTTTTAAACATGTTCATACAACGCTTTGAAGTAAGGTAATTTTAAACTTTTTATATGCTATAGCAGGTTTCACAAGTAGCATTGTGTAAGGGTCACGTAACATATGCTTACCTTAGACAACAGTTGTAAAGGTCATTACCGAAGCTTTGCATAATAGACGACAATTTAGCGTAATGAATATAGAAGGTTTCACAAGTAGCATTGCGTAAAACACAATAGTCATTAGGCAATGATCACGTAACCGTTGTAAAGGTTATCACGGAAGCTTTACGTAATGGACGATCATTTGATTTAATGAATGCTAACCTAATGTTACATAAAGTGCTAAGTCATTACGGAAGTCTTACGCAACGTTTCTGATAATTTAACTGTTCCATAAGGAACAATTGTTGTCCCGTAATCTTTACGTAATGTATGCGTAGTATTTTACGTTACAGTTCTAAAAGGTCAATTAGTGATGACCTATATTGTCGGTTACCACCGTTTTGATAATTGATAATCCACTGTTTAAATTAATTTTAGTATATTTTAATAATTAATTAATGTCCAAATTAAATACTCACTGGTATTATACATATGCATGTTTTGTTATGTAAAGGTAGGTGATCCAGATCTGGACCACGAGTGCTGGGAAAGGCCGGAGGGCATGTCGGAGAGGCGGCCGGCAGCACAAGTGAACGCCTCCTTTCCAGGTTCCGACGTCGCGGCGGAGGTAGCTGCAGCAATGGCTTCGGCTTCTCTTGTGTTCAAGAAGATAGACCCCGACTACTCCTTTACGCTGCGGACGAATGCAGAAGAGCTCTTCGCTTTTGCGGACCTTTACAGGGGCGCTTACAGTGTGAGTATTCCTCAAGTGAAGAAGTTCTACAATTCCACAGGATACGGAGACGAACTTCTTTGGGCAGCCAGTTGGCTTTACTATGCTACCAGAGACCCATCTTACCTCAAATATTTGACTGTCATCAATGGAGACGTCTTTGGTAACTGGGGAGATCCCAGCTGGTTTAGTTGGGATGATAAGCATGCCGGAACTCAGGTAATTTAGAAAGCTCATGACCTACCTACAACTTTAAAAAAAAAAATCATCTAAGAATCGTTTCAAGAACGCGAATAAGAGTTTGGTCCAATGCTATTTTGTACCTGCAGACCTAAGATTTGAATCACTTAACTAACACCGAATTATTTTAAAAAAAAAACAAACTATATATCACGAAACTATATCATTAATTATATAAAATAAATGCTAGTGGTTTAAATTTAAAACTTGAAGACTGAAGTCTAGTTCTAATAAAATCTGTCATTGGCGCTAGTGCTGAAAGTTTGGCCCTAGATTTTCAATGACATGGTCTGACCCCATCTTCAAAGGGTTGGACTGGTTAGTTTGTGGGCGGAGCTACGTTGGGACTCGGGGGGCCCCGGCCCCCCCGAGAATTTTGAAGATCGTGTTAAAATACGACGAGAATTTGAAGTTACGTATTAATTCAGATACATTTATATATACTTGTATTGTGCAATTTGATTGGTGAACTGGTTACTTTAGTCCAGCGGATAAGTGGTCTTTTGTTATATGAAAGGTTGTAGGTTCAATACCCAACAACATTACTTTTTTACTACTACTTGTCTTTTAAGTTGATTTTTCATACATTATTTTACTACTACTTGTCTTTTAAGTTGATTTTTCATACTTAATTTAAGTTCAAACTAGGTAAATTTAATTGAACTTATGCATTTACATCTTCAAACATAATTTTAAATATATAGCAAATAATTCAATTATTTTTCCATTTTCTATAGACATTCATTTGTTACTTATCATAAATTGAAGAACATAGTGCATTATTTTTTGTTGAAATTTATTTAATAATTTTGAACATGTCGTTGATAAATTTTTTTAATTTAAACCATACTTTTAGTGCTTATAATTATCTTTAATAACATTTTGTGGAGTGACATTTATATTTTTTTTTTCGATAGTAAAATTTTCGGCCCCCCCCCCCCCCCCGAACTTAAAATCCTAGCTCCGCCCCTGAGTTTGTCTACGAGGATAGTTTAGTGTTGGGCTATCTTTTGGTCTTGTAAAGGTAGGGTTGGATGAGTTTTTGCCCTATGATCCATAACATTAATTAGCGATATGAAATTACTCATTCCAACACATTATTGGACCTGTTTGTAAAGTTTAAATAGTTTAGGTACTATATAATGCAAGAATAAAATTATAGAGGTACTGAAATGCTGTTTGCTACCAAAATTTCTAGACATGTTTGTAAATAAAAGTTTACGCACTAATTAAAACATATGTAAAAATAAATTTGGGTACCAAAAATTAATTTCCAAAAAAAGTTTGTTAAATTGACAGGCTTATTCGACCAGGTCCAATCCGACCAAGGCGGGTGAGAGAGTCAAATGAAAATAGGGTCGGGCCGGCCAACTTTTGTAACTAACTCTATAGATATTAAGAGGTAGTTTTAGAGTCAGAGCTAGGTTTGTCCTAATCTCACAATTTTTGTTTTTGGTTTACCTAATTTCACACCTCATTGGTGCGCCTTATTATGTGAGCTCGATCATTACTTAGTATTATATGTGTAATTAGCTGATTTTGGTTATGCAATATATAAATGCAGGTTTTACTTGCTAGGATGAATTTTCTGGGAGAAAAAGATGGAATATCACTTGACGAAAATGCTAAGCTACAAATGTACACAAGAATGGCACAAGCCACAATGTGCACTCTCCTCCCGGGTTCACCTTCGGCCAGTTCCAGCAGAACCGCAGGCGGCCTCATATGGGTGTCAGAATGGAACGCCTTGCAGTACTCGTTGGCTGCTACGTTTCTCGCTGTTCTCTACAGCGACTACATGGCAACTTCCCAAGTCCAAACTCTCTTCTGTGACGGCACAACTTTCAGCTCAAAGGATCTTCGCCACTTCGCCATCACACAAGTACGAAACTAAAGAGGCTCTTTCTTTGCACTTGAAGTTTGTACTTCTCATTGAAACACTAACACACATTGTTTTGATTATACAGGCGGATTACGTGTTGGGCAAGAATCCGATGGAGATGAGCTACCTTGTTGGTTACGGAATGGATTACCCTCGCTACATCCACCACAGGGGGTCGTCGATACCGGTTGACTCGAGAACCAATTGCAAGGAGGGATTCAAGTGGTATGATTCTCCCGAACCGAACCCGAATATCCCGACCGGAGCAGTGGTCGGTGGACCGTTCATGAACGAGACGTACATCGATAACAGAACAAACCATAGGCAAGCCGAGCCGACGACTTACAATTCTGCGTTCATCGTTGGCCTCCTCTCCGGCTTGCTTACCACTGCCTCAGTTCCTCAGTCTTTTGGGTAGGTACCAAATTGAAGCTCGAAAATTGTAATGCAGGATGTAAAATAGAGAGCTCAAGACATAGCTCCTAGCCAAACAACAGTTGTTTAACAGATCGGTTAGACTTATTACATGCTAATTTGCATTCCTAGCTAGGAGAATATTGTACTCTATAGGTTTTGCTTGTACGGATGTCGTTATAGATTTGAATAATATTCTAGCTAGAATTAAGGATGGCAATGGCTAGACCGTAATTGGACCCAATTGTTAAGATTCATTTAGGTATTGAGTTGGATCCAAATGAACTCATATGTAATTTTAATATTTTTGGGTATTGGGTATGGATTTGGGTTGGGTCCAATTTGGGTCGATCCCAAATGAGTCTATTTGGCTCTATATAATTATACATGCGAAAAGTAATATTGATCATCTAACTACTAGCTTAACACCAATTCACACCTTAATGTTGGTGTTTTCACATTTATGTTTGTTTTAGAATAATTAAAAAAGCAAAAATCACATTAGAATTGGATATTTATTTTATTTTGAGTAGCTAATGTAATGGGTCTAATTTAGATCCAAACTAAAATTTTGTGTAAAGAAAATTGGTGAGATAGGAAATATTTATAGGTAATAATAAAGGAATTTATGTTGATAATAAAAAATGAAGTTATAATAGGTCTAATAATTGATTAACCTAGTGTGTAAATACTAAATAGTAACTTACCTTGTGTAATGTACATTGGTGAATGTGATCAAAACATTAGTTAATAGTAAAAGAATTTTCGCTCAAACTTATATTATGTAAGATTTACGTAATATGTTTGTGTAAGTTATAGAAAGTGACTATCTCTACGTTTTGTTTAATTGATATATAAGAAATAACATACTCTCGTAAAGTTTATGCAGTGATTTGTAATGATTATATAACCGTATTACCTAAATCTTTCTTAATATAATGTTTGTTACAAATTTCATAAATTTTAGTATCACCAATACCTAAATTAGAAAACCCCTCAACTATACAAAGTCAAATCCAAGAAAAAAATCTAAAATAAAATATATCTATAAGAAGGTGAGTGGTGTGGAGATTAGCAACTTAAATGATAATACCTCATATTATGTCAAATTATCAAAGTGAAAACATGGAATCGGATGGAAATGTAGAAGAAGATGGAAAGGGGGAAGAAGATTCCCAAACCCTACTTTGTTTCACAAACATTCTTATGGTATCAGAGCGCGGGTTACGATCCCGATCGTGAAATTTCTATTTCTAAGCTTGTTTCTGTCATTGTTTCACCATGGGGGAGGAAGAAATTGTTGATGGTGAAGCTGCTGCTCAACCTTGACCAGGCATAAACAACCACAGTCCTTTCTATGTGAACCCTAATGAAAATCTCAGTCAGGGAATCATTTCGGCGAAGCTAGATGGGACAAACTATCATCTATGGAGCAGATCAATGAAGATTACACTTAAGACAAAGAGGAAGCTAGGCTTCATCGATGGGTCAATCCCAACTCCAGAAATCACAGATCAAGAATATGAGATCTGGGATCAGAGCAACACAAACGTGATTGCTTGGATTTTGAACTCAATGACTAGTGAGATATCAGTGACAGTCATTGACAATAAGACCGCCTCAGATCTATGGAAATACCTTCAAGAAAGGTATGGAGAGACAGACTCAGTTCGTATGGCTCATCTCAGAGCTCCAATCTCCACTTTCAAACAAGGGAACTCTACTATTACTGATTACTATAATCGATAAAGTTTGTTGTGTACTTAATTCATTTCGTTCAAACCTATTCCTGCTTGTATATGTGGAGAGATTGCTCTTACCTTTACATGTGTGACATATGCAACAGTGAAGCACTATCATGAGATGGATAATGTTATTGATTTCATCTTAGAATTGAATGATGATTTTGAGATGGCTAAAAACCAGTTATTACTTTTAGAGCCACCACCTAAACTTAAGGTTGCATATTAACTTGTTTTGAAGCTTGAGAGACAGAATGAATACTGGTAGTAAAGAGAACAAGGGTGTAGATTCTGTTGCTTTTGCTGGTTTTGGCCAATAGAGAGATGGTAAAGGAAAGCCAAGTTCAGGAAGTGGAAGCACATATGGGAACAAAGAAGAATTGGTTTGCCGATACTACAAAAGGACTGTACATCTGCTGAAAGATTGCTATAAACTGAGGAACAAAAAAAAAAAAGGATAGAGAGAAAGAAAGGTCTGAGAAAGGAAGCAACTATGATCAAGAATCCAGATATAATGGCAGCTTTGCTGGTTCTTCCTATGAGTCAGGGGGAAGCATTTCAGGGACAGTGTGCCGAGGGCATTCCTAAGCCTATAAGTGGAATGACTACACTCAACATATCTACTAAAGAATGTTCCAAGTTAATGCAAGTATGCAACTATTGCAGCAGGAGGCAAGAAGTTCTAGAGGCAGTCCATCACCACCAACATAATCATCCATCAATCATCAAGAACACTCAGTCTCCAGATACTTGCCTAAAGGATCCAACCATGCTGGTAAGATTATTCTCACATCATATGCTCAATATTATGATGAAGAATTAGAGAATGTTTGGATTGTTGATACTGGGGCATCTGACCATATGTGTTGCTCACTTACAAGTTTTTCTCACTAGAACCCGGTAACAAATGTGTCAGTGTCATTACCTAATGGCACTACGGTACCATTTTCTCATATAGGGAATGTCACTACCACATTTGGTCTAAACTTCATCAAGTTTTACACATTCCATGTTTTTCTTTCAACTTGGTTTCAGTTAGTAAACTCACTAAAGACCTTACTGTGTCTTTGCTGTTTCAATCCAACTTTGGCATTATCCAGAACCTTCTCACTCAGAGGAAGATTGGTTTTGCAAGAGAAATTAGAGGATTGTACCATCTAGAGAAACCCAATGCTAGTCAGCCAACTAGTTCTATAATGGCTTCTATTTTCCACTTCTAACCTGAAGAAATTTATTTGTGGCATTGCAGATTAGGACATATTTCCAATTCTAGAACAAAACTTCTACAGAATTGTAATCCTGATATACCATTTAGTGAAGTATCTCATTGTGAATCTTGTCATTTCTCTAGACACAAAAGGGCACCTTTTTCTTTGAGTTCCAGTAGTAGTAAGGAGTGCTTTGATTCGATTCACACTTGGGGTCCCCTTAGTGTTGCATCTTATAATGGTTTGTCTTTCTTACTTACCATTGTGGATGATTAGTCAAGAGCTGTTTGAGTTTATTTAATGAAGCATAAATCTGAACTAAGAGTTTTATTGCAAAGCTTATATACCATGATAGAGAATCAGTTCAACTAAAGAATCAAAGTGATAAGAAGTGACCAGGGTAAGGAGTTTCATATGAATGTTTTTTACAATGAGAAAGGAATCATACATCAAATGTCTTGAGTTGAAAGACAAGAAAAAAATGGGAGACTTGATATGAAACACATAGGATATCCTAAACATTGCTAGATCTCTAAGGTTTTAGTCCAATTTACCTATGAGATTTTGGAGTGACTGTATACTCTATGCAGTTCATATTTTAAATAGGCTACCTACTCCAGTCTTGGATAACCAGGCCCCATTTGAGAGACTTTACAATGAGAAACCAAATTACTCATTCTTAAAGGTTTGGGGTGTCTGTGCTATGCATCTAGTCTAGATCAAGGTAGCACAAAGTTTCAAAGCAGAGCCATTCGGGGTGTTTTTCTGGGAATGGTAAATGGTATTAAAGGATACAAAGTCTATGTTCTACATTCTCGAAAGGTTTTTATCTCAAGAGATGTAACCTTTTATGAAACTATTTTCGCTTTTAAAGAGTCTGACTCTACTACCACAGAATCTCTTCCTTCAGATAATCAGGACATATTTGTCTCATGTCTTGATGATATCCCAAGATCAATCAATCATCATAATCCAGACACTCATAATATTAATTCTGATCATGATAATGCATGAGAACTCTATACCTGGAGACATTACATTTGAGCAGATGAATGATATAGAAGAAGGGTATGAAGTCCCTGTTGTTGAAGAAGTAGTTATGCCTGAAGAAAATGAAAATAATGATGGTGTGAATGATTGGGGATTAAGGAGGTCCAATAGAGTTCCACAAATACCTAAGCACTTATCAGATTATTACTTAGGTTGTGCTAAAGCCAAATATCCTATGAATAAGCAACTCAGTTGTGAGAATCTGTCTAGAACACATAGACGTTTTGTTTTGGTTGTCACTAACATGATTGGACCAAAGACGTTTCATGAAGCAGTAAAGGATGCATGTTGGAACAATGTAATCAAAGCAGAATTAAAAGCATTGATGGACAATGAAACGTGGGATATTGTTGATAAGCTACTAGACAAGGTTCCAATTGGATAATGGGTCTTCAAGATCAAACTACATTCAGATGGAACCATAGAAAGATATAAGGCAAGGTTGGTTGCCAAAGGTTTTGCACAGATCTATGGTTTGGACTTCTTGGACACCTTTTCTCCAGTTGTCAAGATGAATACTATCAAGACCTTATTAGCAGTTGCTGCTATAAAGGATGGCATCTTGAAAAACTGTGCATTATGTTACACCCCGCTCTTGTCAAAAGTCAAAATGACTATTATACACTCGGGGAAATCTTCCAAATTCCACCGTAATATCGATGAGGACTAAAATTGTGAACTCCAGGTTTAAACGGTATCGAGTTTCAAAATAAACGAGAAAGTTAAGGACGTTAACTGGGTTTCGGATTAAACTCACCCGTAATTGTGAAGCTCCGAAAATACCCTTGAACTAATTAAAACCCTAGAGCCTTACCCTACTCGGCTTCACCACTAAAACAAATAAAACCCTCTTGTTTTATTTCCCCATCGGAAAAAAAAACTTCACAAAGAAACAGAGGAGACCGCAGCTAGCTCCGTTTCTCCCCTAGCACCAGCGGACAAGCACAACTGCCCCTGCTCCGCCAGAAGAAGACACTTGGTTGGATTTATTCTTTCCCCACCTACGAGCAGCAAGGATAAGGCAGTTAGGGATTAAGCTGGTGGCCCCACGCTGATTGGTGCGCGCGTTTGTTTCCATGAAAGCAAAAATATATCCCTCGGTTCCAAGGGCAAACTAACAGTGACACTACCTTCCATTCTCAGAGTGCCCTCTCAATTGACCGAGGTGAAAGTATGCGGTGGCAATTGATTTTAGTGAAGGGAAATCAATCTTGGACAGTAGCTGATTAAATTCAATCAGTTTCAACTTAAGGTGAGTGTAAAGGGGGTAAATTCTACGCCTTAAGGTATTTAAGTTTTTGAGATTTGACTGCTATTTGTCGTACTTTCCTTTGTATGCTTATATGATGTCATATGATTTGTGTGAGTTATGCTTTCAGTTTTATGTTGTTGTGTGCTTTTGATAATCGGCTTTAACATATTGAATTCTTGGACTTTATGTGATTATCTGTGGTATGTTTAAGCCGATTGGTGCTATTTTAGGGCTCGCTAACCCGAGAATGGTTGAAAAACCATTACTGTTTAGTGCCATGAGTTTGATGTATTACAGGTTGAAAAACAATCAAGCTTGAATCACTGGTGAAATAACAATTGGGCCTGGGAGGAGCAGGCTGCAAGGTGTTGAACGGTAGCAGTGTTTTTGGGCCGAACTGGAATTGGACAGCAGAGGGTAAACGGAAATTGGAGGGAGGCAGTCTTGGATTTATTTGGCCCCAAGTCCTTTGTCTGGACACGAGGCAATTAATTAGTGAGGGGGGCATTCTTTTTATTAACTTGGACCGGGGAAAAGGTCGGGGGTTTGTTTTGGGGGCCATTATTTTGAATTAATTGGACACGCAAGGGAGAAGAGAATTGGGAAGGGAATTGTCTCTGGCGTCGGATTCCTGGGGAAAAGAAGAGCGAAGGGAGCAGCGCAGCAAGCTTGGACGCGAGCGGCGATTGGCAATTGGCGATAAGTTTTTTCAAGGTTTGAGCTGAGTTTAACGAGAGCGATTAGTTGGTTGGATTCTCTGAACCGAACTAGTTGTTTATTGTTGATTTAGAACATGATGATCAAAACCCTAATGTTTTATCTTAATTTCGTCATGAACTAAACCCCGATTTCTGGGGGAAACACCATAGGATGTAGCTATTTCTTGATTTGATGGATTGATTCATGATTCTTTTCTTCCAATCTCTATTGCATGAAATTGCTTAATGCTTTGTGTTGACTGGCCACCAATACAATGATTTGTTGTTAATTAGGTTATTAGCGACAGTGAAATCCTAATAACTGAACCTATTTCATGTGACATAGTAACTTATCGAAGCGACAGTGGATTAAATAAGGTGCTATGCGGTCTTAAATAGGATATCGATCTTCAGACTGTATAGTTAATTCATTGAGCTACGACAATAGGATTTGAATTGATTATTTAGTGCGTAGTAATTCCCGACAGGGATAGCTAGCACATTCGTGATATCCTGGCTGTAGAGAGTTGGATTAAACTGATTGGAATATGTGAATTAATTTGGATATGATAGGTAGTGAGTCCCGGTGTTTCTCCCAGAGCTTTCTCCCATTGATTTAAACCCGACACTTTAATTTGCTTGTTTAGTTGATTTTGCTAGTAGTTAATAATCTCATTAAACCATTTTCACCTATAGTTTGCTCTATTAAATCGGTAAATCTTAAGGTTGTACCAGTCCCTGAGAGACGATACCTGGACTTTCCGGTTTACTACAAGATAGGATTAAGGCATACGCTTTTGCCCTATCAGCTTTACTTACAAGTAAGTTTAAGTTAAAGAAACAAGTTCTTTATAAGAAGTAACTCACCTTCAAGAAGGTGAAGTCGTTTTAAGTGTTTTTAGTCACTAGCGCCAGTCCGTTGCCTTTTGAGACATTTTGAGATAGATCAGCAGTTATGCTCTTGAGACTTTTAAGATGAGCAGCAGTTATGCTCTTGAGAATCGTGGTGAAGAGCCACCACGATAAGTATAAGATGTTAGGGGGATGAATCGTTACGACTCCCCTAACTAAGTTTAAGTTTAAGGAAAGCCTGGATGGCTTCTCATACGTATGAGTTGGCAACCGGACTAGCTAGTGAGGGATCCCCGTGTCAGTTAAGTATTTAAGTCAAGATTTGAGCTTTAAGAGAGAAGAGTAACTTCAACTCCCTCAAAGTTTAAGAGTTAAGATTTTAAGATTGGAAGTACAAACAACTTCCACTAGTCAAAGTTAAGTGTTTAAGTAAAGTACTCAAGTATTAGAATTATTAAAACGTAAGGGCGTAGACTGACCCCATCTCACTCACCAGGACTTAGTAAAGGAATGAGCGAGAACTAGATCGATAGTTGCAGCTAGAGGAGCAGTTAGTGAGCAGCGAGATCGAGAAAGCTGTTCGAGGCAAGCCAGCTAGTGGAGGATAGTACAAGCGCCACTGAAGGTGCCAGAGATTGAATCCGAGCAGACAACAAAGTAGAGTTTTAGTTATTGATTTACGATTATGAGTAGTGACTGGAGATTCAGATTAAGATTCTATGGTTGAGATTTCCCAAGTGTTAGGGCTTTGTTTTAAGAGATTTCAGTTTACTTCAGTATTTGTTATGGTTATTTATGGAAAGTTTCCGTTTTTTTTCTTCCAAGTCTTTCGTTTCTTATTTTGGTTTATGAGTCATCAAGGGCATTTTGGTAAAATTAGTACCCGGCCGGGTTAGGGTGTTTCACATTAGTAATGCTTTCTTGCATGGAGATCTAGAAGAATAAGTGTACATGGAGATACCTTCAGGCCTTGAATCTGATGACTCACGAAAGGTAAAGGTATGTAGATTGAGGAAGTCACTGTATGGGCTGAAACAAGCCAACAGATAGTGGTTTGCAAAGTTATCAGAGGCTCTAGTACGATTTTTTTTAACAATCAATTTCAGACTATTCCTTGTTTACCAAAGATACTACCAGAGGTTTAGTTGTAGTTCTGGTTTATGTTGATGACCTAATAGTATCAGGAAGCAATATTGATTTGATCAATGAAGTAAAGGCTTACTTAAGTTCAAAATTCAAGGTCAGAGACTTGGAAAGATAGAAATATTTCTTGGGTATGGAGGTAGCAAGTTGTGATAATGGTATTGCTGTGTCACAGAGGAAGTACTGTCTGGAATTACTCTCTGATACAGGTTTTGATGATTCCAAACCAATTAACACACCAGTGGACATAAAGACAAGAATGTCAAGTCTTGATGGAGAACCCTTAGATGATGACAACAGTTACAGAAGGTTAGTTAGAAAACTCAATGACTTAACAACAACAAGACCATAGATTGTATATTATATTCAGCAATTGAGCCAATTCCAATCAAAGCCAAGAAGTCATCATTACAAGGCAGTCTGCAGAATTCTAAGATACTTTAAGCAGGCTCCTAGTCAAGGATTATTTATTCTTTTCATCCAACACTGAGATTAATATTTCTGGCTACAGTGACTCTAATTGGGGCGCATGTCCAGACACCAAACGATCAATTACAGGGTATTTCACATTCGTTGGGGTTCACTTGTTACCTGGAAAGCAAAGAAGCAAGGGACAGTTTCAAAATACTCTTCTGAAGCTGAGTACATGGCATTATCTCAACTGTCATGTGAAGTTTAGTGGACCAATCAGTTACTTGCAAACTTCCACATAGAGCATGAACATCCTATTCATATCTATTGTGACAACAAGTCTACGATTCACATGGCAGAAAATCCAATCTTTCACGAAATGACCAAGCACATAGATATAGACTGCTATGTGATTCGAGATCGAGTGAAGTCTGGTCTGATCCATCTGCACTATGTTCCTATAGATCGCAACTTAGCTTATATATTTACAAAGGGACTAAGTGCTCACCGATTCCATTGGATCTTGTTCAAGTTGGGAGTGCATAACATCCACTCGCCAGCTTGTAGAGGGCTGTCAAATTATCAAAGTGAAACCATGGAAGCGGATGGAAAGGTAGAAGAAGATGAAAAGAAGGAAGAAGTAGAAGAAGCAGATCAGACGCACTTGCAGGTGAGGAATCCGAATCCGCAACAGAGATGGACTAAGCACATTCACGGTTCCAAGAAGAGAGGTGAAGCCAGTTGAGTTCTTTATGGGAACGACGCCGCTGAGCTTAGTATAGAGAACAATATCTTTGTCTAGGTGAGTGAAAAGTGGCACTCTTTCAATTGTAAATAGTTTCTTTGTCTTGTAGCTTAGCCGTTAGAAGTTTAAATAGCTTAATAGGAATTTTGTATAGAGTAGCTCTTTCTTTTGTTTTTCAGAGCAATACAGAAAATAACGATACAGCCTTTCGGCCGTCGTTCCCAAACCCTACTTTGTTTCAAAAACATTCTTATAATATAAAATAAACTAAAATAACATAAAAAGAACTAACGGCCGTCGTTCCCAAACCCTTTTTTAGTTCTTTTTATGAGCCTTGGTGGGAGTGAAGGCCAATCATAAAACAAAAGGCAAAAGGTAGGTGGCATTTTGGATGAAACATGTGTCCCTCATGCAAATGGAATTATGAAAATAATTGATTGAAATCCAAAAAATTAGAGTAATTAATATCCATATTTCATTAATAAACTCATGTTTTCAATCCATCGATTCTAGTCTGGCTTTGACATCACCATCGATTCCGTTAGGTGGTTGTAGCAGGGCTTTGCATCAGCCATGGTCGCTTCTAGATGCAAGAAGAATTTCGAGGAACATAGACTCAAATCTCATATTGCATTTTCAAGAAGGATCCCTAAACTCTATATTTGGAGGATTGGAGGAAAAATTTCTCTTATCTTCTTTTGCATGCATTCATGGCTAACTATTTTGAATCAAGAGGAATTCTTAAATCCCATCAACTATACAAACTCAAATCCAAGAAAAAATCTAAAGTAAAATATATCTATAAGAATGTGAGTGGTGTGGAGATTAGCAACTTAAATTACAATACCTCATATTATAAAATAAACTAAAATAAAAAGATGGCAGTAATTAATTGGCCGGGAGCACCACCTCAGCCTTCCTACATGGTACTCTAGAACCACTGAAGAATTTCTCAGATTGAGGTGCTAGAGGTAATTATGGGGAGGAGAGGATTAATTTTAGATTTTATTATTTTATTTTTAATAATTGAAATAATGAGGTGGAAGTATTAAATTAAATTTTTTATTATTTTCAAATCGGCACGTCACTCATTTAGCAATCAACTCTTAGAGTTGACTGTCACATCAGATGAAGTTAATGGAGACTAACGGAGAGTGACCAAACTTAAACTTTTGAACTAATTATAGTGACAATGAGTGGAATAAAATAACTTTAGTGGCAAACGTGAAATATTTTAGTAATTCTGGTGATTAAACTGGTAATTTAGCCATTAGAATTTCTTTGTGATGAAAAAATGATTTAAGGAAAGTCAAAATATAAAAACTATAAATAAATTGTAATGCAAGTTATAATAAAACGGGTCAAGAACAAAACAAAGCATATCAGAAATAGTACCCATGCTTCATCCTACACTTCTACAAATCAGATACTACATGTGGCCCCAAGTATATCGGAGCAAGATGGATTGCCTAGGTGAGCTTGGGAAATACGATCACTACATGCAACGATAGTACATGTTCTATTCTACATGCAAGGATGTACATTCATCATGTCAAGTTTCGTGTCAAATGGTAGAGTAAATAATATCGATTTAGTTCACTATTAAAGCTCAAGCCACGGATAAGTTTAACTCATCTACATTATTATCTTTGGCTTTTCTTTCCAAAAGGCCAAGACAATGAAGAAATAAACAACAAAAAAGACACAAAAAAGACTGTTGCAATGCCTCTATCTCTAATGAATATTTCCTATGTCGTCTCTCTATTCTTGAATTTCAATATGCTATCGCGAGTGGCTTTTGACAAGCTGACCGTAGACCATCATAACACATCAAATGTTTTTTTCTTTATAAGGATGATATATATTGCTTTATTAATGATAAAAAGACATACAACACAGGACACACCAAAATCGGTAATCCCACTGTACGGAAACAAAACAGAGAACAGAAAAAGAAAGAGTGCAGGGTTCCCAAAACAAAATAGAGACCTAGAAAAAACAGGGTGGCAATCAAAAAAAACTGAACCACACTGCAAATCCGCGGAGAAAACCATCAAGGCAACTACAAGAGATTTACAAGCAGGCAAAGCAAATTAGAAGAGGTTCATTCGCCTAGTTGGGGTGATCGACTAGAATTGGGAAGCAGCCTGCTCTTTAGAGTCGCCACCCATAAATAAACCACCTATTTTTCGACTTTGTCGACCGCGAATACCCAATCGACAATTAGGCGTCCAATACAAAATGATATGACTCGAGGGGAAGCTGCCTCCCCAATGAAGATTCTAGAGTTCCTTTCCAACCATAAAATCCAACATTAGACATTAAGGAAGACATTAGTGCACCAATGCCAGGGGCTGGAAGGCTTTCGATAGTACCACTGCTTAATCCTTGCTGCAATATCATCATTATCATTGATCCTGTTTTTCAACATGACGAAAGTGCTCATCGTCCGCTAGATTTCCTTTGAGAAACAATAACCAATGAATAGGTATTTGGATTTTCCTCCTCATTTTTACAAAGGGCGCATCTGCTTGGTAATTGAAATCCCTTCTTTTTAGGTTGTCATGGGCGATGAGCCTTTTGTGGAACACAATCCACAAGAAGATGCAGTCTTTACTCGGAACTATCTTTTACCACACAACCTTAACGGGGAAGTCACCACTTTCGTTGAATCTAGCTGTTGTCAAGTGATCATACGCCGACTATACACTTAAACCAGCAGAAGCGGCTGGAAGCCATGTCAATCTCTCAGGATCTGCAATAAAGTTAGAAGAAGAAAAATTATCAAGTAAGATCATTAAGCACTCTCTCTCCCTCTCTGCCCCCCCCCCCCCATGAAGAACAAATTTTAGAGGAATTTACCACACAAGATTCTCGCCCTCTCGAGACAAATGATCGGCGATTCGGGATGACTCACTCTAACTATCACAATAAAATCCCACCTAAGGTCCAAGTATAAACCTTAGATGGGTGCAATATAGGGCAAGTATCTTTAAATATCGACCCTAGCCGGTCCATGTACCGCTACTTCGACTGTTTGAAACATTATCTAGCAGATCAGTTTTGGTGAAAACAAAGGTTGAAAACTAAATTACTCTGCAAATGTAAAATGGATTTGACTATAGTTGAGAAAACTTCACCCGAGTGTTGCTCCCCTAGCTAACAATTATGACTTGAAGAATCGAACGACCGTGTGTGGTTAGGGGTTCATAAATCGCAGGGAAGTCTAACAAGCAACCAAAGTTACCCTATTACTCTAGGTTGAGGAATGGGATACGATCCAAGCCACTGATGCGACCCTCTCAACCTATCGACTAAGGAATGGTTAGACTTCACCCTCGAATTGCTAGTTCGGATGGCCACCCACAACCAAACCCTAAGTGTTTAATACGAATTTGGAGGTTTTCCCTTTAACTAACCTAGACTAGGAGGCATAGAATTCACAAGGAAACCCATCTCTAATAGAGCCTCTTAAGTTAAGGAGGGTTCTCTCTAACCTACCTTAGGAGGCATTGAATGCCCATGGAAACCCATCTCGAAATGAGCCTCTTAGGTTAAGGAGGGTTCTCTCTAAACTAGTTTATGAGGCTTTGAATGCCAAAGGAAACCAAAACTCTTGGGTGAAGGAGGTTTCCTCTCTATACTAGCCTAGGAGGCATGAAATGCCCAAGAACCCCATGTCAATAATGAGCCTCTTAACCTAAAGAGGTTTCCTCTCTAAACTAGGCTAGGAGGTATGAAATGCCCAAGAACACCCAATGAACATCCTAAGCTAAGGAGGTCTCCTCTCTAATCTAGGTTAAATTGGCAATTAGAATGATAGGCTTTCACACAACATAATCATTTCTGAATACTATCTCTACATTCACATTAAAACACAACCACACACAAATCATTCAATTCATACAAGCATTTACATAATTGTAGCTAGGGTTTACAAACCCCCAAGTGAAACAAGGGACTACTCCATGCTAGGAGAAGGGAAAACACAAAAGAGTGAAAGGAAAACCATCATGAAGATGCAAGCCTTGCTCCTTGTGCTCAAGAAAACCCAAATCCTTGCTTGGAGATCAAACCCTAGATTTTCCTCTTCATTGGTTCGTACTTTCTCACTCTAAAATATGAAGAAGGAGAAGTTTTCTCAGTCTAGGTCTCCCCCTTTCTTCTTCCCTTCAGCTTTCCTTTTAAGTGGGAGATCGCGCTGAGTTCAAGTCTTGAGTTGACGGCCGTGAACATTGAAACGCGTCCGAGAACTCAGCGTTCCGACCAAACCACACCGCTTCTCTTATTGGGGTTCACGGTCATTGGCCCCTGTTCACGATCTTAGCAACCTTGAACTGCCTGGGCGTTAGTAACCTGAAAACTCCATTTGCTTGCTCCTCGCTTCACGGGTTATGGCTCTATTAAGACCGTGAACTCCAACATCTGGTCATGAACTGCGATAGTCTCCACCTTTTTGCCCGGTCTTTGCTCCTTTTCTTCCAACTTTCGACTCCAGGTTTGGTTTTACCTTTTAGGAACTGAAACACACTAAAACACAAGCAACCTCGCGCCAAACCAACCATTTGGGAATTCAATTTCAACAAATGTCAAAGATAATTGGGGGTAAAAAAGTGTAAAATGAGGCCCGAATAACGAGAACTCGGGAGACTGCAGCGGCCAACACTCGCGGAAACTTCTCCACAAGGCAAGTACCTCTGATCCAATGATCATACCAAAAGAGGTCCAACAACCACTACCCTGTTCGATATGAACCAAATGCCAGAAGGTATGTTTCAGCTTCAGAATGTGCGACCAAGGGCTACAACCGGCACTCCCTTGAATGTCTCCGGAAAACCATTCTGATTTGAGCGAGATGAGCTTTCTCCACCACGCACCCCTTTCATTAGAGAACCTCCGTAGCCATTTTAGGAGGAGTGAATGATAATGTGTTTATAGATCACGAATGGCCAGTTCGCCATGGTGTTTCGGGGTTTTACACAAGTCACATGAGACTAGGTGTAGCTTTTCTTTATCATGCGTTCCTAACCATAGGAAGTCCCTCTGTAGTTTTTCAATTGTTTTAACAACACTCTTTGGAGATAAGAAAAGAGAGCAAGTGTATATACTTTGGTTGGACAGATCATCATTAATCATTAGTAATCTTCCCCCAAGAGAAAGAAAACTCCCCTTCCATCTTTCGACTCTGTTCTACAGTTTCCAGGTGACTGGATTCCAAATGGCTGATGAGAAAACGGAGGCACCCAGAGGAAGCCCCAGATACGTAGTGGGAGAAACTCCCAATCGCAACCAAATAACTGCCTTAACCTGCTGAGATTGAGAAACTCCCCGACTGGGGAAATTCTTGATTTATTAAGGTTTACTCTGAGTTTTGTTATGCTCTGAAAGCAAACAAGGGCACCCAAAATGCTCAGGACCTCATCTTCAATATCGTCGCAGAATATGATTGCGTCGTTAGAATACAACAGGTGTGTGACAACTCCACGCCAATTCCTCTCATTGATGCAGAATCCAGATATAAGTCTGGCCTCCCTTAATTTCTCAATAATGAAGAATAGAATATCTATTCCCAAATTAAAGAGGAAAGGTGAAAGGGGATCATCCTGCTTCACACCTTTCTGCATACCAAAAAATCCCACAGGCACGCCATTAACCAATACAGAGACTCTGGCCAACGACATGACGCCTTTGATCCACTTTTGGAAGTGTGGATGAAGATCCATGGCCTTCAAGACATTGAGTATACAACCCCAATGGATTGAATCAAAAGCTTTTTCGATGTCTAGCTTAATAACCAAGCCGAATGTACCACTCTTTCTACGGGTGTCAATTAGCTCGCTTGCGATGAAGTTGAATTCATGAATAAATCGACTCTTGGAACCTGCAAACTGGAATTTTGACACTTTTTCCCCCATTAGGGGTTGCAGTCGGTTGAATAAAAATTATTATTTCCAACCCCTAATGATCTATTTTCATGATTTTCATACTTTAACGTCATAATATATTGAATTTGTTTCGTCATCAACCAAAGTATATTCTAGAAGCATTAGACTTGTTTTTATCATTTTGATGCACTCATATTAGTGTTTCTGTGTTTTCAGTATATAGCATCCTAGTGGACCCCATTGGATCATCATAGGGACATTAGGGCTCTACTACTCGGAGCCAGAGAAAATGGAGAGATGACTGAAACGACTCACAAAACTGCATCCTAACCTCTAAATCGGCGATACAAGTGCCATTTGAAGATCGACCATAAGTTTCCAAATTATTCTACGTGATGGCTAAGCTAGAAGAAACATAAGGGGAGTCAAAAGTGTCGACTAATCATCCTCTCTCTACCAAATCTCTAAGGAAAAGTTTATAAATAGACTTCAAGGGGGGGGGG
The DNA here is from genome assembly GCA_946122785.1 of Linum tenue. Taxonomy (NCBI): domain Eukaryota; kingdom Viridiplantae; phylum Streptophyta; class Magnoliopsida; order Malpighiales; family Linaceae; genus Linum; species Linum tenue. The sequence continues at coordinate 31,831,529 of CAMGYJ010000005.1, read as the reverse complement.
GGGGGAGTTTGGTAGCTAGTGATAGGAGGCATTAGAGGGTCGTTACTCTGTCGACGTAATGATCCACATGACTTAGAACGACAACGGTCACCAAAAGGGAATCGTCAGCCTAGTCCCCAACTTCTTTGTTCAGGGCGGCGATTTTAGACACTTCATGGGATCTTCATTTAGAATGATGAATCCATGGTTCTCGTCCCCATGATCCGACTAGTCCCCTAAGTTGCATAGGTTTGCAAACCTTATAGATTCATAACTTTCTATTTTCGATTCTTGTATAATATGCTTGACGTTTCTTCTATCTTTTGTGTTTGATTTCTATATGGTGTCTTTTGTATGTTCGAATGAGTTCCTAATTAACTCGAGCTTGCATCCATTTGAGGTGTAAGCATCAATCCTAGTAGCCTATAACGATACCAAGTGTGGCAGTTGATCTCCCGTAACTAACACATGAAAAATAGGCAAGAGTACCTATCGATCTAGGGAAGTACAGCAGGAAGAAAAGTCGTATCCACAAAGACTACGTGTACTAGTACTTGGATTTTACCTATTATTTAGTCAGTCGTTTTTAGTGATTTTGTTAAGATATAAAAGCACATGCTATGATAAAAACACAATAGAATAGTTTTCAAAGTAAAATCAACTGGAGAAGACGTTGACCCAGAAGCGAATCCCTCTAATATGCATTTTACAGAAAAGTTGAATTTAACATAGACGAGTGTTCATCTTAGACTATGAAAATTCCCAATTTAGTGTTAAGTACCCGTTCACACATGTATTAACATTCTTTTGACTTAAGAATCAAGTGAAACCTTGGCTTACAAGACTCTTAAACCAAAGCATTTGCCAGACTTGTGAATTTTCGTATTAGGTTGTTAAGGTAATCTAGAAGAACTACGTGACCCCATCGCCGGTGGCTCCGATCACTTCCATCTTTTCACGAAAGATCTAACATGCAAAATTACCTTGCAGTCTCATTTACATGTATTAGACAAAATATACAATAGACACGTACTATTGATACTTGCACATGATAAGTCGAGAAAAGATCGTAATAACGAGAACAACACGTCTATATTAAAGATACCACTCAGTCCATGTAAAAAAAATTAGGGTTCATCAAATCTGGAATAAATAGAAGATTAGATGGACATGATGAGATTTAGAAAGATGGAGGTTGAGAACATTAGATGATGATGACAATGTTAGATTTTTCCTCGTGTACCATTTACCTCTCCCGTTATATTTTTCGATTTGAGTTTGCCTAAGGTGTGAAATTACTCCCCTTTTGGACTCAAAGTCTTCATTGAGGTTTGCCCCTCCACTATTCAACAAAGGTGCGAAGAGGCTATGATACCACTTTTAACATCTCAACCCCTTATCCTGACTATTATATTGTTTGCTTTAGACTTACCCCACATGATTTTACTTTTGGGATGTATTATGGTTATGCATATCTCATGTCGACAAAGCATGAGAGATAGCCATGGTTCATAAGAAACCATCCAATTATAATTGACAAGATGCATTTTGGCGTGAAATGGATGAGTTCTTGTAATGTGCGAAGTAATGACGAGATAAATGTACTCTCGGAAAATCATCATGATGCACCCTAAAAGCAAAATTGTACGGAAGTATGTTAATTTATAGGCTTTCTGCGATGGATTTCATTGCAAAAACTGAATTTTCTTGTAGTGTATGTTAGAGTTATGGCAACCCCGACCCTGCCTAATCGATGCATTTTGTTAGTACTACTACTATGCTTGAGGTTCCAAGCTATCTTTGATGGGTGGTCGTGTTATATTGTGGAACAACTACAAAGATTGTACATAGTGGCCCTGATTTTTTGAACGTTTTCTGATGTGGTTTACCTCTATCCTCTCTCCTCTCTCCTCCTAGCCTTTGGCCATTTTGGACGTCACTACTAGTTGTCAGCCAATAATACATTTGGTTAAGAACCTGGCTCTATTGCGTTAGGTATCTGGTTATGTTCAGTTGGCATGGTTTCGTTAGCGCTTAGGTTGGTTATTAGTGAGTGAAAAGCTTGTTCGTTCTTGTCAGAAAATCCTTTGAGTATTGCTAATTAGGTTAAGTCCCAATTAGTTGCAAAGAATTAGTGTGTTTGCAGAGATTTTCTTTTATAGATTTTGACCAAAGAAAGAAATTAACCCGATTATAGTGTGTACAATATCTAAATGATTTTTTATTGACAATTTTCCGAATGTTACACAGATCATGATCAATTAAGAGTCGTTCTCGTTGATTGCAATTTAGTTTTGACCAAAACGAAAGAAAATGAAAAAGTATGAGTGCTACCACACACATAAAATTATAGTTTACGAACATCTACTAAGAGCACTGAAATTTGATTATGAAGTCCTTAGTAACCCTTAAATCTTAATTAGTAGAAGGAGAAGTACATGAGTAGCTAATGTACATTGGCGTAAAATGTAGGTCCATCATCCGAAACTCAACTAATCCCCATCTCATCGGCAACCACCTCCACCACCACTCTTTTCCTTTATGGCACCAATCAACCTTTTCTTATTGACCCACCATGCTTTGCCTCAATTATCTTATGCCCCCAGAAGAATTTCCCTCACCCCATGTGCAATCCCCATCATTATCCTTCTCTTGCAATCATTCCAAAACCCTCCACTGTTCTATATTCTTTGCCTCTCAAACAATAACCCAAATTCATGTCAATTTCCCCCACATTATTGATGTTTGACTTCAAGTTAGAACAAAATAGGTGAATACCAAATATAATGGGTATTAGACTATTAGTTGTTTTTTCATTTGTTAATTTATTAACGGTGTCGATGTTCTTTTCTTTATCCAACGATCTCCGTAAATTAAATATGATTTTATAGTAAAAATATAGATTTTTGGAGAAGAAATGTCACTTAGCTAAAAAACTGAAACTATAATTGAATTAGACTATAAGAAATACCCACCAGACTGTGTGCTTCAAATAAGCTAAAAAACTGAAACTATAATTGAATTAAATTAATGATCACGCCTTCATGAAAGAGGGTATAAGTGTAACTTCAACATAGAGTCCTGCCTATAAAATAATGCACCCGAACAATAATACTAAAACATCATGTAGATTGGAGGAAGACAATGAAAAAATAAAAATAAAACAACGTTATCAAGATTGGATTAAGGATGAAGAATTGTCAAAAATACACATGACACACGCACGTAAAATCACCAAATCTTAATTTTACCATTTTACAAACACGTCCTAGAATTAGAATACCATTCATTATTTTACACTAACAAACAGCTACCCACTACCACATACCAATGCACATTATAGCGTTCGAGATAGTACGTACTTTCTTCAGCTACAAATGCGGCACTTCATAAGTCCATTCTCGTTACACTCCAAGCACCTAACAAAATCCCCACCACCACCTTCCCGATCCCCGCCGCCGATCGCCACCACCTTCCGGCGACCATTACAATTGGTGCAAACGACAAACCTCAAGTTGCCACAGCCGGCGCACCCGCAATTGCCTGCTGGCAAACCCACCGTCGGGATTCCATCGAACAGCTTCCTCAGCTTCCCCTGTTCATGCAGAGTGATGACCTCATCAGCTCCCCCTATGTACTTCCCTCTGACGAAAAGCCGCGGCGGGACGACTCTCCCGCCGCCGCCGATCACCTTCCACAGCTCATCCCTGAACCCCAAGTCCATCGCCACGTCGCGCTCCTGGAACGCCACCTTGAAGCTCTGCAGCAGGAAGCGGATGGAGTGGCAGTCCTCGAACGTCTTCCGTATCGACCGTAAGCTCGTGGTGTAGAGGATCGCAGCCTCGGCTCCACCTGGCGGACACCTCACCGCCGCCACTTCATCATGGTGTTCTTCTTCTTCTGCCTCTTTGATTTGTGGACTAGTTTTCTTGAGGTGGTAGTTAGTTTGAGGTTGTGGGAGTAGGCCGACGAGCTTGAGTTTGTGGAGGAATCTTTCCTTTCTGCTGCTGACTACTGTAGAGTTGTTCATGGTTTTCGTGGACATGGCTAAGGCTTAGGTGTTAACTAAGATTAGCTTAAAAGAGGAGAATGGGGAGGAACTAGGAAGGGAGGATAAATATATATTTAGTGTAATGATGAGAAAAGGGGAAGCGTAATGATAATAAAGGGTTTTCTCGTTTGGGTTTCCAATCACTGGAGAAAAGGTGGTGGGTTTGGCTTTATGGTCGAGAGAGAGAGAGAGAGAGAGTCAAAGACATTGCACCACACGGATTATCATTTGTAGGGCTGTCCTGTTTTTGTGATAAAAAGGAGAGACGGACTGGTCTGGTCTGGTGCAATGACCCTATACCAAAAAAGTTTGGTTACCTCAAATTTGGTTGTGTGTTTGAGGTGTGTGAATGGGAAGAAAGGAGTACATGGAATTGAGGTTCTTATGGGAAATTTGGTTGTGTGTTTGAGGTGTGTGAATGGGAAGAAAGGAGTACATGGAATTGAGGTTCTTATGGGACTGTTTTGGCACGTAGGACCATGACGTGGCGGGCTTAATAATGGAGGGTTGTGTGAGGTGGAATAGAGAGGGAGACAAAAGTTGTGGTCGAAGGTCATGGATGCTTGAAATGGCAGGTATGGTGGAATAAAGCAGAGCTATGGGTTGGGTTGGGTAGTGATTGGTCCTTAACTTTCCTGCTCCCCCCCAATCTTTTCCTTGGTTTCGCTTTCTACGGCGACCGGGACAGGCTAACAAAATAACCACGTTAACAAACCTGTTCCTGCTGGGAGACTAATGATGCAACTGATCCAGACCGCCAATCACTCCCAGTAGTAAAGTTAATTTAATCAACTTACCTAGTACATAACTAGAATTTTCTGCATAATAGTAATTTTCTGTTGACATTGTTGACCAGGAAGAATGGATTGCATAGCGCATAGCAGAATCTCAAACCTTGCCACTCCACACCAGCGTGGTTATTAGCTAACCCATTATCGACCCTGACTGAGCACAACGAGTCACAAACTGCGTAACGCACAATATCGTTCCACTTCTAAATTACGAGTCTGCTCATAGAATACCTAATTCTAGGCTTCTATTCGTAGTTTTGGGTGATCGGAATTGAGAATTTGGGGAAGAAGAAGAAAAGAATAAGAATTGGCCGAAGTCTTGGATTAGGGTAGAAGAGAAATTAGGAGATAGAGAGAGCTTAAGGTTTGCAAAGATATTTCTTTTATTGATTTCTACTTAATTCTTTCACTTTCATGTGCCCACTATTCGCTTCCTTCTCGTACAATAATTCGTCTTTAAGCATCAATTTGTCGCAACTCAAGTTCATTTTCACGGGCTCATTTGAAACCCAAGTTCTCCTTGAGGACTTGGCACATAAATAATATGTTGTTCAACCCACTCTATTAGTTCTCTTGGCCTAGAGTAAGCCTAAGCCCATTATGCATATCCTCTCTATCCATCATGAGCCCAACTACTCCCTCCTTAGCTCATGCTATACGATCGGGCCCAAGGAAGGCTCATTCTGCCTCAATCATCAACCTACTCAACCGGGTAGGTCGACCCAACGTAAAGGGCTGCTACTGTTGTGCCCGCGTGATCTAGGGTTTGCACCTCCAGTTCCTTCTCCAGCAACTCTCGCTCCTCCACGTTTACCAAACATGTGTATTTTTGTCCAATAATTTTTTCTTTTTAAATTAATAAAATGGTATCACCCTTATAAATAAAACTAACGACATTGGTTTCTTCTTCTTGTTACAACGCCAGTACAACTTGTAGCACCACATGGCTGTAGTTTTGATTTTTTAAAATCGAAAAATAGCTAGCCAGTATTTCTTAGACTATTTTGGACGTTGTATTTTAGCTTTCACATGTTTGAGGCCAAGGAAGCGTCATGGTTAGACTTTGCAAAAACAACATTGAGTATGATTTTGTCCAGCAATGCTATGACGATCGAACAAACCTTTTCTATTTGGGCACAATAATGATTAAAATAAAAACAAACTACTAACATTTGATGAGATGATAACATAAGAAGGAAGAGAATCGCTATACTACGACAACTCTACAAAGTACGACTGTAAATACCTACCATATATTAAACGCTCATGCATCACTCCATCCAAATACTTTAGTAGGTAGGACCCGTTAGGGGCGCATAGAATGCACAATGAGTAGTCCAGGCCAATTCGATGACCATTTTCCAAACTTACGATCTTTCTCTCCTAAGAGCAAATGGACGTTCCAGACAAGCTCTCCCTCCTCAAATGACTTATCCATAACCTTTTTATTGTCAGCTCTTGCGAATCTTGCTTTCTGCACTTGAATGTTATCGAGTGCTTGGAACGACAACTTATCCACATCGCTGAGTTCGAGTATCATTGATTCATGATACTCGTGGGGTGTTAACTCGTGTTGCTTCATGTACTAGAGTGATTTGACAGCGACTTCCACAGGAAGGAATGCTTCTTAACAGTAAGTCAACAAGAAAGAGCTCACTCTTGTACTTATGCATGGTGAGATCCTATATGCCCACATAGCTTCTGATAAAACTTCGTGCCACTTTTTTTTTATTGTCCTCAATCATTTTGGTCAATATGTTCTTCACAACCTAGTTGTATGTCTATGCTTTTCCATTAGCTTGTGCTTAGTATGGAGAAGAATGATTAATTTCTATACACTGTTTTGTGGCGAACTCCTTAATTTGCCTCCTAGTGAACATAGTTCCCTGGTCCGCCGTTATTGTTTCCGGCAAACCATATCAATGGATAATGTTTTCTTGGTATGAAATATATGATATCCAAACAAGTAGCCGCTAATGCGACCCTCTAAACCTATTAACTAAGGAATGGTTTTCCAACAAGTAGCCTAACTTACCCTCTTAGTCTCTAGGTTGAGGAAATGAGATACGATCCAAGCCACTAATGTGACCCTCTCAACCTATTAACTAAGGAATGTTTAGACTTCACCCTCGAATTGGAGTTCGGACGACCATCCACAACCAAACCCTAAGTGCTATACGAAATAAGAGGTTTGCCCTGCATTAACCTAACTAGGAGGCAACGAATTATCCAAGAAAACCTAGCATTCAAGCCTTTTTTCAAAGAAAGGAAGGGGGTTTTCTCTCTACCTAGGTTAGATTGGCAATTAGATTGATAGGTTTTCACACAACACAATCATTCATGAATAATACCTCCACATTCACATTCAACACAATCACACACAAAATCATTCAACACATACAATAATTCGCATAATTGTAGCTAGTGTTTAGAAACACCCAAGTGAAAGAAGGGACTACTTCATGCTAGGAGAAGAGAAAACACAAGAGAGGGAAAGGAAAATCATCAAGAAGATGCAAGCCTTGCTCCTTGTGTTGAAGAGATCCTCCTTTTGGAGGAGGAATTCCCAAATCCTTGCTCGGAGATGAAACCCTAGCTTCTCTTCTTCCTTGGTTCCTCACTTTCTCACTCTAAAATCTGAAGAACAAGAAGTTTCTCACACCAGGTCTCCCTCTCCTTCTTCCTTTCAGCTGGCTCTTTAAACTGAGATCGAGCCCAATTCACGGCCATGAACATCGAAATGCGTCCGTGAACACATCGCGTTGGATCAAAACGCACCGCTTCACTTCCTGGGTTCACGTTTTATGGTAGCAGTTCACGGTCTTGGATGCTCCATGGTTCACGGATTGTGGCTCCAGTTTACGGTCCTGTAAGAGCGTGAAATCCAATGGCAGACCGTGAACTGTGGCTTTCTCCTCCTTTTTGCCTGGTCTTTGCTCCTTTTCTTCCAACTTTCGACTCCAGGGTTGGTTTCATCTGTTAGGATCTGAAACACACTGAAACACAGGAAACCTAGAGTTAAACCACCCTTTTTGGCGTTCATTTGCAAAAACACGTCCAAGAGAAATGGCGATAAAAACTGTACAATTAGGCCCGAATCACTCCCCCGCACTTAGACATTTACTTGTCTCCAAGCAAACCATTTCACACAAGGTAATCTCTCCACCTAACAAAAATTCTTTTGGGACAAATCAAAGGGCACAAAGTGGCGAATCTCAATGGCCATGGGCAATTAACACATGGATCGGTCCAAGCAATACGGGCATCCGCCATAAACGACATTCGAGGTCACCAAAAACGAGCAAACGAAAAGTTCTCACCTTGTTCATGAATCCATGCAATTCTCAACAAGATCATCTATCAACCACAACTAATCATGCATAACATTCAAGTCCAAGGAACAAACGAATGGGCAACAAAGGTCTTCATCGGGGTATGATATGACTTGCAAAGCAAGAATGAATCACTCACTTTCTTGACCAGTGGGGTCGGGACCTTAGAGTTCACGAGACGGTTGTCATCGCTAGCTTGTCCGGAGGTGTAACACCTTAGGTGAATCCCACATCGACAAAGCACGGGAGAGATCCATGGTTAATAAGTAAGAAACATACCTTACCTGACAAGACGCATTTTGGGGTAATGGAGGAGTTCTTGTGGGAACTCCAAAGTTCAACGGGGTCAGTCTGGAGTACAACAAGGATGGGTGACCTTATGGGAAGTTACTTTGAATTGCACCCCAAGTCAAAATCCGTGAAGTTGAGGCCCAAAGCAGAAAATATCTTTGTCGGGAAAAGGTTCGGGATGTTACAAGTGGTATCAAAGCCTCTCCGCGTCCCTCTTGAACGATGGTGGGGCAAACCTCAACGAGGATGTTGAGTCCCAAGGGGGTGCATGTAACACCTTATGCGAATCCCACATCGTCAAAACACGGGAGAGATCCATGGTTCATAAGAAATCGACCTTAACTAACAAGACGCATTTTGGGGTGTAATGGAGGAGTCTTGTGAGAACTCCGAAGTTTAACGTGCTTAGTGTAGAGTACAACGAGGATGGGTGACCTTATGGGAAGTCACCTTGAATTTCACCCCAAGTCGAAATCCGTGAGGGTCAAGACCCAAAGCAGACAATATCTTCGTCGGGAAAAGGTTCGGGATGTTACAAGTGGTATCAGAGCCTCTCCGCGTCCCTCTTGAACGATGGTGGGGCAAACCTCAACGCGGACATTGAGTCCCAAGGGGGGGGGGGGGTGTATGTAACACCTTAGGCAAATCCCACATCGACAAAGCACATGAGAGATCCATGGTTCATAAGTAAGAATCCGACGTTAACTGACAAGATGCGTTTTGGGGTGTAATGGAGGAGTTCTTGTGGGAACTCCGAAGTTAAACATGCTCAGTATGGATTACAACAAGGATGGGTGACCTTATGGGAAGTCACCTTGAATTGCATCCCAAGTCGAAATCCGTGAGGGTTGAGGCCCAAAGCGGACAATATCTTCGTCGGGAAAAGGTTCAGGATGTTATAGGAGGTCATAGACACAGGTTCAAATGACTGGCAATTGTCTTGGACATGGGTAAAAGGCTTTTTGGGTGGTGGCAAACACATCATGAGTTCCTACATATTCTTCACCCTAACCCCGAAGGTTCTATGGTTTCGACTAAGAACCTTCCCTACAAATAATGGCCCCTAGCATCAGCCAAAAACCTTACTTCTCCCTTCCAAATTATCACCCATCATGAACTACCTTTAAGTGCTCTTCCTCGGTCTACTCATGCTATCCCATTTCTACTTGGTAGTTAAGGAGTTCTAAAATAATGTGGGGGTTTCAATGGCTTGAGTGCCAAGAAACCCCACTTAGAGCATACTCTTTGAATCTTTTGTGGCACCCTCTATTTTATTTACCCCGTTTTATTACCTCTTTTTCGATTCTTTTTCTTTCTACTTTCCTTCTCTTTCTATTTTTTTTAGGGGGGTACTAGAGAATTAAACACTTGCCACATTACCTTTAACAATCAATGTTCTCTTTTAAGAACCCACTCCAACACTACTTTTTTCTCTTTCATTCCTAGCAAGAACCGCACACAATCCTCCTATGTAGAACCTCAAGGGAACTCAAAAGCGAGAGCTCCGGGACACACGGACGAATCACGTAAAGACACGAAGAAAGAATGGGGGGGTCTTTCTATCAAACACCAAAGCTCACAAGCAAAAAGCTCCTACAAGAGAATGGCCCCCAAAGTCAAAATGCTCAAAGGGGGTGACTAGGGGATAAAATGTTTCGCGACAATCAACATTTTGGCGTGGACTAATTCTATGCCTCCATCATACCCACTAGTGACAATTGTGATGTTACTAGCCATGGTAAGAGGGATCTAACCACACAAGAATAAAACGATTGGCTCAAATCTCGCATGGCTACCTAGTCACACAATCATCGATTCCAATTTCACAAAACACAATGCATGGCAATTGTAATCAATAAGTAATCAAGTCAAGACATCCATTAATTTTTGTACACATGAAAACTAAACATTTTCACTATCCTAATGCACCTCTCAGTCATAATCATAGGACACACTCGATCACATGCAACAATTCAAGGTCAATGCTAATAAACATTAGATTCTCCTAAAAACCGGTCACTTTGATCATGCAAACATTGCTCGGAGCCCTCAAAATTTTCAAATTTGGGCATACATCAAGGCTCCAAGCATCAATCACACTCACACAAGAATAAGAATAAACTACCCCCCCCCCCACTACATTTAAGTTCGACATTGCCTAAAATGGCGGAAGATAGGGGTAGAACGATGTTACCACTTTGCTTGGTGAGTGAAAGTTGGATTTTTTCCGAGGTAGGAGAGTTTAGCTTTAAGGAGAAGACAAAAACACACACACACACAAACACAACACATACTCGCTCCGGGGTAGGAGTGCTGCTGGAGCGCAGGACGCCTGCGGCGGCCGGGAGCTCGAGCAGGTGGCTGCTCTGGAGGCGGACCCTCTGCATCGGGTTCCACTAGATTCGGGTCGACTGCTGACCTCATGACTCCTGAGGTTTGGAGCCCCTCAAGGTACTCTATCCCCCGCTCTCCCTGAAGCACAAACTTCTGGTTGGAGAGATTCGCCACTAGGAAGGGCTGTGTCCGGCCAACGATGGAGCAATGCTCCAGATCCACCTGAAAGTGTCGGGCCATGTTGGTGATGATCCCTCCATGTGCATAGTGTCCACCCTGTTCTGCCCCAGACACCGGGCGATAAAAGGTGGCAATCAGTGATCCCATGTGGATCTGCTCTGCTAGACGCCTCATCAAAAAGAGAGCAAGCAACCCTCTATTTATGATCAAATGCCCTGACTACGAGCTGGGGATGATGGATCGGGTGAGCAGCGTGTGCATGATCCTCCAAGGGGTCCGCAACTAGAGGATGTACTCGTGCTCCACGTTGAGCATCTTGCAAAATCGACAAACATGCACCATACATGGAAATAATTGTCAATCTCAATTCATTGGGAGGAAAAAGGAATCCCCCCCCCCCTTATATTTCCACTACAGACCCATGCTAATCAAAAAAATTAAGGACAAGCACATCGAGGTATGGTTCTAGGTGTTCACGGATTATCCACACAAAAATTTAACCGAACCATGTCACGGTGACTACCAACCACTACTCAAGCAAAACATTTCACATTCATTCAAAAATTAGCACTTGGTGTGCAAATTTCACAAATAAAAGCAATTCGAATCAAAACATGCCCACCAAGGCTCAACTAAGCTCAAGTAACATCATTCAATCACCCTAATTCACCTAATTCCTCGCCCTAATGCTAAGTTCAATATTCAATTCACTAAAATTCTCCTCACTTACCTACCTAATCCGATTCTCCCAAAATAATTAAAGTGGAGCTGAAAACAAACCTGGAGACTCAAGTAGGAAGGGTAGGGAGGTGAGGAGAGGGCGAGGATTGCAAAAAATCGCCCGAAAACATACCGGATTAGGGTGGCCGGAGCTTCGTCGGAAGCTTGTCGGAGTCTTGTCAGAGCTTCGCCGCCGGCGACTTCACCGAAAGAAAAATGCTCCAAATCTCCCCAAAATCCCAGTGAAGGCCGCTTTTGATGAGGGGAGACTGGGTCTGGTCTTGATTTTGGGTTTGGATTGCCAGAAGTGGGTGAAATGGGCAAAAACCTGATGTGATCTCAAATTGTCCATTAACCAGACTAGAATCGATTTATCGAAAAGGCAATCCAAAAGCATTGGAGAACACTAATTTTTGGTTAAGTCTTTTGATCATTTCATGCAGCCAATTTTGGACGTGTGTAAATCTAGAGTGGCTTGGTGAAAATTCGACTTCAAGAGCTTGTATTGAAGAAGAAGAAGAAGAAGAAGAAGAAGAAGAAGAAGAAGAAGAAGAAGAAGAAGAAGAAGAAGAAGAAGAAGAAGAAGAAGAAGAAGAAGAAGAAGAGTTTTTCTTTACCTCGACATATTTTGCATTCAAAAGGAAGCCCAGAAGGTTTTTTTTTTGGGTCAATGAGAGTGCTTGCTCAACACATGCAAAACATCCAAAATTGCCCAAGTCTGGAAACGAGTTCATGAAGGTGACTTTGAGCATATCAATTCGAGGAGATTGAGTTAGGTTCAAATTGCAAGGTTGATATCCCATGAAACTAGGCCTTTCATAGTGCAGCGTCGTGGAATTGGATAACTAGAACGAAGCTTGGAGGACAATGAACGAAGGGCAGCAAGATCGTTCAAAGCCTGAAGGAAACAGTCTTGCTTCATCAAGAATCCGAAATCCTATTCGAATTAGGACTACGACTGGAATTTTTACCTTATCAATTTTGAGTTTGATTTCATTGTTTGTTTATGTCTTGGATTTTCGTATTAGTTGTACTTAGATAGCCTAGGTCTATTTAAAGCTTTCAATGACGTTGTAATCGTCAGATTTTGTTCAATTAAATACAAACCAGAGTTTGATTCATCTAGCTTTGCTACGTGAGTTGAGAAAAGCAAATTAGGAGAAATTATGGGTTGTTTGAGGGGCTTGTATCGGTCAATCATCACCTTGATTGTGGCCAGATAGGGTTATCTATTTCGAGCCTTTCTCCGTGTTAATAATTGCACGAAATCGACCACCCCATTCATTGACTTTCACAACTGTTTTGCTTGAGTCCGAGAATTGAGTTGAGCTCAATTCATTGCTGCACGATTCTAGATACAGAGACCCATCTAGGGCCTCATCAAGTGGTATCAGATCCTAGTTCAAACACAGGGACAAAGACGTCGTCGATAGAGGAAAGCATAACCGGGACGACGGATTGGACGAGATCAAAGGGTCATGTTTCTAGTGACCCTACGATTCGTTGTCTTGAGCAGACAAAGGAGAAGCAGGCTTCGATGGGTGAAGAGCAACCCCTGACGTTGGCGGTGTTGCAGCGGTTCTTCCAGGACCAATTAGATCACATGAATCAATAATTGGCTGAGCTGTAGATGAGGACTAATTGCCCTGATCCGTCGGAGGATGAAACAAAGCACGATAGGGGACGACGAGCCCAACTTGGGGAACAAGCTCAGGAGGAGCTTAATGTTGTCAATCGCGATCTCCCAAATTAACGAACTTGAGCAGAGGTTGTTGTTGGACAACCCAAACAAGGTCGACGACATCACGAACGACGAAGACCGCTGGAGGCATAGCCTACCATTCCTCAGTGAATCAAATTATCCGTTCCTCCCTTATATGGATCCCTCAATGCTTCACATTACCTGGATTGGGAGCGAAAGGTGATGTTAGTCTTTGAATTTGGGAACTATTTTGAGAAATAGAAGGTGCTCTTGGCCACCTACGAGTTTACAGACTATGCTGCTCAATTGTGGGAGCAAGTCCAATTGCGATGGCGACGTAAACTCCAGCCAGATATTGGAACTTGGGACGAAATTCGAGGCCTTCTAAGGTATCATTTTGTGCCTGGGTACTATCAAAGAGAACTGTACGAGTCCCTGCAGCATATTCGACAAGGTACACGAACGGTGAAATAGTATTTCAAGGATTTGGAGTTGCTGATGATGCATGTCGACGTGAGAGATCACAGGGAAGCGATGATAGCTCATTTCCTGCACGGTTTAAATCGAGACGTTCGACATGAGGTGGATCTTAGATTGTTTGTAGATCTGGAGGAAGCCTTTCACCTGGAAATTAAGATCGAAAAACAGCAGAAAACTACGGGCTGAAGGTTTGCTTCGACTAACAAGTCTGTGGCAGAGCTGGCATCCGATTCCAATCCTACACAAGTATAAACTGAACCCAGATAGGCACTAGCCAAGAATATTGCCCCAGTTGTTGTGGAAAGAACTGGAGGAACCCAGTTCCTTAAGTGTCATGGAAGGGGACACAAGACAAGAGGTCGTCAAGAAACTGGGGCTGAGTACAATCAAGCATCCGGAACCATATAACCTGCATTTGTTGAATGATTAAGGTGCCATCAAAGTCGCCAAACAAGCACGAGTTCAATTCGAAATCGTAAATTACAAGGATGAACTCTTGTTTGATGTAGTTCCAATGCAAGCAGCTCATATATTATTAGGGAGGCCATGGAAATTTGATCGTGTTCTCACTCATGATGGAGGAACTAACTGCTACGCGTTCAAACCCCATGGCAAGAGGATTTGGCTGACAACTCTGTCACCGGAGGACATCCGAGACGATCAGCGACAAATGGTAGCAAGTCCACATCGCTCGAAAAGAGAATCCAACAGTAAAATGAACGAAGGGTCTGAGCATACTACTCTTTTTGCCTGGCATTACATGCTAACGGGGTATAAGAAGGAAAGAAGGGCTCGTCGACGTCAACCTTGCAAGGCATCGCCGGTACAAGGCAGGAGAGAGGTTGAATCCGTTGGCGAACTCTGGCAAGCGTCGAGCTCCGCGGCCGGTGCCGACACGTTACAAGAGATGTCGGGAAGCTATTCAATGAATCAAAATGGATCGATTATACCTCCATTGCTGAATTTGATTCGAGCAGAATGTGCTCTTGAAACGGGCAAACTCGACCAAAAATTGAGTTTGTTTGTTGGAACAACTAAGGACGACTCAACGCGAAATGGCAATGCAGAAGCATTGGGAATTGATGTCCAAAGCCGTAGGAAGCTTCAATTGCGGCCGAAGCTCTCTGTGGGAGAAATGCCCAAATTAAATTAAGAACTTATGGGTTCTGAAATTTCGAAAGTCGACAATAGCGGTAAAGGCACGAACGACGATTCGAATCATGAGACCCATCCAGAAAATTGAATCAAAGTAGGAAGAAGATGATGGTGGAGGTGGATTGCGCTGGAGATGCTGGAATTCGAAATCTCCAATTCGAGACCTGAAGAACGAAGCCCTAATTTTCCAGAAATGGCAGTTTGCGAAGGTCTCTTTCGATCCAATTTGGGACCGATTTGCTGGAGATTTTGAAGAAAGAAGGACCAAAGCTTTGAGTTCAAAGCCTTTTTATGGGGGAGGGAATGATATGATCTCAAATTGGCCATTAACCTGACTAGAATCGATTGATCGAAAAGGCAATCCAAGAGCATTGGAGAACACTAATTTTTGGTCAAGTCTTTTGATCATTTCAGGTAGCCAATTTTGGACGTGAGTAACTCGAGATTGGCTTGGTGAAAATTTGAATTCAAGGGCTTGTATTGAAGAAGAAGAGTTGTTCTTTACATCGACATATTTTGGAGTTAAAAAGGAAGCCAAGAAGGTTGTTTTTTGGGTAGATGAAAGTGCTTTCTCAATAGAGGCAAAATTGCCAAATTGCCTAAGTCTGGAAACGAGTTCATGAAGGGGACTTTGAGCTTCAACTCGAGGAGATTGAGTCAGGTTCGAATTTCAAGGTTGATATCCCATGAAACTAGGCCTTTCATAGTGCAACGTCGTGGAATTGCAAGGTTCGAATTTGCCAGTTCAGGATCGTTAAGACCGTGAACACTACAAACCGTCCGTGAACTCAGGAAATCGAGGGTTTGACACACATGGAAGAACCTTGGTTCACGGGCGTGTTTTCCTGTTCACGGACTTGTAAGACTATGAACAAGGCAATCCATCCGTGAACATCACTGAAAACAAGGTACTTGTGAAAATCATTACTCTACCTACTCCACTGTGCCTACTATCATTCACGACACAACTCAAAACACATAATCAAAAAAACCTGGCACGAGGATACCACTCGACCACTTGAACTCTTCACTCGACACAAAAACGAAAATAAGGAAAAGAAAACAAACCTACGTTGGGTTTCCTCCCAACAAGCGCTAAGTTAACCTAGCTAGCTTGACTTTGCGGATCTATCACGTCTTTGGACGTGATGCCGCCGAGAGTGGATCCACCACATTCTCGGAGCAAGGCATGTCACCTCCCAACTTGCTCTCCATGGGGTGGCCTTCTCGACCAATGACTTCCGTTTTTCCCTTTTCCTTCCACCAGGCATTAGCATAACTTATCCTTTCCCTCCAAGCTCTTTTCCTTCCTTCTTTGGGCGAGATGCCCCCTTTTCTTTCCTACTTCAAATCATCACAAGAACCAACAATAATAGTGGGCTTCACCTTGCAAGGTTCTCCTCCACTTGCATTCACATCACCCTGTTCCTCTTCCTTCGCTTCCTCGCTCTTAAGCTTAGGATCAATTCCAAGATGAATTCTCTCCTCCCCATCCATCAGAATCAAAGTTCCCTCATTTATATCAATTAAAGCCTTGGTGGTGGCAAGGAAAGGGCGTCCTAGTATGAGTGGCATCTCAAAATCCTCACTTATATCCAGGATCACAAAATCCGTCGGATAACATAATTTTCCCACTCGTACTAGCACATCCTCCACTATGACCCTAGAACTAATGACAGAGCGATCGGCCAATGTAACACTAAGCCTCGTGTTCTTTAGTTCACCTATGTCTAGCCTCTTAAAAAACTTAAATGGCCTCACATTTAAGCTCGCCCCTAAGTCCGCCAAGGAATTTTGTATGTGATGAGAACCGATGCAAAGAGGTATAGTGAAACTACCTGCATTGGGTTGCTTCTTGGCAACCTGTTGAGGATAAAGGTTGAGCACTCCTCGCCTAGGGTGACATTGGCAAGGTCTTCGAACTTCGGCTTCTTGGAGAGAAATCCCTTGAGGTATCTCGAATACCTTGGCATGTGGGCCATTGCTTCAAGGGAAGGAATGTTGAGGTGGAGCTTTCAAAGCATCTCCATGAAACCTCCGCATTTCGCTACCAATCTTTCCTTGTGCACCCTCATGGGAAAAGGTAGGGGTGGCGTGTACTCAGCCACAGGTGGTGGCATCGGTGATGCCTTGCTCGCCATTCCTCTCTTTTCTCCCGATGTTTCGCCTTCTTCACCCTCGAGTAGAGGGTCTTCCTTCTCATTTACTTCTTTGGCAACAACCTCCGGAGTCACCTTCCCACTCCTCAAATGAATTGCATTCACCATGGCATGATCCTTAGGGTTGGTAATGGTTTGCGAGGGTAGGACTCCCTTTGGTCTCTCGGCGAGGATCCCGACAAGTTTTCTAATTTGCACTTCCAAATTTTGGAGACTTGCTTGATGGCTTCGGAGTCCCGCCTCAACCGAGGTAAACTTGGAGGTTTCCACATCCATGAAATGCTCAATCTTCTCGAACTTCTGAGAGCTTGTACTCACAAAGGAAATCACAATATCTTCAAGTTTAGAGAACATGTCCACTTGTTATTGTTGTTGAAACCCTTGACCGCCTTGTGCTTGGTATGGTTGTTGGAAGTTCGATTTTTGGAATTAAGGCCTTTGTTGGATGAATTTTGGCGGAGGTTGGTAGTTTCCTGTTCGACCTTGGAAACCGGAAGGTCTAGGATTGGTAGGGGAAGACCAAGCAAAGTTTGGGTGGTTGCGCCACTCGGGGTTGTATGTGTTGCTATAAGGGTTGTTCCCTCTAGCATTGTCAATGAAACTCACTTGCTCCATGGGGGTACTTGTCTCCTTTGTTTCTTGGCAATTCGTAATTTCATGATTAGTGCTTAAACACCAATCACAAGACATCACCGCTCTATTCTCTTGCTTCTTGTCCTCAAGGATCACCTCGATCAACTTGTCAAGCTTTGATTCAAGTGGAGCACTTGCTCCCACACTTCGCACTCCTCTTTTGGTACTTCTCTTTCCACTTCTTGTCGAGCCCCAATCATATCCCTTGAGAGCCATATCTTCGAGCAATTCGGTCAGTTGAGGAGGGGTCTTGTTCATCAACTTCACTTGGAAAAGAGAGTCGATGAGGATCTTATCATCTTGAATGAGTCCTGCATAGAAAGTTTCTATCCGAAATTGCTCCTCGAATCCATGGTGAGGGCTTTGGAGGAAGTATTCGGAGAATCGATCTCATGCATCCCTCAATGTCTCATCCTCCTCTGTCTCAAAGTGATTTATCTTCTTCCTCCACTCGGCCGTCTTGGAAGGAGGACGGTATCGGGTCATGAAATTGTTGAGTAGCCCGTCCCAAGAGGTGATGGATAGAGTCGGATGATTGTTGAGCCATCAGAGTGCCTTCCCCGCCAAATAATAGGGGAAGAGCTTCAATCGCAATGCCTCCTCAGGGACGCCATTAATCTTCAAGCTCCCCGCTAGCTCAAGAAACCTTTGGACACGCTCTTGAGGTGATTCATGAGCAAGCCCGTGAAAGTAGGCGTTTTGCTGAATCATCGTCACCAGAGAGGGCTTGATTTCAAAGTTGTTGGTGACCACGGGTTGATGTAAGATAGGAGAATGGATATCTGCCCCCTGTGGATCCATGTAATAGCCCATATTCCTTGGCTCTTCCTCGGCTCCCCTTCCACATTTGGGATTGGAAGCTGATTAGCCCCTCGGTGTCGATTTCACGCCATTTCAACTTCAACTTCTCCTACTTGCCTCCGCTTGCTCTCTCTCTCTCGAGCTAGAAGTCAAAGAGTCCGGTTGATGTCCTCGTCCAGTGGTGATAAAGGCGTCAGATTCCTCCGAGTCATGCACCTCCCTACACACACTTAAAGACCACAACACGTCTAGCGCAAGCAAACACTTCACAACTTCAAAAAACATAATTAAAGCTAGATTAACACCAAACAAAATTTTCACGATAACATACCAAAGTCCCTGAAAACGACGCAAAAAACTTGACTCAATCTGAATATCACAATAAAATCCCACCTAAGGCCCAAGTATAAACCTTAGACGAGTGCAATATAGGGCAAGTATGTTTAAATATCGACCCAGGCCGGCCCATTTACCGCTACTTCGATTGTTTGAAACATTATCTAGCGAATGAGTTGTGGTGAAAACAATGGTCTAAAGGTAAATTACTTTGCTAAGGTAAAATGGATTTGATACTAATTGAGAAGGCTTCACCCGGATGTTGCTCCCCCTAGCTGACAATTACGACTTGAAGAATCGAACGACCGTGTGTGTTTAGGGGGTCATAAACCGCAGGGAAGTCTAACAAGTGACTAAGGCTAACCTCTTAATATCTAGGTCGAGGAAATGGGATACGATCCAAGCCACTAATGTGATCCTCTCGACCTATTGACTAAGGAATGGTTGTCCAACAAGTAGCCAAAGCTACCCTGTTAGTCTCTAGGTTGAGGAAATGGGATACTATCCAAGCCGCTAATGCGACCCTCTCAACCTATTAACTAGGGAATGGTTGTCCAAAAAGTATCCTAAGTTACCCTCTTAGTCTCTAGGTTGAGGAAATGGGATACGATCCAATCAACTAATGTGACCCTCTCAACCTATTAACTAAGTAATGGTTAGACTTCACCCTCGAATTGGAGTTCGGATGGCTACCGACAACCAAAACCAAAGTGCTAATAGAAAATAGGAGTTTTGCCCTGCATTAACCTAACTAGGATACCAAGAATTACCCAAGAAAATCCCACATTCAAGCCTCTCGCAAAGAAAGGAAAAGGGGGGGGGGGGTTGTCTCTCTACCTAGGTTAGAATGGCAATTAGATTGATAGGCTTTCACACAACACAATCATTCATGAATAATACCTCCACATTCACATTAAACACAACCACACACAAAATCATTCAATTCATACAAGCATTCACATAATTGTAGTTAGGGTTTACAAACACCCAAGTGAAAGAAGGGACTACTCCATGCTATGAGAAGGAAAAACACAAGAGGGGGAAAGGAAAACCATCAAGAAGATGCAAGCCTTGCTCCTCATGTTGAAGAGATCCTCATTTGGGGGAGGAATTCCCAAATCCTTGCTTGGAGACGAAACCGTAGCTTCTCCTCTTCTTTGGTTCGTCACTTTCTCACTCTAAAATCCGAAGAAGAAGAAGAAGAAGTTTCTCACACTAGGTCTCCCTCTCCTTCTTCATTTCAGCTGGCTCAATACACTGAGATTGAGCCCAGTTCACGGTTGTGAACATTGAACCGCGTCCATGGACACAGTGTGCTGGATCAAAATGCACCGCTTCACTTCCTGGGTTAACGGTTTATGGTTGCATTTCACATTCTTAGCAACCGTGAACAGCCTTGGCGTCATTAACCTCAAACCCCCTATCTAGACGCTCCATGGTTCACAGATTGTAGCTCCAATTCACGGTCCTGTAAGACCGTGTACTCCAATGGCAGATCGTGAACCGTGGCTATCTCCTATTTGCCCGGTCTTTGCTCCTTTTCTTCGAACTTTCGACTTTAGGGTTGGTTTCACCTGTTAGGATCTGAAACACACTAAAATACACTAAAACACAAGAAACCTAGCGTAAAACCACTCTTTTTGGAGTTTAATTGCAACAAACGTCAAAGATAAACGATGATAAAAAGTGTATAGTTAGGCTCGAATCACCAGCTCCAGCACTACAATGTTTTTTGGATCCATCAAAATACAAGATACATGGTGTTAACCCAATCTCTACACGATCATCAGGCACATGAAAGCATTGGCGCTAAGAAGTCTGCTAATGCTTGCCGATTAATAGCATGTTGTGATAAATTTTGTAAATCAAATTCAGACAAAGCTAACGTCCACTTGACCAGCGAACCATGAATAATTGGTCAGGACTACATATATTTGATCAGTTTTGTCTTTCAAATAAGTTTTACTTCGATAGGGATTAGCTAGTATCATAGCTTCGTAGAAGAAAAATACAAATTTAAGCACAACTTGGGGAATACTTTCTCTCACCCTTATTTACAAGCCTACTCAGATAGTAAATGGATTCTTCATTGCTTGCGTCATTATCTTGAGCCAACAAAAACATGCCACAGAGGTGTCTATGGCTGACAAGTACAACTTCAGTGGCACATCAGCTTTAGGAGAATTCATCACCAACGGAGTCGTTGGGTACTTCTTGATATCATAAATCTTGTAGATGTTCTTCCTGCCATACAAACGTGTCTTCCTTTAATTTCAACAACGAGGAAAACACTCAAGTTCATAAAATGCTGCAATTTTTTCTTATTGGATGGAGACTGGGAGTGATGACTGACTAGGCTTTATTTCCATCTACTTCAATTCCACGTTGGTTTACTAGGAAACAAAAGTTCCCTGCACTCACACCAAAAGCACAATTGAGTTCTTTTTATTTCAATTTGTGAACTCGCATGTACATAAATGCTTTGTGCAAATGAGCAAAGTGTGGTTTGTCACCATTGATTTGACGATGATGTCGTCTCCATGTACAATTCAACAACCTTGCCAATCAAGTCATGAAAATTGCATTCATGGCTTGTTAGTAAGTTGCTCTGATACTTATCGATCTAAATGGAATAACAATCCACTCAAAATAGCAAATGGATCTTGGGCATCGAAATGTCCTTTATGCGTATGTATCCCCCGAGTTATAGTTGGTAATACACAATCTTCAAACAGACGTGAAGATTGTAATTTTCTTCCTATGCAAAACGTTTAATTTTCACTTTTCAACTCAGGAAAAATATCACATGCAAAACGATTAGGTGGTTGTTTATGTGGCTTATGACCTTCTTTGATTGGAAGTCAATGTGCAAATTGCTTTCTATCTATACCAGACATTTCATGATAATCCCATGCAAAGCAGTCTTTACTTCTTTCAGAAACTTACTTAATTTTTACTTGTTAGACTCCAGCAAGTTGGCACCAATAAAAGTTGGACATAAATCATCCTCCGTGCCGAGATTAATTTCTTCTAAAATGTCGAGGCATCAACACTGCTTCTCTTTTTCCACCTCCTGACTCAAATTCTCACTATTGGTCGACAACTCATCATCATTATCAACACAATTGGCGATCAACACAGACTCCATATAACAAGCATCTGTTCAAACTGAGCCTACCCCGCCACCTTCTTTCAAAGTTGCTTACTCATTATCGATTTTTACTTCATTATTTGGTGAACCATCTAATGTGAACATCAATGTCTCATGATCTCATACAACGGGCTCAAACATGCCTTACTTAACATCATTGCGCTTGAAACTATAACGTTGCTCGATCCTCTTTCTATACTCCTAATTTCCCGAGGACCAAAGTCTTTGTGGTATAAATGAGCTTGAGTACGTTGGCCCCCATAGCAAATGACTCAATATCAGCTTGCACCACTTCACGAACACTTTATTATTCTAGAGCATCAAACACTTACGCAATTATGAAGGAACACACTTGTTGGCATGGATCATGTCCATGCCAAGTAGAGCATCATAGCTTATCATTCCATCCACCATGAAGAATGCACACATTCGCTTTTGAGGCCCAACTCCCACGACAACTGGAAGTATTCCCTAGCAGAAGTGGATCTTCCATTGAAGCTAGTAACGAACACCACTATTGGAATCAAATCGATAGTACTTTTTCCAAACTTCTATAGCATACATGTCAGCATCACGTTCACCGCAACACTGTTATCAAGTAGAATTCTGGAAACTTGTACTTCATCCAAGATAGCTTTGATGTAAAGAGGTCTGAAATGAAGTAACATCTTCAGCTCATGCTCATCGTTGATTCCTCACTAGTAGACCTCTTTCCACCGCTTTTCCCTTTAGTGTTGCAAGTTGCAAAGGGTCATTCACCTCGTCAGAGTCTGGTCCCCACGAAAGGTTCTCCATTGGGGAAATAGGCGACACATCTCGCCCTTGGTACAACACGTAATAGTGTTACAATCCTCAATCTTCTCCCAACAGTCTAAAATACTTGTGGCCAGTTCATCCAACTTTTCAAGATCCGCTACGAAATTTTATTCCAACCGACTCTACAGCTAAATCAACTCGAGCACCATTGTGAGTCATCTTCATAGTCCATGGCTCAACCTCAACTGAAAAATCTAGGATCCACCAACTAACTAGCGAGTTGCTAGCTCTGCACTCCCCTCATCTAAGGTTGGATAGACAAATCCACTGACCAACTAAGCAACATTATGGTCTTGAACAACTCTGTCAACCTCTTCAACTTCCACCAAAACCTCGCCAACCTCTCCCTGATTCTCAATGTCAATATAGAAAATCAACGACAAAGCATATAATTATTCAACACCACTTGTGTTAAAATCTCATCTGAATTGTCATGGATACGTTGTTACGAGCACGGATCTAGCACCCGTATTTCTCAAAGACACGCAGCTCCAAGAACAAACAAGAACAAGAATTTTTAGAGTTTTTGTTTGAGATAGGGTGGAATTGAAAGTGCAATCTCAACACAAAGATGGGAGAAGGCTTTAACAATATAAAGGATAGAAGCTCGTCCACAATCAAGAGAAAAACTTGATTGAGACAAAATAGAAAATTCGCAAGCTTGAGGCTCAAAGAATAGGAATAAGATCAATAGGGTTCAAAAACTATGTCTAAACTTGTGCTTACACCTCTTTATATAGTCCAGGACAAACAAAATAACCAAAAAGCCAAAAAGAAACGAAATCCAAAATTGAAAACTTAACTTGAACTCATCCACCCCCGAACACCGGTCTCAAATCTTCGGCCAGGGATTTAAACCAAACCGCCCTAAGGCCCTTCTGTCTTCATTCCACGGTTTCCTATTCTATTCTCCGGCCGGGTATTGGCCTGCCTATATTCCCCAGTCAGGTATTGGCCTGCCTAATATTCCCCAGTCCCTTTCTTGTATCCCCAGTTCCTTCGTCACCGGTTGGGGATGGCTAGCATCAATCCCTCCCCGTTGGAGAAGCTTTGTCCTCAAAGCTTGTGTTTTCCTTTAAGAGACAACATCAACAGAATTTATAAATGGAATCGTGCTTAGCGAAATCAACATGTTCCTTCGAGCCAAAAGATGGGTTCCACTTCTTGTCCTCCGACTTCGAGCCACTTGCATTTCCTTTCTCATTGGCCCAGTTCAGCTCCATATGTTGTTTATCTGCTCGTACTTCAGCTAGTGACAATGGATTCAATAGAACTTTCGATCTCCTTTCTTGAATCGGTAGCTATTGTGTCTTCCATCATGAATAACCTCTCGGTTATATTGCCATGGAGGACCCAATAAGAGATGACGAGCCTGCATTGGAGCAACATCACCCCAAATTTATCTGCATACTCATCGATCTGAAAACAAACCTTGGCCTTCTTATTGACTTGATATCTCCAAATTCATTCAAGCAAAGAAGATTGTAAGGCTACAGATGCTTAATCGTACTGAGCCCCAGCTTCTTGACTGCATCCAGACTAACTCCATTGGTACAACTACCACCATCGATGACCATAGATAACACTTTCCCGTCGACCAAGCAACAAGACTAGAAAAGTGTTAGAAACAAAGTTTCTAACGGGTTTCTAGATCAGAGCTAGAGATTGGGAATTTAGGGTTTATAGAACAAAATTGGGGATTTAGGGATTTGAGAATAGAATTTGGGAAAGAACAGAAGAGAATCAGCCTAAGCCTTTAGAGGGATTGAGGTCAAGAATTGAGAGGATTGGGATAGGAATTTAGGGAGATAATTCTTTATTAACTTCTGCTTAATCTGATGAAAGACCCAAAGTACATATATATAGGGAAATACTAGAAAACTCTAATAATAAACCTAATTCTACTAAAAGACTACTAACCATAATAAGAAATATCCTAATAATAATTATAAACCTAAATATAGAAACTGGATATAAATCGGTTTCTAACATCTCCTCCCCCTTCAAACCAACCTTGTCCTCAAGGTTAATCGTTTTGACCCACTTTTTCTTCCTTCCCGAACAATCCGCAAGATGACTAATCCAGTTCTTGCGCTTTCGTTTCTTCCAATCGTGCTCCACCCCCCGACTAGGCCTTCTTTCTTCATCCTCCTGGTTTGCATGGTCCACGGTCGTGATTTGCATTTTCGGTGGCATAATCCTCTCATTCTCGAAGTATTCAAACTTCAATAATTCTTCTT
The DNA here is from genome assembly GCA_946122785.1 of Linum tenue. Taxonomy (NCBI): domain Eukaryota; kingdom Viridiplantae; phylum Streptophyta; class Magnoliopsida; order Malpighiales; family Linaceae; genus Linum; species Linum tenue. Next base: position 31,806,378 of record CAMGYJ010000005.1, on the reverse strand, counting down.
TCGCAGTCATCGCCCTCCAGCAACTCCACGAGCTTAAAGATTCGTTCTTGTTCAAAAACCCATCCTTAAGGACCAACTCATCAAGGCCTGTGAACACCTTTCTTAGAGCTAGCCCACTAAATTACTCTAATATTCCTCCAACCTTAACTGGGTCATGCTCTCTTAAAATCCCATCTATCAAGCCAGGCCACTTCTCTTTCTTCTTTTCATAGCCCACAGACCTTAAAAGACAGCCCTTGTGCGACTCAATCTCCTTTTGATTACTCAGCCCATCTTTCTCCTGAAGCCCCATGAAGTTTCCATGGCTCGGCCCGTGACCAACCCCTTGCTTGGCCTGTTTCACTTTAAATTGCGACCCACTTTGCTCCTCCAAACGGCCCACTCGCGTTAGGGCATCAGGCCACTCGGCCCGAGCTACTTGGCCCAGCTGAACCGGGCGCTGACCCATTGTTGGCGAACACGAGTTTGCGAGAAGTAACCAGCCGCCACCAATCTCCTCCGTCCCCTTCTTCCTCGTCACGCCGCCCGTCGTTGCCGCTTCCACCTCCTCCGACCAGCAACCCACCCGGAAGCTACTAATCACGCAGGGTTCATGCATCCACTTTGCCATCGACGAGAACTTTAGGTTGCTGGGAGAGACGACAGTGATGCAGCGACCCCCTGCTCTTCTTTCATCAGATCTCAACTTCTTCTGAAATCTCCAGTTCACGACGATTTGCTGCAGCTACTCATTCACCTCGTCCCCGCCAGCAACGGCGGACCGCAGCAACCCACCCGCCGCGTCGTCCTCACCAGTCTTCGCGGCAGTTAGCATGCCCGTGGTCCTTCCAATACACCTGTGCCACATTCTTTCTTGCTTTTGAGCCCACGTCAGCTCCGATATCTCCGTTGAACTCATTGTAATCAATCTAGTAGAAAGCTGTCCCTAAGAGAGTTATGGCGAACTCGTCTGTCGGAACCAGGCTCTGATACCAGATGTTAGAAACAAAGTTTCTAACGGGTTTCTAGATCAGATCTAGAGATTGGGAATTTAGGGTTTATAGAACATAATTGGGGATTTAGGAATTTAAGAAGAGAATTTGGGAAAGAACAGAAGAGAATCGGCCTAACCCTTTAGAGGGATTGAGGTCAAGAATTGAGAGGATTGGGATAGGAATTTAGGGAGATAATTCTTTATTAACTTCTGCTTAATCTGATGAAAGACCCAAAGTACATATATATAGGGAAATACTAGAAAACCCTAATAATAAACCTAATTCTACTAAAAGACTACTACCCATAATAAGAAATATCCTAATAATAATTATAACCATAAATATAGAAACTCGACATAAATCGGTTTCTAACAAAAAGATTATCCCTCTTCTTTGTCTCTGTATAAGCTTCAATAGATAAAGATCTACAGTATAGTACTCCAATGAGTTTACATCATCATCATCAGAATCGATTACCTTCCCCATTGGTTTTTCTTCCTCCTACTCCTCCTCAAAGAAATATTCCCCATCTTGCTGAACCAAAGCTTTCTTGTTGGGGCACTGGTTTGCCTTGTGAACTTGTCCCAAACACTTGACGCATTGAATGCTTCCACTTGATCCTTCATTTTTTGCTTAGATGACTGGGGTCGTACTCTTAGTTGTTGGCTTGTCACCCTCTTCACAATAGTGATTCATATTAGCCTCGGGGATGCTCTCCGCAACAGGTTTGGGCAAAGGTGGGTACCTTCTTCGCGAGCTCACCTTCAGCCGCCTCTCCACCTTCATAACCAAATGAACTACTTCCTCCAAGTCCACGAACTGACGAAGCTCAACTTCGTACTTGATCTCACATTCTCACTGTTGCGCCCATATAGGAATCGACAAATTATGGATTACTTTTCCTCTCTCACATATGCTCTCGTGAAGAGCAATTCAAGCTCATTGAAGTATTCATCAAAAGAGCACACTCCTTACCAATTTCCTGAAAGGAATCATGAAGGTCTCTCTAATAAAAAGGAGGCACGAACCGATCACGCATAAGACCTCCAAATTCTTCCCATGTAGAGAAAACAAGTTGCAGATTTCTTCTTCGCCGAAGCTGAACTTGTTTCCACCAAGTTGTTGCATAATATATAAACTCATAGGTGGCTACAAGAAATTTCTGATGGTTTGGGTAAGGATTGAAGTGAAACAACAAGATCATTTTCCTCTTCCAATCGAGGTAAGTTGATGCATTATTAGGTTCTTGAAAAATGAGATTGATAGCTTAATCCCTCGAATCGGATCAACGTTGTAACCTCCTAATTCTAGTGGTCTTCCACCATAATCATGATAATCATTCTCATAGTCATTAAAGGGTGTAAGAGTTATACTCGAAAACATCTCAACGACTATCTCTCCCCACTCCGTTGTTTTGTTTCTTTCTGGTTCCTTTATTTTAGTTGTTCAGTTATCATCTGCGTAGGATGTACAATTTAGTTTATTCTGTTACTGTATAAAAGACGCATAATCAATTAAGAGTAGATTAGTATTCTCAAGAACATTTATATGGTATCGAAGCTTTAAAAACTCAAACGAGTTCCATACCTTCTTCTTCTTTCTTCTACAACTCTCCGTTCTTCTTTTTCAAATGACAACATCATCCACCACATCTTCTACTTCTTCTCCTTCCATTCACTCCACCTCTCTGCAACGTCCGATGTTGCCTTCCAATCCGCAGATCACGGTCAAGCTAACTCTGGTCAATTACCAGTTGTGGTGTCCTCAGCTTCAACCCTTGCTTTGTTACCATCGTCTCAGCGGCCACGTCGATGGCACCATCTCAGCACCTCCTCCGACCGTTGATGATCAACCAAATTTCACCTATGCAATATGGTATGAAAATGATCAATTAGTTCTCACCTGGATGAACTTTTCGTTGTCTGAAGCTGTAATGTCGAATATCATAAACAAAACCATTGCTTTTGCCACGTGGGAATCTCTGGCCAAGATCTATGCGTCCGGTTTGCCATTCATCATCGAGCAACTTCGCATGTCGCTAAACCATCTTCGTCGTGGCAACACTGCCCATGAGTATCTTGAGTGTGCCAAGGCGACATATGATCGGATCTTATGCTTGGCGCCAACATCACTGAGTTCGAGCTTGTGACTGCGATCTGGAGGCGAAGATGGAGCCTATCTCCTTTAACAAACTCAGCAGCCTTCTTCTTCTCCCTACGGTCGAACATATTCCCCTCCTCTCCTTCTTGTAAGGAGCTTCAGCTGAACCCCTTCGCACCAGCATCCTAGGGAATTGCACGCCGCAAGTCTTCTATTTTAGCAGAGGAGGGCGAGGCGCCGGTCGGCAATCTCGCCCTAGGGGAGGCCGCTTCATTGGTCGTGGTGGGTCTTCTTATCAGGCCCGTTTTTCTTATCCTTACTTTTCAGGTCCTCGATCCAATTATGCAGGAACACTTCCCGTGAACACATGAGTGATTGGTGCTAGACGGGCTAAGATAAGGTGATTAGGGGTTGCTTAATCATATGGCTAAGTGAATCTCAGTCCTTCCACCTCATTAAAATTCAAGTAGACCTGACAAATGACGGCCCGACCCGAACCCTCCTGAAAAATAGAGAATGGGTTGAGATTTTTATAACCCAAAACCCGAATGACCCGAACCCGATTAACCCGTAGTTTTTGGGTCGGGTTGGGTTGGTTTGTGGATCGACCCGCTAGACCCGTTCTATTGCATATGTCACTCTATAAATGATAAAATCACTCATACTTTGGTGAGATATTTAAAAAAATTAATATGGATTTGAACGAAAAGTTGGACTGTAAAGATAATCAAGTATCATTTGTTTATTTTAGTAGTATTACTTTCGTCATTGTTTTTAGATGATTTGTGAAATTTGTATTTCTGTTCATTAGCATGGAAGGAGTTGAGAATTTGTTAATTGACATGTGCTAGGCAAACTATTGTCACACATATGTAAAAAAATTTGATCTTTAAAAATTTATGAAGCATGTTTGATATTGTTTCTGCAAACGCTTATAACCCGAAATGACCCGAAACCCGACCTGAAATCTGATGGGTTGGGTCAATATTTGACCCGAAATGAGCAAACCCAACATGAACTGACATGTGAAGACCTGTAACCCGAGATTCCCAACCTGAAATTACCCGACCTGATTACCCGGTCCTTTCTGGGTATTCTCCCAGCGGTGACATGGGACTTTATGCCATGGGGGAATTTTTTGGACATGGCCAATTCAGAGAGAGAGAGAGATTTTTTGCCGATCGGAGGAGACTTTCCCAACAACCGGAGGAAACTTTCTGGCGACCGGCGACCGATAACGGCGCAGAAGGATTTCCGGCGACAATGCTGGATCTATGATGTTCGTTGACCTATTTTGTAATATTTGTAAGTCTTGTTTGTAATGTTTGTATCGATTGGATTTGTATTGTTTATCATTCTTGTTTGTCATTTTTTGGTGACATTTTTGCACGGTTAGCATGCTTTGTACTATTTGTCCTTTTCTTTTGTAATGTTTGTAAGCTTTGTTATTTTGTAATGTTTATCGCTTTCTTTTGTAAAGTTTGTAAGCTTTGTTATTTTTGTGCATCATGTTTGTCATTTTTGTCACCCATGTTTGTAATGTTTTTTATGTCTAAAAAACAACTTGGTTGACTTTTGGATGTAACTCCTCTATATAGAGATGGAGCCTCCAATGTGAACCCAGGTGTTTTTCCAGTTTGTAAGGTTTTTTGGTCTAGTTTTCATTTTTTCCCATCATGTTTGTAATGTTTGTATGTCTAAAAACAACTGGGTTGACTTTGGGACGGAACCTCTATATAAGGATGGAGCCTCCAAAGTCAACCCGGTTATTTTTTTTTCAGTTTGTAAGGTTTGTATTGTTTGTCGCTCTAGTTTGTATTGTTTATATAGTTTGTATGTTTTGTATTATTTGTAAATCTGTTTATATGTTTTGTCGTTTTAGTTTGTAATGTTTGTATTGTTTGTAAATCTATTTATATGTTTTGTCGTTTTAGTTTGTAATGTTTGTATTGTTTGTTCAGTTTGTAAGTCTGGTTTGTATACTTCGTAATTTTTCATAATAACCAAACTACCTCTGTCATTAATTAAAAAGCCCTTCCCACTTTTTAACCGTCAGATTGTTGTGTCTAAATCTAAGGGCTGGGAGGGTCTTAGTGAAGTGACTAAGCACCCCCTAGTCATGGGATCCGACCCCGTGCTAGACCCTCCAACCCATCAACACGGGTTTGTCACAACTTAGGTAACCCAATTCGCATGCATAACCCCGGTGCTCCCGTGCTATTTCGCGAAAATGCAAATTCCTTACAGAGCGCCCAAAATCCGCAAACTAGTTATTGTAAGAGCGCGAATTATTGAAGGGAGAGCGCGGATTTTTGGTGACCTTCCTTTTCCGAAGGAAATTGGCAGGGCAAAAAAGAGGCCGCCGTATTTCATCCTCTTCCGTCACTATCTGATGACTTCAGTGTCTCACCAACACCAGCTGAACTATAGGGCTCCATTGGGAGCGTATCAGGTGCATAACCTTGTGGTCAATAACTATGCATAACCCAATCAGAATCCGCCACATCAGCGCCCCTTATCTCTCCTGAAGAGATTTTAATTTTTCTTCTTTAATCTTTAACGGACGATTTCTCACTCGTTTTAAGTCATAATTTAATTTTTTTTTGCCCAGTTAGATCAGATTAATTGTGCTCTTCAAAATGATATCCACTTTGATATATTTTTGGAAAAAAAAGTAATTGAGCCATTTTTTACTAGTCTATACCATATGATATTGACTGGTATTGAAATAAGAGAATATCATATGGTATGAAAAGCGTGCTAGGGGTATGAACATACCAAGACTGTAGGATGGTTGAGTACATGATAGTAGGAGTATAGTAACTGTAATTTACAACTTTCAACATTGTGTACCACAAGATACCACCCCGTACCAGGGTAGTATTGTATGGTATTGTGTAGTATTTTTTGGTCCTGAATTTTGTTCACCCATAAATATGAATATCCAATAGATCACGATGAACTCATTCCTTCTGTGCAAAAAATTCAAAAACGAATTCAAAACGAAGAAGATACCATATCGTATGAAGTTGGTAACGAGAGGCAATAATTTTTTTTTCTCGAAAAACATTTAAAATGGATCTCATTTTGTAGAGCACAACATACTCGTTCCATCTATGCAAAAAAAAAAAATTTTGAAATCCGAATTAAAATGAAGAAGATATGAGTCGATTAAGAAAACAAGAGAAAATAAAAATGTTCCAGATTTAGTTACTCATGGGTGCATAAACATGGTTATGCACTGTATCTTGAGCCGACTCCATTTCCCCCCAATCGTTATCTGCTACATGTCACCAGCTCCACCAAGAGCAACACCGCTACTCAATATGGGGGACTTTCAAACTTTTAAAGTTCAGATTGGAAAAGGGGAATTTCAAAATTGGTAGGAGTTAGATAGTAGTCGCTGTCGATCGGCTAGGAATCAGTTGGGTAGAGAGGGGACGATGGAGCTAGGAATCAAGATAGGGGAGTATATATAGAGGGAAGGTTGGGATTCTTTTCCTTCGTCAAGCTTGAACTCGGGGATAAATGACGATAGGATAAAAAGAAGGGATACCAATATATTTCATTTTCTCAATTTGTTGGGCAAAACTTTGATATTTTCTCATTTTATCAAAAAGGTTAATTTAATATTGAAATGAAACTAGTAATGTTTTAAACGAAATAGGAATCATTTTATTTTACGTAATTATTCACCAAATTGTCATAATCCTGCTAATGTTTTAACTAACATTTTGAGAAAAATGAATTATTAATTATAATAAATTTTTTTTTGAATGGATGGTTGTTATTCATCTAATACGATCAAGACACTGTCTTACAAACTTCATAGAAGACAAACTAATCCCTACCCTACTCTACAAAAGTCAAATAGCAGTCTACAAGGTAAATCAACACTCAAATACACAACCTCCATATACACACTACTTAAACCACACTTGCTTTCTAATAAGAACCGCTGCAAAATTCTAGTCCCCAGCTTCTTTGGCTTCAACAGCTGACTGCATTCTCTTTAGCACTTCAGCTACTTCCAGTTTTTTCTTCCCATAGAGGCGTCTGCAACGCTCCCGCCAAACTTCACTAAGCATTAAACACCACAACTCCCGGCCAACCCTGCAGTTTTCCAGTTCCCTTACCACTAGAATAATATAACATTAACAATCTATTTGCGCTCTCAATTTTTAATTCTTGAGAAATCGATGCTCTGACGCTCCCACTTTCGCTCTCGCTCTGCGCTTTGGTTATCTAAGTCACAACTATGGGGGAAAGGGTCATATCCGGCCAAATTGTCCAAGTCCTATTTTTCCGCAATAGCCCACTCATCATCCTGGGCCCACCTCTCACCTAGCCCAATCCTCTCAACTCGTTTACTCATCCCAACAATGGCTTCTCGATTCTGGTGCTAATCATCATCTCACCTCTGATCTCGATAATTTGGCTCATCATTTGGAGTATAATGGCACTTGTCGCAACCGTCCCTCCGGGGTAGAGGTCGTGTTCGCTTTTTGGGAGTCGCCATCAATCTTACTTGGAGTGGATCGAACACTCTTCGGTCGGCTCTAACCTTAGGGTCAGAACTGAGATTTGGTGTGCGGTTAAGAGATTCGGATTCAGGAGTACGGTTACGTATGGGGAAGTTAACCAACACCCCCACAACGCACAAAATTGGTACTACTTAAGTCGATAAGTTTTTATACGATTTGGGTGTATTTTTAGTAATAATTTATTTTTTTAAAATTCCAATGAATCATTACTATATTGTTATTTTATTAGGTATGATTTAAATAAACCTCCATTGACGTATTAATTCATTATTAGGTATTTCTTGGTATTTTTAGGGCCTTACTAGACCACTAAAGAATTTGAATCGTATTAGTTGTAATTAAAATATACGCCCACCGACATAAAAAAAAAAGATAAAGTTAATTGGTTAGATGAACTCGAAACTTTTCGGTTGCCTACGTACCCGTAACACGGGATCAAAGTCCGCGTAGTTCTTTATAACTTTGATAATTTAATTGTATAACTTTTGTCACGTTACACTTATAGTGGTTCTCATATTAAGCATTTAACTTTGATAGTTTTAATCACGTTCCATTGAATGTTATTCTCGCATTATAATTTTTTTAAGGGCAAATACAATATATTATCCACAACTATTAACAAACGGGAAATTATATCCATAACTATCGAAATACAAAATAATAGCCACAACTATTGTTGCGAATCATGAAATGGCTAACTGTCTGTATCTCCGTTAAATTTTATAACGGAGACTACTGCATCACCATTCCACGTCAGAAAATATTAAAATAATAATATATTAAGATAATCATTATTATTAAAAAAATAAAAAAAAATGAGAAAACCTATTTTTCCCAATCCCCTCCGCGGGAAAGAATTTCCCCCTATTATTTTCCAATCCGCCGCCCTGGAACGAACCTCTTCGAAGCCACCGACGCCGCCTTCTCCTTCGCCATCCCATCCATCTCCTTCGCCACTCCATCACTTTCTAGTTCCGCCTTCGCCTTCGCCATCCCATCCATCTCCTCCTCGAACCTACGTAACTGCGTGATCGCCGCCTCCATCGCCGATTCCAGCGCAGCCCACGCCTTGTAGGCCTCCAATTCGAACAGCTTCATCAGATCGGATTCGATTTTGGACGGATCGAAGTGCTTGTCTCGCATGAGTTCGTCCGCCAGTAGGCAGAAGATCGAAACTGGACGGATCTGGGAGCTTCGAAGGGAAGCACGAAGAGCCGAAACAGCTACTCCGCCTCCATCGCACAATCCAATTTCCAGGTTTCGCCTACTCCATCGGCGCTGACGAAGATGAGCACCAGATCTTGCAGAGGTCATTTTGAGGACTATTCGTTCGGCACAGCACAGAGCAGCCCGCAGAACTACTACTCCTCTACGCCGAAACCCGACCCGTCGGCGAGCCTGCGGCCGTTCGCGTTCCCCCGACCTGACTACCCGGAAAATGGTGGAGAGACGCTCGCCCCCGTTCAGCTTCCGAATCGTGTGCAAGAGTTTCTAGAGCTTGAACGGCGACGACCTGCGGGGCGAATTGACGATGATGATTGGAATCGGGGGATAATCGGGGGATTTTTTTTATTTTTTCGCCTAATAATATATTAATTAATAAGTTACAAGGTTGACCTGCTTATGTGGCATTTGTGTTGACTGCCACGTCAGCATAGCATCTGCAAATTCACCATTATCTAAAAGAAGTGTTAACGGAGACTTAACAGTTGGCTATTATTTTGTATTTTGATAGTTATGGATATAATTTCCCGTTTGTTAATAGTTGTGGATAATATATTATATTTGCCCTTTTTTTAATAAAACTTCAATTAGATTATATCACTGAATTCATACTTGGGTTCATACAATCAGACCTAACATACAAATCTAGGGTTCTTCATACGTAGGTGAATGAGAAAGTTACTCCATAGAGAAGAGAATGGAAATCTAGCTCAGATGCGGAAACCATACTGTGAAGGATGAGATTCTGCTTCTGGTACTCAATCAACACTTCTCCAAGCTCAAGTTGGGCTCCAATGGTGATGAATATCAATCTAGGGCACTTGGAGAATCAGGTTCGTCACTTTCTCTAGGAATCAGCTTTGTCTCTCTAAAACTCGGAACCCTTCAAAAGTTGGCCTTCTTTTCCTTAAGAACCAGCTGTTCACGATTCCCGGCCATTATACAAGGTCGGGTATTTCAGGTGCCCGGCCGGGGATTTTGAAACGCAGCGCAACGGTAAAGGGTTAATACCCGATCGAGGTCCAGAATACCCAATCGGGTATTTTTGCTCTCTGGCCGGGACCCCTCCTGTTTCTCGACGTCCAAAATTGGTTTTCCCCAGCCGGGTATTTTCACTCCTAGCCGGGTATTTTGCTACTCCAAGACCCTTCTACTCCAACGTCCTCATTTTGTCCCGAAACTCGTTACCCCGCCTTCACGTCAACGCTAAGTCCTGAAATATGACATAAACACACAACCTCGAGTGAAATCGGCTTAAAACACCAGAATCGACTCTCAAACGGCTCAAGAATGAAGGTATAAACATGTGAAATTAATGGTCTATCACACCACCATTTTTTATCATCATTTTTATTTCACAGAAAGGGAAAAGGTAATTTCATAATTTCCGAAAAACGCGACGGCAAGGCCGCGTAATTACGACGAAAACCTAGGGGTAACACCGTCTTTTAGACCCGAGGGGTATATATAGTCTCTAAAAAAACCCTAATCAAACTAACTCATCAGCCAAAAGTGGTCGCCGATCTCACCTCTCTCTTCTCTCTTTTCTCGAACCTCTCTCGTTCCCTTCGCCCAGAAAAAAAAGGGTGAACCTCTCTTCTCTTTTTCGTCTTCTCTTCCAGCAGAACCAAAGAAAAACCCTAATCCAAATGCAACGCCGCCCTCTCATTCTTCCCCCTCTCATATTGGTTTCCTCTAAACCGAGAAAGAGGAATGGACGAGCCCACTTCTCTGTCGATCTATCTCTCTCCCTATCCTCGTTCCCTTCGCCCAAAAAAAAAAGGTGAACCTCTCTTCTCTTTTTCGTCTTCTCTCCCAGCAGAAGCAAATAAAAACCCTAATCCAAATGCAACGCTGCCCTCTCATTCTTCCCCCTCTCATATTCGTTTCCGCTAAACCGAGAAAGAGGAATGGACAAGCCCACTTCTCCGTTGATCTATCTCTCTCCCTCTCCTCGTTTCTAGAAGAGACGAAGAACTCGAAGAATGGCGTCACTGCCGGTGACTGGAGGCATGCGCTGTCGCCGATTATGACGTCGAGACGCCCTTAAATTTTAAGGTTTGTTTTCCTTTTGCATGTACGATTTTTACCATTTATTTAGGTATGTTTTTAGGGATTTCGAGATTCGCATCCCAATTATTTGTTTGTATTTCCAGAAATCTACACAAAACCGAGGGGGACACTCCATCTATTCAGCCCCGTCCTCGATCTACTCCTTCTATTTGGAACAGAGGCGACAACAAGGAGATCTAACCCTCTGGTAAGCTCTTTTTCACATGCATGTCCGTTTTTGTTCGACTTTGCATTCGATCAAGATCTCAACCTATTTCAGTTTTTGTTTTTTGTTTTTTTTTTTGGGTCTCTGCCAAGAGAAGGAAGGAAGAGACGAAAGTCGGCGGCGGCACCGCCTGCACCAGGTCCGACGGCAGGTTGTTTCAGTGAGTTTCTTTTGTTTTGATTTTTTCTTTGGTTTACTACCGCTATTTTTTGGGTTTTAACTCTTTGTTTTTCTTATTTTTATACAGGTTTCTACGACTTGAAAAGGCACTAGGTTATTGGGTGTTATATGCCTAGGACTATGGTTTAGTTTTCTTTATCAATCTGTTTGGGTATCCAAATCCCATATTTGGGTTCGAATTCTCTACTGGGGTTATGTGGCTAAAAAGCGTTTCATTAAGATCGATAAAAAAAGTACTGGTTTTATTAAGTTTTAATTTTATAAAACGAATCCAAGATAACCGAGGGTTATTGCCGCAGGCTATGACCATCAGCTTGATGGGAAGCTTCTTCCAAGATTCAAATTTTATAAAATAGTTGATTTTGAAATCTGGTATGTTTTTGTTAATCTGAAATTTATGATTTTTGGGGCTTATTATGGATCGGGTTGAAACTTAACATAAAAAAGGTTAATAAACAAAACAAGATTATCTTTTTAATGATCACAACTGTCGCTTGTGATCTATTTAACCAAGAGAACTAAAGTCTTAGTAGGATTAATATGTTGGTATTTTGCCGAATCTTAGTTTAGATTCAAAGGATCTAAAATCGATCTAAAAAGGGAGTAACTTAAGCACAAAGAGGTGTTTTAAAATACCTCCAAGTTTGATCTTTTATTTATTTATTTATTAATCTTGCAAAAGAAATTTTTTATAATCGTGTTCGTGACTTGCGAACATATAAGGCTAAGTAGCTAGCGTACTAGATCAAATAAAAATTCAACTAGTGAGTATTGAAAGATCAGATCTGATAACATGTATGCTTTAATAGACATGGATAAGTTGTCTTACTTTAGGCGAACAAAACTTGTCATGTTTTAGTCATGTAAGATAGAGACAGTTCTAATAAGACAACAAGCATATATGATGCACAATCACAATTCTGTAGTAATCATGCACAGACCATAAATAAGCAACGATCATTACATTATGCTCTACTTTTAGTGGATTGTTTGAGAAAGAGCTTATGTCGATGTATGGAGCTTAATTAAAGCTTCACTTTATTGAGATGGAAATGAGAACAAAAGTAAGAAGACCAACCTAATTTATGTAGTCTAATGGCGTTGGCTTCTAGTTGTCGATCTTCATCAATGCCCCTTAATGCCAATCTTTGCACTGAACTTTGTATCCAAGAAAGTAGAAAGAAAGAAAAATTGTTTCTGATTGTCTATTTCTGCCAATTGTCTCCATCCCCCCTCCAAAGGCCGTCCCCTAGAACAAGAGTTTAAGAACTCTTCTTATAACAAAACTGTATGCCACGTATCATTTGGTGATTGGCCGATTTTTAGGTTATCTCTGCAAAATTGCAGACTTACCATGGAAGCCGAAATCGTATATAAGGTTGGCTGAGACTGGTTTGGATAAGGTTGGACCAAGTTGGGCCAAACCACTCTGTGGACTTGTGGGCTTGGTACTCTGGGCCAACCTAGTCTCGAATTGGGCATCAGATCTAGAATTGGACTTTCACTCTTGGGCCTGAAATTGTTTTCAAATTGGTTCTTTTACAGGTCTGTGGATGGTTCGAGCGCCAAGGAGATGGGCTTCAAGCATAGTTTGGGTTTCATTTGATTGGAGTTGTATTTTGTTTTATCTTTGCATATGTTAGCAATTGTGTTTTAAGAGCTCGTGGAATATTAATCAAGATCATTTTTTTTATCGAGATGTAATCCTTTATGGTGATGTATAATTGACAAAACAAAACTTCTATTTCTTTTATTCAATTAAGCTCATCTTTTATGTCCTATCCAAATCCAAACGCAAACTTTGAAACTATACACGGTAAACCAACCAACCATAAAATTAAAGTTACTATTGCTTTCATCCAATTGATCCAACTTAAAACTAGACATGGGTAGCTTTGGTCATTGATGCTTTAGATTTGCCACTGCAAATCTCAAATAATTTATATATAATTGTATAGGAATGATCTCGGTAATCATTAGTGTCACTGGTAATCTTGATCACTTTGATATTAGAACTAAATAAGACTGAAGTTTGAAGTTATTGGCACTTACTGACTAGCCACTGCTAATCTCAATCAAATCCTTCAAAAGCATTCTACTTAATTTATTGTTATAATTTTTCCTTTTTTGAGTTTAAGTACATTCGTTGCCCCGGACAAAATGTGGTGTCTACAGTTGACTTCCTATGTATATATCTTTGTATAAAGAGGTATACAAAGTCCTTATAAGGACACCACATTTTCAAGAAGTGGCATGATAGTTGTATTAGATCTTTAAAAAGAATGTGATTTTTGGGTGATGTGAGAATTGTTCGTAATTTTTGTGTGTGGGTATAATATCGACGATTGCGAGGACTTTAATTCCTTTGATAATCTTTATTGATGATGGAAAATTTACGTTTTTATATAGCGTTCTCCAGCGCAATAAATTTTCTGATACTCACACTATTATATTTCTTTGAAGCTTGCCAATTCCGGTTAGGTATTTAATGATATTGGCGCTTCTCGGCTCTCGTGCATTGTTGAATGATACAGGGGCTCGCCAGCTCCTGTGAGAGGTATTGTATGGTAGGGGTGCTCCTCGGCTCCCGCGTGTTGTTGACTGGTTGAGATGCTCGTCAGCTCCTGTGAGGTATTGAATGGTAGGGGCGCTCTTCAATTCCCGTGGATTGTTTACTGGTAGAGGGGCTCGCCAGCTTCTGTGAGTTATTGCTTGGTAGGGGCGCTCTTCAGCTCCCGTGCGTTGTTGACTGTAGAGGGGCTCGCCAGCTCCTGTGAGGTATTGCTTGGTAGGGGCGCTATTCAGCTCCCGTGAGGTATAGCTATATGAGAAGTTGACTTATCACCGTGGTTGTAGAGAAGGCTTTGTAATTTGGTTGTCTTATGCGGTAAGAAGAATAGGATATTGGTTTGTTCCCGTGATGGTAGAGCATACTTGGAAGTTAGGTTGCCCCGTGCGGTAAGCAGAGTGGATGAAGATTTGTTCCCATGGCGGCAAAGCAGACTTGGGATTTTGGTTGCCCTCTTGTGGTATGTAGAGTGGGTGAAGATTTTTCCGGTTGCGGTAAGCAGACTCAGAAATTTGGTTGCCCTCTTGCGGTGTGTAGAGCACGTAAAGGTTTTCTACATTGTCCGTGATAGTCGACGGAACAAGTTTAGTAGGAGGAATTTAATTGCTCGTGATAGTCGACGAAACAAATTTTCTATGTAACTTCCATGTTGCCCATGATAGTCGGCGAAACAGCTTTATAAGGAGGGATTTAATTTGCTCGTGATAGCCGACGAAGCAAGTTTTCTAGGTAATCTTTGAATTGTCTGTGATAGTTGACGGAACAAGCCAAAAGGATGGTCTAATTTGCTCGTGATAGTCAACGAAACAAATTTTCTAGGTAATTTTTTAATGTCCGCAATAGTCGACGAAAAAAATCCATTAGGGGGTCTAATTTGCTCGTGATAGTCGACGAAGCACATTGACTACGTAATTTCTAAATTGCTCATGATAGTCGACGAAACAAATTTAGCATGAGGGTTTTCATTTGCTTGTGATAGACGACGAAGCAAATTGACTAGGTTTTCTAAATTGTCCGTGATAGTCGACAGAACAAATTTAGTAGGGGTCTAATTTGCTTGTGATAGACGGAAAAAAAAAATTGACCAGTTAATTTCTAAATTGCCCGTGATAGTTGACGGAACAAGTTTAGAAGGAGTTTCTTAATTTTCTCGTGATAGCCGACGAAACAAGTTTATCAGTTAATTTTTTATTTGTCCGTCATAGACGGAACAAATCCATTAGAAGGCTCGCGATTGTTCGCCAGCACCGATATCGTATGTTCCTGGTATTTGTTTAGGACATACCTAAACTGATGTTGTGGCTTGTCATAAATGCATGTGAAGACTAAACGTGAGACTTGAAGAATTCATGTGAATGCAGTGTTTTATCGTGCAATGATTTCTTTTACAGACATTGGAAATCCAACTAGATTATAAGTTGTTTTGGGGATTTTTGGCAATTAATGCATGGTGATTTTTTAAATTGATTGGTGATGAATCAAGTTGTTAAAATCGTGAATCTTGAGTGAAAAAGAGGATGTGGTGCATTTGATCATATCTATGTAAATTTTTGCATGGGTCTCCTTTAAATTGCTCATCTTCCAAGATTGACAATCCCTTTTGGTCAACTCGATCCATAGTTCATACTTGTATTGTAGCAACTTTGAAATTGTGGTCTTGAGATATATCATATATCTTCTTGGTGGTAGTTGCGCGAAAATATACTTTTTGGGGTGAGCTGAGCATGTGTACTGCTTGGCCCACATGTTTCAGAGTTGTGTATTTCCCGGTCTATGTGATATATGAGGATCTTCTTCTATATAGTTGAAGGATTGGTGGATAATCAGTTGGCTTCTTGGCTTAATGAGATCTGAATGTTCTCAAAATCCCCGAGATTTCTTTATCAACTCATGAGTGAAAAGTTGATTAATCTGATTCTTAGGCTCTCAGACTT
The DNA here is from genome assembly GCA_946122785.1 of Linum tenue. Classification (NCBI taxonomy): domain Eukaryota; kingdom Viridiplantae; phylum Streptophyta; class Magnoliopsida; order Malpighiales; family Linaceae; genus Linum; species Linum tenue. The sequence goes on along the minus strand of CAMGYJ010000005.1, from coordinate 31,790,575 downwards.
TCCCATCTTCCATGGTGTATCGGTTTTACCCCCGAATATTTGGTACTCACTTTCTATTCTTCAGAACAAAGAGTGACCTTATCAATCTTGACTTAAGACGAATACAAAAATGTGTGAAAATATTTATTAGAGAATTAAAAATGAAATCCATATCAAGACTTTGCTTTCGAGAAGTGTGTGAAAACTGGATGAAACCGTTTTTGCGAGGTAGTTGCCATGTGGCCAAATTTGATTTTTTTCAATATAAGAAGTGTAAGCCAAGCCATGAGAATATCAGTAAGCCCTCGCTCTCACTCTTGCATTTGATTTTGCTCGCTTTCACTCCCACTTTTGATTTCGCTCATCACTCATTCCTATAGGTGATTTGAGTGTACGACATTTCAGCTACTATTAAGATTCTAGTCACCTTGAGACGTTTTCTTTATGTTGTGGCCAACTGCGTTTCTTGTGAAGATGTACTCAATATGTAAGCCTTTGATGTAATTGATTTAAAAGATCTCCATATGGTTCGTCGCGGATGTTTTGGTCTCCCATGAAAAAGGCATTTGTTCGATATGACTTTGATGGTCGGAGTCTTCTTACTCTTGAAGTGTGGTTTATTCGCTTGGGTGAAGGATAAGTCAGATCTTGATCTTACCCATATAAGGCTTCACGTAGAGGGATTTTGTCTTTGCCCCCAAAGTATGAGATTGTCTTGATGGGTTAAGAAACACTATTATCCGGATCTTTTTGTTGACGTAGTCTTGTTTGAAAATGCTGGCAGTCCTGGGCATATTTGAGGGAATGTGTGTTCGGCTGGCTTTGCCCCCTGTCTTAGAGATTATGGTTTCACGAGTCGTGGTTTGAGGTTTTTGCAAATGCAATCTGGCTAGGGATTTTTTTTTAGACTCCAAATGTTGATTGTGGTGGAGTTCCAGATTCTGACTTGCTTTCAAACTTATGAGTATCTGGGATGAAGTGATTTTGGCCGAAAAGGCTTTCTTATAATGGAAGATCTTGCTTGAGGTCATTATTTTTTTAATAAGACCTCGACTTGGTGCATGCGATTGATACTTTCAAATGCTAACTAGGGGCACCTAATTCGTAGGTCCCACAACATTTTTTTTTGCCCCTTTTTTTTGCGGGTGACTTACTTGGCTATGGTATGTCCCCATCTATGCTTCTCTTTTTATTTAATTCTGCATTTGTCCTTGTTAGGACGACTATTGAAAGGTGGAGAGTCTTCTTGACGATTGATGACGTGGGTGCCACTTCTGATTAGCTAAGTTGAGTTGGCTATTCCCATTTTTGTGGTAAAAGTGAGGATCCCGACACCATTTGCTTGCTGGTATTGTATAAATATCTCACTCTCGGATTTTGATGTGTAAGTTTAATGGACACTCTCTGCCTGTAAGGATGTAAGCTCCTAAACCGAGTATAGGAGTGCTTCATGCATGTGATCCCTTGGTTCTGATAAATTAGATTCTTCATCTTCCTAAATCTTCTAGTCATGTGACTCTATGAGAGTTCTTCTAGTCGACTATACTGGTGAAAGATTCTACAAGTAGCATTATGACGTATACTCGTTACACCTTTTGACTATTAAGTTTGACTCACAAGTTTATATGAACTCAAGTGGAGTGTTCGGACTCTTAACGCCGTTGGGCTCTCAAGCTCTCGACATTAGTGGCGTGTTTTAAATTCTCAACACCAGTGGGGTGTTCACATTTTCTTAGCATGACAATCTCATGGCTTAACTTGAGCATGAAACTGGATTTTGATGGGTTTCATTTTTGTAGAAAATAAATATCTTTAAAAAAAATATCAGAAGTGGTATTCGTTACTTTTATTATGAAAACCCATTGATGCAAACTCTAAAATTAAGATTGATAATTTTCACACAGTGCTCCGAAGAGAACGTAACGTGAAAGACCTTTTATTCATGACGGTGAAATCAAAAGTGATACATATTTTGTTATGACAAATTATCTCGATATTTTATTTACTAGATAGGATCAACATCATCCTTGAGTTGAGCTTTGCCTTGTAACATGCCTACTAATTTCCATGAGTTGGCAGTGGGTTATTACTGACATCTAGAGATTTAGGCTCTTCTTCAAACTTTAACCAACCAGCTTTCATCATTTGTTGGACTTTGATCTTGAACATTCGACAATCTTCAGTTGAGTGCCCCGCGACTCCTGAGTGGCAAGCACAGTGTTGATCTGACCTGTACCAATTTGGATAAGGAGGTTTCATTGGTTCACATGGTATAGGGGAAATTAGGCGGCTTTGAATTAGTTGGGGGGGAGGGGAAGTTTGGTGTATGTAATGGGGATAGGGTCGATTTGGAGAGGTTTTTTGTATTTCCCGGGATTGTTCTGGTCTTAGTTATTTGGTGTGCGACTCATGTCGGGCTTTGGATTGTTCGTTGAATTGGAAAAATTGGACGTTGAATTATGGCAGGGTTTGCAACATGGGGACGAGCTTCATTGGCCTGAGGTTGATGATCCCACCTTCTCCCTTTTGATGATTCTGTTTGAGTATAATGGACGTCTGCTTCTCCCCTTCGGGCTTGGTGTGGTTTCTTAGAGGCTTCTCGAATTTCCATTTTTCGTAGCTTAATCCCCGTCTCTATTTGTTCTCCAATTACTAACAAATCTGAAAAATTTGTTGTGGTGATTCCTACCATGTTGTTGTAATATGGAGTCTTCAGTGTTTCGAAGAAGGTCGAAAACATTTCTTTTTCTGACAACGGGGGTTGAACATCTACGGCCTTTCCTCGCCACCTCTGTGCATACACACGGAAAGATTCATTTTCTTGCTTTTCCATATTACGTAAATCTTCTCGGTCATGAGCTAGATCTTGGTTGTGCTTGTAGTGTCTTATGAACGCATCAGCTAAATCTTGCTACCTTGTCACCTTCGACCTTTTGAGTTGCATATACCATCTTAAGGCCGATTCTGGAAGCAGTGTATTATGAGCTTGTCATCTCTAACGTGGTTAGCCATTTTGTTGCAATACATGATCAGATGGTTTCTGGGGCACGTGGTACCGTCATACTTTTCGAACTCTGGAATTTTAAATTTAGCGGGAATTATCACGTCTGGCACTTGGCACAACTGTGTGGCATCAGTAGAACCATAGGTTTCTACCCCCCTCAATGGCTCTCACCCTTTCGTCCAGGTATTCCCATTTCTCTTATAATAGCACGTCGTCCATGACTCCTTCCAATTTGTCTTCCTCTTGATCATGTCTTGGAGATCCCATGTTCTTCTTGTCATGTACGTCTTTTAAGGGTATGACAAGGGTATTGGCACTAAAAGCTTCACCCTTCAGGTGCCCATCGCGATCTTCTTCATCAGAGTGTATTTCTTCATCGTTAGATACTACCCCTTTCCCTTTAGCTGGTAAGATCTTTAGTATTATGTTCAACTGATCCTTCATTTCATCAAACTAGCTTTTCATCAAATCCGATTATCTTTCCTTCAATGTCCCCTAACTTCTTCTGGAATGCTTCCATGACGGACTCGAGCTTGGATCTAGTTAAGTACTTGAAGTATTAACTTTTTCCTCGTGAACGAGCCATTTTAAGGAAACCTGGACCGTCTCAATATTTTCAAATTATTTCCCTTTTTTTAATGATGGTGTATGCGTGATGCTTATGCAAAATATTAATGATGTATGAATGCAAATTCATTTTTCACTTGATGCATGTGGGGTTTTTTTTTAATCTTTTTATGATAAGTTGTGAATGAGTGAATGAAAATCTTATGAGAGAATGATGCTTATGAATTTTGAAAACGTTTTTCATATGAACCACACAGCTTAACGAGTGAAAGATAAAAACACATATCATAACATCGTAAGCAAACATACATTTAGATAAGAAAACACATATCATTACATCCTTACCCTATTTAATTAGGTAGACCTAGGGCTTTCGTGCATCGTAACGACATGGTTTTAAGGTGGTTTCGAGATTGTTTCGGATGGTTTAGGGAGGCCTCTAAGCTTACTATATGCCGCAAAGGAATTCCTAGGAATTTGGCTCCCAAGTTGTATTCTGCTAGCACTTTCGAACTGGCAGGATACCTCGAGATCATCCACGGATCCGAGTTCAACTTGGTTAGGAAGTTTTTCGTGACTACCACCACTGTGGATGTCACGATACTCCTTTCAATTTTCTAAAGGGATAGCTCGGGTATAGAGCTTTTGTGCATGAAAGCATAATTAAATTGTTAAAATATAATTTCGCAAATAAGAAAGTAAACACCCAACACGTAATAGGAGATTAGGAAACTTATCGAACTTAATTATGTAGCTCGACTCTCGAATGTCCCCAGCGGAGTCGCCTTCTGTCACAACCGTCCCTCCGGGTTAGGGGTCGCGTTCGCTTTTTGGGAGTCGCCATCAATCTTACTTGGATGGATCGAACACTCTTCGGTCGGCTCTAACCTTAGGGTCAGAACCGAGACTTGGTCTGCGGCTAAGAGATTCGAGTTCGGGAGTACGGTTATGTATGGGGAAGTTAAGCAACACCCCCACAACGCCCATAATTGGTACTACTTAAGTCGATAAGTTTTTATACGAGTTGGGTGTATTTCTTAGTAATAATTTATTTTTTAAAATCCCAATGGACCATTACTATATTGCTATTTCATTAAGTCTAATTTAACTAAACGTTCATTGACGTATTAATTTATTATTAGGTATTTCTTGGTATTTTTAGGGTCTTACTAGACCACTAAAGAATTCGAATCGTATTAGTTGTAATTACATTATACGCCCGCCAACGTAAAAAAAAAGATAAAGTTAATTGGTTATTTGGACTCGAACCTTTTCGGTTGCCTACGTACCCGTAACACGGGATCAAAGTTCACGTAGTTTGTTCTAACTTTGATAATTTAATTGTATAACTTTTGGCACGTTACACTTATAGTGGTTCTCATATTAAGGGTTTAACTTTGATAGTTTTGATCCCAACTTTTATCACGTTCCATTGAACGTTATTCTCGCATTATAATTTTGTTAATAAAACTTCAATTAGATTATTATGATGTTACTAAAATGAATGCAAGAATTTCAATTATTAAGAAAAAACTTAATGTATCAGAAAAGAAGCAAAACTAACTTAATCCGCATCCAACATTTCGTATTAAGGACTTTAAACAAATAAACTAAACTGGATGGTTATACTTGCGCATGATGGGCTAGCAACCCAACTAGTTAAATTGCTCATCACAGAACGCACTCATTCCCGAGAATGAGGGTTTGAAACCCGGTCACCATCATTTTTTATCGTTACTTTTATTTCAAAGAAAGGGGAAGGGTAGTTTCGTAATTTCCCAAAAAATGTGGTGCCAAGGCCGCGTAATTACGATGAAACCCTAGGGGTAACACCATCTTTTAGACGCGAGGGGTATATATAGTCTCTAAAAAAACCGTAATCAAACTAACCCATCAGCCAAAAGTGGCCGCCGGTCTCACCTCTCTCTTCTCTCTTCTCTCGATCCTCTCTCGTTCCCTTCACCCAGAAAAAAAAAGGCAAACCTCTCTTCTTTTTTTTTTGTCTTCTCTTCCAGCAGAGAAGCAAAGAAAAACCCTAATCCTAATGCAACGCCACCCTCTCATTCTTCCCCCTCTCAAATTCATTTCCTCTAAACCGAAAAAGGGAAATGGACGAGCCCTCTTCTTTGTCGATCTATCTCTCTCCCTCTCCCCGTTTCTGGAAGAGACGAAGAACTCGAAGAATGGCGTCACTGCAAGCGACTGGAGGCATACACTGCCAGCGATGACGACGGCGACGACGCCCTTAAAGTTTAAGGATTGTTTTCCTTCTGCATGTACGATTTTTATCTTTTTATTATGTCTGTTTTTAGGGATTTCGAGATTCTAATCCCTATTTTTTGTTTGTATTTCTGGAAATCAACCCAGAACCGAGGGGGACACTGGATCTATGCAGCCCCGTCCTCGATCTACTCCTTCTATTTGGAACAGAGGCGACAACATGGAGATCTTACCCTCTGGTAAGCTCCTTTTCACATGCATGTCCATTTTTGTTCGATTTTGCATTCGATCGAGATCTCAACCTATTTCAATTTTTGTTTTTTTTTTCCAGGTCTCTTCCAAGAGAAGGAAGGGAGAGACGGAAGCCGTCTGCGGCGCTGCCTGCACCAGGTCCGATGGCAGGTGTGAGTTTCTTTTGTTTTGATTTTTTTTATTCAAGGATTTGGTTTACTACCGCTATTTTTTGGATTTTAACTCTTTGTTTTTCTTGTTTTTGTACAATTTTCTACAACTGAAGAGGCACTAGGTGGTCTCTTTCTAAACTTAGACTAGATTATTGGGTGTTAGATGCCTATGACTAGGATTTAGTTTTTTTATTAATCTGTTTGGCTGTGCAAATCCCATATTTGGGTTCGAATTCTCTACTGGGGGTTATCTGGCTAAAAAGCGTTTCATTAAGATCGATTAAAAAAGTATTGGTTTTATTAAGTTTTAATTTTCTAAAACGAATCCAAGGTGACCGAGGGTTATAGCCGATGGTTATGACCATCAGCTTGATGGGAAGCTTTTTTCCAAAATTGGAATTTGATAAAATAGTTATTTTTAAATCTGGTATGTTATCCTTGGCTCCATACTCGCACTTCTCATAAACTTCAACCTTGTTCCGTTCCTTGTGTTTTCTTGGGTTATAGTGAATTGCACAACGGTTATCGGTGTATTGATCACAACATGGGAGAAATATATATCAGTCGCCATGTACTCTTTGACGAATATATTTTCCCTTTAAGCAATCCTCATCTGAGTCCACAGATGTCATCTCTCTAGCCCAATTTCTTCACTTGCCAATCCCATTTCCATTTCCATTCCCTTCCTCTTCGGCTCTCCCACCATCTACTCCACCAATACCACTCAACCCTACCTCCCTGATTGGGGTCCAATATAATTGTACACATTTTGCCCCTCATTTCTTGATAGTTTGACTTTGCATTTCATCGTTCCTGGGCATATTTCATGCTAGGTTGTGCTTGTTTTGATACATTTCAGGTTCTAGCACGCGTGGAAGGGTCGATGATGAGTTTCAGGACAATTGGAGGTCAAAAAGCGAAAAAACCGAATAAAAGTCCAAAGTTTGTGACAATGAAGCGCAGGCATCCAGGAACTAGTCTTCCACCATCCGGTAGCACACCTAAACCTAGGCAATGGAGATGGAGACCATAGAACTCATCACCGTCCGGCTCCACGCCTGATCAACTACCGCGGAACGTATCACGATCCGGTAGTGATCAACTACCGCGGAACTTATCACCGTACGGTAGGAATCCATCTAGATAGTGTCTAGCTAAGCGAGGTTAACTTATTCTTACTTATGACTTTCTCTTGCTCTTATCACTTTAACTTAATCGTCAAAAGAAATGTAAAAGATTCAATTAAATACTCAAAGCTCATAAACACATCCTTCAAACTATGAATCAAAAGAACACACATCATCACCCATAAACATAATCAACCACACAATTTCACATAAAACAACATCTTAAGCACGTAAGACAAATACTTGAAAATACGCAAGGCGTAGAATTTACCCCCTTTACACTCACCTTATTGGTTGTTAAGTCGAATGAATCGAGTTTACTTCCTTCACCATCACATCCCGTTTACCAGCCTCTTTTCCCATACCCCACATCACCTAATCCATCCATCCATACATACCATTCCCAGAAACGTTAAATATTTCCATCTAATATAATAACCATTGCATACGTAAACACTAACCATGTGAAGCCACTAAAACCCCATTCCAATTTCCAAGTTCTTCTAATTAACCCATCTTTTTACCCAACTGATCCTTCTTCCACCATTTACCAACCAACCCCTTGCCCACTGTTTCTTGTAGCTTATAATACCACTAACCAATCCCACGTCAAAAGCTATTCCAAACCTTTAGTTCATAAACAAAGCTTCATACCACTTAAAATTCATCTATTGAATCATGGCCCTGCAGCACCAAATCATCTTTATAATCCACCATTTATCTATATTTGCTCCAAATCGTTAATCCCACCACCATTGCCAAAGACGATCTAGAATTAAGTGTAGAGGGTAATTCACTTGCCTCTGTTACCTTTAGTGGGGATGGGGTTTCAGCAACGGGTGCAGCTGTGACGAGGGAATTGAATATCTGCTTCAATTTCTCCCCCGAGTAAAGCTTTCCTTCTTCTCTCTTCTTTCTCCATCCCATCACCATGCTTGCGTTGCCGCCAGTCCAGTTCCATCACTCCCTTGTCAATGGATCAGGCCGCGAACGCCATTGTTTGTACCCGTTCCGCTCGGCGCGAATGAGGAAGAAAAGAATGAATGGGAACGTTTTAACTTGGGGGTCATTAAAATGGGGAATTTTAAAATTGCATCGGACGTAACCGATGGAGAAATTAGTAGGGGGAATGGGTAACGGGTAAATGGAATGGGTTTTTTTTCATTTTAACTATATATATAATAATTATAATTATAATAGTTGTTATCATTATTGTTAGTATTACTAATTCACGATTGGAAACTTTTGTACGTAATTGTCGATCCAACAATTCGGTTGAACCTAAACCCAAATGTTAGGGTGTTACATTTCTCGTGCAACAAAAGATTCGTCCTCAAAATTTGATCGGACTCATCCTTCCATAGTCCTCATTCTCGTGCTTCCTTGGCTCAAGAATTCACTCTTGATATATGACCCTCAATGATGTCTGTTGCTTGTCTCGCATTGTCTACCTCACTTCTTATTTTTCCTCTTGGCCACTAAAGATATTCTTCCAAACTAATTAGCATCGAGTAGTTTTAAGTGGCTACTTGTCCTTTTAAATCCTCAAACTTGCACCGCGAGACAAAATTTCAATTCAATTTATTGGTCCGGCTCACTTAGTACTTGCTGTTGGACCTTAAATCGAAATCGAGGTATCACATTTCCTCCCCCCTTAAGAAAAATTTCGACCTCGAAATTCGTCCCTCAGGACTTTCCCAAGCCTCGTTCCTTACATCGTCTATCTCGTTGAATGACTCCACCTTTCCAACACTTGTCGCCGGGCTCCTTGAAGACTTATCGGGCTCCTTAAGACGTATTCTAATTCCTCTTTTTATGCTCCCAACGTGACTTAAAGTCTAACTTCCACTACTCATTGGGTCGTAGTCCCTACGTTCGATTTTTCCCGTGAACTCAATGAACCCTCCTTGCATCCTTTCCTATAAATTACGACCGCCAAGTGTCGTAACTCCTTGGCTATGGCCTGTTGACGTACTAGATACTTGGCATCTTCCTAAACCTTATTCTGATCAGCTCGCATCCGTGTAGGATATGAGCTGCCTGGAACTTTCTCTTCACACTTATGAAAGGGTTAGCACTAAAAGTTCTTAGGAATCTGCTCGTTCTCCTTCCTGAGACGTGTCAAAACCTCGTACTATCTCCTAGAATCATTTTCCTAATCATGATTTGAGTATAAACTGGAGATTCTAAAATCCTCAAAAAAACCCTTGACTCATTTGATCAAACCTTAAACCTGACACCCCCTTTTTCCCTTACTTTAAAAATAAAAACCTTGAAAAACTCAGATCGTTACTCCAGTATTCCTTGGAGACCAAGAAACAGAGGAGTGTCGGCTCTGATACCAAAATGAAACACCCTAACCCGGCCGGGTACTACTTTTACCAAAATACCCTTGTAAAATAAAACACTCAAATCTTAAATTGTAGTATGAAAAATTTTCATAAATAAAATACTGGAAATACACACTTGTAGTTGAAAGCAACGCCCTAACACATGGCCAAACTGAATACTTAAAATCTCAAATTGATCTCCAGTCTGTACTCATAATCATAAAATATAATAACTCAATCATGTCTAACATTGCCGCTTACTGAAAACCTTGACTAGGCATCCTTCGATATGCTCGTACGGTCCTCCTCTAGCCAGCTTCCCCAGAGCTACTTCTCCTGACCTCCCTCTCTCTAACTACTCCTCTAGCTCTTCCTCTTCAAACTGGTGAGTGAGTTGGGGTCAGTCTACGCCCTTACGTTTATTACTTTTAATACTTCAACACTTTGCTCAAAACACTTACTTAAACTTATGGAAGTTGTTTGTACTTCTGCCTTTTAAACTTTAACTCTTGAAAACATATTAGTTCTTCCTTTATCTTATTGTTGGGGCCCCTACCTCGAATTAGCTGGAGCCACTACTAGCCTTACTTAATTTCTTACTTCTTAAACATGACTACCCTCACAATGGGGTGCCCCTCAAATGGGTTTGACCACCGCGGAACGAATCACCATCCGCTGTCAAACTACTGCGTGACTACCGCGGAACGTATCACCATCCGATAGCACACCTAAACCTAGGCAATGGAGACCGCGGAACTCATCACCGTCCGGCTCCACGCCTGATCAACTACCGCGGAAGGTATCACCATCCGGTAGTGATCAACTACCGCGGAACTTATCACCGTCCGGTAGGAATCCATCTAGATAGTGGCTAGCTAAGCGAGGTTAACTTATTCTTACTTATGAATTTCTCTTGCTCTTATCACTTTAACTTAATCGTCAAAAGAAATGTAAAAGCTTCAATTAAATACTCAAAGCTCATAAACACATCCTTCAAACTATGAATCAAACGAACACACATCATCACCCATAAACATTAGCAAGCACACAATTTCACATAAAACAACATCTTAAGCATGTAAGAAAAATACTTGAAAATACGCAAGGCGTAGAATTTACCCCCTTTACACTCACCTTATCGGTTGTTAAGTTGAATGACTCGAGTTTACTTCCTTCGCCATCACATCTCGTTTACCAGCCTCTTTTTCCATACCCCACATCACCTAATCCATCCATCCATACATACCATTCCCAGAAACGTTAAATATTTCCATCTAATATAATAACCTTTGCATACGTAAACACTAACCATGTGAAGCCACTAAAACCCATTCCAATTTCCAAGTTCTTCTAATTAACCCATCTTTTTACCCAACTGATCCTTCTTCCACCATTTACAAACCAACCCCTTGCCCACTGTTTCTTGTAGCTTATAATACCACTAACCAATCCCACGTCAAAAGCTATTCCAAACCTTTAGTTCATAAACAAAGCTTCATACCCACTTAAAATTCATCTATTGAATCATGGCCCTGCAGCACCAAATCATCTTTATAATCCACCATTTATATATATTTGCTCCAAATCGTTAATCCCAACACCATTGCCAAAGACGATCTAGAATTAAGTGTAGAGGGTAATTCACTTGCCTCTGTTACCTTTAGTGGGGATGGGGTTTCATCAACGGGTGCGGCTGTGACGAGGGAAATGAAGAGCTGTGTAACATCCCGTTCCGGCAAAACTCATATTTCGATCGCTAGAAAGTTCGCGATTTAAAATCGAGCATTTCGACACTATTTCGACAAAAATCGGAATATCGATCGACCGGAAAAATATACGTATTAATATATATATATATATAATATACGTATATATATATACGTATATTAAAAGGAAAAAGAAAAACACGAGTTAAATAACGGGAAAAGCAGCCGGAACCGCTTTGCCATTATTTATACACGTATACATCCCTTCCCCCTGTACCATTATATATCTATATATCCATTCCATTTCCATTCTCATTCTTTCCTTTTCTGGACCGAGAGAAGCTCGCGCAGAGTGCACACGGAGAAGGATCGAGGGAAATTTACTTAGCCAAATTCTATGGTTTTGGATTACGAAAAATCTCGTAAGTAATGCTTAATTCATCTATACATCATGATTTATCGATTTAGAGCTTTAAAACGAGATTTTGGTTCAGGAATTTCATGAATTCCCGATAAACCAAATTAGGGTTTCGGAGTATCCGGAAGCCGGATTGAGCCCAAATTTCATATACGAGCTTCCTGCAGCGAGGTAATCAATCCTCTAGTTCTAATCCCTGAATTTCGGCTATTATTTAGGTCGGGGTCCAAATCGCTGAATTTAGCTCCGGCCAGGGTTTGATGTGTTTTTATCAAGAATTGGACCCGGAGCCTAGAACTAATATTGACGGGGATACTGCAGGGGATATTAGGACGGTCCCGGATTTTAATTCGGGGTTCGTTCGTGAAATTGACGTTTTAGTACGGGAAGGTTAAACCGGTGTTTGAACGACCAGAACTGGTGAGGGATTAGCACGGCATACCGGGTTTGTCGTATCACGATAATTATATTGATGCTTAGAATTGACCTAGGTGAACTAGAATGGCATGATTAGGGGTGTATGAACTTTTGTGCTATATGATGAATCATGGACTACTGTATGATATTATTGACTTGCCGTAATCGAGATGGACCTTGTTTATGGTGATGATTTCGTATATGTTGCAAATTGTGGGATTGACTGTTGATATGCCTTATGATGGTTCGAAAAGGTGATTGGGTATGATTTTTCATGATTGTTGTATTTGGATGCATATGTGGGAAAATATATATTCCCTGGTGATATTATGATGTTTAAGGAGGATGACTTGCACGAGGGTTTATCCCGAGGAAGTGCAATTATACGACTCCTGATTTACCTATGTTGAGCCAATTATGGCCAGGTCAAGTACATGTACAAGTAACGAATTATGAGTAAGCAAGATGAAATTCGGATTATGTATAAGATTACCAAATAAGAGTGATTTGGTCTCATGGTCAATTACATAGTAATTAGGGCTCCCCATGCTATTACTCCGTTATGATATGTTATGTCACACCCCTGATGTGGTGTTGACCGTTGATTCATCATGAGATATGACCACACCCAGAGTGGTGTTGAGTCCGATATGACCACACCCATAGTGGTGTCAGGTCCGATATGACTACACCGGCAGTGGTGGGTCCGATATGACCACATCCACGAGATGTTTGGTCTGTATTCCCGGGAGAGTAATTAGCATGGGAGTAGCCAGGCGCCTATAAGTAAAACATGATAAAATGCATATGCATAATTTAATGTGGTTGAGTCTTTTCCCTATTGGGATGTCGGATGCCTGAGGTCTGATCCTAGTGCTTTGGCTTGTTTGCTAGATGTATGGTAGGGGTATGCTCTGTTATGAACTCACGATGCTATGATTATCTCACTCAGCTATGAGCTGACCCTCTTTTATTCTTTTTCTCTGCTTATGCTATGTGTAAGTAGATCATCAGCAGCAGCAGTAGATAGGTGTTAGGTGGGAGAGGAGCTAGAGTTGAAGTCAAGATGAGGTATGGTCTTCAACTATTCTGTGCTTGGACTACTACTCGGGATTTTGGCCAGTGATCCACACCTTTTTGTAAAAATGTTTTGAGAACGTTTTTCATGTGCATACTAGCTTCTCATGTAGTGTGAGATATCCACAGGTGTGGAAAGTTGATGATATGTGTATATGTTGTGTAACTGTGTAAGTTGTGACGATTATGGTATGTATAAGTATGGTATGCAGTTGTGGAGTATGAAAGTGTGACTATGGCTAACAAAAGCCAATGCATATGGTTGTGAGTATATATGTTTGTGATGAATTATTTTGCAGGATAAGTTGCAAGAACTGTTAGCTCATTACGCGAGTAATTCATGTCGAAATTTTATTTGGGTAAATTTTGATAATTAATGTAACACCCGAGATTATTTCCGCTGCAATTGTATGAACAATATGATTAGGCAAAAAGTATAGGGTAGGGTGTTAGTCATTTTCTGGCAGTTTTTCAGTTTTGAGGTAGCAACTTTGAGGCCTTGGAAAACAACCTTAATGACATCATCTGGATCCAAAAAGCATATCATTGGAAATATGGAAACTTTATCTACAAAACAAACCCTTAACCTTGAATTTCCACCAATCCAATTGACAGAACCATGCCTCCAAAGTATGTACCCTGAACACGGATTTTGACTTAGCCAAATTCTGCCTTTCTTCTTCCCAACTTCGATAGCTTCTTTGTCAAGTAATTGTGACGTGAATGGTGGGGAATTTGGGATCATATCAATATATATAATAATTATAATTATAATAGCTGTTATTATTATTATTGTTAGTATTACTAATTCACGATTGCAAACTTTTGTACGTAATTGTCGATCCAACAATTCGGTTGAACCTAGACCCAAATGTTAGGGTGTTACAGTCAGCCCTTTTGAGCCTTGTGTCTAAGGATCGGTCTCGTGTTAGGTAGCTCATGCTACTTGAGCTTGATTGATTTAGATAGAGCAACCCTACTTTCTTCGTGTCTACACCGTATTGAATCCCCCTTGTGTTTGGAAGCTCCATTCATACCATTTATGTTTAAACGAGGTTCCACGCGAGTGATTTGTGTATGGTTTTGCTAAGAATAGGTCTAAGTTGTAATTTTATTTGGTTTTTTTACTGTTGATTAGACTGCGAAAGATCATAAAATAGTTTGGAATCTTTTAAGCTGACCAAGCCCTCTTAGACAAAATAACCGGCAGGCGACTAAACTTCACCTGGATAGACGGCTAAGGCGATTCACATAGATCTCCTCTACTTGGAACGAATTCCAACACAAAGCAGTGAATTGATTCACTCTCGTACAATCAACCTAATCAGATTCTATCTATCATAGGTTAAAGCAAAAGTCAAGAGATTTTGATTAGGATTCAATTGACTCAATAAACATGCCCCAATAGATTAAAATCATCTAGTATAACATCTAAAAGTCATTACAAGCAAGATCCATAATACATGGAACTAGGGTTCTTCATACCCAAGTGAGAAGAAGGTTTACTCCATAGAGAGAGAGAGAGAGAGGGAGAGAGAGAGAGAGAGGGAAACACAGATCAGAGGAATCATACTCAAAATCGATCATAGGACTTGTTGTTCGTCACTTTATCTCTCTAGAACTCTTTTTTTTTTTTTGTTTCAAGTTGAATCCCCCACAAAATATGAGCTCCTCTCCAATAAAACCCTCACAGGGGTAAAAACACGGCCTCTGGTCCCAAAAACCAAGTCGTGTTTTAATATGAAGAGGTTAGAAACTCATGTTGTGTTTGCCACCACCGAAAAGGCCTTTTCCCCATGTCCAAGACAACTTCCAGTCATTCGAACCCGTGTCTAAGGCCTTCGGACAAGCTAGTGATGACAACCGTCTCGTGAACTCTAGCATTTAGAGGTTGTCGCCTTGGTGAAGAGATGATAGGGCCAAGTGTTGATGATTGTGCACATTCTTTGCACCATATGGTCCCCACCCCACTCGTCAAGAGAGTGAGTGATTTGTTCTTGTTTTACATGTCATATTATACCCCGGTGAGGACCTTTGTTGCCCATTCATTTGATTCTTGGACTTGAATGTTACGCATGGTTAGTTGTGTTTGATAAGTGATCTTGTTGACCCTTGCATTGATTCATAAACAAGGTGAGAACTTTTTGTTTGCCCGTTTTTGGTAACCTCGAATGTCGTTTGTGGTGGATGTCAGTATTGCTTTCAATGCTCCATGTGTTCATTTCTAATAGCCATTGAGATTCGCCACTTTGTTCCCTTTGATTTGTCCTCAATGTAATTTGTTAGGTTGAGATACTAGCTTGTTTGAAATGGCTTGCTTGGGGACAAGCAAACGTCTAAGTGTGGGGTAGTGATTCGGGCACTAATTGTACTCTTTCTATCCTCGTTTCTTTTTTGCGTTTCTGGTTTTATGCTAGGTTTGTTGTGTTTCAATGTGTTTCAGAGTCCAACAGGTGAAACCAACCCTGGAGTCGAAAGTTAGAAGAAAATGAGCAAAGACCGGGCAAAGAGGAGGATCCAGCCAAAGTTCACGGTCAATAATTGCAGTTCACGGTCGTCAGGACCGTGAACTGGAACCACAAACCGTGAACTGTGAAGCGTCCAGAGGGGTTTAAGAGGTTACTACTGCCAACGGGTCCCGGCCTGATGTTCACGGTCGTGAACTGGGACCTTGAACTGGCGCGATCTGGGTGTAAATGGAGAGCTGAAAGGAGGAAGAAGGGAAGCCCAAAATTCTTCTTGAAACCCGAGAGAGAGAAAGTCACGAACCAAGAGGGAGAAGAGGCTAGGGTTTGCTCCAAGTGAAGATTTGGGAAGTTCCTCTTGAAGAGAGGTTCTCTACAAGCACAAGGGGAGTTGGAGGCATCACAATGATGGTTTCTTTTTTTTTTTCTTTGTGTTCTTCCTTTGTCTAGCATGGAGTAGTCTCCATTTTCACTTGGGTATTGTAGAATCCTAACTTCTACCATGTAGTTGATTGTGTGGATTGAATGATTATGTGTGGGTTGTGTTTAATTTAAGATTTGAGGTATTTTTCATGGTTAATGTGCATTTTGTGTGCTTGGCAATCTATTATGCCCTTATCTTAAGTGGCTCAAATTGAGCTGGGTTTTCTTAGGCATTCCATGCCTCCTAACTAGGTTAATTTAGGCAAACCTCTAAACTTGAATTAGACACCAATGTTAATTGTGATTAAGCAGTCCAAACCTAGGTTTGAGGGAGAAGGTAAGTCAACCCTCAATTGCTTGGGCCAAGAGGGCTACAATTGTAGCCTCTAATGCTTTCCTTGGCATAGCAATTGAGATTTGAGAGGATGGTTTCCAACCATTGTTTCACCTCCTACGGTTTGCAATTGCCTTGTCGCACACTGATTCATTCGATCCCACGGTTCATGGTAGTTAGTTATGGGGAAGCAACTCCCGAGTGAAGCTTCTCACCAAGAGTTTCAACCCTTCTAATTTTCACAAACAACATTCCGCCAGATAATGTTTAAAACAATTGAAGTAGGGGTACATGGACCGTCCCGGGTTGATATTTAAACATACTTGCCCTATATTGCACATATTTAAGGTTTATACTTAGGCCTTAGGTGGGATTTTAGTGTGATATTCGGTTTGAGTCAAAAATCGAAATAAAAATTAGAACCATACAGTAAATTTACAAAAGGGCCACGAAATGGATGGAATGTCCCTTAATTTGGAAAAGATAAACACTGAATAATTTTGGGTATCATCAAACCCCTATAACAAATCATTCTCTTTCATAGTTGAAAATTATAACGTCCATGTTTTGAGCCTTTGAGGCCTTCTCTCTTCTTCTCCAACCTTTTAATATTTCTCTCGTATGATTTGGTTTTTGAAAGGCGAAGTCAATCTTGATAATGAGAAGATTGTTCAACACGTCTCTCCAATATTCTTAAGTCTGTTGTGTCAGTAGTGGACCATTGCTGCACTCCTTTCTTTTCCTCTTTCTGTTATTTGGGGTCGTTTGGAGGTTGGGATTTCAAACGATGTATTTAGCCAATGCATGTAATGTCAAGATTAAGTCGTTTTTTGTTAAAATTTGTGACAGAATACATGTATTACCTTTTTCTGGGCCCACCCACAATCACTCAAAATGAGATTATCAATCTCTACCAAAAGGTGAGATTGTGACCAAGGGATTTTCTATCCTCTACTTTTTTGTTTATAACAAAGCACAATGTAAACCTCCAAATAATGTATTTTCCAAATTCATACATTTAATCAATACATCAAATTGCAATACACAAATTGATTAAATAGTTAAATTTGGAGAATCCCAACCACCAAACAACCCCTTGATTTCCGCTGCACAATCAGATTCCTTTGTATTATAAAAACTAAACATCAATAATCGAAAACTCAAGCTGTGAGTTCGTTTATGGTATCAGGGCATCAAAATACTCTAACGAGTCGATTTTATTATCTTCTTCTACCTTTTTTTTTTCCTTTTGTCTCTTCTTCTTTCTTTCTTCTGCATAATGGCTACCGAATCATCCTTTGTTTCGTCTATCTCTGCCTCTACTGATTCCAATTCCCTACCAGTGTCTTCCCTGTCTCTTCCGGTCGATACTTAGGTGTCCGTCAAGCTCACCTCGACAAACTATCTCCTGTGGAATGCTCAGATTACTCCTCTCCTCAGGTGCCATCGCTTGATGGGACACGTTGACGGCGCTCTCCCTGCTCCACTGCAGCTAGTCGATGGAAAACCCAATCCTGCTTACTGGCAATGGTATGATCGCGATCAATATGCTCTTACTTGGATTAATCTCTCCCTCTCTAAAGCAGTGCAGCCAAATGTTATCAACAAGGCCACAACCTTTAATGCGTGTGCGTCGTTGGCTCGCATCTACGCCTCTGATCCAAAATCCAAATTCATCACCTCACCAAATCCCTGCAACATCTTCGTCGTGGCACCTCTACTATTCATGACTATCTTCAGGGTTCCAAGGTCATTGTTGATCAATTGTCGGCTCTGGGTTCTCCGATCTCAAACGACGACCTCACCGGCTGGATCCTCGATGGATTGGGTGAAGCCTACCGGCCTTTCGTGAGGCATATCGAGGCGTGTATGGAGCCCACCAGTTTCGAAGATCTCCATTCCCTCCTGCTTAGTGAAGAACTCCAGATTCAACGATACTCTTCTCGTGTGGAGTCTCCAGCTCCGAACGCCTTCTTCTCCAAAATCAGTGGCTCACACGGACGAGGCGCCAGAGGACGTGGTCGGAGCTCTCCCCACGGCCTCTTTAGACCTAACAATTTTTTGTCACCGTCTTCTGGCAGGTCCAATTCAACACATGGAGTCCTTGGGCCTCGGCCCGCTGGTGTGATGGTTGTGTGCCACAACTGCGACGGACGAGGACACATCAAGCCCAACTGTCCTAGTCCCTTCATTCCCTCCTCTGTCTCGGCCCAATACACATTTTGCCACTTCCTCGGCCCAAGCCTTCAACCCACATCAATGGTTACTAGATTCCGGTACAAATTAACACCTGACGTCTAATTTGGACAATCTTGCACATCATTCTGAATATAATGGAACTGATCAGGTCACTTTTGGCAATGGTAACTCTCTACCAATCTCTCATTCTAGGTCTTCTATAACTTCTTTATCCAATATTCCTATTTCCTTGGATAATATTCTCCGTGTTCGCAATGCTCCTTACAATCTTCTTTCCATTAGCTCTCTCACTCGTACTAATCTCATCTCCATCGAATTTTTTGACACACTTTTTTTCCATCAAGGACCGGCCCACGGGAAATGAGGTCTATCGCGGTTATGCAGTCGATGGTCTTTATACCCTACCTCTTCACATTTCTCGTCATCTGCCTCTGATTGCTTATGTGGCTACCTTTGACATTTGGCATCAACGACTCGGTCACGCCAATGAACGTGTGATCAAACAAACTCTTCATCATTATCAAATAAAATTTATTCACTCTCCCACTCCTTTATGTCATGGTTGTGTTGTTAATAAGATTCACAAACTCCCCTTTTCTTCTTCTACATTTTGCGCTTCTGTGCCACTCGAACTGGTTTGTAGTGATATTTGGGCCCTGCTCCTACTCTTTCTTATGATGAGCAATCCTATTACATTCTTTTCTATGATCATTATAGCAAATTTTGTGGATTTACTTCATTCGTTACATTTCTCAATTGCTAAGTATTTTCATCCAATTTAGGCAATTGGTAGAAAAATATTTTGGCACACCCATCAAAACTTTCCAATCTGATTGGGGTGGTGAATATCAAGCTTTATCCACGTATTTACGCAACAATGGTATTGCTCATCGCTCTTTCTGCCCTTACAAACCTGAACAAAATGGGTGTAATGAACGCAACCATCATGACATCGTAAATAATGGTCTTGCTCTTCTTCATCATTCTCACGTTCCACATAAATATTGGCCTCTCACATTTGACACGGCACTCCTACACCTCGGCTCAATAATGATTCTCCTTTTCATTTTCTCTTCAAATGCCTTCCTGACATCTCCAATCTTCGTGTTTTTGGTTGTCTCTATTATCCTTGGCTCCATCCTTTTACATCAAACAAACTTGACCCTCGTTCTATTCCATGTGTCTTTCTTGGTAATAGTAAACTCCATAAGGGTTACCGTTGCCTTAACATTGCTACAGGTCATATCTATGCCAGTCATCATGTTCTATTCGATGAGTCCAGGTTTCCCTTTGTTGCATTACGTCACTCTCCACCACCCTCTCCTCCACCTTCCTCCCCTACCCCTATTATCCTTCCCCGCCCACCTGATTTAACCCCAACACCTTCCTGCCCACAACCCCAGTCCACTTCATCTAGCCCATTAGTACTGCCCAACCATTCCTCGCCTGTAAACCGGCCCACTTCCAAGCCCACAGAAAAAACCACCACCCAAATCTCTCCGAAACCGACCCTCAATCCCTATCCTCGCCCTCCCCTGTTCCATCTTCATCCCAAATTCCACCTCAGCCTCATCCCACAACCCTCCCTCCTCGTCGACCACTTTCATCCTGGACTCGCCTTACCACATCTTCTCGCCCCATCCCAATCACCAATCCAACCAACTCCCACCACCGTATGGTCACGAGATTAAAAACCGAGAACCTCAAACCAAAGGCCTTACTCTCCCAGCTTACAACTGACGATACTCCTTGCACAGTTGCTCAAACCCTCAAGCTTCCTGATAGACCGTTATTTACACATGTTTTTACCCCCGTTCTTACACCGTTTGAGGTGTTGATTCTCGTGTTTTAGGCCGATTTCACGCTAGGTTGTGCTTGTTTGTGATATTTCAGGTCCTAGTACGTGAATGGAGGCTTGGGAGCGAGTTTGGGGTCGATTGGACGAAGATCGGACGAATGGTGAGGTTTCAAGGAAGCCGCACGGGCAGACCGTGGCATCACACGGCCATGCAAGTGACAAGCCAGGCCGTGTGGAATTATGCGAGAGCAAACACGGGCACAAGCAACCTTCACACGGCCGTGCAATTGAGCACCCTAGCCGTGTGATTTTTGCCGAGGCCAAGCACGGGCAGACTAGAATTCGCACACGGCCGTGCAACCCTGGCCGTGTGAGATGGCTGAAGGTCGACTAATCCATACGCTGCGTTTCGACTTGCACGGGCAAAGTGGTGAGCCACACGGCCGTGTGGCCTGCCCATGTGAGTCGGGAAATTCTGGTTTTTGAGCCAATTTCGAGCCAAAAGTGGGGGAATCGGATTTTCATAGCAGAAACAGAGCCCTAGAGAGAGAAAGTACGAAGAACACATCCTAGAAGCTATCTTGGAGCTGGGTTTCATCGAATCGAGCTTGGAGATCGTCATAGGAGTGGAAATCATCATCCCGGAGCAGATTTTCCTCATCATTATGAGTATGACTACTCCGATTACTGTTTTCTCTTCTCTCTCTATGGAGTAGAACCCTTCTCTCACTTGGGTATGAAGAACCCTAGTTCCTTGTGTTAGGGATTTGATTGTAATGACTTGGGATGATATTACTGTTTGATTTTAATCGAATGATGCATGTTTATTGAATTGATTGAAGTCTGATCAGATTTTCTCGATTTCTGCTGCAACCTGAGATAGATAGAATCTGATTAGGTTGTTAGAGCCTCTTCATTCGATAGTAGGAGATTGGCTATACGAGAGTTAGCCAGTTTACTGCTTTGTACTGGAATTCAATTCCACTAGTGGAGTTCGGTGTTCATAGCTTCAGTTTTCTATCCCGGTGAAGACTAGTCGTCTGCCGGGTAGTTAGACTGAGAGGGCTTGGTCAGCTTAAGAGATTCCAAGCTACTGTCGGAACTTCCACAGTCTAATCAACAGTGAATCAACCCAGGGTAATTACAATTGGACCTAACTAAGGGGCTAGGGGGACTCAATCCCGATTGACTCTTTCCTGACTTTGAGAACCGAACAATTTACTGCTTTCTTGTTGCTTTTGCTTTTAACAACAATCACTCGAACTAGTTTGCTAGATAATAGAGAATCACGGAGTAAGCAGTAGATCTAGACCCCGGGTTGATAATATAACTTGCCTGTTACTGCATTCCCGGACTGCGATTACACTTGGTCGCAGTTTGGTGTTGTGTTTTGGCGTGTCACTTCCACACTGGCGCGCCGCCATGACCGATGAAGTCTCCGCACATATCCGGAACTACACCTAGGATTTAGTTCCTACGCTGCCCAATTGTAACAATCTCTCCAACAAATGGGTATATCGCACGATGGTCCATCCCGATGGCACTCTCGGCCGTCATCGTGCTCACCTGGTTCCTCGTCAGTTCGAGCAAATACCAGGATTGACTTCCATCAGACATACACTCCGGTTCTTAAGCAGGCCACTCTCAGACTCATTCTCGGTATTGCGGTTACACATGGGTGGCCTCTTCATCAAATTGACATAGCTAATGTTTTTCTTCATGGTCAGCTCCAGGAAATAGTCTCTATGCGACAGCCCCCTGGTTTCGTCGACCCCGACAAACCTGATTACGTCTGTCGCATGCACAAGTACATCTATGGTTTGCCCCAGGCGCCCCGGACTTGGTTTAAATGTCTTGTAGCAGCTCTCGGCAGGTTTGGATTCTTGGCTTCACAAACTGATCCTTCTCTGTTTATCTACAAGTCATCCACTGTTCGCGTCTATATGATGGTCTATGTCAATTACATCTTCATCACTAGGAATGACAACACTACTATTCAGTGGCTTATGGTTTTTCTTCGCGACAACTTTGCACTCCGTGAGATGGGCCCTCTGCCATATTTTTTGGGCATTGAAGTTCATCGGAATTTCTCCGGCATTGTCCTCAACCAACGCAAATTTAACCTTGATTTTCTCGATCGTGCCAAGATGTCTGCCGCTAATGCCATCTCCACTCCCTGCACACTTGACATTATTCAACAGGCTGCGTAGGATACCTCTCCACTGTTCTCAGATCCATCTCTCTACCAAATTTTGGTTGGTGGTCTCCAATATCTCAGTTTCACTTGGCCGGATATCTCTTTCACCGTCAACCATTTCTCCTAGTACCAACATGCTCCTACCGATGCACACTGGGCTGCTGCGAAGAGAATTCTTCGATACCTGAAGGGCACCATTACTCGCGGTATGGAATTCTCTCGATCATCTTCTCTTCATTCATGGTTACTCGGATGCTTCTTGGGCTTCTTGCCCGAAAGATCGCAAATCAATTACAGGGTTTGTTGTCTTCTGCGGATCGAACCTGCTATCATGGTCTACTCCCAAGCAAAAAGTAGTGGCACGCTCCTCCACTGAGTGCGAGTATCGCGCACTAGCCACACTAGCTTTCGAAGTTCTTTGACTTCGCACATTACTACATGAGCTCGGTTAATCTATCACATCTCATCCAGCTCTATGTTGTGATAATCTCGACGCCACATTTCTTGCTCACAATCCAGTCTTCCACAATCGGTCTAAACATATGGAGATTGAGTTCCACTTTGTACGTGATCAAGTAAGCAAAGGTCAGCTGCGTGTTCATAATCTTCCAGCACCTGATCAACTCACGGATGTTCTTACGAAGCCCTTGCCACGTGTGTCCTTCAAGCGTTTCTGCTCCAGGTTTCGACTCACCAAGCCTCAACTTGCGGGGTCGTGATAATGAGAAGATTGTTCCACACGTCTCTCCAATATTGTTAAGTCTGTTGATAGTGGCCAGTAGTGGACCGTTGTTGCAGTCCTTTCTTTGCTCTTTTTGTTACTTGATTTCCGTTGCACAATCAGATTCCTTTGTATTATAAAAACTAAACATCAATAATAGAAAACTCAAGTTGTGAGTTCATTTAAATCTCTCATGTCTAAATCTGCTTTTTTGGCGGTCTTACTATCCGGTAAAATGATTCATTGACAAAAATTGACGAGGAGCCACAACCTCAATAATCCGCACTATTTGTACTCGGGAGCAGATAGGTCCTAGGTGTAAGTACCTACTTTGGTATTTTGGTAACAATAACCCTAATCACGGCAAGGGGAGCCGGTAGACACCGAGTCCAAAAATATTGAAATCCAAACCAACCAAATTCGGCCTTCCTCACACCGAATCAGAAGTGTCCTCGCCACCACTCTAACCAGAATTCATCTCCATCGTCGAATCCCAATATCGCATAAACCTCGTACTGGCAGAGAGGAAGGTCGGTGGCAAGGGTGGGGGAGGGATACATTGTGGGAGAATTGAGTTTCCTTGGCTGTGAGTCTTCATCATGGTGCATCAATTAACGCAAGAAAGGATCGACTAACAGAAAGAATGGATGCGAAGGAAAATATATGTCGTAGTCACTGATGCTTTTGGGAGAGGCAGATTAGATGATACTTGGTAATTAGCTAGTAGTACAATTTGTTAAAAAGTGTATAATTAATTTGTGGTATGTGTTATTGAATTTGTCGTATGCTTGTTTTATGAGATTCCTAATATGTTTCAGTGAATTTGGGGTGTGCTTTACTCAGGGCCGAGCCAGGATGTAAAATTCGGAGGGGGGGGGGCGGTGAAATTTTTTTTCTCGGTAAAATAATGATGAAAATGTCTTCATACATTCTTGATAAATTATTCTTAAAATTTAATTAATTGAACAAATTTTATCGGTAAATTTGCAACTTGGTGAACTATAAGTGACTATATCTACCTTGTGTACAAGATTACACATTCACTTATTATTTAAGTTACAACAAGATTTTAATAAAATTTTGAAATCGACTTCTCCGAAACTAATAGTATCAAGATATACCTTTCAAATATTAGGAGTATGAATTTATACTTTTTCACAAATTACTACTCTATAAGTAAAATATTTTCACAAAAAAAAAACTAAATATATCAGCATAACCTCCAATGAACAACTATATTAGATTATTAACAATAACCTCTCAAGTTAACTCACTAGAACTCTAGAAGCTAAAGGGTATTCTAAATCTCAAGTTACCCCACTAGAACTTTAGAAGCTAAAGCTAAAGGGTATTCTAAATCTCAAGTTACCCCACTAGAACTTTAGAAGCTAAAAAGAAAGGGTTAAAAAAAGCTGGTGTTGTGGTTCAAAACGTTGCACTAACTCTCTTTCCCAAGTTTTGAACATCAACTCTACCATTTCGGCTACCTCCATTTACTTATCAATGGGGATTTGCAGATATATTTGTAAAGTTAGGGTGGGCCATGGCCTTCCTACTTACAAGCTAGCTCCGTTCCTGCCTTTACTAAACTAGTGATATGCTTTATAAATTTTCTAGTATGATTTATAAGATTTTTGGTACATTTTCTTGTATTTCTAGTATGATTTATACTTTTGTGGTATGTTGAGGTTGTGGTACGTTTTAAACTTTGTAAAAATTTTGTGGTGTTGTTTATTCTGTTTGTGGTTTGTGTTCGGTGATCCCCCAATTAATGCACCCCCACAGCCACAAGACATGCATGTATCTCCTCTCTCCATAATTTTCATAATAACTAGCGTGTCCCTTTGCTGCCTTCTTCTTATTAATTGTGATCAACTCATTTAAATTAAAAATTAATCAAAACAACATATTTTTATTGGCAGGAGCTAGTATTAACATCATGCTAACATAAAAAAAAAAGTGTTAGCAACCTCGACGCTGCTATGACTTGGAGGAAAATGTTCCAAATTAGTTGGAAGCTGAAAAGAAAATCAGTTGTATTATTTCTGCAACAAAAGAAGCGTTCTTAGGGAGTAGTTACTTCCATCACTTTCCACCACGTATGCATCATGCATGTCATCAAGTATTGTCAACACACAATTCAACAAAAACAACTTATTGTCAACAAATTATTGTTAACTAATTTAACTAAAAAATAGCATCAACGGCAAGTGATCAGTGAGGAGAATTAAACAGTGGTGAAGATACGTATGGTTAGTTGGCTGGAACCCATAGGAGGAACTAGAAAATGATAGTTACATTTTTTTTTTTTTTTTGTATTCGAAGAATTAACGGCAGTTATATATTAGATAGGATAGCCTAACGTTAACTACTCGACTCTAGCTGTTGGAGATTAGTTGGGAGCTCTTTTATCACACTGATGTAAGAATTTTATTTTATCCTTTAATGCCTACCTTATAAAAAATCATTTAATACCTAACCTAGCTAAATGAGTCTAGTTCGTTGACTAGGATGGTAATTGGTTTGCCGATTAATGGTATAACCGGTAACCGGCAGTTACCGTTAACCGACGGTACTGGTATTCGGTAGCCAAAATCCAACTATCGGTATACAGACTCTCATCCGCTAAATAACTTACGTCAAATCGGTTTACCGGATATACCGATTCGACATATATCTGCCAGTCCCCAGCTCGCATGAGAGCCCTTATCTTCTCTCCATCGATAAGGTTTCCGGCCGTCACCACCTTCGCCAGTCCGTACATCCTCGCTCTAACCATCCTCCAGTCCTATCACGCACCACTAACGCCCCTCTCCTCTACATCTGATGGTTCGCTTCGTTCGGATTTATCTATTGTCTCTGTTTTCCCCCAAGTGAGCCTCTCGCCCGTAAGTCTACCATCGTCGTCGAATCCTATATCTACAAGGCCATCAACTTGGACTAGCCTCTGTCTCCCTGGTTCGCAATCAAGAATCGGTCGGATGAAATATGCTTTTCGCCGATCTAGCACTACCATCTCCATCGATGAAAGAGAATAATTGACATGATTGAAGATTTGCCGCTTGAAGGTTCTTCTCCAATTATTCGTTGCATGTATCTGAAAGTGATGGCCTTGGACAAATAGTAGCTCGAAACTTGAGAACGATGGAGGAAAAGCTGCATCGGCAACCCAAAAGAAAGAAGCAAATTGAGAATCTAGTAACAATCAAGAACCTGGGTTTTTTAGTTCAAAAAATCATTGCCACCATTCTCAAGTGGTAGTGGTGAAGGCAGGGAGGGAGAGGAATGCAAAGGCAAAGGAGAGAGAGGGGAATAGGTTTCTCTGTTTATGTCCGGAGATTTGGGGTAATATACCTCGAGTGTCACTTAAGTTTGAGAATTGAGGTAGACATACCACTTAAGTTTGAATAGGGCGTCGGGTATCACTGACTCTATTATATGTGCACACAGTACCACTAAAGTTTACAGCTAAGTGCATTCCGTTAAAGTTGACATAATATTCTTGAAATATTCCGTTTTCTAAATTCCATAATTGGTCCTTCTACTTTTCTCATTGTAAAAAAATTATTGCGTGTATCTATCAAGTTGACTAGTTTAGTAATCAAGTCGATCGCGTGTATCTATCATGTTCCTCGGAGAATCACAGTTAGCAGTGCAGTTAGAAGCCTACAAAGTCAGCAACGGAGTCATCAGTCTCCAGTCTCATCCAAGACGTCAAGGTAATTCCACCATGTTGAGTTCACTATTGTTGAACTAGGTCAAGCATGAGTAGGATCAGTCTCATCCAAGACGTCAAGGAATTTCACCATTCCGAATTCACTGTCAAAAGAACTGGGTCAAGCATGGAGTAGTTTCATCATTAATCTACCTCTCCCACAAGCGAACAAAGTCACAGCCTGTTGGATCGTGCTTGTCAGCAAGAGGTTGTTTGAGTGTTGTTCAGTTTCAAACTCGACATTCTTGTCGTCATGTCTTCGCTTGAGTGGGAGTGTGGAGGATATTAATTACTTAGTCAAAAAGTAATTAATTCCTTGTTCTCCGAGTCCCTTGTTTCCTTGTCCCGGTAAAAGATGGAAACTTGGTTGTCATTAGGGTTTTAACCCTACGTCTATCTCTATATATGCTCAGCTACGAGATTGTCGTAAGCAAGCTATCACAATGTAGTCCTTCAATAAAATGTCAGCCGTGAGCTCCCGAGCTCACCGTGGATTAGTCTCGATCAATAAATCGATCGAGGATACCAGGTAAAATCTTTTGTCTCGTGTTCTTGTTATTCCGCATTATCAATTTCTACAATTGGGAATTGGATTCAAAATACGGGGTAGCTGGAGTTTCCTAGCTCGACGCCGCCTTCATCTGTTCCCATTTGTACCGCTTCTCCGGCCGCCAGCCAATAGCTTGATTAGAATAATGACGACGCCCATGTACGCCTCCTCCAACCACTCAAGAAAGCCACAGCTTACGAGGCAATGAATGAAGTTTTCGCCGTTGCTCCAAGCAACCACACACCAGAATCTAGTGATGAATTTGCTCGAACCATCGCAAACCCAGAAATCGCAACACGATGAACCCAAATCGAAGAAAACCCAAATTTAAAATCAGATCCCATAGTGCATGCGATACAGGTGGGCGCAGATGCAGAGACCGTTTGTTGGGTTCTCTGTGATTTGAATAACGACGGCCATCCCAGCAACGTTGCAACTTCATAAACCCTGAAAATCATCATCCTCGGACTTCGTTGTCATCTTTGACAATCCCAGTAGCATTGCGACTTTGAAAAACCAGAAAATTGTCCTCCTCGGCCCTCAACATCTTCCTCGGCGATCCTTGCAGTGTTGCGGCTTCGACAATCCTAGCAGCGTTGCTACCCTCCAGTCGCCAGAATCCGATTAAATTTTCGGAAGCAAAACCCAAAACCCGATTCAGTTGCTTGTAGCCTACTGTGTATAAGTGATGGATTTACTATTTAGTAGTCCACCATCTGACTCAACAATTAGGTTGGGCTGGAATGCCCATGTGGAATGGAAAACTGCAATTTGGTACTCGCCGTTAAATTTAGTGACGGAAAATATAACAATGCAACTAAAAATTGATTTATATGATTTAGTTGCAACAAAAATATTATAAGAGATCACTATGCAACAAACTCAATACTTTTATGTTATGTGGTGCAATTAACCCTCAATACCCATGTCCTTTTTGCAGATGACACAATCCTGTTTGGAAAAGCGTCATTGGCAGAAGCTATGCACATTAAGAAAACAATGGAGATCTATGGAGCAATGACGGGTCAAGAGATTAATTGTGAAAAATCAGCAATCTCCTTCAGTCACAACACTCCTGATACTATTAAGCAGCTCATCTCAGACTGCTTAGGTATCCCCTTGTCTACTGGACTGGGAAAATATTTGGGGGTCCCTATAGAATGGGGTCGATCAAAGAAAGAGGTATTTTCGGTGCTTATCAACAGAATGGAGAATCTGGGTCAAGCATGGAAGAGTCTGGCTCTTTCGCAAGCTGGGAAGGAGGTGATGTTGAAATCTGTTTTCCAGGGTTACCCAACTTACCTTATGTCATGCTTCCTACTTCCAAAAGGCACAACAAAGAAGATGAATGCTCGCCTCAAGGCTTTCTTCTGGGGTGGAGATATGGACAAGAAGGCCATTCCATGGAGAAAGGGAAGTGTGTTAACGGCTCCAAAACAAGAAGGGGGTATGGGATTCAAGGATTTCCATCAATTCAATATGGCACTACTGGCTAAGCAAGGCTGGAGAATTTTGAATGGCAAGGACGAAACATGGGTTAAACTTCTCAAGGGTCTCTATTTCCCTGATTGTGACTTTATGGAGGCTGGAAAAGGAAGGAAACCATCTTGGATTTGGTCAAGTATTTGTGAAGCAAGATCAATTCTTAAATTGGGGGCAAGGAAGAACATGGGAAGTGGTCGAACGATCTCGTTGGAGAAAGATCCTTGGATTCCAGGTCTGCCTACTTTTAAACTTCAGCCTGGGATTAGGCAGCATCTGTGGGCTTTTCAATGGATCATGGATGATGGTTGTGAGTGGAACCTTGATATCATTCACAAAGTTGCACAACGGCTGAAGTGGAGGCTATTAGGAGGATCCCAATTGGGAATGAGGATGCTAGGGATGATTGGGTTTGGCATTTCGAGAGATCGGGGATTTTCACTGTGAAATCAGCTTACCATGTGTACAGAGAGTCAGAAAGGAATCGCCTTGGGACTCCGAATCCGAACCACCCTGACTGCACTTCCAAAGCCTGGAAGTGGTTATGGAGCCTTTCTTTGCCCCCAAAGATCATCTCCTTTATTTGGAGGATATCGAGGAATGCGGTGGCTACTAAGAGGAATCTTTGGTCTCGTAGATGTAGCCCATCTCCGATGTGTCCGATTTGTGACTTGGGAGAGGAGGACGTTAGACACTGCCTCTTTCAATGCCCGCACGCGGCTAGGGTGTGGCAGGTTAACCATCCTTCTCTTACCCTCCCCCAGGATGCGAGGCCTGTTGTTATGTGGCTTTTGAATATTCACGAGAATTCTCCTGCGTCTTCTGTCCCGGCTGTGGTGGCCTGCCTTTGGGCTATCTGGCTGGCTCGGAATGAGAGAGTGTTCAAAGGGATCTTGCCACGTACTGCAGTAACCACGACTAATGCGGTTAGGGATTTACTTTCTGGACGACTCCTCTTCAGCCTCCAAGCACCGTCGATATCCAAGCCCAGCATCGATCAAACCATACTGCACTCAGCCTACCGCCTAGTTCTTCCCATTGGGAAATTCACTGTGATGGATCTTTTAGATCGGAATCACAGGTGGCGGCTTATGGGGTCATCATTAAGAATCCCCATGGGCAAGTTGTGGATGGTTATGCTGGCACCTTCTTCTGTTCTTCAGCGATAGTTGCGGAAGCAAAAGCCTTGTTGACTGCTGTGAGAGTTGCTGCTTCTCTCCATTATCCAGTTTCTATCTTCTCAGATTGCAAAGTGCTTATTGACATACTACATGATCCGAGGAGAGTTGGCCCATGGGAGGTTAGGGCTTGGATTCAAGGGATTCGCAGTCTTCTCCATTTGTATCCAGGATTAGTAATCTTCTTTACACCAAGATCAAACAACAAAAGTGCAGATTGGGTCGCTAAAGAAGCTGCTAATGGATCTCTCCCTCCGGATTGGATCCAAGTATTGGATATTGTTTTTCCGTTGATGTAATGTGACTATGCTTGTACGATTATCGTTGTTTTGAATGGAAATCATCTATTTGTCAAAAAAAAAAAAGCTTCCTTCCTTCTTTGTTTCTATTTT
Organism: Linum tenue; assembly: GCA_946122785.1. Taxonomy (NCBI): domain Eukaryota; kingdom Viridiplantae; phylum Streptophyta; class Magnoliopsida; order Malpighiales; family Linaceae; genus Linum; species Linum tenue. The sequence goes on along the minus strand of CAMGYJ010000005.1, from coordinate 31,759,872 downwards.
ATTCCAAACTTATTTTTTTATTTTCGTTTTTTTAGCGAACTTAAATCCCTTATTTTAGCTCAAATTTCAAATATTGTTACAAAGAAAGATCATATTTATTAATATCTATAAAATATTATTTAAATGGTGACAGGTAGCAACAACACCAACTTCATTAGTCGCTACATTAATGAAAAATAATTTGTGTTTTTTACACAACCATTTCTCTATAAAGTTACAACAATTCCCTTTAATCCCGCAAAGTGAAAACCTTTCAATTTTCTTCATATCAAATCTATAAGCATATAGTTAATGAAGATCGAGATAAGATACCGTCTTTAGAGAACTCATTCTAATAAAATATAGCAAGTTTTAAAATTATTTCTTATTGCTGTCAATAAAAAATCATCCAGAATCTACATGTCACACAATATAGCAATTTCGTATTAAGCTCATTGAAGTTACTAGTACACTCCTTTCACTACATATTCATAACTGTTATACATAAATCACAAAGTATTGTGTAGCTTGGTGATAAAAATGTTGGCCTTTAACAAGGAGTTCCTTCTTACAAGTCCCTCCCAACGAAACAAGGTAGTACATGTTTAAAATATTTTTCACATGTATTTTGGATCCTATGTGATACCTGGGACCTCCCTACATATAAAGTGGATGTGTCACTGCTTGTAGTTGAGAAATAATCCTTATTCGGAGATATATGATATGATAATTAAGTATCCGAAAACCAAACATCACCACGATGTGTCTTCTCATCTACACCAAAGGTGAGATCGTCTTCAGAACTGTTGTCTAATTTTGTCACGAAAATCGAACCTTGATTCTTCTCTTGCCCTTTTCTTCTGGGACAATTCTACTTCCTTTTTTTTTTAATAAATTCTACTTCCAATGCTCCAATTATTTAAAAATGTCATAGACATCGCACTATGGACCGGGACCATGAAAATTCGAGCTTATGTTCGAATTCCCTTTACTATATTCTTCTTTCCCTTTGCACCTGTAAGAGCGAACCCCAATGCTTCACCACCTTTACCAGATTCGGACGCCTTATACATGACCTCTCTAATATGAAGAGTAGATCTGACATCTTCCAATGACAAGCTATCTTTACCAGCAATAAGAGAATCCAAAAAATTCTCCAATGAACTCTACAAAGAAACAAGCAAGATTATGGTAGCATCTTCATCATCAAATTTAACATCTATGTTACGCAAACCTAAAAAGATGGAATTAAGTTGTTCTGCCTGTTCTCTCAAAGGCGTACCTTCTTGCATTATCAAGCTGAACAAAAGTTGCTTGGGATGCAACTTGTTAATTAAGGACTTCATCACATATAGACTTTCCAGCTTCAACCATAAGCCCACGACAGTTTTCTCAGCAGCGACTTCAATGATGATGTCATCCAACAATAATATCAAGATGGCCTAGTGGGACTTCATTTCCAGGGTATTCCTGATAATATCCTGAGCTCGTGAAAGCTTAGGTTATTATGTCAAAATCCCACTATCTTGATCTTTTTAGTGTTTTCTGGATTCTCTCAACAAATCTAAAAGTAAAGGATATGTGGGGGTAGATACTCGCGACAATAAAGTGTGATTGCTTGATTGATAAGAGTCTTGTCCAGATCTTTTGGAATCCTCGACAGAATAACAAAAACAAGGATCTTGCCCTATCTATGGAATCCACCAATAGCTAAAATAATAAACCATAAGCACTCATGCTCTATGGGAAAATACCCCTCGGTGTAAAATTCTTATTCATCAAAACCTCATGTGTAAAATACGTGTTTAAATAACCAAAACCCAAAAATGAACAAAAACCTAAACCTAAAAGTAGGTCAAACTCGGCCAGACCCGAAACCCGGTCTAAATATCCTGTAAGGTATTCTGCTGTCCTGGGAGGGGGGAAATCCCTGGACAGATTCCCTAGTCTCTCCTTCCACTTCCCCGATCGGGGAAGAGGCCTTCAAGGTCGGGTTTGTTCCCAATGGTGGGAATCACATCATCCCCTCAAAGTTTTCCATCCTGACTCCCAAACAAAATTTCCTATATAATCAGCACCAAGAAATGACAAACATTCTCCACAATCCCACGAAATCAAGAGCTCAAACAACAGCCAGGTTTCCAAACATAATTGGTTGATCCAGCAGCCTCCAAACTTGAAGTTCCTCGTCGAAAACCTCCATCCTTCTATAGACGCAAGCCACCACCATCTGCCTTCTTGTCTTCAAAGCAATCAGTCATCCAAGGAAAGCTGTCAAAGATCAAATCTTGAAGAATCATGCATCGTAAATCCTTATCAAAATCAAAACAAAAAGGATCGCGATAGCTCGATTCAAGGCATTCTATTTCAACCACTTCACTTCACCACTTTCCTGTACTTCAACTTCTTCTACTTTCTTCTGATCTGGGGACTCAATCGATGACTTCTCTTCTTTGGTTGCCTCCTAATCTGGGAATGTTCTTGCTTCCGTGACCTTCTGCTCCTCCTCATAAGCTTGTGGAAGTTGCGTCTTTCCTTTTGCAACCTCTTATGCGCTAGCGACTGTTCATGTGCTTGGCGTGGATAACATTGAATATTTAGCTATCTGCTCTTCATCATACTCTCGCCGTAATCTTTGCAAAGTCTTCAAATCATCAGCAACTTCCTCTAGTGATAAAGTTTTCAAAACGAATACCTTCTTCTGATGCGTCAATCAGAAGCTTTTGGGCCTTCTACTGACCAGATGAACTCCACGATCTTGAAACAAAGTTTGTCTCAGCACAAGGTGATTTGAAAGCCTGTACACCACGTCTCACAAGACCTCATCTTCTTAGCACCCAAAGGTGAATTTCACATGAGCTTGTGTATACACGACGCTTGGATTTTGTTCGCGAGGAAGTTATATAGTATATGGAGCGGGATGGAAAGCTTGTATATGGACCTTCTACTAATCAAATTTGATTTGATCCCTCCATCTACCAGCACAAAACTCAACTTCTCTTTAATCAAACAACAAGTATAGAACAAATTACCTTGGCCTAACTCTTTTGCCATTGCCGGAGCTTGTAAAAAGCTTGTAATCTTCCTCTCATGTCCACTGATATTAACCAGGCTCTGATACCACTTGATAAGATCCCGAGCTCGTGAAAACTTAGATACTTCTGTCAAAGCCGCGCAACCTCTTATCTTTTCAGGGTTTTCTGGATTTTCGCTCAACAACTCGAAAAGGAAGATATACGTGGGGGTAGATTCTTGACACAATCAAGTGTGATCGCTTGATTGATAAGAGTCTTGCCAAGCTCTTCTGGAATCCTCGATAGAATAAATCAAACAAGGATCTTTCCCTAGCTATGAAATCCACTGATAGCTAAAACAATAAATCATAAACACTCATGCTCTATGGGAAAAACACACCTCAGTGTAAAATTCTTATTCATCAAAACCTCATATTTTAAGTCCGTGCTTGAAACCCTTTATCTAGCCCAGGGCAAATAAAATAAGCAAAAACCCAAAAGGAACAAAAATCTAAACCTAAAAGGAAGGCCAAACTCAGCCAGACCCGAAACTCGGTTGGGTATTTTGGTGTCCTAGCCGGGGGAAATCCCTGGACAGATTCCCCGTTCGATCCTTCCATTTCCCCTATCGGTGAATGGGGCTTCAAGGCCGGGTTTGTTCCCATCGGCGGGAATCACATCAATTACACTCATAATCATTGACCCATGTCTTCTTCTGTTTACCTGACAGGGGCCCTAACGACCATAGTTATTTTAATAAAGCCAGCATCTTGATCTATCGTATACGAAAACTGTTCTTCCCCTTGAAATTTTTTATATTCATGTCCACTGAAGTCATTCTCTAATCTCCAAACCCTAGCTTGATTTCTAATGGGTGCTCTAATAGCACTTGTCACGAATGTTTCTATGGACGGAAATATGAGGAACGGCAAAGCAAGAAAAACGAAATTTAGAACGAACACGATAGATAGATTTAAATCACCCTTGCCAAATAGTCCAATTCAAGTCTTGATAACAGTAGTATATTCTAATAGGCCATAGTTTGGCAAGAGTGTTGCCGAGCAGTATTGGTTGTTCTATGAAATATGTTACGGATGTTAGTTGAGGACAAAAAATTATCAAATTCCACCTAGTTATATCGACGAGGACAAAAAAAAGTGTGTTCTCGGTTCAAACGGTATCGAATTGGACATAAATCGAGTACGTTACGGATTTTAGTTGAGTTTCGGAATAAAACTTACCCGTAGTATATGAAATTTCCAAAATACCCAATTGAAATAATTAAAACTTAGGCAAACCTAGACCTAGTAACCCACTCGGGACCACCACCACAAATCAGACCCCCGCTAGCGGCCGTCCCCACTCTCTCTCCCCTCTCCTCATGCTATTGTTCTATCCAATTAGTGCTGTTCTTTCCTCTACTATGAGACATGCCCGCTTAAGCAAGCAGGAGGTGGGCAAGCAGAGCATGCCAATTCCTGCGTTCCCTAATGTGAGGCCTGGCTGCTTAAGCAAGCAGGAGAAGGACGGCCACCCCCAGCACAAGCTTGCAAAATTTATAGCTGGGACACAAAAATTTAGGGGAATCAATTCCGTTATCGTAAATGGACAGGGGAGAGTATCAATTTGGAGACGAGAATTTTTGCCAGCCCAGGGCCAAATCTAAAACGTGTCCCCGTTCCATAAATTCCATCGAGAAGTCACAATTGTTACCGGTAACCACACCTGGGAAGTATAACGTATGCGGCGGCCATCTTTGGAGATACAGTACGAGGAAGCGGAAATTGAAGGCGAATGGTTTTGTGTAAGTTACCTAGACTACTCGCATTTAGTTAGTTCGTAGGAGGAATTACAAGTGAAATGGTTAAGTAAATATGTACGTGTATGGGAGGTGCTTTAACATGGCTTGGGCAATTTGTTGTGGTTGAGTTTTGACGACCGATACGAATGGAATTGATGGGGGAGCAACGTCGATTAAATGCTAAACTGTTCCATGACATCTTTTGGAGTACCTAGTTGATGAAGCCGATGGATCTACAAAGTAGAATCTTTAACTATATGGTCAGGTGGGTGTAAAGGGGGTAAATCTTACGCCTTACGTGTTTTTTTTTTTCTCAATTATTACAAGCTTTAAGTATTTTGATGAAGTAATTGTCATGGTTGATTGTGCTTATGATTGGTGATTGTGAATGATTTGAGCTTTGATTGAAGTGAATATGTATGAGTTCTTATTTACTTTAAAGCTTTACATTTATGAGTGATAGTTAAAGTTTAACAAACAAGTTTCTTTTTAAGAAGTACTTCACCTTCAAGAAGTTTAGTCACTAGCGTCAGTTCATTGCCAATTGAGATTTTTTAGATGAGCAGCAGTTATGCTCTTGAGAATCGTGGTGAAGAGCCACCACGATAATCTTAAGATGTTATGGGTATGAATCGTTATGACTCGCCTAACTACGTTTAAGTTTAAGGAAAGCCTGGATGGCTTCTCATGCGTATGAGTTGGCCAACCGGACTAGCTAGCGAGAGATCCCCGTGTCAGTCAAGTATTTAAGTGAGATTTGAGCTTTTAGAGGGGAGAGTAATAGTATCTCCCATACAGCTTTAAGAGTAAGATTTTTAAGAGTGGAAGTACAAACAACTTCCACTAGTTTAAGTTAAGTGCCTTAGGTAAAGTATTCCAGTACAAGAGATTTGTAACGTAAGGGCGTAGACTGACCCCAACTCACTCACCAGCTTGAAGAGCTAGAGGAGGAGATAGAGGAGCAGGTAGAGAACAACAACTTTGAGGGAAGCCAGCTAGAGGAGCGTAGTACAAGCGTCACGGAGGAAGCCTAGTCGAATTTTTCACTAACGGCAGCAGTAGAGACCATTAGTTATTATATTTTATGATTATGAGTATAGACTGGAGATCAGGTTGAGACTTTTAAAGTTTGAGTTTGCCCAAGTGTTAGGGCTTCGAGTTTAAGTAATGACAGTCGGCTTCAGTATTTATTAAAGTATTTATGAAATGTTTCCGCTATTTTTCTAATTATTTTCAGTTCTTATTTTATTTAATGGTTATCAAGGGTATTTATGGTAAAAGTAGTGTCCGACCGGACTAGGGTGTTTCATTTTGGTATTATAGGCGGTTTTACTCTGTTCCTTGGTCTCCAAGGAATACTGGAATATCGGTCTCGATTTTTGAAGGCTTTTGTTTTAAAGGAAAGGAAAATGAGTCAAGGATCTTCTTTTGAGAGTCTATAGAATCTCCAGTCTACTCTTATCATATTAAGATAAATAACTTAAGTCCTAAGAAAATGTGCGTCAATCGCAAAGGGATATCCCGAGGTATAAGTACGAGGATATGAAGGAGTTGAAGGAGCACTACAAGAATTTTCCCATTTAGCCACTAGCAACCGATCTAAGAGGTTAAGATAAACAAATAGAAGAACTATGAATCTCCGAAGAAAGAGCTACCATCATTAGATGTCAGTAGCTAAAATGATGGTAGGATTTCAAGGTTCTTGACCCTAAGTAGTGGCGAGGAGGCAACGAGCCAAGAAACGAAAAGGTACCATGTGAAGTCCCTCAACTAGTTTTAGTCTTTGACGGCTCGATGCTATTACAACACAGTGACTAGGAGTAGTGGAAAGTTTAGACTTTAAGAAATGTTAGGGTAGTATAAAGGAAGCAAAGGAGAAAATAAGTAGGTTATAGGGAGTATGAAAGGACGTCAAGAAGTCAATAGGTCAAGGCGGAGAGGAGGCTATTGTCGTCTCCTTGATGAGCCCAAGGCATGGTGACACCAGTTGGCATGCGTATGCGGAGAGGCTGGTCTTGAGGAACCAGTGCACCTCGAGACGGCGCACGGGCTTCAAAAGTCTATGTTCGTGACAAGTGGGCCGGGTTGGTCATTTACATGTGACGATAAAGGAACACTTATAGATAAACTACATCACTAGAGAAGAGGGTACATGACCCTAGGGACTTAGGCCGATGACGAGCCTTTAGAAGAAACAAGACAAGCAACAAGATAAATGATGTAGAGGACAAGTTATGGTCTTAGTACGACCACTATTAGACGAGACTTGGAGGAAAGTGCCACCAAAGTCTAAAGCATGCCTGGTAGAAGCAGTGGTGAGCTAATGCGTAAGAACAGACATGGAATGTGAGAGAGAATAACTATTAGTGAGAACGAATCGAGAACTACTTCTCAGCAATGCTTGAGTTGAATACTAAGTTAACACCGAGCTAGAAAGAGGATATTAGAGACACTACAAACTACCCGGATCACGAAAGGTCAGGAGGTCATTGGGACTGTTGAAAGGGGAATGCAAGAATTCGTGATGATTTGTTATGTGGTTGTCCTATCCTAAATGGAGGGAGAACCTAGCCACCTGTGAGTTTCAATAAAGCCTGCATCTTGAACTACCATATACGGAAACTGTTCTCCCTGTGAACTTTTAGATCTTCATGTTCACTAAAGTCATTCTTCAATCTCGAAACCCTAGCTTGATCTCCAATCAGTGCTCTAATAGTACTTGTCACAACTGTTTCTATGAATCGGGAAATCTGAGGAATAACAAAGCAAAAACGAACACGATAGACGGATTTAAGTCACACCTTCCAGATAGTCCAATTCCAGTCTTGTGAACAGTAGTATATACTGTTATCTTGTGAACAGTAGTATATACTGTTAGGCCAAATTGAGTTTTATTCGGATTGTTCAGGTCTTAGTTTGGAGGGGTGTTGCCGAGCATTATTGGGTTTTTTATAAAATATAATACCACTAATTCAATAAAAAAAGGTTGCGGAACGCTTGAAGTGTTTTGTGAGAGAGGGAAAACTAAAAATGAAAATAAAATAAAATCATGAATAAAAACTATAAGAGAATGGTATAAGATCCACAATAACTTTCTCCTAAATAACTCGAGTTATAGGACCAACTAGTTTATGACATTGTATCTGAGCTGGTTTGACTAAGTGATCGTGTGTTCGAATCTCCACGACCCCCAATATTAATCGTTGATTAAAGCTCAAGATATGGTGATTGTCTGTGCAAACTTCAAGCCCTTTGGTTGGCTTTCGTTTGAGAGGCGTGTAAGAGAGTGGTATAAGCTTCATAATAACCTTCTCCCAATAACTCGAGTTGTTGGAACTAGTTGGTTCATGACACTAATTTTCTTAACATTATAGTTATATGTATCACTAATTAAGTAGTCATTTCTTTGTTTTAACCATTGGATTCGTACATCTAGACCTAAGGGCTGAGAGAGAGTTTGTCATTTGACTAAGCACCCCCTAATCAGTTGATCTTTTCTCTCGTAACTTGTGCTTATATCATCAACTGTTAATATTGAGGATCGTGAAGATTCAAACACACAATCACTTGATCAAAACAAATTTGATTTTACATATCATAAACTTGTTGATCCCAATATTCACCGTGATTGAGAGAATGATAATTTAAATCTTATATCACTCTCAAACCATACCTGTGTGAACAAAAAGACTTGTGCTGCCAAATGTGCAAAAGTTGCAATAGCTGAATTCGTAGTGACAGATTCTCACGCAATAATGGAGAAAAGGCTAGCTATATTTAGACTACAGCTAATACTGGACATGGCCCGCCGGCTCTCAATAAGCTCCAGGTTGTTCTAACCAAACAATATTGTCAATATTATAGCTGTTATGTATGATCTACCTCGTATTGACACTAGGAGGCGCTCTGCTCTATTCATCACTACTATTAATTCTCAAGTCGGATACATCTCTCATTAGTCCATCCTTCCTTCCAGCTGGACCCCCCTCCCGCTTGTTAGCTCATTTTCATATTTTCAACAACTAACCTCGCTAACGCTATGAATTTTTCTAACCAACTGTATCTTTCATTGAAGCCAGGTACCAACCACTAATGATCACTTCAATTATAACAACAAATAATAAGTACTTAAAAGATATACATTTAAACATTTACTTTCTTTTAATAATATTCTATATATAAATTCGTAAAAGAAAAAAAAAATCATTCTCTTCAATGATGAGGATGAGATTCAAACCATGCTAGCTCATTAAATATCAATATCGAAAACCCAGCAAGCAAATCTGTTTCGTTAAGAAAAGAAAACTGGAACCAAATCAGTAATTAGCATGAAAGTAATTCCCTTAATTAACCCTAACCTACATTTTACATTTATGTCCCGATCGAATATTACCGTGTAATGTGTATGTAGTAACATAAAATGCTTCTTCCTTTTGGGAAGAAATTAATATATTCTATCTTACAAGGAAAAAAGATCGAGGAGAGTCGAACAAATTCGAATGGGAGCAATTAATTAAATTAATTACGTCATTAATCCGGAAGCGCAACTAACTCTATCTATCCGCGCGGCCTGCTGGCAAGCGGGACGACCTCGGCGAGCGGCGTGGAGAGAGGAGACGGCAGCGGCGAGGTCCTGCAGACGGGACACGTGGGGTGCTTGAGGAGCCAGGGATCGACGCACTTGAGGTGGAAGAGGTGGCCGCAGTCGGGCAGAAGGCGGAGGACGTCGGTGTTCTTGTAATCCGCCAGGCAGATGGAGCAACACGACGCCGTGGTGTCCTTCTTCTGCCGCTTGGCTTCCGCGTATAGCAGCTTCGGGTAGCTCTTGAGCGTCGCCCTGTCCAATCCGATCTCGATCGCCACCGATTCCCTCCGCTGCGGGGAAGCGGCGGCGGCAGAGGAGGAGGCGTGCTGGTTGTTGTTGTTGCGGGTGCAGAAGTAGGAGGCGAGAGTGATGGTGGTGATTAGGAGGAGGATGCCGATGGAGACCCCGATTCCGTACCCGAACCCGCCGATGTTCTGGGACCCGAGGAATCCGCCGTCGGTGGCAGTGCTGTTGTTGGCGGGATTCATCGCCGGACGGAGGGGAATTTGAGAGGCTTGGAGAATGAAAGGAGGGAGAGGGAGAGGGGGGAGGGGGAGGGAGGGGTTTTGATATGGGCTGGGTTTTGGTCAGCCATGGCTTGATTGGTTGGTTCCCAGTTGGGGGAAAAGAAAATTAAAACCGCTCTCTCTCTCTCTCTCTCTCTCTCTCTCTCTCTCTCTCTCTCTAGCTTCCTGTGAGTTGGTGTTGTAAGTAATAGAAAGTCAACTTGTCGCTTTTGGACGCATGAGATTGGTCACAGGCTTCACAGCTTTTAATTGATAATTTGAAGAAATAATCAAAATGTTTTTGGTTTGGATTAGGGGGAGATATAATGGTTACTTTCAATTCCTTTGCCTTGCGCCGAGGGAGAAGGTGCGTGGTGGGTTTTTATTTTATTTTATTTTATTTTATTTTATTTTAGAGGAGGGCTATAATCAAATCTTGTTGCGTGCTAATGAGTGAATCTCCATTGATTACTTTTTTCCCCGTTTTTTGTTTCTATTGATTAATTAACTTGTGTAATACGGATTATCTAATAATCAATTGGAAAAGCTACTTCAACTATGTAATAATAGATGCTGATTCTGTATTTTGCTGGCCTGCATAACTTATAACTCACCTTTGTTTTTGTTTTTTTTTTTTTTGTTGGTGCATTTAATTGCGGCATTTTGTCTATGACAAAAAAAATTAATTGAAGTTGAAGTGGAAGTGGAAGTGGAAGTAGAAGTAGACCTGGCAAATTACAACTCGGTCAGTTGATCCAATCCGAACTCGTCCGAAAAATAGAAGTTTTTATAACCCGAAATTCAAATGATATCCGACCTCGATAACCCGTGATTTTTTGGGTCGGGTTGGGTGGATTAGCGGGTCGACCCGTTAAACTCCGTCCATTTTATATATCACTCACAAAATGATAAATCACTCATAAATTGGCGAGATGTTTAAAAAATTTACAAGGATTTGAATGACATGTTTGGAGTGTAAAGATAATGAAATATCATGAGTTTCTTGTTGTAGCATTACTCTTGTGATTGTTTTTTGACGATTTCCGTAATTTGTATTTCATTTAGTTAGCATGGGAGGATTTGAGAATATGTTAATTGACATGTGTTAGGTAAACTATTGTCTTACATATGTGAAAATTTGTGTTCTTTTAGAAAATATGAAGCAGTTTGATATTGTTTCTGAAAGCGCTCATAACCCGTAACGACCTGTAGAAATCAGCCAACCCAACATGACCCGACTCGTAACCGTAGGCCCCAACCCGAAAATCACCCAAATCGACTCGATTTCCAGGTCTACGTGGAAGACATATACTATAAGATACACATATGGTTGGCACTCTGGGACTGGTTGGAACTACCAATTTGTTTGGGTTGATAACCCTCCTTTAACTCTGTGATGTATGATTGAAACAGATTTGGGTCGAGATCCTTTGGAACAAGGCTGATCCATTTTAATACAATTCCCAGATTTTCTATAAAAAAAAATTTATCCACAGAAACACTTGAGGCCTAGCTAGGGGTTGTTGGAAGGGAACTTGGCTACGGGGATAATCGTACGGCGCATAAACTTGTATAATTAGATTTGGATCCTTCATTTTAACTGGGTCCCAAATCTAAAGGTTGACAATTAAATTTTTTTTATTTTTTCTAATTTTTTCAATTGGTTCTTATATTTTTTGTTCTATCTTGGATCCTTCTTATCTTTCAATAAGTTTGGATAACTTTTTTATTTCACTCATAGCACTCGTTACCAGCTTCATACCATATGATATCTCCTTTGTTTTTAAGTCGATTTTGAAAAAATTTGCACCGAAGAAACGAGTTCATCATGATCTATTCGAACTACATATTTATATGAAAAAATACAAGAACAAAAAATACTGCCTTATATCACCCCTAATATAGAGAGGTGGTATCTTATGGTATACAATGTTGAAAGTTGTAAATGAAAGTATATTCCTACTATCATGTATTCAACCATTATACAGTCCAGTATGTTCATACCATCATGATACATTTCCATACCACATTGTATGCTCTTATGTAAATATCAAACAATACCACCATGGTATAGACGGGTACTAAATGCCTCAAAAAAAATTATTACAAAAATATATCAAAGTGAATATCATTTTGTAGTGTACAATTTTAACTGATTTATCTGTGCAAAAAAAATTAAATTCGACTTAAAATGAAAGAGATATATCCCTTAAAATTTTGAGGAGAAAAGATTAAGGTCTCACATAAAGGATAATGTGACGGTGATGTGACAGATTATGCATGGTTTTGCACCTCAAGGTTATTGATTCGGGCCTAATTGTACATATTTTACCCCCATTTTCTTTAGGCGTTTGTGGCAATTGTGCTCCTAAAACTGTGGTTTTACGTGAGGTTTCTTGCGTTTTAGCATGTTTCACGATTTAACAAGTGAAACCTGCCCCAGAGTCGAAAGTTGGACGAAAAGAAGCGAAAACTGGGAGAAGAGGTGAAAAACCGGCATTTTCAAGGTTTCTTTTGGAAGTTCACAGTCAGATAAACCGTGAAGAGGAGTTGTTGCCCGTGAACATCAAGGCGTCCAGGGCCAAATTTGAAGTTACGGACGCTATGCGAGTTTACGGTCACTAAGACCGTGAACTGGAGTTGTTGCCCGTGAACCTGTACAAGCGAAGCGGTACATTTTGACGCTAACCTTGAGTTCACGGACGCATTCAAGAGTTCACGGTCATGAGCTGAGGCCGTGAACTGAGCCCAATCCTTGTTTAAAAGGAGAGCTGAAAGGAAGAGAAAGAGGGAGCCCAAGAGTGAGAAAGTGTCTTCTTCACATTTTAGAGAGAGAAAGAATGAACCAAAGAAGAAAGAAGGCTAGGGTTTGCTCCAAGTGGTGAATTGGGAAGATTCTCCCCAAGAGAAGTTCAGCACAAGCTCAAATGAGATTGGAAGTATCACCATGATGGTTTCTACTTCTTCCTCTTGTGTTTCTCCCCTTTCTAGCATGGAGTAGTTTCCTTTTTCACTTGGGTGTTGTGAAATCTAACTATTTGCAATGTAGTTGTTATGTGAATTGAATGATTGTTTATGGGAGTTGTTTAATTCAATGATTGAAGTATTTTTCATGTTGATTGTGCATGTTTGTACTTAGCAATCTAATTGGCCATTCTAACCTAGATTAGAGGGGAAACCCCCCCCCCCCCTTTTCAAGGGAGGCTCAATTGAGTTGGGAATCCTAGGGCTCCTTAAGCCACCTATCTTTCAAGGGAGGCTCAATTGAGTTGGGAATCCTAGGGCTCCTAGGGAAAACCTCTATGTTGAATTAAGCAATTTGGTTAAGCGCGATTAAGCCGACCAACCATTGGGTTGAGTGAGGGAGTAAGTCAACCACCGATTGCCTTAACCGAGAGGGCCACTTGAATAGCCTATAATGTATCCCTCGGTTTGGCAATAGAGAGTGTGGTCTACGACCATATTTGCGTCCCCTCGCGGTTCGCGATCACCTTGCCCATAGCAATCACTTCGATTCACATACCATGGTAGTAGTTAGGGGGAAGCGACACCCGAGTGATCCTTCTCACAAAGAGCTTTCAAAACCATTTACTTTTGTCTTGCTTTACTTTAATTAACAAACTTTTCAACCAAAATTGATTCGCTAGATAATGATTCAAATGACTGAAGTAGGAGTACACGGGCTGGCCCGAGTCGATATTTAAACATACTTGTCATTTATTGCACCCGACTAAGGTTTATAGTTGGATCTTAGGCGGAAATTAATTGTGATATTCGGAGTGAGTCAGTTATGCACCAAAATTGCTCCTAAATAGCTTCATACGTCTAAAGAAAAAACATCATATTGGTGGGAGAACATTTGTAAAAGGTGTATTTAGTGTATTTAGATAGGTGTTTCTCTCTTAAGGGCATGTCCTTTGAGATGGCTCACTCTTGTGACAGAGGGAGTACGAGCCAACGACAGGGTCGGTCGATTTGAGTTTAATACTTTTTGGAGAAATTCTGAATCAATTTTCCAGTATCCTTACCATATACAAAAATAAAAAGGAATATTTATGAGATAACATGATAATTATCTCACGAGAACGTGTTTTTATTACTGGAGATAATTATCTCTAATTAGAAGTGATTTATTCTTCACAACGAGAAAATATGTTGGATCTCGACTCTTATAAATGCATATTAAACACAACATTCCCGATGTTTGGCCTGGCTTTTAGAAGTCTTTTTCGAGTTCAAAAGCTGAAGCAGGGCCAAACACCTCTAAAAGCTCGGCTTTTGAAAAGCCAAAAAGTGCTTTTGTATAACCAAAAGCTGTTTTGAAAATACAAGATTATAATTACCATATTTTAATTTTATTTCAGAAAATATAATTTTGTATCATTTACATCATTTTAAAAATAAAATAAATTATAAAATTATATTATTTAATATAAAAGAAATCTAACAAGATCCATTTTGGCTACTTTTTATTGTTTAGAATTTTTATTCATATTTTATATTATAAGTCCTTTATAGTCATTTTACACAACCTCTTATATTAAAAAGCACTTCTAATAGTTTTACAGTCAAACACTCAACTGATTTTTTTTAAAAGTACTTATCTAAAAACTTCAGACAGAAGCTGCTTCAGCAAAATCTACAGCAGGGCCAAACTAAACTATTAACTAGGGTAATTACCAATTAAACCTCTATACTATCATTGGTAGCTAGCTAATGAGATTTATTGAATTGCGGGATCTCAAACCTTACAATAATAACCTAAACCGTGAACTTGAAGAGAAAGGAAAGGGGAGGAGAAGAAAACGAAAGAAGCCAAACAATTAGTCAATCCACCATATCTCCAAAGCAAAGCAATGCATGCATTCTCTCTTTCATTACCCATGTGAATGCTTCACCGAGTTTCCCCTACTTTTCCGCCATCGGAATTCATGATTGCCCGGGTCAACCATCCCTAAACAAGTAAACATACAGAGAGATTGGGTTGACAAATTTGCAAGCCGCAGCAGCGGGGATGGATGAATCTCTCCTTTTCAGTATGAGAATTGAGAAATTATTAAGAAACGTATAAAATTAATCCCAGCCTTTATCTTGCTTTAATTGTTTCAACACTTAAATTTAATTATTATCACTACCTTTATATAATCACAACCCGATTCTTTATGCGTGCAAAGCACGATGATGCCTGTCGTGTATGTGATTGTGAGGGTCGATGGTTTTGATATTTATTTAAGTTTCTTTTTTTTAATAATCAACCCCTCTAATTATAAGTCAATAACCCACCAAGCTAATCAGTAATCACTCACTATATATGATCAAACCGCTGAGGAGTTGGGATCGCAGTGGTTTGAAACTAGCTGGGTGTCCATTGGTAAGTGTACCCTGCCGTAATCAAATAGATCTTCTTAACTTACCTTGTTTTTGTCAGAAACCAAGGAGTAAACCAGAGTACTGAAATCTAGCTGAGTCGCGTAATAAATCGTTCTTTTTAAGATGTTCGCGGTACTGCATCTTGAGGCCCACTGTTTACCCATAAAAAAATCAGCTTCTACCACATTGATTAATTACAAGGGGATTAATGGATTTATAAGGCCAGCTCAACATTTATGATTAAAAGAGTCAGCTGGGCCTAGTTGGGTTAGATTTTTGGGCCTAAGTGGCCAACCCCCTTCTCCTCTATATGATGGCCGACCCGTCTCCGAGGCCCCCATAGCCGGACTATGCCTCCACCCCTTAGTATGAAATTTGGCCTACAAAAACTAAGTCTTGGAAACAAGGCGACACAACGGGGAGCCAAAAGACCGGCTTGGACAGGGTGGCAAACGGTCGGGTACCAAGCTTGGTACCAAATAGGAGGCCATCCAAAAAACTAAGTCTTCGAAACAAGGCGACACAACGGGGTGCCAAACGACCAGGTACCAAGCCGGCAAGGAGCAACGGGGTGCCAAACGACCAGGTACCAAGCCGGCATGGAGGGCCTGGTACCAAAGTATATGAGAATTGGCTAAGTATGGAGCCATAGGGGTATCAAGCCGAAAGGCTTGGCAGCCACGCAAGGCGACAGGGTACCATGACCCCAAGGGGGTATCAAGCCAACAAGACAAGAAATTCGACCAAGGCGGCGATGGATGGATCGGTCAGGATGGATAGTTGAGCCATTATGGGGCCATATGGAGACAAATTCCCAAGACGGGCTTGGTAGCACCTCAACGGGGTACCAAACTGGCAGGGTGCAGCTTACCAACTTGACGAAGCTACAAAAAACTAAGTATGGAGACCAAGCCACCAGGGTTGGCTTGGTAGCAAGGGGTGTCAAGTTGATTACTTAGACTTGGTGGCATGCGGGAGGTATCAAGCCGATGAGACGGCTTGGTAACAACCAACAAGTTCATGAGGAGGGTTTGGTGTCATTGAGGTGGTAGCGGTCTCAAGACGACAAGAGTGGGGAGTCATCAAGCAGCCAAGGGTGAGATCAAGACCTCATCATGGTTCATGGAGACTAAGGCAAGAGCCTCAACCCCATCCAGTTATAACAGGGCGACAAGGCTCAACACCCACCCGACTCGGCATCGAGGCCATCAAGTACCCAACCAACAACAAGACGGGTCAAGGAGCTCCAAGGCAATGGGGGTGAAGACCAAGACAACGGTTACCAACTAGTCACCAAGGTGGCGACAAGGACCCCGGGGCGGTTTGGAGTAAGAAGCCAGCTAGCAGTTACCAAGGCGGTTACCAAGGCAGTTACACCTAGTGGCTATAAATAGAAGAAACGAAGAAGAAGCAAGGGTTCCACAACCAACCATTTGACACACTATGTCAAACTTTATCTTTTTCTCTGCAAATTAGCCATAGCCTTAGTTTTCGGAGCTCTCACTGAACCTCCATATGAGTAGGTGTAATTAACTTAGTTTGTCCCCAAAAACCCATCAAAAACATCAAACACCCTCGTTCGAACATTGTTCGGAGAGGAGTGAACCGTGTTATTAATCGTTGTTCAAGAAGTCAAGGTGCATTCATTGTGTTCAAACACAAGTTTTTCCTCGCTGGAAAACAAATTGGCACACCTGGTGGGACTCTGTGTGTTTGATTTGATGGCTGCACGACTGAGAGAACAGGAAGGTGATATTTCACCAGGAGTTGTGAAGGAGTTGGCGGCCAAGTTCAAATTTGGCCAAGCATCAATAAGTGTTGTTGGAAACAATGGCATGATTGAGATCTTGCCATCGGCGGCACCTTGTGCCGATGTAACCACCACTGCCATGTCACTCCGCTCAATAGTGGATGATAACTGCAAGATGGTGGTAGAGAATCGTCAAGTGATGGTGGAGATCCTTCGATTGATGGAAGATAGTTTGAATGGACTTGTTAGAAGTTGACAACAGACAAGTCTAAAACTTGTTTCTTTTAGTTCTATGTTAGATAGACGTCTGGATGACTTGCTTGAAGCAACTACAGAAAATACAAATTGCTTGGATAAGCTTAAAAAATATTTTATAAAACCAGTAGTGCGAGAAATTTCTTTACAAAAAAATGGTATAGATCCGCCACCAAATATTGCTACTGAGTGTACAAGTATCCTGTTCTCCGGTGGCCGGACTACCCAGCCACGGTCAGGGAACTTACCGCCTCCGTCAATGAGTCAACCACCTCTTCAACAAGGCGGTTATGACAAGAATATTACTAACACATTCACCACCCATGTAAAGCAACCGCCGCCTGTGCAGACAGTTACTCTAAAAACTGTCTTAGAGGCTAGACCATTCTTGAAAATGAGAGTTGGTGGAGGGTCACTAGCTATGGATGTGCTACCACAAGTTTTCCCAACCTCGTTGCCATCGATGCTTAAGCGGTCTGGTGGATGCGCACCACCAGGAGGGCAGGAAGAGGTGCATGGAAGCCTACCACCTGACAAGTTGAAGATGAAGAGTCAGGTTGGGGGGCAAGTTGATGTCAATAAAGGTGAACAAAATGGTGTGTCCAACAGAACACCATATTTGTTTCCTAAGGATGGCATGGGGTGCATATCTCCATCTCCATGCAGTGGGCAGGGGGGCAGGTCATCATACATGAAGGATGGAGTGAGTGGCAAGTCTAAGTGGGTGATGCCTACCCATGCCACCTATGATTTTCATAACTTTGACAACGTGTCAAAGAGTGCACAAGGAGGCAAGGCCCCTTGTAGCATGTCACCCATGAAGGGTCGATAAGGGGGCATATCATCAACCACAAACAATAGAAAGATACACATGCCCCAGAAGTCACAACAAACCCAAACCACACATGCTTGTAGTAAGAATGGTAGTGTAGTTAAGTTTGGCAAAGGGGGCACGTCAAAAACCATGAACAAGGCTATGGGGGGTATGTCTCCAACCAGTGGAAAGGGGGGCATGTCACCGATAGTGAAGAAACGAGTGGAGAACAAGTCTAGGAGTGTTCATCACACCCAACCCACTCAAAAAATTTCTTAGTATGAGATGGTGTTAAGGGATGGACGAGGAAGCAAGTCAATGCCTAGAGCCCCCCATTGCATGCCAAACATGAATGGGAAACAAGAAGGTATGAATAAGACATCTCGACACACACCAACCAATCATGGTCCTATAAAGAATCAAGGGTTGTTATGTGTTAAGTGTAAAAACCATGAAGACATGGGTTTTAGAAAGAGTCAAGTTGGCCACAAGGGTGGTCGTCAACTCTGTAAGTCCAAACACCCGTCTTCTCAACCATATGGGAAGAGTAAGCATGTGCCAAGTTGGGGTAAAATAAGACAGATGACAACTCTTGGCCCCTTTGATGAGTCGAAGGAGTTGAAAATGTCTAGTGCACCCCCCAGGATGCGACAAACACATCGGGTTCTACATCAACTCAACATGTCTAGTAAGGTGGCCAAGGCAGTGGATCATGGGACCCCTTGCAAGCCCATTAAGACAAGGCAAGTTGAGAGGGTGCCATCCATAGTTAAGTTGGAAAATTTGAAACCAATAGCGAATGAGTTGTTTCCCTTAACGGAGGGAAGACAAGTAGTGTATGGATGGTTGGTCTGGTTTAACTCATGGACTTGGCAGTGGTTGTACACCTTTGCACGTTGGTGGGTGCCAAAGGGCATGGATATTAGTGACGTTTGTCACTCTCTTCTATATTAAAATAAATAAATAAATAAATAAAATATTAGTAAAAAAAGAAGAGAAAAGAAAAATCAAAAGCCAATCATGGCTAAAAAATACGAGGTCGAAGTGTCAAGTTTTAGTTAGATTTGTGATGTTAGAACCTGGTCATAACTGATAAGCCACACACATGTGGTGGCTGGATCCAAGCCAATTACATGGCATGAGCAGGTGATTCGTTGTCGGTGTAGACCCTTTATTGTCCAGGCCACCTGTCCAAGTAGGCCTGTTTGTCGTAAGAGGATGGGATGCTACATGTCCATTAATAATTGGCAAGTATTTCAAGCCTTATGTCCCTTCTCTTTGGGACGTGAGGTGTCAAGGGGTTCAATGTTGGGCGGCCACCATGGTGGCCGGCATGCCAAGCCTCCCACACCGTAAGACATGGCATGATACCCTCGTGATAAAGCATGGCTTGAGTAACTAGCCATGACATGGAAAGGAAATTGAGCTAGTTAAGTTTTACTTCCTTCTGTCGGGGCCTAGCATTCTATAAAAGGCTATGGGTGCATGGCTTTGTAACCAAAGCCAAAATTTGGCTAAGGAAAGTGGTGCCGAGATAAGTATTATTTTTAGGTGGTCAAGTTGAGTTCAACAACTTAGTGCATAATTCTTATACACTAAGTTGTGGGGGGCATTTGTTTACCCATAAAAAAATCAGCTTCTACCACATCGATTAATTACAAGGGGATTAATGAATTTATAAGGCCAGCTCAACATTAATGATTAAAAGAGCCAGCTGGGCCTAGTTGGGTTAGATTTTTGGGCCTAAGTGGCCAACCCCCTTCTCCTCTATATGATGGCCGACCCATCTCCGAGGCCCCCATAGCCGGACTATGCCTCCACACCTTAGTATGAAATTTGGCCTACAAAAACTAAGTCTTGGAAACAAGGCGACACAACAGGGTGCCAAACGACCGGGTACCAAGCCGGCAAGGAGCAAAGGGGTGCCAAACGTTCGGGTACCAAGCTTGGTACCAAATAGGAGGCCATCCAAAAAACTAAGTCTTGGAAACAAGGCGACACAACGGGGTGCCAAACGACCGGGTACCAAGCCGGCAAGGAGCAACGGGGTGCCAAACGACCAGGTACCAAGCCGGCAAGGAGGGCCTGGTACCAAAGTATATGAGAATTGGCTAAGTATGAAGCCATAGGGGTATCAAGCCGACAGGCTTGGCAGCCAAGCAAGGCGATAGGGTACCATGACCCCAAGGGGGTATCAAGCCAACAAGACAAGAAATTCGACCAAGGCGGCGATGGATGGATCGGTCAGGATGGATAGTTGAGCCCTTATGGGGCCATATGGAGACAAATTCCCAAGACGGGCTTGGTAGCACCTCAACGGGGTACCAAACTGGCAGGGTGCAGCTTACCAACTTGACGAAGCTACAAAAAACTAAGTATGGAGACCAAGCCACCAGGGTTGGCTTGGTAGCAAGGGGTGTCAAGTTGATTACATAGACTTGGTGGCATGCCGGAGGGTATCAAGCCGATGAGACGGCTTAGTAACAACCAACAAGTTCATGAGGAGGGTTTGGTGTCATTGAGGTGGTAGCGGTCTCAAGACGACAAGAGTGGGGAGTCATCAAGCAGCCGAGGGTGAGATCAAGACCTCATCATGGTTCATGGAGACTAAGGCAAGAGCCTCAACCCCATCCAGTTATAGCAGGGCGACTAGGCTCAACACCAACCCGACTCGGCATCGAGGCCATCAAGTACCCAACCAACAACAAGACGGGTCAAGGAGCTCCAAGGCAATGGAGGTGAAGACCAAGACAACGGTTACCAACTAGTCACCAAGGCGGAGACAAGGACCCCGAGGCGGTTTGGAGCAAGAGGCCAGCTAGCAGTTACCAAGGCGGTTACCAAGGCACTTACACCTAGTGGCTATAAAAAGAAGAAACGAAGAAGAAGCAAGGGTTCCACAACCAACCATTTGACACACTATGTCAAACTTTATCTTTTTCTCTGCAAATTAGCCATAGCCTTAGTTTTCGGAGCTCTCACTGAACCTCCATAGGAGTAGGTGTAATTAACTTAGTTTGTCCCCAAAAACCCATCAAAAACATCAAACACCCTCGTTCGAACATTGTTCGGAGAGGAGTGAACCGTGTTATTAATCGTTGTTCAAGAAGTCAAGGTGTATTCATTGTGTTCAAACACAAGTTTTTTCTCGCCGGAAACACGCACATAAGACTATCAGCCGGGTCGCCTCCAGAATACAACAGTCACTCTTTGCTCGTTGGTTTTGTGCGAAAACCAAAACTCTCCAAACTCACTTCTCTCTTGTGTTTCTGCTCTTCGAAGGTTTGTGTTTAAAGGGTTTAAGGGGTCGGCTATTTATAAGAGCCGAGACCCCCCAAAATATTCATTTTTCATGGGGAATAAGTCCCGATAAGGAGATAATCACTCTATTAATGAAAACGCGCATGTGAAGATAATTTCTGTCGAATTATCTCTCGAATATTCCTTTTAATCAATTATTCTAGTATCAATTAAGGATATCTATTAATAATTAATTAATTTTGGAATTTATCCAAATAGATTTAGGCTAAATTCTCTAGCAGAACCACCCACCCAACCTACCTACCGACGGTCATTCAGAAGGACGGAGCGCGCGTGTGTGTGGTGGTCTGTTAGGTCCTCCCTTTCTCACAAAAGTGGGCACCTCAAGGGTCTTGCTCTTAGTAGAGAGAGCCCTATCTTTATACCCCTTTGGTAGGACCTCTCCCTCCGATGTGGTATTCTTGCATTGAGATTTATAGCTTTCAAAGTTATTCACCCTTTCATTTTCAACAATCCCCCACTTGAATAGTTTTGAAACTATCTCTGAGCATCAATAGATCCATAAGACCGGGCTTAAACTAAGGTCTCTCTCGAGTTGCACCTTAGCGTAGTGGTTACACTTCTGATTTCATAAGAGTCACTCTTAGTCTTGAACTCTATCTCGACTAGTGTTTCTCAACAGATCTTTTCATTAAGTGAATTTCTCTTATAGCCCGTGCGTTTATGGCAATGCGCGTTATCCCGCTTTAATGAACGCTCTAGCAATTTTGTGCCTAAAAGTTCCATAGGGAGCGACTCCACTCCCATATTCACATAGGTGAGTTTATCAGAAGTATCCCAAAGTAATGTACTTCACCACATATATGGTATAGATCTCATTAAAAGTTTTAACTCAACCTCCATTGGTTTAGGATTCATGATCCACAATGCATGAACTTTTTGCATACCATTCCTGACTTGTTATTACATTAACCCATTTCTTAGGATATCTCGTCTATTGGGTCGGGTTACCACCACTTGTAGTTCGTGGCTCTGTAGGCATAAGTCTCATACCCTTGGTAGTATTTTGGACTTCCTCTCTAGCTAGTCTTTTCGTCAAAGGATCAAATAGATTTTGTTCGGATCTTACATGATCCACCATCACTTCTCTTATCATTAGGAGTTTTCTTACACTACTGTACTTACAAAAAATCTATTGTGTTGTTATGTTATAGAACCAACTATAGTGATAGCTGTGGTAGAACCAATTATAGCGATATGCTATCACAATGGATTAATAGCAGAGGGATCAGTCTTTCCCATAAGGGAATTTCTAACACTAACCCTCTCAACCAACTCACTTCTTCACTAGGTGTTGCTAGTGCTATCATCTCTGATTCCATACTTGATTGAGCAAGGATTGCTTGTTTCTTAAACTTCCAAGACACAATTCCTCCAGTGATGTTAAAACATACACACTGGTTGCTTTGGAGTTGTCTGATAGGGTATTCCAGTCTTCATCACTATATCCTTCTAGTGCAGCCAGAAAACTTTACTATGGTTCTCTTGACCCTCTCTATAGTTTTCCAATGCTCTTTACTATGACAGTTATTAAACTTGCCAAGCAATCCCGCGACATATTCAATGTCTGATCGAGTGTAATATGTTGCATAACGAAGACTACCAATGATGTTATCATATTCAAATTGCCTTACACTATATCCAGTGTTCTTGAATAGCTTTATACTAGCATCATACGGAGTACACGCAGGTTTACATTCAAGATAGTTGTATTTCTCCAATATCTCCTCTATGTAGACAGATTGATCTAGAGAAAAACATTTGATGTTCTAGTTATATAGATTCCAAGAATAAACTTAGCTTAACCCAGATCTTTCACCTCAAAGTTCTCTCTCAACATGGCTTTTGCTTCATTGGCCACGTGAACATTTGTACCTCTGATACAAACATATGATAGTGCAATTGTTATTTTCTGATTTGTAGTAAATACAATTGTCACTTTCATCTACCTTAAAGCCATGTGAGAGAACCAGTTTGACAAACTTCTCATGTCACTGTTTTGGAACCTATATCAAACCATACAATGATTTGTCTAACTTATAGAATTTTGAAGCATGTTCAGGAATGGTAACCCTTTAGGTTGCTCCATGTAAATTTCTTCGTCGTAATCACTATTCAGAAACGTTGTTTAAACATCTATTTGATGTACCACGAGATTGTTCAAGGCAGCAATAGCAATCATGACACGAGGGTACCAAGCCAGCAAGGCATGCTTTGTAGCGAGCCAAGAGTGTACCAAGCTCGGCTTGCTAGCAAGATATTAAATTTGGCTAAGTCTTGAAACAAGACAGACTTGATAGCCAGGCAACTAGATACCAAATTGGCAGGTCATGCTTAGTAGCAATATATGAAATTTGGCTAAATCTTGAGTCTTGATGGTTTGGTAGCAAGGCGACAAGGTACCAAGCTGACAAGGCATGTCTCATATATAGTTATTAAAAACTCCCAAAACTAAGTAGGAAAGTATGGAGAAGGGTACCAAGCCAACAGGGAGGCAAGCTACCAGCTTAATGAGGCTCCTAAAAATTAAGTATAGAGATTAAGCTGATAGGGTGCCACTCGATGAGGAGGTGCCAGTAGGCCGCCACCCCCAACGAGATCAAGCCGACAAAATGGGCTTGGTGGCAAGTTGGAAAGGTACAGAGCTAACAAGAAGGTTCTGGTGGCGAGTTGGCAAGGTAAAAAGCCAGCAGGCGGTGTCAAGTTGATACACAGGCTAGGTGGCTAGCTCATCTGGTAGGGGTGGTTATGGTGTAATTGCACATATTTGTACTCATTTTTCTTATGATGTTTGTGGTCTTTGCATCATTCGAGGACCAATTTACCGCTAGACTTGTGCGTGTTTTATCATATTTTAGATCTCCCAATGTGGAATTAGCTCCAGGATCGAAAGTCGAACATAAGAGGGCAAAAATGGAGCAGAGATGGACAAAAGACAAAAACCACGCTTAGGTGGGGATTATCACGGTCAGCCGATGGTGCAGATGGAACTCAACTAGTGACTTAAAAATCTAGCATTGTTATGCTTATCATTGCTAAGGTTAGTAGTTAGTGAGCCTCATTTGTAGATATAAAACTCACATCAATTTTTTTTCTAGGGTTAGTAGTTAGTGAGCATCATTTATAGATATAAAACTCAAATTAATTTTGTAACGCATGATAACATGGTAATTGCAAATGTTTTCCCTACATTCTTAGACCATTTCGGATAGATTTTCGCTAAAGGAAATTTTGCTAGGTTGTGTCTATTTGAGGTATTTCGGGTCCTTGTTCGTTAGAGAATTCTTTAGGGAAACTTTTGGGTCAAATGGAGCATAGACGGATAAGGAATCGTTGACTAGATCAAGAGTTACAGTGAAAGCCAGAAAGTCACGGCAGTAACCTTGACATCCCTCAACAATCCGTGACTCGAAGACGGGGAGACAAAGGCGATAGACAACAAGTTAAGGGTGGACCTTCCAAGTTATGGTCATGCCCGTAAATCCTAATTGCCAATTGTGAGTTTTAGTTCACAGATTACTACTACAACGTCATTTGGAGAACTACAGGCTGATCGGAGAAGTTCGAGCATGACGTAGGTCGTAGCTCACAAATCTCCAGCAAATAAAAGGGCGGACTAGAGAAAAGATAGAGGGATCCGATATTCATCTTCTGATAGCGAACTTAGAGAACCAGAGAGAGCAACGAAGGAAAACCTTGGGGAACTGATTTGACCAACCTACGACCATTGTAGCTCAATTACTTCCCCTTAAAGTATCGGTTGCTAATCTAAAGAAGATTTCACTCACTCACATGATGATATCCATCTCCAGCCTTGCATTCCTCCCCCTCTCCATGGAGTAAACTTCCCTTCCACTTGGTTATGAAGAACTCTAGATCTGTATGTTAGGAGCAGTTATATGAACCCATATTCATGATACTTAATTATTATATATTCAATTAAGGCATTAATCACAATTATGTGAGATATGATCACATTCATATTATTACTAATTTGACCTAGAACGATAGTCTCTGAATAGGTTAGTAAAGCAACCTGAGTCGGAGGTGGTGAATCGATTGCATGAGAGTGAATTGATTCATTGCTCTGTATTGGAATGGAGTCCCAGTAGAGGAAGTCTTATCAAATTGCTTGGTAGTTTAATCTGGTGGAGGATAGTCTCCCTCCGAGTAACCTATTCAAGAGGGTATGTATTGCTTTAGTCGAGATTCCATACTATCTTAGGACTTTCCGTAGTATAAATATCAATTTAATCGAATTAGGGGAATTAAAACTTGACCTAATTGCATACTAGGGGGATGCTGACTTGAGTAATCTTTTTCGCATGTGGAAATCAGAACATTTACCTACTTTATTTCCTGCTTTGCATACAAACAACTTCCCGACACTTTGATCTCTAGATAAAAGTGAATTTTGTTACTTTAGCTTTACTTTTAAGCATTTTCTATCTTTCCGCTTTTTACCTTTACGGGTTTGGTTTTCTGCTTGTGTGCAGGTAGTGCATGACCAGTCAGTTGGGAGACTAACTTCCTTTGCACCACGAGAACGTACTCTTTGATAGTTTGAGAAGGCACTAAAAAGAAAGCTGGCTACGGAAGAGGATCTGGATCGTCCTATCCTTATGGACGGATCAGAGAGAACGAAGAAATCGCCACCGAAGAGTGATGTTGGACCTCAATAACCAAGTGAGAAATCTGAATGTGTATCAGCCGCCACCCTTGCGCAATAATGGAGCCAACCCATTGTCGGAACTAAAGGTCGACCATGGGTTACTTCTAAACCCATAGGCCTAAGGACCTTAGACCGAGAATTCAACTCCCTTAAGTTTCACAAACAAATTTGAGGCGAAGACGTTTGTGATATAGCTGTGATATACACAAAAAAACAGGGCAAACCCACAATTCTCAATACTCAATCGAATCAACTAAGCCTCTAACCCAAACACGACACATTCAAATAGTCAAACACATAAACCATGGAAAGGTGATCATTCAAAACTCACCCACTTGACTCAAACACTCAAACAAAAAGAGAAAAATAAGGACAAGAAATGAGAACAAACGTTAGGTTGCCTCCCAACCAACGTTTATTTTATGTCTTAAGCTAGACGGTTTGGATCATCATGCTTGCAAGCATGAGGCCTCCGAGAGTGGATCTGAAACACTCTCGGAGCGAAGGTAGGCACTTCTAATCACCTCTTCTGAAGGGTGGCCCTCTTGGTCGTTTGCCTGCCTTGCCCTTTTCCTTCCATCAGACCAAGGCATGGTTTATCTTTTCCCGCCATGCCTTCTTTGTCTTCACTTGGGGTTACACACGCCCTAGGATCATGCTTCACATTGTCAAAAGCACAAGGAGTACTAGTGGGGCTTGCCTTGTAAGGCTCACCTCCACTAACCAACATACCATTCGACTCTATCCCTTTAGCATTATCAAGTTTATTCTTAGGATCAATCGAAAAAGTGATTTGCTCCTCACCATCTCTCAGAATTAGTGTGCCCGCATTTACATCGATTAGAGCCTTGGCGGTGGTAAGGAAGGGGTAACTTAGAATAAGGGGCATATAAACATCCTCGCTAATATCAAGGATAATGAAATCCATTGGATAGTACAAAATGCCCACCCGTACTAGGAAGTCCTCTACTATGCCTCTAGGGCTAATCACAGAAAGGTCATCCAAAGTAACAATTAACCTTGTGGGTTTCAGTTCACCTAGGTCTAACTTATTGTAAAGCTAATATGGCATGACATTTATTCTTTCTCCTAAATCCGCCAAGGATTTCTCTAAATGGCATGTTCCCATGCAAAGGGGGATAGTGAACTTACCTAGATCCTGTTGCTTTTTGGGAAACTTGTTTTGGATGATTGTCGAGCACTCCTTGGTAAGAGTGATTGAGGCGAGGTCTGCAAACTTCCGATTTTTAGCAAGAAGCCTTTGAGGAACTTTGCATACCTCTGCATATGTGCCATCACTTTCAAGAAAGGAATCAAAAGATTGAGCTTCTTGAGCATCTCCATAAATTTGTCGCATTTCGCCTCCAAACCGACCTTGTGAAATCTTTTAGGAAAAGGGAGCAGAGGCTTGTAATCAGCCACAAGTGGTGGTATCGGCGATGTCTTCTTAGCCTCTTCACCATCTTAAAAAATTATATGTTCATTGACCTTAGGAGTGGCTTCTTCTTCATTTGAATCTTTGATTGCAACTTCTTGAGTTACCTTCCTGCTTCTTGGTAGAGTAGCATGCACCCCAGATCTTTGATCCTTAGGGTTGGCAACGGTTTGGGAAGGTAAATCTTCTTGAGGTATCTTGGTGAGGATCCCGGCAAGATTTCTTATTTGAGTCTCCAAGTTTTGTAGACTCGCTTGATGGCATCTTAGACCTTCCTCAAGCGAAGTGAACTTTTTTTTTTTGCGACTTCCATGAAATTTTCAATCTTATTAAACTTTTGAGAACTTGTACTCACAAAGGTGGTGACTAGGTCTTTGAGTTGGGAAACCTTGTCAAGTTGTTGTTGTTGGAACCCTTGCACACCTTGTGGTTGAAATTGTTATTCATGGAGGTTCAATGATTGAAATTTTGGCCTTAGTTGAATGAAGGAAGGTCTTCATTGATAACCTCCAATTGGTCCACGGAAACCGGGTGGACTCGGATTGGTTGGTAAAGACCATGCAAAGTTGGGGTGATTGCACCACCTTGGATTGTATGTATTGCTAAAGGGGTTGTTGTTAGGGTTTACCCCCCTAGGATTAGAGATAAAGTTCACTTGCTCTTCCAGAGTGCTCACTTCCCTCATAATTTGAATTTCTTCATCCTCATGGTCTGGACTTGAGTACCAATCCCAAACCATAACCAGACTCTTCCCTTGCTTTCTATCATGTAAGATCACCTTGATCAACTCATCATATCTTTATCACAAGTGGAGGGTTAGCTACGGTGGAGTGTACTTCTCTTTCTCGCATCCCTCTTCCACTCCTTGTCAACCCCCAATCATAGCCTCTTGCGGCCATATCTTCAAACAATGTGGTCATTTGGGTGGAGTCTTGTTGAGCATGTTCCCTTGAGAAAATGAATCAATGAGTATCCGATCTACTTGAGGGATACCGTTGTAGAAGGTCTCGATCCGGAACTACTAATGTTCGGTAACTTCCTCACATTTCCCTTACTCCATTGAGGACAATTTCGTGCATAAGTGTGGGGGTGTATTCTTATTGGTGATTGGCGGGTGAAAGGAATGTGAATGCATGATCATAGTGGCCGGTTGTGAAGGATCTTATGGTTATTAGCATTGTATATGGATGGTTTGTTTGTGATTGAGTGCAACCTATGATGATGATTGAGATATGCATTCGGTTTGAAAAAATGTTTAGTTCTCATGTGTTAGCAAACCAATGGGTGTTTTGGATTGATTACCAATTGATCAAAATTGCCAATGCATCGAAAATTGGAAGTTGGAATGAAGGATCGAGAATCTAGGTAGCCATGTGAGACTTTCGTCGTTCGTTTGCTCTTGTGTAATAGATCCCTCTTACCATGATGTGTAGTATTCACATTGTCACTAGCAAGGAAGATGGCGGCATAGGATTAGCACACGCCCAAAAATTTACTTGTCCCAATTGCATTATACCCTAGTCAACCCTTTTTGAGTCGTGTGCCCTAGGGTCACGCTTGTGTTGTTTAGCTACCGCTATTGGAGCTTGATTGAGATTCGGTAGAGTGCCTTACTTTCTCCGTGTCTACCCCATTCTCGAGTTAGCATTGTGTTTGGAAGCTCGTCATTTGTCCTTCATTGAGGTTCCACCTTGTGAGTCTTGCATGGTTTCTGTTAAATGTGAAAGTGAGTGTTGGAGGTAGTTCTGAAAAGTGATCATTGTTTTAAAGTTCACAGAATGCGGCATATTAGGTTTAGCTCTCTAATAACCCTCAAGAAAAAAAGAAGAGAAAAGAAGTGGAAAAGATAGTAATAAAAGGCAAAATAAGAAAATAGAGTTGCCACAAAAGGGTTGTCTATGCTCTTAAAAAAGTGTTTCTTGACAGTCAAGCTATTGAGACACTTAGATGTTTGTTTACCTTCTGTGAATGTTGTTCGTGATTGGTTGTGGTTTGGAGTTTTGGAATAGGTGGTTGTTGTTAGTGGTCTTTGGTTATTGTGGAACCTCATGCTATATGTGTCATCACCCAAAAAGCCTTTTTCTCCATGTCCTAGACCCTAGCCAGTCATCTGAACCCGTGTCTAAGACCTCTGGCAAGCTAGTGATGACACCCATATTGTGAACTCTAGCATTTAGAAGCTACCGTCATGGTGAAGAGATGATGGGGCTGAGCGTTTGAGTATGCACATATTTTGCATCAAAATGGTCCTAACCCCACTAGTCGAGAGTGAGTGATTCATTCAAATTATCTTGTTCATATCATATACCCCGGTGAGGACCTATTTTGCTCGATCGTTTGTTCTTATGACTTGATATTTATGCATGGATAACTGTGATTGGTGAGTCGTCATGGCAGGTTATGTACAGTTTAGTGGAAAAGGTGAGGACTCTCCATTTTCATGGTCTTAATGCATTCGAATGTCAATTGTGGTCGTTAATAGGATGACTTTTGTTGGTGTTCATAGTTGGTGCCAAATAGACATTGAGATTCATCGACTGTTGTGCCCTTTGACACAACAGTCGTCACCACCAGCCATTCCTCACCTGCTCCTGCCTCTTGACTCTCCGACGACAGACGTCATCAAGCCATCACCTTTTTCATCTTCTCCATCATGCTCTTCCACCTCCTTCAGCGCCGAGTTAACCTTTCTTCCTTTCTTCGATGCTTTCTCTTCTATGTCGCAGCTAGTGCCTTCCCTACCTGAATCGAAAATAAAGGCGATGACACTAAAGCTCGAAGGAGGATACAAACCCAAAAAATGCCATGCATGCTTAGATTTGAACTCATACGAACCTTCATCATCGAACTCAACACCATCTCCATCGTCAAATGCCGCCTGTCATCGTCCTTTGATTTGATTTCTTCATTTTTGAACCCTTAAATATCCGCGTTGCTTCGAGACTGGAGACAGAGATCTGTACTGTTTCCTTCACGGCAGCTGCGTTGTACTCTGCGTTGTGCTCGTCGTCGCCGGTCGCCGCCGCCTAAAAAAAAATCACCCAATTACACCTGAGATCTAAAGAGCTCTCTAAATAAAAAAAATAAAAAAATCGCATCCCTCCAAAAAACCGCAATCTAAAAAATATGCATAAAGAGGAAAAAAAACAAGGATGCCATGCCCTTTTGCTTCAGAACCTACTTCACACTAGAAATTGCTATATTTCCAGCTTATAAAAGGTTGAACTCCTGCACATTAACATCAAAAGGTTATGTGAGGGAAGACATAGGGGGGTGCAACTTTTCTTTTGCTTTAGCTTGGGATGTCGTAAATCCAGTGGTGAAGGAGTAGTGTGACGGGTTAATTCCATAAATATTGTCTTTTTTTTTTAATTTATCATTAGTATGGCGGTTTAAAAACTATTGACATGTTTATTATATTTTTTTAGGGTAACAGCGAGCCCGCCCGAGATTGAGGCGGGGTCGCCAAATCAACATATTTGAATCAATTCGAGCGGCGGCGCCCGAGACTGGAGCGTTGACGCCTATCAATCTCACTCAGCGGTGGCGCCCGAGACTGATGCGCATTCGCTGCCTCCCCCATCCACTCCAACACCATATTTCTAGCGCTTTTCCTTCAGTTGTTCACCACCAAAAAAATCGACGAAATTAGACGAGAGAAGCTTTGGTTGCTGGGAAGATGGCCAATAGGTAAGAGACACATTTATTTTTTTAATTATATTCTTCAAATGCTATTATGATTTTTTTTAGTTAGTAATTAGTGATTTTGTTTTTTTATGTAGCGATTTTAGAAGATTTGAACTAGTCGTTCAGTGGAAATCGAAGAAAGTAGAGGGCAATTTGGGCGTCCATTTCGTTGGTGGTAGAAGTTTTCAGTTGACTGTTCCATCCAGGGTGACATATCAGAAACTTTGTGAGAATCTAATTCCGGAATACGGCGTAAAGACGAAGCAGTATAAGATAGTGATGTGATCACAGGTTTCACTTACTGTCTTTTAGAATGACATAATGGTGTTTTATTTCATTATGCGATGCCTATTGTGGATGATGATAGCTTGAATGTGATTTTCGATTTTATGGCACAACACCCTTATTGTTTGGGTGCTAAGATACATGCTGAGCTTAGTGAGGATCGGGGTGGAGAGGAAGAAGATGAGACATGGAGCGTGCCATCCGATCATGACTATGATGATGGTGAGGAAGAAGAGGAGGAGGGGGAAGGAGAGCAGCCTAATTATCCTCCATATTTTTACTTGCAGGGTAATGAAGAGGATGACAGATTATCATATGTTGATTGATATGGCATAATTACAATGCCTATTGTTGCTGGTTTTGATGGAGAATTCTACAAGGGGCAGATATTTCACTCGAAACAAGCTGCACAGGTGGCGATTAAACACCACGCACTACAACACAACTTTCAGTATGGCGTGGTGGAGTCGTCACCTTCAATCTGGAAGGTCAGACGCTTAAGCACAAGGCCGAGTCGGTGCATTCTTGTAGCAGTACGACTCAACCGACGGATCATCGCCATCTTGATGTCGATGTTATATCTGAGTCCGTGAAACATTTGGTCGTGCGCAACCAAATCTTAGTGTTCTGACTGTGCAGACCGAGTTGAAAGATAAGTTTAATATGCAATTTACTTACAAGAAGGCTTGGTATGGGAAACAAAGAGCATTGGAGAAGTTGCATGGAAATTGGGAAGAATCCTACGATTATTTGCAAACATTCTTGGGGGTGGTAAAGAGAAAAATGCAAACATCAGTGATTGATTGGGTAAGAGTTCCTTCATCGCAACCAGGTCATTTGATCTTTCAGCGAGTATTTTGGGCTTATGGACCTTGTATAGATGGATTCAAGAAATGTCCGGGAGTCATGGTTGTTTATGGAACATTTCTTACTGGAAAGTATAAAGGAGTGCTACTCATGGTGAGCTCATCTGATAGTCGGAAGAATATTTTTTCAATTGCATTTGCAATAGTGGAGAGTGAGAATACTGATAGTTGGTCATGGTTCATAAGTCATGTTCAAGGTTTGACCGATCGAAATGATGTCTCTGTCATCTCATATAGACATGCAGGACTCTACAAAGCCATGAGTGACATCGGAAGAGGTTGCGAGTGGAGGTGGTGCATGCGAGACTATGCCAGCAATTTGCAAAGAAAGACTAAAAGCAGAATTATGTATAAGCAACTATTTCAAGTCGGTAATCCTTCTTCATCGTAATTGCTATTTATTTTAACGCAAGGTTTTCACTACACACAAAAAGTTGTCACGTGATTACTCCTAAATCTAAAACAAACCAAAGAAAACTATTCTATAAAACAAAATGTTTATAATAACTACGTACCATGGTCTCCATCTCGTCAAACCACAACTTGTACTGGAATAACTGGTCACTGTACTGACGAGTGTTGGCCGGAAGCCATCAAACACCACGTGGGAATGTGTCCTCGTCAACCTGTGCCCTCACCTCTGTATGTCGCGGTGTTAGATGTGGAAATCGCTCCCACGCCCAGAGCTGCAGTAGGGGGACCCATCAAACAAGGTCACCTCCTAGGGAAGAGGAGAAATGAGAAATATGCAAAACCGACCTACCCATATCATGGTACAAGTAGGCTAAAACAACTTCTCCCCCGACGAACCGTCCAGCTCTCTGCCAATCCTCCACCAAAAGAAGGTATTGCAGATGCACCGTAGCTCTAGACCGATCCGGGAACAGTACACCTTCCATCAGAGATAGAGCATAAGCTCGTTCAAACTGCTCTATAGTCTCATGTGATGCATTTGCGGGGAGATGACTGAATTTATCCCTCAGCCAACCAATCCTAACGACACCGCCGGAAAGATCATCAGGGAACCCGTCCTAACAGTCTCACACAGATCTCCGGCCACCCATCATCTGGTATGTCTACTACGACGGCATCATCGTCGATCGCTAGACCGGTCAGTGTCACAACGTCCTCTAAAGTGATCGTGACCTCACCGAACGGCAAGTGGAAGGTCGACAACCCGGGTCGCCAACGCTCCACGAGCGTAGTAATCAAACTTGCATCAGCAATCATAGGGACCAGGGGTAGAACACTAGACAAACCCGCCTCTAAGAGATACGGAAGATAACGTTCATGGTACGCGACTAAATTGGTCGTACCTCGAACATGGTAAGGTCGATTACCAGCCTTTAATGCACACACAAAACTTATGTTAATTCAATTTCATGCGTTATTCTAATTTCACCTACAAAATATATCTAATCTAATCTCTAAACTTATACTAATTTCAAAAGTTTCAAACGTAATTCTATTCTAACTTCAGTTCAATTCACTATTAAAAACCTATAATAGTCTAATCTAACTAGCTAATTAACTTTAAAGAAGTAGTTGTTATGAAAGACTTACCTCGTTTGCCCAAACTGAGTCGACACGATGTTGACCATGTTCCCAAAGAAGTACCGAATCGACCGGAGCTGGATCAATTGTCATAGGTGGTGGTCTCATGGAATAACTGTCCATAAGTCTAGGAACTGAAAAAACAAATAAAAAAATATTCTTGCCGTCTGCGAGATCCTCAGCACGGAACCGGCCGCCGCCACGACCTCGCCGCCCTCCTCCCTTCCTCTGCGGGCGACTGGTTTCTCGTCGATGTCGGACATCCTCAGGCAAAGAGGCGCGGACGCCTGAGTCTGGGGCGAGTGTGCTTGGGGGTGCGGCGGTGCCGCCTAAGTCTCCAGCGGGGCCTTCTCTATCTCCGGGGGGCCGCCTCTGTCTCTGGTGGGTAAGCTTGAGCCGACGACGTGGGCGAGAAGGAGGATGTGAGTGTGAGAAAGAGAGCTGAGCCTGGAGGAGAAGAGCGAGCGGGAGAAGAAGAAGAAGATAAGGTGGGGGTGATGGAGAATTTGGTTGGGCCGTTGGAGTCTCGGGCGGAGCCGCTGCTTTTGCCCAAAAATACTCAGTTGGCGGCCCCGCATTAGTCTCGGGCGGGCTCGCTGGTATCCCTAAAAAAAGACACAATAACTGCGTTAATAGTTTTAAACCGTCATATTGGTGGTAAATTAAAAAAAAAGATAATATTTATGGAATTAATCCTAGTGTGACGGGGATGGAGGAAAAATGAGAAAAATATATTCGTTTGGAATTATGATTGCCCTTGGTTTGATTGCAAATGGTTAGAAGTTGGAGCTAATAATGAATTTTGAGCTGGATTCTTTTAACTGAACTAGTTCCACGTGTTTCTGCCTAAGCTATGTGGTACAATTAAAACAGACAGCATCGGTACCACACTTTTAATCAGTGTTTGTAAAATCGATCCGAACCGATCCAGTCGAGCGGTAAAATCGGGACTCAGCCATCGGCTCGGCTCAGTTCAGTCAAAAAGTCGCAACCGGCGAACTGGCCGGTTGGTGAACGGTTCGACCGGTTAACCGCTCGAGCCGTTCAAAACGTCTGACCGGTTTTCACCATTCCACCAGCCCAATAAAAATGAATCTAGTCGCGTCGCCGCCTGGGGTTTGGATTATATACTGGAAATTTGACTCAAAACTGGAAGAGAGAGAGAGAGAGAGAGAGAGAGAGAGAGAGAGAGAGAGAGGGGTTGATAAATGGAAGGGGTTGAGAGAAGAAAAGGGATCGTGAGATGGTGAGAGAGAGAAGTGATAGTTTGAGTTGGGGACGTGAGGGAGGGTAGGGCTGGGAAACGGTGCGGTCTGGTCCAGACCAGACCATATATACGGTCTACGGTCCAGACCGAGAGGCTAAAGTATAGACCACAGACCAGACCACAGACTATACGGTCTGGTCCAGACCACGCCTGTGCGGTCTGGTTCGGTCTGGTCTGGTCCAGATAGACCACACTCAACGAAAAATGAAAAATTTGTTTAGTCAACCACACAAAAAATTGAACCAATAAGCAAGAAAAATAATTGTTATTTGCCTTAAAACATTAATCCTAACATGCATGAATAATTTTGATACTCTAAATCTTAGTACATAACAAAGATACAAAGTAAAAGCATCCCAGCTTGCACCATAATGTCATAAACATTAACATAATGTCATATGGAGACACGATTATCTCTACTCTGTGGTTAAATGTGGTTGTGAATGAAGGACGGAAGAGATTCACAAAATTAAGGTTGAGACTTGGGTGTCGTTGTGGGGGTTTGGAGAGTGGTCGAATGGGCTGTTAACACGTATTGACAAGTCAGTTGGGTCTACGGTTTGGTCCGGTAAACCGCGGTCTAGACCAGACCAGACCATGAGATCAAATTATAAAATAATACAGACCATGGACCAGACCAGACCATACTTCACGGTCTACGGTCCGGACCAAACTGTGCGGTACGGTTTGGACCACGGTTTTTCTAACGGTCTGGTCTATTTTCCCCGCCCTAAGGGAGGGTGGGAGAGAAGAAGATTCTTCTTCTGTGAAAAATGGAGTAGCAGCGGAGAAAGATGAAGGAGTGGGGTTGGGGTATTAGGGTTTCTTTTTAAATATATACACTAAAGGTAAATTGCTTTATAGTACTCACTATTAAAACATAAGTTAAATCGATCATCAAACTTTCAATTTATCACATTATATGTTTATATTTTTCAAATTATACTTAATGTTTTTGTTTATTAGCTACCGATTTATTAACGGTTTGTTATCGGTCTAACACTGGTTAAACCAGTAAAGAGTGAAGCGTTCACTATATCGATTCATACATCGGTTCGGTTTTGACAACATTGCTTTTAATAGGGGTAGTAATTAGTATAAGCATCGTTTCATTGGGTTGTTAATTGTTAGATCCGAGGATATTAATAGAGTGGGCTTCGGTTTGGCTCAAATCTCGCTGGGCCACGTTAAACCAAAGAATTTCATCCTGGCCCACTAGCTCTCTCTTGTTCTGGATTCCAGTCTGTTGCGCGTTGCCTCTGCCCTCTCTCTCTCTCTCTCTCTACCTTTCCTATCTGGCTTCCGTTCTTCGCTGGGAGAAGAACACATTGCAGTTTACACCCGACATCATTCGGGAACTCCGAACGTCGAACCTGACCGAATCAACAAAACTTGCAGCTTTGCCAGACACCTGGAATGGCGACTGCAAGATATGATGTGAGCCTGCTTCCAATCCTAGCTCTTGCTCTGTCGTCATCTTTGTGGACCGTGATTTCGGACGACACAAACCACGTCTTCTCGCCCTGCGCCGACACCAAGGTTCAGTTGTCCGACGGCTACACCTTTGGGATCGTCTTCGCCTCTAGGAACGCCTTCTACAACAATGGAAACACTAGTGGAACCCAGTTGTCTCCCTGTGATAGCCGGCTCGGTCTCTCCGGCCAAAGCGCTCAGATCTCCGTCTTCAGGCCCAAAGTCGACGAGATCTCCATCCTCACCATCAATACCTCTTCCTTCTCTCCGGTGAGCTTTTCCCCTTACTTGTCTTGCTCAATCGTTTTCTCGATTCGGGTGGCTCGCAATTTTATTTTTTGGAAGCTTGCAGTTCTTTTACTCTGATGGATAGCGGTGCTTGAATTGCATTTGACCTGGATTGGACTTGTGGTCAAAATTGGGCTTAAAGAGAAATTTTTGGTGGCGGGTGATTAGGGTTATCATATGATCTTGTAGGATCATTTTGCTTCTAAGTTTGGTAATTTACGATTTGAGAAATGCTGCAATAGATAGGGATATCTCCGCATTAGATTTTGAGCTCTGAACTTATGCTCTCTACGCTTGATGGTGATGAAAAATGTATTAGAGTTTATTTCGAGGCAATGTGCAGGAATGGCTGTTATGGAATTGTGTAGCTTCGTAAGGTTATGGTCTAATTTGGGTGCCTCAATTTAATCAGAAAGTTAACAACTTTGGGACAATTCGAAGCATTTTTGTGCTTGAGAGCTTTGTTGGCTAACTTTATGTATTGGCGGAGCATAGGCTGTTACAACTATAATCATGGGCTGCTTCTAGGATATGGAGATTAACCAATTTGGATATGTTGCATCGACCTATGAGGCTTTTGCATTCTGCTATCTTCTGGTGCTGGGAGCTTAAATATCATTTTGTCTTTTGTCTCTAGGAGGAAGCTGAAGTAAGGCCAATAATGTACAGCCCTCGTTTTTCGAGGGAGCTTTGAGTTTAAAGTTTTCGTTTGCACTAATTAGCTCTGATGGAGGAACTGGAGTTGGAAATGAACTATGTGGACATCGTACTCTATGGGTGAAATCTCTTACTTTGCGTTTGCGTTTGCTTTGCTTTGTCGGACTTGAAATTGAGAACAAGGGAGATACGAAAGGGTTTGGGGGAAGGAAGGAGATCGGAGGAAAATGGAAACCGGATAAATATGTTGCAGGGCCACCCAATTTTGTTATATTTCTGCTTATTTCACTTAGAATTATAGGTTTGTGGTTAGTTGGTTATTGGAGAATTTGAATATCGCTTAGGCTCATTGTTTGTTTGGATATTATCCAGTGTCTTAGTTGGCCATCTCAGTAGCCCGGTGAAAGTAATCAATCTTTCACTACATGCTTTGACTATTAATTCATCTGCTTCCAGATATATGTCATCTGTACAGTGGATTGAATGGTTCCCCCCCCCCCCCCCCCCCCCCTCTAAATTTGTTCAGGACAACGTTGGTGGATACATGGTTGCATTTGGTGGCCGAAAATACGCTGCAAGGTCTCTACCCGCTTTTGTCGCAAATGGTACATACACTGTGACAAGCTTTACCCTGGTGAGTGAAGTCTTTTCTAAGTCTATTTTCTTTCTTCAATTTCATCTGACTTTGGGGTCTCTGATTTCTCGGCTTCCTTGCTTTTTCTCTGTGCCATCAAATGCAGGTACTCGAATTCCAGAAGGGTAGGCTGCAAAACTTGTACTGGAAAAGAGATGGTTGTGCTAAATGCGGTGGTCCAAGTGGGACGGGGATGGTCTGCCTGAACAATCAAGATTGTGCAATCAGAACTCCTAGCTGCAAGAACCATGGAGGTAACGTCGACTGCAGCATTGGGATCCAGCTAGCTTTCTCCGGCACAGACAAGCACTACTCAGCCCTCAACTCCTGGTACGAAGTGGAGAATTTGAGACAGTACTCCCTTTTCAAGCTCTACTCAAATCTCAGGGATTCTTTAACAAGCCAGTACGACTCCATCTTTAACTAGCCAGTCGATCGAAAACACCACGGGATCTTTCAATTCTTTTTTTGGGTGGGAAAATGAGTTTGCTTAATCTCTGTGTGGTTGTTTTCCATGTCTGTTGTAACGTGTTAAGAGTCCCAAGATGGTTCAGACTTGCAAAACTGTGTGGGTTGGAACTTGGATGTATGCTGCTACTTTCCTCTACTGTTACTGACAGTTCGTGTGTAAAGTACAGGGTCAATGACATGAATGGTCACTTACTTTTGGTTTTACTAACAGGATGATCCATCGCTTGATGGTGACTTGCGTAACGTTTACACAAACAGAATGACCAATTACTGACTAATGAAATAGTATTTTTAGTAGTATCCATATATACTCCCACCCAAATTGACACCTTAACATGTCACATCGTGTAAAACACAATATAAACAAAGACAAGTGGACTCTAATAGACTACCGTGTCACTCAACCAACATGGTGGTCAATATGCCGACTAGTACAATCGGGTTATTGGAAAAAAAATTGTTTGGAAGACCAATGATATTAAGCGGTAGTCGAAACCAAAAAAATTGTTAATATCAAGAAAGAGAGATCGACTGGAATAGTTAATTTTCGGTCTCTAAAGAGAATTACGATGTTTTAGTGGAATTGACTAACAAAAAAAAAAAAAGAAATTTTGTCGGATTCATACATGAACATTTATATGTTGATGTTAGATATTGAATTCAAGTATAAACGTCTGGATGTTGGTGTTAAATGTTTCGATTTCTTTATATAATGAGAATTAGACTTTATTGCTAATTACTAAAAATTTCAAACAAAACATCTCATCCATCACAATTGTATGTATCTTGGAGAACAACTAAATTGTCTGTATAAATACATATGTGATACTTATATCAACCATCCATCACATCTCATTGTATCCGACTAAGGGCCAGGTCTTAATCTAGTTATTTGTAATGCTCAAACTATCTTGATTTCCAAGATCCTATGAAATTTAGCCAATTTTTTTGTTTTGTCAATGAGAGTTCTCTCGATCATTCCTTTTCTCTCGTTGTCTCAAGAGAATATCCATATAAAGTGAACACAAAACTTGGCAAAATGAAATTCATTCAAGGCAACTGGAAATGAAACATGCATAACGAAAGCATAACAATACCCATCTCTTCAAAAACACAAAATTACCGAAGCAAAATTAAACCGCAAAGTCCCAACTTGTAGAATAAAAAACATGCAATCCGTTTGCTAGAATGGAAATTGGAAAGACAAAAACAATCCAGGGGCCACACCGCCGCCTTCAACCACTGTATTTAATGTCAATGGCCGCCGCTACCTCCTCCGCCGGGAAACAGCTCCATCTCACCACGACCACCGTCATGAGCAGGCGCCATCCCCGAACCCACATCATGATCACCATCCCTCCCAAGCTCCGCCTTCCTATCCTCCTGCTCCTCCCCTGCCACCTCTGCCCCATCCTGTGGAATAGGTTCGCCAAGCTGGATCCGCTTCCGAATCTCCTGGATCTTCTCCTGGATCAGCCAACCCAGGTAGCTGAGCTGGAACGGCTCCAACTTCTGAAGCCCTTTACCGTGATGAACCTGTTACGTACGACATAGATAAAGTCAAAGAAGTATTGAGTAAAATATTAATTCCCGATAGTATTTTTAATTTAAATTATTGGAAATTTTCTGAGTGACAAAAAAAAAAAATGTATCGCACTCTTACTTTGGTCCAATTTAATACGTTTTAATTTGCATACAAATAATTTTAATACGTTTGTTAACGAAATTACATAGCTTGGTGAAGTACCTCGTCCATGAGCCACGACAACTCCATGTTCTGCAACTTTCGGAGCTCCTTGCGGTGGTTCTCCTGCGCCTTGAGAATGGCGTCAAGCAAGTATCCTTCCTGGTTGGTCATCTTCTTGCTCCGCTCGATCTCCGGCAACGACAGAAACCTCCTCAGCAACTGCTCCGCCACCTCATGCGACGGCCACACCGTTGGATGCTGTTCCCCTGGGCCGTAGATCAAGCACATCCCCTCCAACCCACACAGCGTCGTCAGCTCGCTGACGCTCTTCAATAGCCCCGGCCGCCTCTTTCGCAGGCTCGCCTTACGCGCAGCCTCATTCTCGATCCATGCCAACTTCACCTTCTTTCTCATGATCTCTCGGCTTCCTTTTATTTATTTTGGTTTTCTATATCTCTTTGGTTGGGTGGGAGGGGTAGGATTTTATAGTGTGGGAGATATGAGTCAACTTAGTAAGAAGAGAATAATTGGTAACTGATTTTTTTTTTTTTTTTTTGGGGTTGTTTAGGAGAACTTGGTAACTAAGGAAAATAATTATTTTTGGTAACTAAGGAAAGAGGGGGGAAATTTGTTTTGGATGCTATTAAGCAATTATGGAATGTGACGGAACGAATTCAATCTTGGTGTGGAGATTCATACAAAGCAAAATAGTTAATTAGGAAAGTAAATCTTTGTTCACATATCATATCATGGTAAATTATTTAGAATGATGATTTTAATAGAATATGTTGCCAATTTATTTATTTATTTATTGAATTTCATTATGTGGTATTCACGAATTTACAAACTCATCGAGCATTCAAACTATATTTTTTATTTAGTTTAAAATTGAAAAGACTCCTCCAACACTTACGGTTGCAACTAATAAAACTTTGATTCATGCGTAATTATACATATTTAGGATCCAAATTCACGTATCATGGTAAATTATTCCGAATAGATAATGTGTTGCCATAAAATTTTGTGATTTATTGAATTTCATTATCTAGTATGCACGAATTTACAAACTCGTTGTGTATTCAAACTAATTTATGTTAGATGTATTTAAAAATAAAAAGACTCATCCAACACTTACAGTTGCAACTAATAAAACGGTGATACCAGTGTAATTATACATATTTATTATCCTAATACGTGGACGTTTCTAGATAATGTTGTGCCATAAAAGTTTTGTAATTTATTGAATTTCATTTCTGAGTATTCATGAATTTACAAACTCAACGTGTATTCAAACTATTTTTTGTTAGATGTATTTAAAACTGAAAAGACTCATCCAACACTTACCGTTGAAACTAATAAAACGGTGATACCTGTATAATTATACATATTTATTATCCTAATACATGGACGTTTCTAGATAATGTGTTGTTATAAAAGTTTTGTAATTTATTGCATTTCATTATCTAGTATTCATGAATTTACAAACTCATCATGTATCCAAATTAATTTTTTTTTTTGGGAAAATGGTTTTGGAAGCTATTAAACAATTCTGGAATGTTACAGAATAAATTCAATCTGGGTGAGGAGATTCATACAGAGCAAAATAGTTAATTATGAAAGGAAATCTTTTTTCACATATCATATCATGGTAAATTATTTAGAATGATGATTCTAATAGAATATGTTGCCAATTTTTTTTTTATGATTTATTGAATTTCATTATATAGTATTCACGAATTTACAAACTCAACGAGCATTAAAACTATTTTTTTGTTTAGTTTAAAATTGAAAAGACTCCTTCAATACTTACGGTTGCAACTAGTAAAACTTTGATACATGCGTAATTATACATATTTAGTATCCAAATTCATGTATCATGGTAAATTATTCATAATGATGATTCTAATAGATAATGTGTTGCCATAAAAGTTTTTTTATTTATTGAATTTCATTATCTAGTATTCACAAATTTGTAAACTCAACGTGTATTCAAAATAATTTTTGTTAGATGTATTTAAAACTAAAAAGACTCATCCAACAGTTACGGTTGCAACTAATAAAACGGTGATACCTGTATCATTATACATATTTATTATCCTAATGCATGGACTTTTCTAGTTAATGTGTTGTCATTAAAGTTTTGTTATTTATTGAATTTCATTATCTAGTATTCACGGATTTACAAACTCAACGTGTGTTCAAAATAATTTTTGTTAGGTGTATTTAAAAATGAGAAGATACATCTAACACTTACGATTGCAACTAATAAAACGATGATACATGTATGATTATACATATTTATTATCATAATACATGGATGTTTCTAGATAAAGTGTTGCCGTAAAAGTTTTGTTATTTATTGAATTTCATTATCTAGTATTCACGAATTTACTAACTCAATATGTATTCAAACTAATTTTTTAGATATATTTAAATCAGAAAATACTCATTCAACCCTTACAGTTGCAACTAATAAAACGGTGATACCTTTTTAATTACATATTTATTATCCTAATACGTGGACGTTTCTAGATAATTTGTTGCCATAAAAGTTTTCTAATTTATTGAATTTCATTATCTAGTATTCATGAATTTACAAACTAATCATGTATTCAAATTATTATTTTTTGGGGGGAAATGGTTTTGGATGCAAGAAATTATGGAATGTGACTGGACGAATTCAATCTGGGTGTGGAGATGCATACAGAGAAAATAAGTTAATTACGAAAGAAAATCTTTTTCACATGTCATATCATGGTAAAGTATTCAGAATGATGATTCTAATAGAATATGTTGCAAATGTCTTTTTTTCTGTGATTTATTGAAATTCATTATGTAGATTCACGAATTTACAAACTCATCGAGCATTCAAACTATTTTTTTTATTTAGTTTAAAATTGAAAAGACTCCTCCAACACTTACGGTTGCAACTAATAAAACTTTGATACATGCGTAATTATACATATTTAGTATCCAAATTCACGTATCATGGTTAATTATTCAAAATGATGATTCTAATAGATAATGTGTTGCCATAAAAGTTTTGTTATTTATTGAATTTTTTTTTTCAAAAGATAATCATATATATTGATTGGATCAAAAGGTATTACATCCTGGCAACCAGCCAGGCCTGGAAATCAAAAGAACGGCAAGTAGCCGGGAACAAATCAAGGGCCTTTCTAGCCACCAAATGGGCTACCCTATTGTTACTCCGACCTACAAAACGAACACTGAAGCCACTATGACTAGCAAACACTCCGATGATCTCCTCTAGTACCGCCCCTATTTGAACATCCCGCGCATCCCGTCGCGTAAGTTTATCAATAATAACCTGAGCATCCCCCTGAAAACAAACATCATGAAAGCCCAAATCCAGACACCAAGTCACTGCCTCGCGAAGAGCCAAAACCTCAGCCACCAAGGGGATGTCAACATCCGGGAATTGCACACCACGAACCAACAAAATATTCCTATTGGAATCCTGGAGCACAAGCCCACCCGCCGAATGAGACCCCGCCTTGGTTGCCCCATCCCACATACAGGTAACTGCCTGCTCACCAGTGAACGATCCCACCGGAGGGGAACTGGAAGACACACCCGGGGCCGGGGTCACCGGGAGGCTTATCCATTCGTGGTACTGCTGGAAATATTGCCGTAGCAGAGCTGGAATTCCAAATTGTTTGCCTTCAAACACCACCCAATTACGCGACCGCCATATTCACCACAGGATAGCCGCCACTGCCATGAACAACTGAGGCTGACTAAGCGTACCCAACAAATTCTTCAAAAACAGGGGGAAGGTATGACCCGGCAGCCCTTGACCAAGATGGCCCAAACCCGCCTGCTCCCAAAGAGCCCTGGCCACCCGACAGTCAAAGAACAAATGCTCCATCGTCTCCTTTTCTGCCCAGCATACAGGACACCGCGGGAGAACATCCACGCCCTTCTCGATCAACGCTTCGGTCGTCGGAAGGATGCGACGAAACACTTGCCAAAGGAACACTTTGAGTTTAGGAGGGATGTTGGCATTCCATAACCGAATCCAACTTGGCTTATCCATCCAGCTAACTACAGGTCTCCACCGACCCACCTGTTATTTATTGAATTTCATTATCTAGTATTCATGAATTTACAAACTCAACATGTATTCAAACTAATTTTTTGTTAGATGTATTTAAAATTAACAGTAACAGAAAAATGACTAATATTTTGATACATTACAAAAAATTTGGCTAATAAAAAAGAATGTGGAAAAGATTTGGCTAATAATTAGTGTTTACCCAAAAAAATTATTTTGTTTAAAACGGAAACACTCCTCCAACACTTATCATTGTAACTAATGAAATTGTGAGGCATGAGTAATTATACATATTTTGTCTCATAATACTTGGTCGAGTCTTGATCATATGGGTGTGAAACACCCTGATTTAAGCCAGTTTTATATT
Source organism: Linum tenue (assembly GCA_946122785.1). Classification (NCBI taxonomy): domain Eukaryota; kingdom Viridiplantae; phylum Streptophyta; class Magnoliopsida; order Malpighiales; family Linaceae; genus Linum; species Linum tenue. The sequence continues at coordinate 31,715,056 of CAMGYJ010000005.1, read as the reverse complement.
AGGTTGTATGTTTTTATCGTATTTCAGGTCCTAGTGTGAGATTGGAGGCCGAGAGCGAGAGTCGTGGTGATCATAGTTCAAAATGCGACAGGACGTGAAGTCGGAGTCTATATCATGGCATTGGAAGACATGTCACTCATTAAGCCGTGAGTTTCACCCCCAAGCCGTGAAGTAATGTTTCTAAAAGTTCTAGGGATGTTTTGCTATGTCATGAATTCTTTCACGGTTTCCACCTATGTCACCGATCAAGCCATGACATATCTAAGTCATGGCATGAAGAGGGTTCGGCAAGTTAGTGAAAATGATGTGTTTTGTATGTCGTGACTTGAGTCACGACTATGACAAAGGGCGTGACACGCAAACTGCTAACTATAAAAAGACTTTAGTTGGCATTCAGAAGGAATCTAAGTTTTTTTATTATCTTCAAATCAAGCTAGAAGAGCCCTAGAGAAAAAAAGTGGCGAAGAGAGCACCCTTTGAGCTGATTTGAACCATCCTTCCACCATTGGAGCTTAAGTTTCGTCCATTGGATTGAAGATCAACCTTCCGGAGGATATTTTTATTGTCTACACGATGATGACTTCTTTTCACAGTGTTTTCCTCTCTTATTCTATTGAGTAAACTTCTCTTTCCCTTGGGTATAAAGAACCCTAGCCTTGTAGCCCGGATGATTTTGGTTTGAACCTTAGATTGTGCAATTTGAAATTATTTATTCAATTGGTGCATTTTTCATAAGTTGTATGAATATTGATCAAATTGTTATGAATCTTGCTTTGACCTAGGATAGAGAATATATAAATAGGTTAAGAGAACATCTTCAATTGGAAGTGTTGAATCGATTACACGAGAGTGTATCGATTTACTACATTGTACTAGATTTTGGTCCGTAGAGTGAGTCTATTCAATAAGCGTAGCGAGTAGCTCACGCTCGGATGCAACATCGGAAAGAGAGGATGACAAAATGAAGTTTTTAAGTCCTAGTTCAATCCGGGAAATAGGCAAAAGATAAGCTATCTGGAACGAGTAAAACGGTATATGAGCTAACACCATTGGGGGATAAGCTAGGGCCTTGTCGACTTTAATTTAGTGGCAAGGCTAATTCTGGATTATCTACTGTATAAATTTTAAATGGCAAGAACTAGGGACTAAACTACCTCGCCTAGCTAAAGACTAGGAGGAAGCATACATGAGTGACCTTTCTCATATTTAAAATCCTGAAACAATTTAATTGCTTCTTTAGTTTTAGTAATTGACATTACAAGCTGCTTGTTAGATAATAGTTAGTTCACTAAGTAATACTAGACTTAGCAACCCTAGGTTGATAATTAAAACTGTACTTTCACTGTATTGCTTCCCGGTCTTTGGTTGTGCTTGGCCATTAATTGGAGTAGTAGTTTTAGGGAGTCAAGTTTAGGGTGCGTTGCTGAGAAAAGTTCTAGGTTATTAGGAAAACTGAACTTCGATTACTCTAGTTTTTCTTTTATGCATTCTACTTTCATCCCACTGTTGCACTTCACGGTTTGTGTGTTTGAGTGTGTGGCATATATTGTATGACCCGGTGTCAATAGGGGAACATGCTGCCACTAGATGATAATATCAACCGTACTCTTTGAGACTTCAAGAGGGAAAGATACAAAAGACAGGATTTAGAGCAAGCAACCAACCAAGTTCCTCCCATTGAGGAAGATGAAGGATTGAAGACATTCAACCAAGCATCCAAAATCCTCCCATTGCTGCGAAAAATTTCAAGGTCAAAACCACCTTGATCTCCATGACTCAGAACAACATCCAGTTCCATGTGAGGAATGATGAGGAATGACAAGAACATCATAACTAGTTTTTGGAGCTTACTAATGGTATAAAGTCCAATGGTGTACTGCAAGATGCCTTCAAATGAGTAGTTGTAGTGTTTTACGAACCGCATGGGTCCGTGGCCGTTTTGTTGACAACCGCACCCCTACCTGGCGATTTTCAGTATATATTTTTTTTTGTCCACATAAATCTTATAAATGGTCTTGGCACAATTGGTTTAGCGATTTTCAATATATATATTTTTTTGTCCACATAAATCTTGTAAGTGGTCTTGGCACAATTGGTTTAGTTTTTTCCTTGTTTGCAAGAGGTCCCAAGTTCGAATCACCATCAATCCCATATTAAATTTTTTTTATTTAGTAGAGATATTAAAAAAATAGTGGTGGTGGTTCAAACCCAGATTCATTAAATAGTTAAATAAATTCAGCACAACATCTAGACCACCACAATAAAACTCCTCTTTTGAAATAATTACATATTGACAAACTTTTAATCCTTGAATACTAAAAATCATCCATAACTTTAGACGGCCATAACTTTGTCCTTCAAAATCCGAATGTCATAAATTTTTTTAGGAAAAAATCCCATCTAAGAAACGTTGATGGGAAGGTTACGGTTGTGACAACCAAGGGAAGATTAATTTTTTTTAAATGTCTATTAATTGCATTTGTATTAATTAGATTCTATTAATAAAATTTGAAAAGGGAATTTTTTTAAAGAGCAATACTTGGCTGCTACCCTGGTTGTAGCGCATTCCTGTATCCAGCACACGCGTCCTTGTATTATTGGTTTGTTTAGTGTTTGTATTAGTTAATGTTGTCCTTCATTTTTAATTTCCTGCTCATGGTGATTGACAGAAGCCGTATATAACACTAGTGAATTTTTTTAGTTGTCTTGGAATCTTGAATTATTGAGAGTTGAATACAATAATTGAATACGTTTTTATTGAGTTGTGTCTTTTTTATTTGTACTTACATTAGAAAATAAAAGTTTAGAAAATGGATTGATAATACTTTACAAAATTATATAAATTTCAATACATTTTAGGAAAATTTTCCAGGAGCATATAAATTATCATGTTATGATGCATATATAACTACTATATATTTTTATATCGCATAGTCCATTGGTACAAATATTTTATATTTTCGTACTACCGTGATACATTTTTCATAGCATTGTTATATATTTCTCATACCATCATAATATAGGATCTATATCTTAATCTTATTTCAAAATATATCAAGTCGATTTCATGATTAGTCTCGTTTTCCTAGAATTTTTCAATCTAAAATAAAAATATAAGATTTTCCACAACCATGAAAATCCTAAAAAATATAAGATTTTCCACAACCATGAAAATCCTAAGATTAACTATGTTAAGAAAAACAAGGAGAACTAATCTAGGAATGCGAATTTCTTATTATCTACTTCATTATTAATCTCATTAACAATTAAAATGAAAAAAGACATCATTTAAGAAGAAGAAAACAAAAACAATAAAAGGCCTACATGTGTGCTGGATGCAGGAATGCGCTGCAACCAGGGTAGCAGCTAAGTCTTGCCCTGGAAAAGGTAACTCTTCTTTCTACTTCTGCCTCCTTGTCTTTTGTTGATCGCTTTGCTCGATTGTCAACATCTCTATTTAATCCGATCGTGTAAGAAAAAATAGTACCGCTACACGAAAATAAATACCAGTACAAAAAAAATATCACCAATAAAAATTTAGCCAATACCAGTACATACTACACAATACAAATACATGAAGATCAATACCAATACAATAAAATTAATATCATAAAAAATCAATACCACTACAGAAAAGTCTATGATTGGGATTGAGTGTTAGAGATGGAGAGGTTTGGATTTGAGCATCGAATATGGATAGGCTAGGACTCAACATACTTAATTATACATTAAAACAATGTTGGCCTCTCCTCCAAAACACCATAGAAAGGGTGAGGTGGAAAGTCATTTATGAAATGGGATAACAATCAAATACGGTAAGTTTTTTTTATATTTCCAGAACTACCCAAAGCAAACCTGATCATCAATTAAAAAAAAGGAAAAATGCAAGGTATAGATGTAGGTTGCCGCGATAACAAACACTTATTTGTTATTCTTTTTTATATAAATTGATGCAGTGTATCCTACCTTCATACATAACCTGACGGGGCTCATAGAGACTCTGAGTGTCATACAAGATCAAGTACATCAACATAGGGTCACTAGCAAGAACGAAATGAAAACCTAAAGGTATAGAATGACCTTGATTCGCAAGGTAGTCGACACACTTATTACCTTCCCTGTAAACAAGGGGAAAACAACCTCCCAGTCTCGCCTGACTAAGGCTTGTGGGCAGTCAATGACTGAAATATGCTGGTGGTCCGAGTTTGCATTGTTGCTGATAAGATGGACGACACAACGAGAGTCTAGCTCCACCCGCACGCATTGATAGCCCAGATCCCAAGTCAGTTGAAGTCCTTCCACAACGCCTCTCAACTCAGCTCGGGTGATCAAACAGATCCCCAAGCTCATTGCGAACGCAGCAATGCAGTGTCCTGAGTGATCTCTCAACAGGCTTCCCGCAGCAGTAGAGCCCGTGACATGGTGAATGAACCCACTAGGGAGGAGGGGGCTTCCATGAGATTAGCTCCTCCGTTCTAGCAGGCGGACACGGGTGATGAATTGGCTGGTCCTTGTCCATGACATTCCTTACGACAGTTAACCAAGGCAGGACGGGTTGTATAAAAGCTTCAACTGTAATGACCTTGTTTGCAAAAACTCGGTCATTTCTAGTCTGCCAAAGGAATCAGCCAGTAAGGCCAAAAGATAGGTCAGTGTGCTCTTCCTTTAGGTATTTCGCAATCCATTCCTGCAAAGTCAAACTGAAAAGGTTTGGTAATCAGAAGGTCAGATTAGCCTCATCCAAGTTAACTGGGCAAGCTAACTGTCCTACAACACATGCAGGACTGTCTTAGGTGTAGATCTCCAAAGGGTGCATGTTGTTTGAGCCATCAGATGTCTCCTTCCTCGTTCCGCATTGGGAGAAGTCTCTCTCGAGCTGCTAGCCACATAAAATGTTGGGCCCGCACCGCTCCACTCCACTTCAAGATAGTCTGCCAGTTGAACTCGCGCTCTAGCTGCTCATGGTTGCAGGCGATCTCATACGTGGACCGTATTCTAAACCGCCCATCCTCCTCCGGCCCCCACGTGGCGACGTTGCTCCCTGAGTCTGCCATGGGAGGTTGGATCCCTTGAACCTGCAAAACATAATCCTCATGGAGGAGTGACCTTAGGAGATTAGTGTCCTACACTCCTTCTCACCTGCCGTTGTTGTGAAGGCCACAACCGCGTCGGAGGGGTTAACCAGCACTGCCTCTTCCCGCACGTAGTCTAGCAGCCGCTCTCCGCTGTCAATCCACCTATCAGTCCAGAACGACGTGGTTTGGCCATCCTTTATACACATAAACATTCCCCCGATCATCAACGGCCAGGCTTTGTGGATCCCTCTTCAAAGCTGGCTCGAGATGTAGATTTATACACCATATGGCCCCAACAACATTGAAATACTTTGCCTGAAATACCTGCACCCACAATTCCTCTGGGGGTAGTTTGGATGCAGGATATTAATATGAGGGAATTGAGGCCCAAATCTCTCAATTAAAAATCCAGGTATTTATCTTGTGGGATTTAGTCCAAATAATACATTTGGCAAGGATCAAGATTTTTTAATAAAATATTAAAATTACATAACTACCCATATTTGTTTCTTTCCTTAGTGCATCTTCATCCCCTAATCTTCCTTTCGCTTGTCTTGACGAGATGGATTGGGGAATGACAACTTAGATAAGAAAACAAATGGTTCCTTCTTGGCTCACTATTCCCCTGCGTCCTCGTCCCTCCCCTATGTTCTCACCATTGTGCATCGCCCCGCCATTATCAGCAGTTCGCAAGGAAGTCAGTTTGGGTGACAATTGGAGAGCATCAATGAATCGACTTCCGGCTTCTCATATGAGCAGATCTGAGGAGAAGCATACTAATCAGCTTCTAGGTAGTTGGGGAATGGATAAGGAGATAGCGATAGAAGGAAGAACGGGAGGAATCGGCGTCCGGCTTCGATCTCGCGAAGCCAAATTTACCAACTCTGCACAAAACTCTAGCTCCGATCTCCGGCTTGACGAATCGTTTTGTGGGTAGCTGGGAAATAGACGAGGAGATGGCGACGGACGGGAGGACAGGACGAATTGACTTCAGGCTTTGAAATCGTAAACCCCAAATTCACCAGCTATGCAGAAAACTCGGCTCCTATCTCCAGCTTGACATTAAGAAAAGGAGATGGCGACGAAAGCGGAAGACTAAAATTTGAGGTGGTGATGGAGGCAAGGAAATTGGCGATATCTAGGATGACGAATGGCGTTGGAGCTGATCCGAGACGAGGAATAAACTGGAATGGATGAGGGTAGAGTTTGTAAAAATGCAATAAAAAATGAGGGATTGTGCAATAGCTGATCCCCATCAGCTATTTTAAAAACCTGCATTTGACAGATTTAGAAATTCCTGATACTCACAATCTCTCATCTTACTAAACGACTGATTGTATTAAAATCCTGCATAATGAGGGATTGTTTTAAAATCCCTTATAAATCTCTCAATACAAACCTTCATCCAAACGACCCCCTGGGGTTTTCATGAAAAGTCAAGCGATTTTAGCAAAGAAAGCTAAATTAAGTTCATGATCTTTCCTATAACCTCAACCCATGAGGGTGAGCGTTTCCTGAACAAAACTCCAACTAACTCGATCATAAGCTTTCGCTAGATCGATCTTGAGTACCATTGTTCCTTTCTGACCCTTCTTCAGGTTCATGGAATTGACCACCTCCTGCAGGATAACAATGTTCCTCAAAATCTGCCTTCTTGTAATAAAGCTCGTTTGTGTAGGATGCACCAGATCTCTCATCAACGGATTGATACAATGAACAAGGCATTTTGTGAGAGTCTTGAAGATCATGTTGCAAAGGCCAATGGGACGGAATGGTTTGATGGTTTCTAGGATTTCTTTCTTTGGAATTAGCACCAACAGTGTCTCGTTAACCCCAGCAATCAAACGAGGATCCGAGAACGTGGCCATTACAAAATTGGAGACAGAATCACCTGCCACACTCCAGCATTTTTGGTAAAACAATGGAGGATAGCCATCCTTCCACGGAGCTTTGAAACATCGCATGCTCTTGATCGTCGCCCACGTTTCTTCCCCCGAAATGGGTCTTTGTAACCCGTCTCTGCTACCCTGTCGCAGCTCTTGGAAGGCCCCCATCAGACTTGGCCGTCATCCCTCCTCCGCCCGGTACAAAATTACATAGTAATCCCTCGCCATTTTGCACAACTCGACTTCCTCGAACACCCAAGTCTGATGGGGGCCTTCCAAGAGCATTTTGCACAACTCGACTTACTCGAACACCCACTGCCATTGCTTGTTCTTGAGCCCTCTAATCCTGTTAAAACTTCTCCTCTTCAAGGTTGAAAGATGATAAAAGTGAGTATTCTGATCTCCCTGAGCCACCCATTGAGCCCTATATTTTTGAAACCCCATGATATGTTCCTTCCAGAGAGTAGTTTCCAGTTCCTTGCGTACTTCACTTTCTTCTACACGGGAAGCAGTCGAGCCTGATCTCTCATACACCGCTTCCAAGACACTCAAACGCCAAGCAAGCGTCCTCTGTTATGCAAAATATGTCTTATGGTTACCTTGTAAAAGCTAGTAAGCTTTCCAGTGAGAGCAACCGACGATAAGGGAAAAGTATTTCCCCGTTCCCAACTGGCTGAGAGGACATGACCAAAATTATCATGCGCAAACCATGAAGCCATGAAATAAAAAGGTTTTAGGCCCAAGCTCCTCGTGTGAGACGTATCTTTCTAGAGAAGAATGGGTCTGTGGTCCGAACCGATCTGTTCCAAATGTCGTGTGACTGTCTAAGGGAATCGAGTAATCCAGAGCTTATTACAAATGGCTCTATCTAGCCGTTGTTGAAGTGTGCCCCTCCTCCAAGTAAGCCTGAACAAGTAAAGCTGACGTCCAGCAGGCAACTGTCATCCAGGCAACTCTTGAAGGGTCGAGACCGAGCCTCCTGATACGAACCTCCCCCACAGCGTTCCATGGACTTCAAGATGGAGTTAGAGTCTCCAATTAGAACTTAGGGGACGGTAGTATGTGTCGAGAGTCTTCTAATCTCGGCCAAGATTTGGTGGCGGAGAGACGTGTTAGGAATGTTGCACACCGCGCACCCCCAGCTTCATGCACTTCAAGTGGATCATTTGTTCCCACCCAGTGATGGAGACGACTTGGAGATCCTATCGATGCCATAGCACCAAGATGCCACCTGAAAAACCAATATCGTCCATAATTATGTTCCCGTCAAAACTCGTCTTCCGAATAACATCCCAAGCTACGTCTCCTCTGATTCGCAGTTCCACAATAATAACTAAATCCGGCCTCGTGGAGGTTCAAAATTTCTCAGCTAAACCATGAAATCACCACTCCCTGCTCCTTGGTAGTTCCAAGCAAATATGTTAAACATAACAAATAAAAAAGAAAGGAAACACACTTATATCCAAGAGGATAGAGGACTCCCCTGGGTGCGGGCTAATGCCCGATCAAAGAGACAAAACAACAGGATAGGGATGCCCTTCCGACTTTGTCTGCTCAAGAGCCTGCAAGGATGGGCTCTGGGTATCCGACACCCCTATTTGTCCATGGGACGGGGTATGGCCTTTCTCGGCAGTCTTCTCCGCCCCATGCTTTGTGGCTTTCTGATTCTTGGTATGATTCTGACCCTTCTGAACACCTTCTGACGTAGGTAATCATTTGCCCCCTGATTTGATGACTTTTAAGCTAGCCTCCGCTTTCCTGCCGATCCCAAAAGACGCCTGTTGGATGGGGACACTCACCATCCCTTTGATATTTCCACTCTCCTCCTTTCTTGCTGGTCCCAATGGAGTTTGTTCAGGAAAATGTGTTGTGCTCATAGGCATCATGGCCTAGGACGCCGCAAGAGAAGTAGAAGTACGTTGGGGAGGTTAGACTCTAACCCTACAACAGCTCCATGCACCTGCATACCGTCGAGAATGGCTGAGGAAGTCTCACCATTACCACTATTATCCATATCAATTTGTAGCTATTCTTCCTCAACCAGTGCCAAGAAGCGTGAGCCTCCAGGTATAGACGCCACCTGTGGTGTCGACGTAACTCCACCGCCATTCAGCGAAGGTTTTATCCTCTAATTGGGTTTGTACTTCAGTTTGACCATTATCTATTCTCCATAAGCACTCAGAGGAGTAGCTGTAGCTTTGGTACTTGTTTGAGGTTCCACCGGACTCTCTGGTTACACTTTCCTTAGTGACGGGCAGGTTGTCTTCGAGTGGCCATACATACCACATTCTCTGCAAATGTTATACAACCCCTCGTACTCCACATAGTATGTTCTCCCCTCGATCTTATACTGCCCCGATAGGGGTTTAGTAAGATCCACCTCGATGCTAACTCGACCATATTTTGTGCGAGCACCAGTGGTGGTAGCACAATTGACCCGGACCGGGCGACCAATTCGAGAAGCAATCCTTTCTACAGCTTTGCGATTAAGGAACTCGATGGGCAGCTCAGGCAGGAGAGCCCAAACAAGGGTTGTCGTCACTTTCGTGAATTTGGCATTGAAACCTTTATGTCACGACCTCACTGTAATGTAATGATCATCGATCATCCATGGCCCTCCCATGAAAACTTGTTCATAATCCATTTGATTCTTGAAGCGAACAACATAGAACCCGTACGAAAGACTAGAAATTTGGATAGTTCCGGTTCTTGCCCATACCATTCTAGCCGTTTCGAGATGAAGGGGAAGGGGAACGTACAACCAACACTATGACAATGAGCGCTGAGCTCCAGGTTCATCGATATCTCTGCTTCTCCAAAGCTTTGAAGGGGATCGTGGGACATCGCGGGTTGTCATCCTCGGGTATTTCATCGTCCAGGTCATCCTCTCGTATGGCTTCCGCCACATCATCCGAGTCAGACTCAGCTACATACCATTCCTCCTCAATGAGAAATGTCGAAAATAGCTTACGCGCTCCCGTGCCCCGTGCCGACGATGGGGAATTGTTCGTAGGGTCACCACCATTATTCTTCTCGTCGAGTACATGTTCCTCCTCCATTGGTTTCTTATCGAAAAGCGGGTTAGCGCACATCGCCTTCACTTTCTTCTTTGATTGTTGCGATTCTTTTTCCCTCTTGCTGTTCAGGGATGACGTCGCCGAGGGAGGGCGACGTTGTCCAGAGGTTGCGTCCAACGGCGTGGCTGCCAGGGTGATGGCTTCCGGCGCCAGGTCGGCCATGGACGATGAAAACGACCGCTAGGGTTACGGGTGTACGGAATCGCCTACTTCGAAAAACGCGGATGTAAAAACCCCTGAAAATATTTTGATCAGCTTTCATCTGTTTTAGAGAGAGAGAGAGAGAGAGAGAGAGAGAGAGAGAGTGGATGTGCATAATTAACGTATGGACACTGATTTGTTATTCTTTTAATGACTTTTTTTTTGTCAAAAGATATCATGTATTGATCGAAGAAATAGACAGTTACACCCTGGAAGCCAGCCAGGTCTGGAAATCAAAAAAGCGACTCATAGTCGGATACAAAGAGAGGGCTTTTCTAGCTACCAAATGAGCTACCCTATTGTTATCCCGACCTACAAAACGCACACGAAAACCAGGTTGAGTACGAAAATAATGAGCAATCTCTTCCAGAACAGCACCCAATCGGCTATCTCTTGTGTCGGCTTGATTAATCTTGTCAATAACCACCTTCGCATCGCCCTCAAAACGGACCTCCGACAAACCTTGTTCCACACACCAAATAATTGCCTCCCTTAGCACCAGCAGTTCCACTACGACAGGATCATCCATTTGAGGAAACTGGACCCCTCTCACCAGAAGGAGTGTCCGTGCTGGGTCAAGAATAACCATCCCACCAGCCGAATGAGATCCGCCCTTAGTAGCCCCGTCCCACATGCAGACCAAATGGGAATCACCCACTGGAGTTGACGATTTCATTATCGGCACGTGAACTCTAGGCCCCTGGTCCGCCGGCAGACCTATCCATTCCTCATACTGCTGATGGAACTGCCGCATGAGCGCCGGGATCCCAAATTGTTTGCCTTCAAAGACTACCCAATTCCGAGATCGCCAGATCCTCCAAAGAATGGCAACAACAGCCATAACCACTGACGGTTGATGGATCAACCCCAACAGACGCTTGAGAAATAAAGGAAAAGTATGCCGAGGCAAACCCTCCCCCAAATATTCCAACCCAGAATAGTCCCAGAGAGCTCGCGCCACCGAACAATAAAGGAACAAATGTTCCATTGTCTCCGGGCCATCCCAACAAACGGGACACCGAGGCAGCACCTGGACATTTTTCTCAACAAGCGCCTCCAAAGTCGGCAGAGCCCGATTTAGAATTTGCCACACAAACACCTTCAACTTCGGAGGGATCTTGGCCTCCCAAACTTTAATCCAACTCGGCTTATCCATCCAGCTCACCGAGGATCGCCACCCACCCCTCCTCCTGTCCAAATCGACAGCCAAATGGTAAGCCGCTTTAACCGAGAAGACCCCGTCGGCCGTAAAATGCCAGATAAGCTTATCAGGCACATCCCAACGCGGCAGAGGAATCTCTTTAATAGCCTTACAAGTGGGCGGGTCAAACCATTGACTGAGCTTCTCATCAGACCATCTCCCTCCCCCCGCAGCAATAACCTCCGCTACCAAAGGATCACCCCCCTCAGGCAAGATCTGCGGATTATAGCATAGGGGATCTAGTTGGTACCTAGGTATCCAATTAGAATGAAGGAGGGAGATCGAATGACCATTACCAACCTGCCATCTCAACCACCTCTCCAATAACTGACGTCCATGAAGGATACCTTGCCACCCCCAAGAGGGACGAGACCTAGCAGTCGCTGTCAAGAAGGACCCTTGAGGGAAGTACTTGCCTTTATAGACTTGGCCACTAGGAAGCCCAATTATTCAAAAAGTGTCAATTGTGGTCTAAACTATTCAATATTACAAATCTGGCAAGAACTATTTTCGTTAATGTTGACCGGTGTTGAGCGTTAGGATTTAACAGAACATCAAGTCAACATAACAGAACATCAAGTCAACATCTATGTTGTTTGTGCTAGATTTGTCATATTGAATAGTTTAGGACACAAATTTCACGAAACGCATATAGTTTGTGTCAGATTTGTAATATTGAATAGTTTAAAACACAAATGACACTTTTAGAATAGTTTGTGTCAGGCATAAGAAGTCATTTGACTGAAAAAGTAAGTCAATTATAAATTGTCAATATAGATTAAAATATTATTGGCTTCTCTTCAAATAATATTCTTGTTCTCCGTTATTTATTTCTACCTCAAATCTTCTTAAACTATTCTTTCTCCCTTACTCAATTGAATTCCCATAACATATTCATGTAAGAGTACAGTTTATTGACTAGTTGTTAATCTAATTACTATTAGATTCTTTTTGTTTCATTCAGTCTCTCAATTGAACTTTTTTTATTTCATCTTTCTATTTCAGCTACAATCGGCGCATCAATTATCATCATTTTATGGACAATACTCACTAATAATTTGTCAATAATCGTTCATTTTTATCCTCATGCGTCCATTTTGATTGTGAAGTTTATCATCCTAATTTTATTTTCCAATAATTATGTCATCTAAGAATTAATTAAAATGTTCGAAGTGCAAAAAAGAAAAAAAACATGAGAGTATAATTGATATTATGATTTTCAATTTATTAGATATATAAAAAAAATTAACCACATTTTATTGCTAGGTTAGGGCCTCTAGAATATTAAGCCCTGTTCTAGTGGTCTGTTGGTAGAAAATCGGTACCTGATCCACTCAGAAAACAATGTTTGCATAACCGTCAATAAACATTGGATATATTAGTCGTGTTTTTGCATTGAGAAAACATATTAATCGTGTTTTTCAAATCACATCTACTTTGATATATTATGAACTAAAATTATTACAAATATTATCAATTTATATCATAGTAACAATAATTGGTAGTACATTAGATTGTACTACGATGTATATTATATATGGATAATTTTTAACACTATGCTATAATGACCAGTGGATGCATTTTATAAATTTTCCCTAATTTAATTTAGTCAATCATATCTCTTTAATTTTAAATTGAAATTCAAAATTTATGCATTAAAAAATTATATTAGTCTGTGTTTTTTAAAATGACATCCACCTTAATATATTATGAACTAAAATTTGGAAATTGGTAACACTAGACTATCCTCTTGAGGGTGTGAATTAGGAAAGCCACCTTTTTAGAGTATGAGAGCACTCAGGTGAGGATGAATTATGTGGAAACAGATATCATGCATAGTGAGTAACTATGCATAATCAATCACTATTTGCCAGATTAGTGCCCTTTTCTCTTATGGAAAGCTTTAAATTTTTTCTCCTTAATGTGTAACAGACGATTTCTCACTCATTTTAAGTTGTAATTTAAATTTTTTTTGGACAGTTGGATCATATCTATTGTGCTCTTCAAAAATCAAAATGATATCCATTTTGATATAATTTTGGAACAAAAAAATTGAGCCATTTTTTTAACAGTATATACCATATGGATTGACTGGTATTAAATACGAGCATACCATATGGTATGAAAAAACTTATCATGGTGGTATGAAAGAGGTTTTATCATCAACAGCTGATTCCTCAACTCCTACTAGAGCAAGAGTTCCTATAACATACCAAGAATGTAGGATGATTGAATACATGATAATAAGAGTATACTAACTATCATTTACGACTTTTAACATTGTGTACCACAAGATACCACCCCATACGAGGGTGGTATTGTATTGTATTTTTATTTTTTTGTATTTTGTTCACCCAAAAAAATTTCGATCCAATAGATCATGATGAACTCGTTCATTCTGTGAAAAAAATTTCAAAAATGACTTAAAACGAAGAAGATACCATATGGTATGCAGTTGGTAACGAGAAGCAAGAGTGCAAGACCATTTTTTTTCTCAAAAAATATTGAAAATTGATCTCATTTTGTAGAGCACAACGAACTCGTTCCATCTGTGAAAAAAAAAATTGAAATCCGAGTTAAAACGAAGAAGATATAAGCCGATTAAGAAAATAAAAAAAAAATAAAAATGTATTTGATTCTACATTCTTAGATGTGAATTTTCTGGATCAACTTAAATATAATTGTTGAGATTTAATTATTTATTAGTCAATTACTGAGGCCGAACTCTCTATCAGGCAGCGGCACAAATACTGTCCTGCGGAACTTCTTTTTGAATGGTCGACTTTCTTCTATTTAAAATACAGAAAAATGTTCTTTTCTTCCATCTACGAAACTTCCGTTATCTTGCTAGCTTAATATGATATATTTACTTTTACGACAATTAACATCTGCTCGTGTAGGATAGATTGACACGAGTGCAAGATTAAGTCATATATGTAGGCTGCTTAAACAATTAGTTTATTCAGAGACTTCCCGCTCCCCAAATTAAAGGTCCTGTTGTTCATCCATAATTCAAATTAATTAATTATTTCTTAATCATCCTCACTATCTATATAATAACATCAACCCCGGCCCTTATAGCTCCCATTCACTTACTAATTTGACAAACATCGAATCTAAGCATTACCCTGTCTCGTCACTGCAGCTAAATAGATATAGTCCGAGGAGGAACAACTCACCCTCATCGACCATGGCTGCCACTTCCTCTATTGCCAATTTTGCCAGGAGGTGAGCATACTTTTCTAATGCATCTTAATCAATTTCATCATACCTTCTCTCAATTATTCAATACATTCGGTAAAGTGTACAAAATCACATCTATGGTAGATTTAATTAGATAGGTAATTCTTATTTACTAATATAATTTAAAACAAAGTACAAATTTCGCCGTTTGAATCTAATTTAAAGACGATGATAATTTTGTTCAAACCTACGTGCATTTACTTACTTAATCCAATTGGATTGTGTACGGAACCTAAATACAAAGTAAATATAATAGAGTTTTTATTTATTTCCGAGTGATGTGTGTTTAATGTGTTTATACTCATATTCATTTAATTTGGAGGGGTTGTGTTTGTCTCGTAAGATTTCAAAATCTTGTGCTTAAATTTAATTTTTTGCATGTAAGTCCTCAAAATATTGAATTAAAATTAGAGTTTAGTACCTAACTATATCTTTCTTAAATTTCGATAGCTATTTTTTAATGTTTTACAAGCATGTCCAAATTTATGTGTAGTTGAAATAATTTGAAGTAAAAGCGTGTCCAATTTTATATAACTCAAATGATTGCAGGCTAGAGGGCAAGGTAGCCCTGATAACGGGGGGAGCAAGCGGGATCGGCGAGAGCACGGCCAGGCTCTTCGCCAAGCACGGCGCTAAAGTCGTAATCGCCGATGTCCAAGACGACCTCGGCCGCTCCCTCGCTAAAACCATCCAATCTGACTCAACCTACGTCCACTGCAACGTGGCAAACGAGGCGGACGTCCAAAATGCAGTAGACACCGCCGTTTCGATGCACGGCCAGCTGGACATCATGTACAACAACGCCGGCATCACGGGGACCTACAACACGGCCATCTCGTCGTTGACTCGCGACGACTACGACAAGGTTTTCGACGTCAACGTGTACGGCGCCATGTTGGGCGCCAAGCACGCGGCGCGTGTGATGGCCCCGCGGAAGAGAGGTTGCATCTTGTTCACGTCCAGCGTGGCGTCGGTTAGCTTTGGGGAGGTGCCACACCCGTACTCGGCGTCGAAGTCGGCGGTGGTGGGGCTGGCGAAGAATCTGTGTGTGGAGTTGGGGAGGTACGGGATAAGGGTGAACAGCATCTCCCCCGGCGCGATCCCGACTCCGATGTCGGTGATGGCGACGGGGCTGGGCGAGTTGAGGAAGGTGCAGGAGGCGGTGGCCGCGGTGGCAAACTTGAAAGGGGTGATGGTGGATGCGGATGACGTGGCGCATGCGGCTTTGTATCTGGGGAGTGACGAGGGGAGGTATGTGAGTGGGCTGAATATTGTGGTTGATGGTGGGCTTTGCTTGAACAGTCTTATCTTGGGCGAGCAGGCACGAGACTAAATTGACACTTGTTTGTTTCTACTTTCTAGTCAATCATGGGATGAAGAGAGTGATATACTTTAGGGTACTATGTAAGGTATTTGAATTTGGGACCTTCAGGTCTTAGGTCAGTAGTATTACCACTGCATCAAATATTCGATTGTAATAACGGAAGAAGAGAGCAAATAATAGTTCATTCACCAAGAACTAGTACATGTAAGCAGGGATAATAACGGAATAGTGTTACTTAGTTATGCAGTAGAATAAAAATCCATGAATGATTTTTGATAATATTGGAACTTGGTATTTTCTTATCATCGTGCCCATACATTTGTTTGAATGGTATAATGTTTACCACAGGTGACAGGTGTTGAGGTTCCTATTTGTTATTTCTTATTCTTTGAGGACTATTTGGTTATTTAATCCCCAAGTTGCTTTGTGTGAGGGGAGATTTGGCTATTTAAGCCTTCTGTGTAGCCGCCTGTAACCCTAAGAGGGAATTCCCAGAACTAGTGAAAACTTCAGCCGAGAGGTCCAACCTCTTTGTGGATTAGTCTCGTACGATTTGTACGGGGATGCCACGTAAATCTTGGTGTTGTGTTTGTGTTTTACTTCCGCAATTTATCGTATTTTACATGGTATCAGGGTTGTCAATTGATCCACAGTTTTTCATCATGGTGGACTCGGATGAGGATTCAGCCAACAAATCGAAGTCGGTCGGTGATACTTCCCAGTCGAATTCAGCCGCTGGTGATCAAATTGGTCACCCGTCTCATCTTCAACTCCATTAGTATGAAATTCCCCAACAATTTGTTCGTTGGGGAACTTCTCACAGACGTCAAATATGGCGAATGGGTGGTTGACATCACGGATTCGCTTATCGCCAAAAACAAAATTTGCTTTGTTGATGGCACTCTTCCGCCGGCAACTACTCCTGCCGAGAAGGAAGCTTTGCGGCGTTGTAACGCCATGTTCAAGGGCTGACTGAAAATGTCCATGTCTAAAGAGGGTGTTCATTTTGCCTTCACCGCTCGTGAAATTTGGGTGGATTTGCAGTCTCGCTTCGGTCAAGGCAGTGCGTCCCGTCTCTATGAGCTCAAGCGCACTATTAACAGCCTTCAGCAAGAGAAGCGTTCGGTTTTGGCGTTCTATACTAAACTGCAAGGACATTGGGATGAAATTCAGTCTATTCAGCCGTCGCTAGATTGCACATGTGTCGGCAGCGACTACGATGTGAAACATCGACAGCGTGCGTTCGCGAGGGGAGCGTCTATTCGATTTTCTGATGAGCTTGGATGAGGCATTTAGTACCGTTAAAGTCGCTGGACCAAGGGTGCACAGTCAGATAGTTGTCCCCTACTAGCCAAGGGCCAGTGCTCGCTCATAGTCCACACAACTGGTGAATCTCACCAAGAAGTATCCATTTTTGGCTTAGGTTACTTGAATGATCCCGGCTTTCGCCCAAATTGTTTGCAGTCGCTTCAACATAAGGGTATACGAGACCGATCTCCCCAGTACCTTGACCACTAGCGTAGATCGCCAAGCACGGCAGAATAAACATTCCTCTGCTGCTGTGTAGTGAATCGATGGACATTTCGGATCGATCTCTCCCTCAAATCCTGACTCCAGGCCATCCTAACGCATAGCTTCGTACACATCTTCCGAGTCGGAATCTGCCACATACCACATCTCCGTTCTTGTCGTTTCTCCAAATAGTCTTCGCGCCGTTCCCGATCCTGCGCCCCAAGCCGTCTGTTTAGAGGCGCTAGTGCTCTTAGGGATTTGATCTCCCATTAGCGGACCATCTGGAGTCTCATCCCTACCAATAGTGTTGTCAATGATCGTCTCTGTTTGCTTGGCCCGCTTCTTATTTTGCTGAGTCTCGCGATCCCCTTTCGGATTCGGGGAAGGCAATGAAGATGGCGGACGTCTCTGCCCCGCTATAGCCTCGGGCTGCATGGAGGAGTCCGTGCCCCCCGGTCAGTGGCTAAGCCACCGCCGGCATGAGAACCGAAGAAAACCCTAGCTCGCTCGTCGTTATTATTCCCAGACGTGCTCCTACTTTTTCGGAGCCTTTTTCCCCCGCTTAGATCCGGTGCTCCTACTTTTCTAATGCATCTTAATCATTTTCATCATACCTTCTCTCAATTATTCAATACATTCGGTAAAATGTACAAAATCACATCTATGATAGATTTAATTAGATAGGTAATTCTAATTTACTGATATAATTAAAATGAAGTACAAATTTCACCGTTTGAATCTAATTTAAAGATGATGATAATTTTGTTCAAACCTACGTGCATTTACTTACTTATTCCAATTGGATTGTGTACAGAACCTAAATACAAAGTAAATATAATAAGAGTTTTTTATTTATTTCCGAGTGATGTGTGTTTGATGGATTTGTACTCATATTCATTTAATTTGGAGGGGTTATGTTTGTCTAGTAAGATTTCAAAATCTTGTACTTAAAATTAATTTTTTGCATGTAAGTCCTCAAAATATCGAATTAAAATTAGAGTTTAGTACCTAACTATATCTTTCTTAAATTTCGATAGCTATTTTTTAATGTTTTACAAGCATGTCCAAATTTATGTGTAGTTGAAATAATTTGAAGTAAAAGCGTGTCCAATTTTATATAACTCAAATGATTGCAGGCTAGAGGGCAAGGTAGCCCTGATAACGGGGGGAGCGAGCGGGATCGGCGAGAGCACGGCCAGGCTCTTCGCCAAGCACGGCGCTAAAGTCGTAATCGCCGATGTCCAAGACGACCTCGGCCGCTCCCTCGCTAAAACCATCCAATCCGACTCAACCTACGTCCACTGCAACGTGGCAAACGAGGCGGACGTCCAAAACGCAGTAGACACCGCCGTTTCGATGCACGGCCAGCTGGACATCATGTACAACAACGCCGGCATCACGGGGACCTACAACACGGCCATCTCGTCGTTGACCCGCGACGACACGACAAGGTTTTCGACGTCAATGTGTACGGCACAATTCTGGGCGCCAAGCACGCAGCCCGCGTGATGGCGCCGCGGAAGAGAGGCTGCATCCTATTCACCTCCAGCATGGTGTCGGTGAGCTACGGGGAGGTGTCGCACCCGTACTCGGCGTCCAAGTCGGCGGTGGTAGGTTTGGCGAAGAATCTGTGCATGAAGTTGGAGAGGCACGGGATAAGGGTGAACAGTATCTCCCCCGACGCGATCCCGACGCCAATGTCGGCGAGGGCGACCGGGCTGGGAGATGTGAGGAAGGTGCAGGAGGCAGTGGCCCCGGTGGCGAACTTGAAAGGTGTGATGGTGGATGCGAATGACGTGGCACATGCGACTTTGTATCTGGAGAGTGACGAGACGAGGTATGTCAGTGGGCTGAATGTTGTGGTTGATGGTGGGCTTTGCTTGAATAGTCTTATCTTGGGCAAGCAGTCACGAGACTAAAATCACATTTAGTCGATAGAGGAATTATTAAAATAAGAAGAGAGAAGAGAAGAGAAAAAAATTATTATTATAATAAGAAGGGAGTATAGTATCAAATTAATTTCTCCAAGTTAATATATAATGGGAGAGGACAAGTAATAGTTCATTCACCAACGGGAACTAGTACATGTAAGCAGGGATAATAACGGAATATTGTTACTTATTTATGCAGAACAATATTAATCCAATTTTGATAATATTGGAACTTGGTATTTTTCTTATCATCTTGGGGATGAGTCAATGTGGCAACTAAAAAAATAGTTGTTACTGTGGCAACCTACATCTGCACCATTCATTCCCACTAATTTTAATCTAACAGTTATAATTAATTAGGGGTAGTGACTCATCCCGTATATCACAATTAATTCCCGCCTAAGGTCCAAGTACAGGGCAAGTATGTTTAAATATTGACTCGGGTCGGTCCGTGTATCCTTACGTCAGTTGGTTGAAACATTATCTAGCGAATCGGTTTTGGTTGAAAAGTTGGCCAATTAAATTTATGTGAGAATGATCACTCGGGTGTCGCATCCCCTAACTACTACCATGGCATGTGAATCGAAGTGATTTCTATGGGCAAGGTGACCGCGAACGCTAGGAAACGCAACTATGGTCGTAGACCACACTCTCAATTGCCAAACCAAGGGATACATTATAGGCTACTCAAGTAGCCCTATCGGTTAAGGCAATCTATTGTTGACTTACTCTATCACTCAACCCAATGGTTGGTCGGCTTAATCGCTCTTAACAAAATTTCTTAATTCAACATAGAGGTTTGCCCTACATTAACCTAGATAGGTGGCTTAAAAAGCCCATGGAATCCCAACTCAACCGAGCCTCCCTTGAAAGGAGGTTTTCCCTCTAATCTAGGTTAGAATGGCCAAGTAGATTGCTAAGCACAAACATGCACAATCAACATGAAAAATACCTCAATCATTGAATTAAACAACACTCATAAACAATTACTCAATTCACACAACAACTACATGGCAAATAGTTAGAGTTTCACAACACCCAAGTGAAAAAGGAAACTACTCCATTCTAGAAAGGGGAAGAACACAAGAGGAAGAGGTAGAAACCATCATGGTGATGCCTCCAATATCCTTTGAGCTTGTGTTGATCTTCTCTTCGTGAGAATCTTCCCAATTAACCACTTGGAGTAAACCCTAGCCTTCTTTCTTCCTTGGTTCGTTCTTTCTCTCTCTAAAATCTGAAGAAGAAGGCACTTTCTCGCTCTTGGGCTCTCCCTTCTCTCTTCCTTTCAGCACTCCTTTTAAACAGGGATCGGGCTCAGTGCACGGCCTCTGTTCACGGCCGTGAACGGACGCGTCCGTGAAGTCAAGGATTTGCGTCGAAACGCACTACTTCACTTGCTCAGGTTCACGGGCAACAGCTCCAGTTCACGGTCTTAGTGACCGTGAACTCGTCTGGCATTAGTAACCTCTGTAAATGCTCTGGTCGCCTCGATGTTCACGGCTTATGCTTCCTCTTCACAGTCTTAGCAGACCGTGAACTCCCAAGGGAGACCGTGAACTGCCGTTTTCACCTCTTCTCCCGGTTTTCGCTCCTTTTCGTCCAACTTTCGACTCCGGGCCTGGTTTTACCTGTCAGATCCCGAAACATGATAAAACATAAGAAACCTAGCGTAAAACCATCCTTTTAGGAGCACAATTGCCACAAACGCCTAAGGAAAACGGGGTAAAATATGTACAACTAGGCCCGAATCAGATAGTTTTGGAAATAATAATATATCAAACCTGATTATACTATATATTCTACGCAAACCTTATTGCATCCTATCTCGCATCCCACCGCCACTCCCTTCCCACCATCAGCCGTGCACCCCCCTCTCTCCCTCTCTCTCTCTTGTCTTCACCGCTGGCCGCTCAACCCTCCAGCTAACCCCTCCCCTCCTCACAACCCCTCTACACCTCCCTTTTCCTCGCTTCTTCCTCACAACGTGTTAATGATTGGTGATAGCTCCACGGCCTCCCCACCATCATCCCTCCCCCTTTCTCTCTCACTGTACTACCAGCGAGGAGCTATTGCCAACGATTTGTTGTTGGTACAGCGGCAAGGAATAGCCGGCAATGCCCTTGCCCAGATGACAGTTATGATTTTTTCGTACTAGTATTTATTTTTTATATTGGTATTTATCTTTTCGTAGTTGTATTTTTTTTTTGCGCATTGATATTAATTATCATGTATAGTAGTATTTGTTTTGTATTTATGTTATCGTATTGGTATTGATCTTCTTGTACTGGTTATATCTACAATGGTATTGGTTAATAAGTTGTATATATTGTGATAGTGGTAGTGTTTTATGTTTTGGTATTGATTCCTTATTTTTTTTATAATGGTATTGGTGTTTTTCGAAGTGGTAGTGGTTGCCTAATGGACTGGTAGTGATTTCTTATTTTTTTTCTATAATGGTATTGGTGTATTTTGAAGTGGTAGTGGTTGCCTAATGGATTGGTAATGATTTCTTGTTTTTCTCTATAATGGTATTGGTGTTTTTAGAAGTGGTAGTGGTTGTCTAATGGATTGGTAGTGATTTCTTTTTTTTTTTTTTTGTGCAGAAAGATTGAGAAAAATAAGGAAAGAAGATCTGGCTGAAGATTACGGAAGGAAGAGAAAGAGAGAAAATTGTAATTAATATATTTTTGTAACTGTTTAAAATGTAATTTATTAAGAAAACTAATTAATTCAATTTATTTTTCCATACCCAATTTACCCTTAGTAACCATGGTGATTACTACTTTTTTAGTAATCACCATAACCCCTCCCATCATCTTGCCCATACATTTTTCTGAATGGTATGTGTGTTTTCCACCAGGTACTAATTATTCATCACATGGCTAACAAAAATGAAGGAGAAATACTCCATATACTATTATATTTTAAAATCGGGGTGCGGTTACAACTGAAAAACGAATACGACATCTGATACCATGAAAGTTTAAAAATTGTACATCCATCCAATTGGGAGTGGATCCCTTCAATAACATATAGGTGAATATGACATATTGAAAGAGATCAAAGAACGGAACAACGTATTACATAGTATCTCTGAGTGATCAGGTACTAGTCCACGGGCGAGGTGAATATATATATTTATATATTCAGCATACAAAAGAAAGGGAGAGATGAGTCGAATAACCCTAACCCTAACCTCATACTTCGGCCTTAATGCATGAACGTGCATGGGCTTACAAATATATATACGTACAAGGCCTCATGGGCATTAACAGCCTCCCCCAAATTGATGCTGATCCCGAAGCATCAATTTGCTATATAACCAATGTCGACTCGTGGTAAATGACTTCGTGAGAATGTCAGCAACCTGCTCCTCATTCGGGATATACCGCAATCGAATAGTACCAGCACCAACTAGATCGTGAATGTAGTGGACGTGAACTTCGATGTTTCTACGGTTGTGAAGAACTGGATTAACAGCAATTTGGATCGCACTCGTGTTATTGATATGGAGAACCATCAGGAAGGGATTATTCACACCGAGATTGCTCAGTAGCCTCTGCAACCATTCCATTTCAGAACCGCGATCAGACATAGCACGATATTCAGCCTCGGTGGATGATTTGGAGACCTTATCCTGCTTCTTGCACCGCCACAAAGTAAAGGGAGAACCAAACTGAATGCACCAACCCGTCGTGGACCGTCGAGTGTCAATATAGCCTGCATAATTAGAACCAGAGTAGGCACACAACTGAAAATCGCATGTCGACGGAAGAAAGATTACAACATCACGCGTGCCCTAGAGATATCGAAGGATGCGATGAATTGCAACAAGGTGATCAGTATGAGGCACAGTCATAAACTGGCTAACAACCTACACAGCGTATGCGATGTGTGGACGCATAACAACCAAACAAATCAGACTACCAACAATGTTGCGTTAAGCTCGCCCATCCACCAATGGAGTACCAGACTCCTTACCAAGCTTCAATTAAGCTCAACAGGAGTACGAAGAGGAAAGCACACCCCAGACCGATGATCGTCAAGAAGATCGTTAACATACTTATGCTGTGACAACATAATACCACAATCGGACCGGTGAACTTCAATGCCCAAAAGATAAGATAAGTGACTCAGCTCCTCAAGATGGAAATGAGCATGAAGATCATATTTAAGCTGATTATATGTGCATAGTTCAGACCAAAATAAGGTATTAACCTTTAGTGAACAATAATCACAGTATTCTCCTTACAACGCCTTTTCGTTGGTGTGCCCTGTTATCTCAAGCTTGAGTTAGTGTGAAATTTCCAAGCAACTTTTCAGTGCTCCGGTGCCTTAAGAAATGTAGCAATGAAATAATCATTGGTACTTAATTAAGCTTTTTGCAGCCTTTGTTTTCCACTATTGATTTTGCAAGGGTTTCACCATTAAGCATTCCAGTAAAGTCAGACGGCCATGAAGGCACGAGCACTGTCCAACCATATATGTCAATAGATTGAAGATCTTAAGGATATTAAGCTACACTTTCTAGAACCTTTCTGTTAACGCTATCACACTTTGCATGACATGTCAAGAAGATCGTTAACATACTTATGCTGCGACAACAGAATACCACAATCGGACCGGTGAACTTCAATGCCAAAAAACAAGATAAGTGACTCGGCTCCTTAAGATGGAAATGAGCATTGAGATTATACATGTAATAGATTATCTCTATTCGAACAAGATTATCATGCAAGCCGAGTCCACCTTAAACTAGATTATCTCTATTCAAGCCATTGTTTTTTAGGCTAAATTACATGTTTGGTCACTCATATTATACAAATCTTTCACGTTTCCACCCAAATTACTTTTCTTTCTTATTCGCCACTAACTTTACGAATCGTTTCATCGTTAGTCACCGGCCGTCCAATTCCGTTAAAATCATCTTACATGGCAGTCAACTAAACCCTTTGACCGTTAGTTTGATGACGTGGAAATTAAAAAATAGTATAAAAATATATTAATTTTCATAACAACAGAAACTCGGGCCGCCTCATCCTAACCCGCCGCCCATACCTTTCCATCCACATCGTCCTCCCTCCGACACCTTACCAATCTGACACCACATCCCCTTACATCGCCGCCGTCTCCTCCTCCACCCCTCCATTGCCTTCCACCGCCTCCCTCCTCCCCCCGCCACCGTTGTCTTCCCCGAGTCGCCACACCCCGAGTGCCTCATGCTCGAGACCTTCCGCATCTCTCTGAGACAGCTTCCGAGATGACCCAATGACTTTGGGTAGTTTTCCGTTATCAGGTTAACAAAACAACCAAACTCGACACGAGATCGCTCATCCTTGTTATTGTTCGGCGGGAGAGTAGGGATACTATCAAAATATATATGTATAATCCGAAACTACAAGGAAATTAAGGTTAATGATGTTGGGGAAATTGTTCACGTATACTATTTTCTTGCAACACAAGCAAACACATAAGATTAAGAAAACATGCAAAGACACATGCAAGCGTCCTAGCCGATAGAATTCACTATCTCTCCTTAAAGAATCTTATTCCCCTCAAGTACCCAAGGTTATGGAATGATTCCTCCCAGGATAGAAAGGACGTACCTTTTCCGGCGTAGCGGTACCTCAAACCCCGGAAACACCATCGAACGCAGCGAAACGGCGAGAACCACACTTGACTCTATTTTTTTTTCTTTGAAAAGAATGCAGAAAAACTAGTTTTGGATTTTGGCAGAGTTTCAGTATCGGGAAAAATCCATGTAAAACTCGTTATAAAAACTTGAGGGGGTATGGTGCTATTTATAGAAAATGAAGGGATGTATTGAAGGGAGGCAACTCTTCATATGGGTGGTTACACCCCAACCATTGCATTGGTTCGTTTAAAATATTTCAACCATTGCATTGGTTCGGCCTCATGGAAGTTGGACCGGTTTGGTTATTCCAACCGCCACATCGGTTCGGTTCGATTTGGTTCAACTCGGTTTGGTTCATTTGGTTACACAAACCAATTTAACCAACTAACCACATATTACATCAAATCGATCGAATTCGAGGCCATGCCTTCTCACATCTTACCAACATGGTACTTCAAGAGACTCTCTTGAAACTTTCCCCTTTTTATTTCCATTCACACCACTAAAATCCCAACAATCCCCCACATGAATGGAGAATGTTGTACTTTAAACACTATGCAAAAAATCGTGTGATTCTCGACTAAGAATTAGTTGCATCGGAATAGGTAGGTTTCCCTTTGAACCTTCCTTAGTGAACACATATCGAGTATACTCACCAATCGGTAGATGTGATATCTTTGAACCGTCGGTTTTGCTTGTATACTAAGACAACATATGTCACACACCTAACTCTTATCCGTTCACTGGTTCTCATTGTTGTGTTCGTTTCAGCCATGAACACCGCCTGGTCTCATGAGTGCTTAGAGAACTGGCCTTCTTTTATTCTCCTTGAAGCGGCTCCACTTCACACTCACATAGGTGATTTCTAAACATGTATTCCGAAAATACACTATTTGATCACATCTTGTGTCAAACTTAGAAGCCATTAAAAACCTTCCATCTTTAGGTTTACCCTTATAGTTGGACATTGTCTCATCATGAGAATGGACTTTGAATAATTTGACAATGTCGGACCATCAATCACAACTTTGTTTCTCCTTGAACCTAGAGGTTGGGTCTGCCAATCCTGCTTAGGTAGAGTTACCGCCATGATGATTTGTCCTAGGCCACGAGTCCATTCCCTTTGATGCTTTAACAAATTTCTAGGTGGGCCCCACATTTGTTATCACTTGATCTACATGATCAAGTTAGATAAC
The DNA here is from genome assembly GCA_946122785.1 of Linum tenue. NCBI lineage: Eukaryota > Viridiplantae > Streptophyta > Magnoliopsida > Malpighiales > Linaceae > Linum > Linum tenue. Next base: position 31,688,775 of record CAMGYJ010000005.1, on the reverse strand, counting down.
TTCGCTAGAAATTGACCTTAGTGTTATGTTTCCATTTATCAATGACGAGATTTTTCACATAACACTTCTAGCCCTTGCAATAACAATTTTGTGCACAAATGCGTTTTATTAACGCCAGTCTTTGCGGGCCAAACTACTCAACTTCGCCGGTCTTAGAGTTTAACTTGGACGTTTTCCAAGATACTGCTCCTCGTTAACCATAAATGCCTATCTATTAATGGATTGCCTGTTGGTTCATCCGGTGAGTTCCCTTTGGGTACAATACACCAAAGACTCGTCTCTTTCCAATTCACTACACATCTTGTGAGCTTGACTTGATTTTATTGCCTTGCAATAATCATAACACATGCCAACGGTATTGAAGTCTCTCCACTTCATTAACCTTAGTGTACTTGAGCTTCACAAGTATCTCTTTAAATGTAGTGACATTTATGACTTAGCTTAGGGTTTACGCAAAACTTCTAAGTATCACTTTCACTTTAGAATCACCCAAGCGACATTCCACATTACTTCTCCCCAATTTATCCCCCACATTTCAACTATTTCGCCATAGTTGTTGAAACCAACGTTTCCTATTAGGGGAATGTTGTTCATATACATTCATGTATGTGGTCAAAATCATCTCTTTGGGAAGAGTGGATCAACATCAATAAATATTCTAGCTCTCTGACATAACGTCAATATATGCTAGAGTTTACTCATAAGTTATACCCTTGGACTGGGTTAACTCCACAAGGTTTAAGGACTCTCACTTTCTCATAGGAGACCTTCATACTTTCAAGTATGACTTCGCTTACCTTTCCACTTTTGTCTTATGGATAGGTTTGCGTCCCATTGTAGGGTCTTGAGATAGTAGCCGAAACAATGGGCTCTTCTCCCCCACAATTCTACTCTTTGCCAAACATCATGGAATAATCCCATTTATTTTCCATGGTTTTACTTATTGAACTTGCCAACCACTATATGTATCTAATTGTTTACCAATGGTATGATCTCACTCGATTAACATACCACAAACAATTCAGTTTTTCTTAGAAAAATCATCCAATTACTTACCAATGGTATTGATCAAGGCAACTTGAGACGTCATAAGTAATTCAGATGCATTCCAGTAATGGAAATCCCATCTAATTACTTTCCAATGACATTTCATTTATGTAACAGGATATACCACAAGTAATTCAAACGAATTTCTAATTCAATTGTCTAATTACTTTCCAATGGTATAAACTTTATAAATATACCATAAGTAATCCAGTCTTTATGTTCAATAAGATCATCTCAATTGAGCTCTCAGGCCAAATTGTTTTCCAATGATATACATCTATATATACCATAAACAATTCTAGCAACTAGCTCCACGTTGATAATCATAGTCCTCTTGACGACGACCATCATTTGGCAAGCTTATTAAATCCCTTTAAGGATCAATTATAGCTTCATTTTCCTTGCCCTCATGGCATAGGAAACATCAAGTCCTAAATCACATACATAATAACCAAATTATTATGTCATCACAAGCATCTTAGGAGTTAGAATTCCTTATCACTTATGGCTTACTCGTAATGCAAACCTACTCTTTCAAACTATGTCCAACATACTATGAACATTACGTTTGCAACCATTCCGGCTTAGATAGACTTGATTCACAAGTCCCCACTAGCCTTGCACCATAGGTTTTACACACCTATGATTGTTCATATTCTCCCACTAGATAGTTTACTACTATCCAAACCACCGTTACTTAGAGTCCATGAAGGATTATCATAAGTACTTCCTTCATCTCATGCATCACCTTGAATGAAAAGGTGTCCAAATTAAATTGGTACAATTATCATTCATCCATGCCACATAATAGAGTTGGACCGATGCAATAAAAGCATTAAAACTTTGTGGTTAATTTTGGAACCAAACAAACTCGTAAGGTTTTATCCAACTAATTTTCCACTTGGGAGATAAGAACATTTGTCCTTTATTCATCATGTAAATACACGACTTACATAGGTACACACATACTAATACCATATATATATATACACACATATATATATATATATATATATATATATATGTCTACTCCTCAAAGGAGATTACAATACATATACTAGAATCCTAAGGATTCTTGGGGTCGAAGTCAGGATCAGAGAGGCATTCATCGGTCTCTATGTCGGAGTACTCCTCCTCGTTCTCCGATTCCTCAAATTCCTCTTCTTCCCCCATACTCTCCATCGAGTCCACATGGGTGCCCAAATCGTCCACATTAGGACCCATTGAGTACCAATCATAGATGGGTATAACATCTAGAGTCCAATAATTGGTTGGATGCTCTCCACCAATGTCATTATATAGCAAATCCCCGCTATCATCATAAAAATCGAACCACTCTTCATTGTCAAACTCCATTTCGGGAGTAGAGAGATCAATAATCTCCGGATCTGATTCGATATTGATGACCTTTATGACATCATCCTCATCTTCATCAACATTGATGGGACTCCTAGGCTTTGGAATGCTTCCAGCCATCTTCTCCAATTCACTTCAAGAGCGCAAAGTTATTAACAGAGTCATCTCCATATCTCGGGAACATTTCCCAATATATTGTTTCAATTTACTCCAAACAATTTGGTCACATAAACCAAAGTGTTGCTACTTTCAAGAGCTCAGAATTGAAACTCACAAATTTTATAAAAATTTGTTTCCAAGAATTCAACGTGAATTCTTTCAAATTCAAACAAGTTGAATTTCCTTGAACTATTCTCATAATATAAATTATGAATTTGTTCACATCTCAAAAACTACAAAAGTATTTGGTATCAATAACCAAAACCAAATTGGTTCATCTTCTTTGTCATTGGTAACAAAGACCGATGCATCACAACCAAAGGTAAGATGCCAAATCTGCCATTCTTTCCTTCTTTCCACCAACGTCGGAAACAATACCACAAGCAAATAACATATATATAACAGGAAGCAAGTTTATATATATAAAAGCAAGGACTGTCCCGAGACAAAGTCTCCACTTCAATGAATCAAGGGTTCTCCTTTAGAGCCCTTCTCATGAGTCATGACCATATATACATATATATATCATCTTATTCACACTTAGAAAAAGAAGGTGTGAGGAAATAGAATGTTACCTCTTTCAAATGTAAACGACAGAGCGGTTTCATCCATTCATATTAATTCCTACCAATGCGTTGATTCATGCGAGCAGTCCATTTTTCCAATGATGATCAAGTGTCGACTGTCACTTCCCTCGTACAGGAACCAGCCAGTAGAATGATCAACCAAGAAAAACATACTCATAGCCAACCCACAAATTGATCAGTGGCAAGGCACTTCCAGAATCATACATATATGTTCGTCGAACATATATATGAAACCAAACCACCATCCGCAATTCCGCATGTCATTAGATGCCATCCTTTCTCTCCGTTACAGGGGGAACAAAACAGGGGGTTACAGGAAAAAAACAACACAAAATCAACCAGTTGCTTATTTCGCTAACACACACAGAGAGAATGGGTTGCCATAATTGATTTATTAAGTATGCAATTTTCCCAAGCCAATTGACGTCAACACACATATATATGTATCACAGAGTCATCCAAATTCCAAAGGAAGCATGCATAAAGGATTACATTGATTAATTAATCATGCGACCAATTTTATTGACCTGATACAAAGATCAGTAAAACCCGATTACATGCATAAAAGCCATTTTCCCATGGCAAACAAATAGAGATGAACTATGGTTGCTTATACAATAAGACACAGAAACAGAAATCAAACATAATACGTGAACAATAACAAAGTAATAAGATTCTTTAAGATTGTTGGGGAAATTGTTCACGTATACTATTTTCTTGCAACACAAGCAAACACATAAGATTAAGAAAACATGCAAAGACACATGCAAGCGTCCTAGCCGATAGAATTCACTATCTCTCCTTAAAGAATCTTATTCCCCTCAAGTACCCAAGGTTATGGAATGATTCCTCCCAGGATAGAAAGGACGTACCTTTTCCGGCGTAGCGGTACCTCAAACCCCGGAAACACCATCGAACGCAGCGAAACGGCGAGAACCACACTTGACTCTATTTTTTTTTCTTTGAAAAGAATGCAGAAAAACTAGTTTTGGATTTTGGCAGAGTTTCAGTATCGGGAAAAATCCATGTAAAACTCGTTATAAAAACTTGAGGGGGTATGGTGCTATTTATAGAAAATGAAGGGATGTATTGAAGGGAGGCAACTCTTCATATGGGTGGTTACACCCCAACCATTGCATTGGTTCGTTTAAAATATTTCAACCATTGCATTGGTTCGGCCTCATGGAAGTTGGACCGGTTTGGTTATTCCAACCGCCACATCGGTTCGGTTCGATTTGGTTCAACTCGGTTTGGTTCATTTGGTTACACAAACCAATTTAACCAACTAACCACATATTACATCAAATCGATCGAATTCGAGGCCATGCCTTCTCACATCTTACCAACATGGTACTTCAAGAGACTCTCTTGAAACTTTCCCCTTTTTATTTCCATTCACACCACTAAAATCCCAACAAATGAATTCGAACTCGTGTGGGCTTCTTAGCGGCCAACGCCAACAATTCATCGATCCAAGTGCGGAGGAATATGTATGTATTGCCCGCCTCCACGCGGTAACCGCTAAATCGAATCCTAGCGGCTTTCAGGACAGAGGTATTGTAACTACTGTCACCTGTCGTCTTGGAAAATTTTGTTCAAGACAGCGGCGGAGGTGCTTCCATCCTGTGGAGAGAAGGATGGTTTTGTAGTAATGGGCGGCGACGGTGGAGGAGGAAGAGGGCGAGGGCGCCTCTGCTGCTGCGGGGGAGGATTGGTGATTGAAGAATAGTAGTCTGCCGCCGCCATCGTCGCTAATTCACAACTCCTCGGCCTTGCCGGCTTGCTGTAGCAACGAGGAAAGGGAGAGGGAGAGGCCTTGCACTTCCACCGCGCCTCCAATTTTGGAGTCCGGGACCCTCAAGAATTGCGTGATGTAATTGGGTGGGAGGCGTAGCCATCTGGGAGAAGATGTGGAGAGTGGAGGACAGTGGCGTTGTTGGAGACGGGGATCGCGGCGGATTGGAGAGGAAGAGTAGTCACTGCCGAATCCGCATTAATCGTGGACAGAATTTGGTGGATTGATGATTCAGGTTATCCTTTCAAGAAGAATCTTCGCCGCCGTACCAGTCGTTGGCGGCGAGATGGATAATAAGTGGTGGTCGAGCAAGTGTACAGAGGTGGGGATGGGCGGTCCGACGCTAGGAGCGAAATAAAATATTATTCCTTTTTTTTTTAATTGCCACGTCATCAAACTAACGGTCAAAGGGTCTAGTTGGACGGCCACGGAGGATGCTTTTAACGAAATTGGACGGCTGGTGATTAACGGTGAAACGGTTTGTAAAGTTAGTGGCGAATAAGAAAGAAAAATAATTCAGGTGGCAAACGTGAAAGATTTGTATAATTTGAGTGACCAAACATGTAATTTAGCCTTTTTATTATGAATGAGTCATTGTTTCCTCTATTCTGGTTGCTGGCCACAGCCATCGGAAGGGAGGTAATAACTGTCCTTCCACGCTGACATAAACAATTAAATTAAGTAATAAGTAGTAACGAAATTATTTAATTATATGTCTGGTCCACCCTTTCCATTCTCTCGAAACTAGATTTGACGATAGGGATAAGGGAATCAAGGGTGTCGGTTAGCTTGACAACCCTTTTAAGGAGCTCAAGATACAGTTCATAACCATGGGTCATGCATAGGGCCAAAAACGAGCCGAACTGTGTCGAGCTTGTCAAACTCAGACTCGAGCTCGGCAAAGAATACCTCAGCTCGAGCTCGAATCAAACTCGGTACGAGCTATAAATTTCACATACTCGGCTTAGAAAAAATTACAGCTCGAGCTCGGCTCAAAATCAACTCGATAATAGCTCATAGAAGAGCTCAGCAAGCCGAACTTAATGAGCCCTTTAATCTATTATCAATAGGAAAAGTTTTGTTGTCACTAGAGGTGACAAAACACCTAATGAAAATAATATTAGTTTACTAAGTTGGTGAGATGAGTTGGTGAGATGATAAATTGAAGTAGAGGAGAGAACTTGGAAGTGATACATTGTCGATGAGACATAAAAGAAAACAGATCCACTTGCTCCTTTTTTTACTTTTTCGTTATTTTCTCCTTTAAAATCAAATAAAAGAACTACTTCTTGAACATCTTTTCTTAGGATCTTTCCATACTACTTAACTTATTAAAAACATTATCAAATATTTGCTAAATTAATTTCCAAATTAACTAGATTTGGAAAAAAATCGTTATAGAATTAGATTTTGCCAAATCGCTAACACATTCATCAAAATAAAAAATAAAAAATAAATCGCTACCACCGAAAATGTCACTTTAGACTCCACGATCTTCTAACAAAATTGTTAAAAGTCCCCTATGATTTCCACCTCAATTATAACTTTGGTTTTGGTTCTCCGTTCAACGTTAATATATATAAAGATTAAGTAGTGTTACTGTTGCCTAACTTCCTATATAGCTTTGCTAATGTACACTACTGTCATGTAGTTTAGTAACCTATAGGCTAATGGAAGCACACCAATTAATATTATTCCCAAAGCTATTAACTTATTGAGGTACCATTTAACATGGATTTTGGTAGCACTATTTTAATGTCCCATAACCATAAATCTCATTTTCTCACGTAAACCATAACCAACCTTTGATTATAGATCATGAATTTTTATTAAACTTTATATATATACGGTGGCTTCTACGGTACCCCGGGTGAAATCCGGGGTACTACATACAAGAGTATGAAAACGCTATCTAGACCTCGAATTTGCAGGATTTTTGTGCCTAATACTATACCCTAACCCTTAATGAGTGAACTCTAGGTCCTAATTATCTAAATCATAAACTATAAACAGATGGTGCATTCATTTTCCCCCTATATTTGGACGAATCATAACCGTTGATTATTGTTTCTAATTAAATTGATCTTGAGGTATAAGATTTAGAGAACTAAGACATATATTATCTTTAAGGGTTAGAGTATAGTATCATGTCCGAAAGTTCAGTCAATCCAAGGTCTAGATAGCATTTTCATACTCAAGGTATGCGGTACCCCGGATTTCACCCTGGGTACCGTAGAACTCCCCACACACACACACACACATATATATATATATATATATATATATATATATATATATTAATTGGTTGACAAAGTGTATCATTGAAAATTTGACCAGTAAGGTCGTTTTGTTGTGATTATCATTTTCATTGGCCTGTGATACACTTCAACTTTTGGGGGGATTTTACTTAACAACCATGATGGACTATAATCTGAGACTGTAATTTCCATAAAAAATAGTTTTCTCTCGACGCACTTCCTCCTCTTCTTATGAAGAAAAAAAACTCTGTTATCATATGTTCTCCCTACTTGATTTAAGAAAATTGATTTAGATCCTAGGGTCTTATTTTATTTTTATTTTAATATTTTCATTTTTGGAGTGAGTTTTAATGTTATCTAATGTGAAACTTATTATGTAGTACTCAAAATAAATTATCATGTTTTCATTCAAAATTTCAATCACTGTATAACATACCTATTCCTTATAAAATGCACACAAAATTTCATTTAAAATTTCAATCATTGTATAACATACCTATTCAAAATCAGGTAAATTGAGTTGCTCCTAATTAGTGATGACGTTGAGGCGGACGAGGCGGGGGTACCTCAATGTCCAAATTTGCCCCATATTAAATGCGAGCAAGGTCGAGTGATACTCGCATTATACAGGTCTAGGCAGGTCAAACCCATTCCTATATGTAATTTGAACAAAATCTTGATTTTTTACGATAAAAATAATGGAAAAATAGTTCATAATTAGAAAAAAGAGATAATAGGTAGATTAAATGAGTAAAAATAGGAGAAAGCAGTTAAATATTTAGACAAACTAAATCAAGATAGAATGAGTTAAGAACGGGACAGAAGTAGTACATATGTCCTACTCAACATGGATAATGTAAGATAATACTTTGTAAGTCGAGTTCAAATTGCTATCACTACTTCTGGTTCAACCTATAAAACCTTAACCCAATTGCCACTAGGTCAATAGTTGGATCCTAATTAACAGTCATTGATGTGAATGTCATAAAGCAATATATTCAGATAAGGAAATTATATTTGTGTGTTATTCGTGGGTTGGAGTTGTTGGAATATCCTTTGAACTTTTTTAGGATTGAAATTTTAATATTTTGTTCGTTCAAATTAGATAAAGGGCTTTGGACATTTCATTTTCTCTATTCTATCATTAACCGACAATTCTGTTAACCATAAGTCCGCAACAAAGTGCGGATAATTGTCTAGTACTTTTTTATTTTGCAAGGACTATATCTTCTGTTATGAGAATATTTTAAAGATATATCTAAAGCTGAAAATCCTCGTAAAAGTATGCTCAAAATCTATAAATATATTAAAAAAAAGTTGTCCTCTTCTGTTAGGTTACAACTTCATACGTGAATATTTGGCCAAAATTCCTTGATGTGGATACTACTGAGCTTGAAAAGTTAAATACATTATTAAATTGGTTTGAGAAATAATTATGTCACTCATATCCGATAATTGCCATGTTGTTTGAATGACTAGAAATTTACATGAATAAGATAGTTTTGGTGTGGCTAAATGTGAGTGCGGTGAATGAGATACTTTTGGCGTAATTGGCTACAAATGCATGTGAATGAGATTGTTATGGCGTGTATGGGTGTGAGTTTGCGTCAATCAGATAGTGTTGGCGTGGCTGGGTATGAATATGCATGAATGTGATAGTTTTGGCGTAATACAATGCTAAAGTACGTAAATAAGACAGTTTTAGCGTGAATTCCTTGAAGAGGACCTCAGCTTGGAAATTTACATACATTATGTGAATCCTAACTTGCTAGCGAAGTTAATAATTCATAATTATGAATCCTTGTTATGGAAAGCATTTTCCAGTACCTAGGCATACACATAATTACACCATCTTGAAACCTGATAATTACAAAGTTGATTCAATTGTTGGATATTTACGCGAATAATATAGTTTTAGCATGAAGATTATCAACTTGCGCGAATGGAGAACAATTAGCATGAACAATATGGTTTTGGCGTGACAGGGTATGAGTACGCGTGATCATATAGTTTTGGCATGATCGTGGATGAGTTTACATGAATCAAATAGTTTTGGCTTTATAATCATTCCAAGATATTAATAACTTGCTTCTGACGCTAATAGCTCAAGATTATGAATCATTGTAATGGAAAGCATTTCGTTAGATTCTTTAGTGTTAATTGAAGTATCACCATATAACTAATGTGTACGTGTTGTAGACCTTGTTACTTAAAGTATTATACTAATAGTTGAAGTATTATGAATCTTTATTACATGAATGATTAGCACAAATTCCTTGAAACATATACTACCGAGATTGAAAATTTATATATGTTAGTTAACACAATTTGACGTGGTTGGTTATCATTATTACCATGTTCATGTACTATTATGTTCATTCACGCAATTTTGTGCTTATTCACGCAATTTTGTGCTTATTCACTCAATAATATTATTTACTTATGCATATTGTTATTCATTCATGTCATTATAGCATTTAAAAAAATCAATTTTTAATCTTTGAAATATATCAAATGTACAAACAGTTTTGTAGTGACTAGGTATGAGTATGCGTGAATGAGACAATTTGGCGTGATGGCGAATGAGTATGCTTCTTCAACCTCCCTTCCTTGTTCATGTGGTATCACCCCTGGGAAATGATCAAGAACTCCTTCTGCTTCACTTTCGTCATCCTCCACAACTTCTTTCTGCACCCTTTCTCGCTCCTCTTCTTCTAGCACGGATTGGAGAGCAAGTTGCCAAGCAATTTCTTTCATGAGATCTTCTTGCATCTCCTCACTCATGCCCACCTATTCAAAGCTCAGTGTGGGATGTGGGAAGGGGTGGTCGGCTACGACAGGACATTCTTGATCATGATCTTCACGGAAGCTCTCCGTGATAACTTCTGTTTGCTCCACAATGTCCTTGTAGCCTTCTTCTTCTTCCTCCTCCTCTAGTATGGTAGCAGACGGGTGATCTTGAGCAAGTTGTGCACAAAATTGCTCAACCCGCTCTGGTTGCTTTGATGAGTGCAAAACAGTCTCCTCCGATTCACGAAGGGATGAAGAGTTAGGAGGAGCAAAAGATGAGAAAAGGAGGTCCATCTTGCGATTGCGTCTCTCGGAGTCCCGAGCAAACTGCTCCATGAGAAGCCTCAATTCATAGTTTGGATCTGGCTGTGGAGTGTAGCATGGCTCTGCAGAATGGCCCGTGAAGGCCGCCATGGGTAACTCCAGTGCCGATGGCCCTTCTGGTTGTGGGAGAAAGTCTTCTTGGTAATGAGATTGTTCTTGATATGCCCAGGGGTCAGATTGTTCTCCGTAGTAAGGGGGTTGGTACTGGAACCCGAATCCATAGTCTTCTCCTCCTTGATTTCTCCAGGGGGTCTCGGGGTAATACCACTCAGATGGTGGTGGATACCCCCAATGATTGGAGAAGCCATGAGGATCCATGATTCAGATCTGCACCAATGATGACTCGTTATTTACACATGTTTTTACCCCCGTTCTTACTCCGTTTGAGGTATTGATTCTCGTGTTTTAGGCCGATTTCACGCTAGGTTGTGCTTGTTTGTGATATTTCAGGTCCTAGTACGTGAATGGAGGCTTGGGAGCGAGTTTGGGGTCGATTGGACGTGGATCGGACGCATGGCGAGGTTCTGATGTAGTTGCACGGGCACACCCACAACCCGCACGGCCGTGCAAGTGACCAGTTTGGCCGTGCGGGATTGTGCGAGAGCACGCACGGGCAGAGCAGAAAACCCGCACGGTCGTGCAAGGTGCAATACTGGCCGTGCGAGATGGCTGAAGTTCGACTTAATGGTACGCCGCGTTTTGAGCCGCACGGGCAAGATGGTGAGCCGCACGGCCGTGCACCCTGGCCGTGCGAGTCGGGGAATTCTGGTTTTTAAGTAGATTTCAGCCAAAACAGAGGGGAAGAGCTGGGTTTTGGATCCCAAACACCCAAGGGACGAACCCTAGAGAGAGAGAGCGACTTGGAAACATTCTTGGAGCTATTTTGGAGGATTTCTTCGCCATTGGAGCTCGGGAATCAAGCTTGGAGATGGAGATTGAAGATCTAGATCAGATTTCTGCAGTCTCTCTCTTCTCTATGGAGTAACTTCCCTTCACTTAGGTTTTGAGGAACCCTAGTTCCATGAGTTAGGATCTTTCTTGTATGAAGTTTTGGATGCTTTATTGTTTGATTATAATCGATTGAGGCATGATTTATTGAGTCAATTGAATCTTGATCAAATTCTCTTGATTTCTGCTTTAACCTATGATAGATAGAATCTGATTAGGTTAAGAGAGCTTCCTTGATTGATAGTGGTGAATTGGCTATACGAGAGTTAGCCAGTTTACTGCTTTGTACTGGAATTCAAGTCCTGTAGTGGAGTTCTGTGCTTATTGCTTCAGCTTTCTATCCCGGTGAAGACTAGTCGTCTGCCGGGTAGTTGGACTGAGAGGGCTTGGTCAGCTTAAGAGATTCCAAGCTAATTTAGGATCTTCCGCAGTTTAATCAACAGTAGATCAACCAAAGGTAATTGCAACTTGGACCTAATTGAGGAGCTAGGGGGAATCATACCTAAGTGAGTTCCCAACTTGTAATTAGTAGAGTAGTCAGTAGAGTAGTTTATCAATCAATCCTTAATCTAGTTTGCTAGATAATGAACTGAAGCTGAGTAATAGTAACTCTAGAGACCCGTGGATTCGATATTTATTACTTGAGCCACTATACTGCAGTCCCTTTCATTGGTTACACTTGGCCATTGTTAGGTGTTGTGTCATAGCGAGTCAAGTTTTTGGCGCCGTTGCCGGGGACTTTCTAGAGTATTAGGAAAGGCAGAAGTTTGTTACTTTAGCGTTTTTCTTTTGTTTTCCACCCTTGCTTTTCACTTGGGTGTTTTTGTTTTTGTTGGTTGACTCGCTAAAACACAACACCTAACAATGGCCAAGTGTAACCAATGAAAGGGACTGCAGTATAGTGGCACAAGTAATAAATATCGAATCCACGGGTCTCTAGAGTTACTATTACTCAGCTTCAGTTCATTATCTAGCAAACTAGATTAAGATGAAAGAACTAAAACTACTCTAGCAAACTACAGTTAAAGTTAATCTAATCACAGGTTGGGAACTCACTTAGGTATGATTCCCCCTAGCCACTAGCCAGATTAATGATTGATGATCTCTAACCTGTTTCACTTTCATTCACAATGCGGACAATCCTTAACTAGACCTTGAATCTCGACTAAAGGATCAAGGCCCTCTTGAGTTAATTGCCTAGAGGGACGTATCCTTCTCTAGAACAACCGATCAAGGCGTTCTGAACTAGACTCCCTCTATCGATTGAGGTTCTCAATCGATACAAAGCAGTGAATCGACCCTCGACTAAAGCAATCGATCCAATACTATCAATCTATGGTGCTCTATTGACCTAATCAGGTATTCGCTCTCATAGGATCAAAGCAGAATCAATAATCTCGACTAAAGCAGAATTGAATCATGAAAACATGCATAGATTGAATATGAACTCAAGATTATCAAGTAAGAGTACTCATACAATCATCCAATCAAACAAACATAGCTAGGGTTCCTCAAAACCTAAGTGAAGGGAAGTTACTCCATAGAGAAAAGAGAGACTGCAGTAAGAATCTTCAGATGATCAGTCTTCAAGTCCGGGCTTGTTCCTCGAGTTTCCAAGGCGAAGAAATCCTCCAATTCCACTCCAAGAATGCCCTCAAATCGCCCTCTCTTTCTTTGGTTCGTCCCTTGGGTGTTTGGGATCCAAAACCCAGCTCTCCCTTGCAAAAACGCACAAAACAGGCTTTTAACAGCCTGCGTTCGCGATAGGGGATTTTTGGTTCATGATAGGGGATTTTGGTTCATGATAGGGGATTTTTGGGAAAATCCCCTATCAAGGCCAAAAATCCCCTACCGGGGATTTTAGCGTCACGATAGGGCCCCCTTCTGTTTCTCAGAGAAGCCCAAAACCAATTTTCCCCTATCTTTGATCCTTCGTTTCTCCCTCATTCGGACTCCAAATCAGGTGCCGTTTGATCCCAAACGCTCGTAGTCTCGTCCTCTTTCTTCTCATGACAAGATTACATTATTATATGGTCACAAACTAAGGTAGAAATCCATTCTTCTTCAAGTCATACCCGAGTTTCTTCCCCCGAGTCGCCAATTGATCTCCGATTGACTTGAAACTTGCGCCCACGCTTCACTTTATGTGCTAGGACCTAAAATGTGACAAAGGAACACAACCTAGCGTAAAATAGGCCAAAGAAGCGATAATGCAAGCTTAAATGATCAAGAAACAAAGGGGAAAACATGTGCAAATATCGAGTCATCACTAGCCATGAGTTGTGTGAATTCTTTTAAGCGATCATTGACTTGAAAAGATGCATATATTATGTGAATTCTAACTTGCTCGCAAATTCAATAAATTAGGATTGATCTTCGTATTGTAAAGCATTTCTTAGTTTGGTAGTGTTAGTTGAAGTATTGCACTAAAACTCATGTGTATGTGTTGTTGACCTTATCATCTAATATACTAGACTATTAGTTGAAGTGTTATGGCGTGAATTATATGGTTTTGCGTGACAAAGTATGTGTTTGCATAAATCACATAGTTTTGACGTGAATTATATTGTTTTGGCGTGTCTGGAGATGAATGTGCGTGAATCGGATGGTATTGGCGTGAGTCAATATGAATTTGTGTGAAACATGTAATGTTTGCGTGATTGGGTATGTGTTTGCGTGAACCAGATAGTATTATACATTATTGAATTGATTTGAAATGGATACTACTAATATTGAAAAGTTATATACTTTATTAAATTGGATTGATTTGAAATGGATAAGTTTATCGAATTGATTTGAAATGGATACTACTAATGTAGTGTTTGCGTGACTGGTATGTATTTGCGTGGATAATATAGTTGTGGCATGACTAGGTATGAGTATGCGTGAAATAGACAATTTTGGCATGGCTGAGATATATATGAGTTCATGTGAATGAGATAGTTTTGACGTGACTAGGCATGAGTTGTGTGAATCATATGATTTTGGTGTGTTTGGGTACGAGTATGCGCGAATAAGTTAGTTTTGGCGTGGTAGAATGTTAGATTGCGTGAATAAAACAACTTTGGCGTGAATTCTTTTAAGCGGTCATCGACCGAAAAAGATGCATTAATAATGTGAATTCTAACTTGCTCGCAAATTCAATAAATCAGGATTCTGAATCTTTGTTATGGAAAACATTTTCTTAGTTTGGTAGTATAATTGAACTATTGCGTTACAACTCATGTGTATGTGTTGCTGACCTTCTTAACTAATGTGCTAGACTACTAATTGAGGATGCTGACATGGATAAAAAAGCTACATATGTTATTAATTGATTTGCGGATGGTGGAAAAGTTTGTGAGAAAAAGTTATGTCACTCACATATAATAATTACCATATTTTTTTAATGGTTGGAGATTTGCGTAAATGAGATGGTTTTGACTTTATAAAATATAGGGTAAATATAATATATTAGCCATAATTATTAAGCAGCACGGAATTATAACCACAACTATTGAAATATAAATTATTAGCCAACCGTTAAGTCTTTGTTAACCATTTCGTTAGTAATTTGTGACTAAACTTTTACGATGCCGATCTAGCTCCCACGTGGCAGTCATCATATCATATTTTTGAGGATGCTGACATGACCTTCTCTGTTAAAAATTTGAAAATAGTAACGGGTTGTTAGCCAAATCTTGACCCGAAATAATAGTTATGGCTAATGATTTGTATTTCGATAGTTGTGGCTATAATTCCCCGTTGGTTAATAGTTTTTTATTTCTGAGTGATATCAATGAGAGAAAAAGTTAAGCTTACAATTCTACCCAGGACCCCTAAAACACTCTAAAGAAGCCACCCCAAGAAATCAAAAGATTCTAACTCTACAAGAGACAAAAGCAGTGCTTTAAGCGCCACTCTATGGGCAGCACTGTTGGCGGATCTAGGTACCGCCCTAAACTCTATACAAGCAGGCAAAGAGCTAAGGATCTGCAGACACTCTCGAAGCACCGGACCACCAATCGAGTCTTCTGAGACGCCTTGACGGACTTGGTTGACGACCACTACAGAATCACCTTCGACTATCACATGGGTCAAGGATCTTGAGGCCACAAAGGAGATAGCATCCCTGAACGCTAGCAGCTCAGCCAAATAAGGGTTGACTATCCCTTGATGTTGTGACCCGATCGCCAACACCACATGCCCGTCTGACCCACGAAAAACGAGACCAGACGAACACCCGAAGGCACTAACAGCTGCGTCGACGTTGATCTTCAAGAAGCCTTCAGGAGGAGGGATCCAAGTAGTGGCCGGGATGAAAGGGGGAAGAGAGCTGCGGGGAGGATGGGGGGGAAGGAGACTGGAGAATTCGAGGACCTGGTTGTAGAACTGTCTGGCTAGGGAACGGACATGAGGTTGGGTAAATTCAAAGGTCACTTCATTTCTAGACTTCCAGATTCTCCAAAGTAAACAAACGCATTGGAGAATGTGGAATGGGGTGGTTTCGGAAACCATGACATGTCGCCACCATAGACTAAAGTTAACAGTCTGGGTGGTCTCAATAAAGTTGCTCAATCCCACTAAAGTCCACAATCTGATGGCTAGGGGGCATCTGAAGAATAAATGTTCAATACTTTCTCGATGTCTCCAGCAGACAGGGCATCGTTTACGGCAGTTTACTCCACGAGAATGAAGGGCCACTACTGTTGGAAGTATGACTTTGAGGCATTGCCATATGAAGAGCTTGAGTTTAGGCGGAACTTGGATGTTCCAAGTCTTTTTCCAGATTGGAGGGTCGATGATATGCACTATCGGCTTTCGACTTGATGCCAATGTTATTTCCAGAGCTAAGTGATAGCCCGATTTTACTGTGTATTTTCCATCTTTGGAATAGTGCCACACTCTAATGTCTTGCTGTGAATATCGAGGAAGAGGAATTCTCCTTATGAGATCAATAGATTGAGGTTCAAAGCAATTTTCTAGTCTAGGTACGTCCCATTCCCCTCGACCTTCTTTTATGAAATAAGATACCATAGGTGATTCGTTTTGGATATGGGGTCGAGTACTCGGTATTAAGGGTTTATCCCCCGGGACCCAGTTATCAATGAAAGCCCGGGTTCTTTGTCCATTGCCTATTTGCCATCTTAGTCCCTGTATGAGCAGATCTCTTCCAAAGAGTAGACTTCTCCATCCCCACGAAGGGTTTGAACCAATTGATGCTTCCAACACTGAGCATTGGGTAAAATACCTACCCTTATATATTTGGGAGAGTAATGAATTTGGATTGGTCCATATTCTCCAACATTGTTTAGCTAGCAACGCTTGATTGAAGGCTTCGAAGTCCCTAAATCCTAGACCACCATGGAACTTACTGTGAGCCAGACTTTTCCAGGACAACCAATGGATTGGGTGATCTGAATTTTGTGTTGTACCCCACCAAAATTTTGCGACATGACTGTTTAAGCGCCTACAGTTTTCCTTGGGGAGCTTGAAGCATGACATACCTTGTACTGGTATATTAGTGGCTGATGTTCTAATAAGAATGTCTTTCCCAGCTTTCGAAAGTGAACGCTGTTTCCACCCTTGTAGCTTCTTAATAAGCTTCTCCTCCATGAACTGGAATGTTTCCCTTTTTGATTTAGATAAGATAGCTGGTAGGCCTAAATAAGAGTCTTGTTCTCCTATGGTTCCAACACCCAATTGAGCACCCATCATTTGAGCTTGGAAAGGGTCTGTGTTGTGACTGAAAAGGACTGCTGATTTACTTAAGTTTATTCGTTGACCGCTCAGTTCCTCGTAAGCCTGTAGTATGGATAGGAGAGACGTACAATACTCCGGAGATGCGGACAAGAAAAGGTATGAGTCATCCGCGAAAAATAAATGGGAAATTATCGGACAACTAGGGCGGATTCTGACTCCTTCAAGATATCCTGCAGTGGTGGCTTTCCTTATCATACTAGAAAATCCTTCGGCACAGATGGCGAAAAGGAGAGACGATAGAGGATCCCCTTGTCTTAGACCTCTTGAAGGTCTAAAATACTCTGATTGGGAGCCGTTAATGAGAATCGAATATGATACTGTAGTGACACACTCTTTTACCCAAGAAATGAATCTAGAGTCTATACCAAGAACCCTCATCATTTCGAACAAGAAAGGCCATTCTATTCGATCGTATGCTTTCTCCATATCCAACTTCACTGCCATCCACTTTTTTTTCTTGGATTTAGAAGTTTTGAGGTGATGAACCATTTCATGGCTGATCAGAATATTATCAGAGATTTGACGCCCTATGATAAACCCGTTTTGAGTTTGGGATATGATCCTGGGAAGCACTCTACTCAGTCTATCTGCCAAGATTTTTGCTATGACTTTGTAAATCACTTGGCAAAGGCTGATTGGTCTTAGGTTTTTCATGGTTCTTACGTTGTTTACCTTGGGAACCAATGATATCCAGGTACGATTGATAGATCTTAGTAAATGCCCAGAATGGAAAAAAGCCAATACGGCTTGGATCACATCTTGATTGATTAGCTCCCAGTAGTTTTGGTAGAAACCTGCCGTAAATCCATCAGGGCCTGGGGCTTGAGTCTTGCCTATGCTGAACACCGCTTTCTTAATTTCTTCTTGAGATATTGGAGCAATTAAACTTTGATTTTGAATTTCGTCTACTGTCCTTTCTACCGGGAGATGGGATAGGTCAATCGTGGACGTGCATTGTGTTAGAAAGAGATCTTTATAGTAGTCCACAGCAATGCTCAATTTCTCATGTTCCGCAGTACACCATGACCCTTCAGAATTTTCCAGACCCCAAATAGTATTGGCTTGCCGTCTGGCTGCAGTTACTATATGAAAATAAGCCGTATTTTTATCCCCCCCCCTTGTAGCCAATTAGTTCGGGATTTTTGTCTCCAAAATATTTCTTCCCGATTATACTGGATAATCAATTCTTTTTCCAGTGATTTGACTAAGGCCCAATTTACCAAAGCATTAGATCTAGCTTCTTCTAATGCACGGTTTAGGTCGTTTATTAACCTCGCTGAGTTAGACGTTCCTCCTCTAGACCAACCAACCAATGCATGTCTAGTTCGTAGAAGCTTACTAAATAGACAGTATTGCATTGAGCCTGCTACCTCTAGGTTCCAAGCATAAGTGATTATTAACTTAGCTTCCGGCATTTGGATCCACCTGAGATCGAAACGAAATAGTCTTTTTGCTCTAGCCATCATAGGGCGTGTCTGCAAGTACAGTAACCTATGATCTGAGCCTATGTCTGTGAGGTGATAAACGCTCGTCGACGGCCAAATGCTCATCCAGGATGTAGAGACGAAGACTCTATCTATTTTTTGTTCGATCGTGACTCCATTCCTTCCCCGATTTGTCCAGGTGAATTTGGGACCTTGGGAATTTGGTTCAAATAGCCCTAAAAGGTTAACAAAGTCCCACAGTGGACGGGCTTTATCCATTCGCCATGGGGATCCTCCTACCTTATCAAGGGGATATAAGGAGCTATTGAAGTCTCCAATAACTAGGTAGGGGTCCGATAAGGGAGCACAAAAATTTGCAATTTCTTCTAGTTGAGATCGACGCTTGGTCACGATATAGGATAAATATACCCCTATGAGGACAAATCGAGGACATTCTCCATAGCAAAGGACATTATTATTGATGACTGAGATAGCAATATAACAAGGGGAGGAGCCTAGAATCGATACTGAAGTCGATGATGGCCAAGCAAAGACTAGACCCCCCGACAGGCCGGAAGGGTCGACAGGATGACAATCTGAAAAACCTAACGTAGAGATAAAAGACCTGACTTTGTCCCTAGGAGACATAGTTTCACATAAAAACAAGAATGATTTGGCAATATTGCGGCAAGCTTTAAGCGTTTGGGAAGTCAAGGTGCTGCCGATTCCTTGACAGTTCCACGCGTAGACATTCATTTATCGGGTTGGGGCCACTTTGGGTTGGCTTCCTCCACCCTCTTCTCTTCTATCACCTTAAGACGTTTTGGGACTGATTCCACTACGCCGATTCCTTGACTAATATATTGTATTTACCCTAAAATATATGACCTGAATAAGATAGTTTTGGTGTGAATCCCTTGAAGCGATCCTCGGCTTGGAATTTTACATATGTTCGTAACATTATTAACTCAAGGTTATAAATCCTTGTTATGGATAGAATTTTTTTTACTTTTTAAGAGTTAATTGAAGTATCGCCCTATAACAGATGTGTATGTGTTGTTTAACTTGTTTCTTATAAACCATTAGACTATTAGTTGAAGTATTATGAATCTTTAATTCGTGAATGGTAAGCTAAAATTCCTTGAAAGGTAACTATTGATATTAACAAGTTACATACGTTATTAAATTTACATGTAGATGGCAGAAGAGATTGTTTGAAAATGATGTTACTCATACATAATAATTACCATGTTATTTGAATGGTGGGTATTTATCTGAGTAAGTTTTGACATGAAAAACTATCAGTATGCGTGAATGACAAATGCTTTGCGTGAGCAATATAGTTTTGACGTGAGTAGTCATCCTTATTACGTTAATGGCCAACCAAAATTCCTAGATATGGGTGAAAAAAAGAAACACTTATCCTTGTTAACTAAAGTATTAGACTATTAGTTGAAGTATCATGAATCCTTGTTACGTTAATTGTTAGCCAAATTTCTTTAAAATGGATAACATTGGGCTTGTAAAGTTACATACATTATTAAATTGATTTGCTAATGGTGTAAGAGATTATGTGAAAATTTATATAGCTCATATTTGATAATTACCACGTTGTTTGCATGATCTGATGTTTACGTGAATTAAGATGTTTTGTTACGTAAATGGCTAGTTTTGGCGTGATGGCTTATTGTTATTACGTGAATGATTTGTCAAAATTCATTGAAATGGGCAGATGGTGTAAGAGATTGTGAACAACATGGTTGGAGGATTTGAAAATTTTGCCCAAGGTCAGGTTAATATTTTAGTAGGTTTGTATTTATATAATTTTTTTTCCAGAAAATTAGCTGCTATGGAAAAATGTAGCAAGGAGAAATATCAAGAATTCATGAGGTTTTTATGACTTTTTTTTTTGTAAAATTATTACCCATTTTGAAAGAAGAAACAATAGAAAGTAGCAAGACAGAGTGTCTTGGTCCGTGTGCCCCTTTTAGTCTGTGCAATTCGCAATTTCTCGACCATGTCATCAATTTCTCGCCCATGTCATCGTATCTAAAATCTAAATGCTCACCTATCAACTCTTCTCATTCCCTTATTTTATTAGGTGTTCATGTCTCTAGAGGAGTCAAGAAACCTCTCTCTTACCAATAATAGCCCAAAAAATAGCCATTATTGGGCCAGAAAAATATCAAAATCGTAGCCCACGTAAGGGCCAATTGTTGGAATCGTTCTGGACTTGTGTCAATGAATGAAAACCACACATTATTATATAGTTGGGGTAATGGTGTGATTATCTTGTCCCAGCGATGTGGTAAAAATTTTCTTCTTTTTTCTTCAGTTATTCTTCCATGCCACGCCTCTGCTCAGAAGCCAAGTTTGCCAACTTTCCTTCACAAGTTGTCACTGTCTGACCGAAGCCCTCTCTTCCCCTACCTACCTTTCATCACGCGGACATCATCAGCTGAACCCATGCTGATATGAATTATAATTCCATGGTTCCATCGAGTTAGTTGCTGGGAGCTAACTGCACTTGTTATTGTGGCAGATAAAAGAGTGGACGTGTCAAAGTGGAGAACGATCCAGGGGAAGGTTTGTGGTGTAACACCTTACCAAATTCACGAGAGCTTGGATTGCATAATTCCTTCATGTTTCTGCCACTCTGCAAGTTCACTACTTCAAGAGTTTGTAAAGAACCCAAAAAGGTGTGATAACTGATAAGGATACAATGAATACCTCCTGAGATTCCCCACCTGATAATTCCTTCTTGTATAGTTTACCATAGCTACTGTAACAATTAAAGATCAAGCATAAGTATGGCATTGCATTGCGTATTTGCGTTGAAGATTTTGTATGGCATGATTGCTGTTGGTCCATACACTTCATGCTCTCTTATATTAGTCAACAGTTAATAATAATTAATCTACTATTTTTATATTTGGAGCCAAGTTTAACTCGAACCATTTTAACTTTTAACCAAACATTGATACTGTGTACCATATTTATCTTCTTCGTTTTTAATTCATTTTTGAATTTTTTTCATAGAAAAATGAACGAGTTCATCATAATCTATTGAATCTACAAATTTCTGGGTGAACAAAATACAAGACCAAAAAATATCACATAATACCACCCTGGTACGTGGTGGTATCTTGTGGTACACAATGTTAAAAGTCGTAAATGGCAGTTAATATACTTCTACTATCATGTATTCAACCATCCTACAGTCTTGGTATGTTCATACAACCATGATACGCTTTTCATTCCATAGGCATGCTCTTATTTCAATACCAGTCAATATCATATGGTATAGACTGGTAAAAAATGACTCAATTTTTTTTGTTCCAAAAATATATCAAATTGGATATCATTTTGAAGAGCACGATTGATCTGATCTAACTGTGCAAAAAAAATTTAAATTTCGACTTAAAATGAGCGAGAAATCGTCCGTTAAAAATTAAAGGGAGAAAGTTAAAGGTTTTTCATGAGAGAGAAATTGTGCTAATGTGGCGGATGGAGATTCGGTTATGTATTGTTACTCACCACAAGTTTATTGACTCTATCCGCTCCCTTTTTAAGGGTATGGAAAAATGATACCCGTTTTTAATTATAGTAATTTTTCGTATTAAATTCGTGTCGCACATAATAATCTTTGAGAACTAAAAAATCATACTAGTAATTACATTCATTTTTTTGAACTACCATTGCACCCGTACACTTTTTGACAACTTTTCGTCTTTTTGACAAAATACAAGACCAAAAAATATCACATAATACCACCCTGATACGGGGTGGTATCTTGTGGTACACAATGTTAAAAGTCGTAAATGGCAGTTAATATACTTCTACTATCATGTATTCAACCATCCTACAGTCTTGGTATGTTCATACCACCATGATATGCTTTTCATTCCATATGTATGCTCTTATTTCAATACCAGTCAATACCATATGGTATAGACTGGTAAAAAATGGCTCAATTTCTTTTGTTCCAATTGTGCAAAAAAATTTAAATTTCGACTTAAAACGAACGAGAAATCGTCCGTTAAAAATTAAAGGGAGAAAATTAAAGGTTTTTCAGGGGAGAGAAAACTTGCTAATGTGGCGGATGGAGATTCGGCTATGCATTGTTACTCACCACAAGTTTATTGACTGTATCCGCTCCCTTTTTAAGGGTATGGAAAAATTATACCCCTTATTAATTATAGTAATTTTTTGTATTAAATTCGTGTCGCACTTAATAATCTTTGAGAACTAAAAACTCATACTAGTAATTAGATCAGGTCAGTAACCTTATGGTGAGTAACCATGAGTAATCCCTCCACATCAACATTACATCAGTATCCCTCTCTCTCTTGAGAAGCCTTTAATTTTTCCCTTCTTAATCTTTGACGGACGTTTTCTCACTCGTTTTGAGTCGAAATTTAATATTTTTTGCACAGTTAGATCAGATTAATTGTGCTCTTCAAAATGATATCCACTTTGATATATTTTTCGAACAAAAAAAATTGAGTCATTTTTTACGAGTCTAACATATGGTATTGACTGGTATTGAAATAAGAGCATACATATGGTTTGAAAAGCGTACCATGGTGGTATGAACAAACCAAGACTGTATGATGGTTGAATACATGATAGTAGAAGTATATTAACTGTCATTTACGACTTTTAACATTGTGTACCACAAGATACCACCCCGTACCAGGGTGGTATTTTATGGTATTGTGTGGTATTTTTTGGTCCTGTAATTTGTTCACCCAGAAATTTGTAGATCCAATAGATCATGATGAACTCGTCCCTTCTGTGCAATCGTTTTCAAAATCGAATTAAAAATGAAGAAAATACCATATGATATGCAGTTGGTACCGAGAGGTTAGAATTTTTTTCTCAAAAACTATTGAAAATTGATCTCATTTTGTAGAGCACGATGAACTCGTTCCATCTTTGCAAAAAAAAAAAAAATTAAAATCCGAGTTAAAACGAAAAAGATATGAGCCGATTAAGAAAGCTAGGGAAAATAAAAATGATCTTTAATTCTCCATCTTTAGATCTGGATTTTCTAAATGAAGGGTCCATATTTGGTTATTGATGGGTGCATAACCCACGGTTATGCACCCTATCTTGAGCCATAATTACATTCATTTTTTTAACTACCATTGCACCCGTACACTTTTTGACAAATTTTTGTCTTTTGCTGAATTTTATCCAGAAAAGTTATTGTAAATCAATTTTTTTCTTGCTACCATAGGATAAGGTAGCACAAAATTATGACCATATGAAGGTGCATGATTTTTAGCCTAAATTTGCTGGGGTGTGCAATTCCTAATAGATATATAGCTTTGGACTTTAAGTGATTTTGTGGGGAAAGATAGTGAACACTATCGATTTTAGTGATTTTTTTTTTTTTTTTTGTGTGTAGTTACGTTTGGAAAAAGATACCAACGTGGGTTACTAGGATTTCCAATGTGATTAAAATTGAGCGTAACTGGTCAGACCGGTCGACGAGGCACAGCTGGTTGGTAGAGAATTGGGATGAAAATTCAATTTTTGGGTTTACATATGATGTTTGATTCTTATTATATGTGTACATTTGTAAAATTATTGTTTACGAGGCATTAGTTTATTGACTATTTTCTAACGATTTAACGTCCATTAGACCATCAAAATGTAAGGGTGTGGTGTACCGATTCATGTTTGGGTTCTATATTCTAACAGTATTGAGTATTGACGATTTCTATACGCATGCGTTTCTTGACCTTTAAATGATGTCCATTTGCACCCCTAAATCTTCATTTGTTTCCTTTAATTTGGTTGGAAGCTTTTATGAAATGAATCAATGACGATTCCGGGCGGTCGGGCTGGTACGCCACGTCTGAAATGTTGATTCCTATATAAAACCGCAAGTTAATTAACCATCCAAATACTTTACGAAACCCGCCTCCATATATCCAGCAGCTCTTGCGAAATGGCTCTAATTACCGACATTAATCCTCGCAACAGTACTTATTGGCTCTTGGTCACCGGCACCGCCACCCTCCTAATTATACCGCTAATTGCATATCTCTTAAGCTTAAGCAAAGCAGCAGCTACCCAGAAGAAGCGGTCTCCCCCAAGCCCGCCGGGCCTACCCATGATCGGCCACATCCACCACGTCGGCAAAGTCGTCCCCGTCTCATTCCAGGCCCTGGCCCAACGCTACGGCCCACTCCTCTCCCTCCGCCTCGGCTTCTCCACTTGCGTCCTCGCCTCCGACGCCGACGTGGCCCAGCAAATCATGAAAACCCACGAGCTCAACTTCTCATCACGCCCGCCATTCGGGTCGCCGGAGCACTCCATCTACCCGCCCGGATCCGGGTTTGCCATGGTCCCCTACGGCGACTACTGGCGGTTCCTCCGCAAGCTCTCCACCTCACGCCTCCTCTCCGTCCCCCAGCTCCGCCGCTTTGCTGACGTGGCCGACGACGAGAGGCTCGGCCTCCTCAGGTCCTTGGCAAGTTGCGCCCAGGAAGAAGGTACGTCGTCGTTCGTACTACCGACTTCTATTATTATTATTATTATTATGTATTTAAAGTCATCAAGTGTTGTATATATGCACCGAAACGTGTGCTTGATATCGTAGTTCGACTTTAGACCTAATATAAACTCCTTTTTTATCTTTTAGTAATTTATAAGATCGGAGTTAAATATGTATTTAACGTTAGATTTATGATCGAACAGCAAGGAGGCCTTGCGACCTCGGGAGCGAGCTGATGAAATTAACCAACAATACAATATGCCGAATGGCGATGAGCACAAGATGCTCAGGTAGGGAAAAAGACGCAACGAAAATACAAGAAATAGTGAAAACCGTGCTTCAGCTGGCGGTGGAGCTGAGCTTGGGGGACGCGTTGGGTCCGTTTGGGAAGGTTTTGGAATATTTCGCAGGGAAGGGGAAGAAGCTGTTTGGGGCGCTGAGTAATTTTGATGAGCTGCTGGAGAGGATTCTAAAGGAGCATGAAGAGAAGCTGTTGTTAACGGTGGCCGACGGCAAGACGACGGCGGCGCCGGCCAGGAAAGATGTGGTCGATATACTGTTGGAAATTTATAACGACCCTATTGCTCCCATCAGGCTTTCCAAAACCGACATCAAGTCCTTCTTGCTTGTAAGTATATGTTTAACTAATGTGTTTTGTCTGTTTAACTAAATATCGAAATTTAATTCAAAATGTTCAAAAAAACATATTTCCAAATTTAGTAAATTAGTTTTAAGATACTATGATATATGTTAGGGAAGAGTTGTTTATTACTACATATACACTTTCCTCTTCGCATATATAGAGTATTATAGTTCAGGTCAGGTAGCAATTTCATGTTTATCTTTCATACTAATAGCGTTAACGTACATATGCACCGGTTGATGTCATCGAATTCTTCAATCGTACATTTCCAACGATTAAATCAACTTAATGATGCCATTTAAAGCTTTTACTTTGATCTAACGTCAATTGAAAATGCACTAGTGATAACTCTGACAATCATCACGTTAATATTCTACCACCATAATCACCTTTCTGTCCATATTTGATAATATCGATAGGAAAATTAAGTCAATGTAAAAAGAGGCCTTACGATATAAATTCGGTAGCTAGCATGTTTCACATCTTCAACGTTCTTGGAATACCTAAATCCAAAGCTGCATAAGTCCCAAATTGTTCCGGTTAAGAAAAGAAAGAAAAAAACCCAAGTATGCTACTTATTTTCCTCTGTTTTCATAACCGGATCGGAGGCTGAACCGGAATAGTTAGTGGTTTACAGTTCAGTAGTTACATATAAAATCGTTGGTTAACCGTTGATAGAACCGTGATATATAACAGATAAGACTTGTATATTACATTAACTCAAGAATGAAATTATCATTGATCATAAACATTTTCAAATTCATATCATCACCAAAATATCTAATAAATCATTCAAATCGTCTCACAAAAAAATATTAATTCAAATTAAAAATTACGATGTCAGTCGATAGTGGACAACGTAAAGTCGAGAACAAGGTTAGAAATTGAGAAGAGGAAGCAGATATAAAATTAATAATTATGGTTTGATCAATGATGGTCTTAGTTAATCGTTAAAGTATTCTTTTTTAAATTATGTGGTTAACATAGTGGGCCAGTTGGTTCATCTGGTTTTACGTTGAACCGTGAAACCCGTTTGATCCATCAATATCCGCCCAAGCAATGAACCGGAACGCTATCGTAACTGGTTTGACGATTCTCTTGCACTAGCCTTTGATCCGGTTCGGTTCAGGTGTTTTTTTTACTCTAGCTATTTGTAGTCATGACTTATTAGAAACTCGTTATTAACTTGGAATGTATAATCACCAGGACATATTTATTGGAGGCACAGTGACAACATCTTCAGCAATGCAATGGGCAATGGGAGAACTAATCAATCACCCAAACGTGTTGAAGAAATTGAGACATGAAATCAATGAAGTAGTTGGGTCAAACAGGCTGGTTCGAGAATCCGACGTTCAAAATCTCCCATATCTCAGGGCTGTAATTTGTGAAACACTCCGCCTTCACCCATCATCGCCTATGATCATGAGAGAATGTGCTGAAGATTGCGAAATCAATGGTTTTCTCATCAAGGCCAAGACACGAGTTCTATTAAACCATTATGCAATTATGAGAGATCCAAAGTCTTGGGAAAACCCTAACGAGTTTTTCCCTGAAAGGTTTTTGGAAAGATTGGAAGAGAAGAACCGAAACTTTGGTTACATTCCATTTGGGATGGGAAGGAGAGCTTGTCCAGGTGTATCGCTTGCGATGATGGTGATGCCTACAGTCGTTGGAGCTTTGGTGCAGTATTTTGACTGGGAAATCAACGAGGGGAAGCTTGATTTGACTGTTGGTTCGGGTGCTGGAGCGGAAATGGCTCACGCTCTAGTGTGTTATCCGGTGTTACGTATTAACCCATTTGACTCCTCTGGATAATTTATTTTATTTTATCTTATTGGTAAGAAGTCGGGTTAATAGCATTTTGATGCATTATCATATTCGGCCGCCCATTATCATTATTATTAGTTTGTTAGTCGGTTTTGGTTACTGTTCAGGAATAATATTAATTATTAAAATATTTAAGGTAGTTTCTTTAGGACGAGAACGTCATTAGGTTTTCGGTTCTACTAGAAATATGTACTTTGTTTCTACGTTTTAAGAAGTTACCGAGCTCGCTGCTGCAGCTCCCAGGGCAGGTATCGCCAACGTTCAACCACCAACGTTGGGAAGAGGTCCCGCGAGCAACTACATCGCCGCCAAAATTCACAAGGCCAACGTCGCTGGACGTTTGCCATGCATCGCTGGAGGTCCCGACCTCACCTACTGCCGCCGCCGCCGTTGCTGAACGGGTTGCGAGAAGATGCGTGCCACAGCTGGAGCCGCCCGACGAGTTGTGTAACGTGAAGATCCCATTCTGCGCACTAACAGGGGTCACCAATTCCGCCACGCTACAATTCTCAGCTCAGCTCATGGACGAGAACGTCATCGCCCTTGTTGACGTCTTTTCTTCTCACAATTTTGTGAGTGCCGAGGTCGCCAGAGCCATGTCCTTGACAGCCACACCGATTCCACCGTTTCGGGTCAAGGTAACCAATGGAGAGTCCCTCAACTGCTGACGTTGCTACAAAGCCGTAGACCTCACCGTGCAAGGCGAAACCCCCAACGTCGTAGATCTGTATGAGCTGCCGATCAAAGGACACGACGTGGTCTTAGGCGTTCAATGGCTGAATCAACTTGGACCGACGTATGTCGATTGGGAACGGCGCACGATGCGTTTCAGAAAACTGGGACGATGGGTTGACTTGCATGGTTTGAACATGGAAGCAAGGGCGATCGAGACCATGGACACGGCCGAGGACCCTGCTGCCCCGATCGCAGGCAAGCTCGTCACGCCGCCGCCACCTCACAAGACCGTCGCTGCTGCTACAAAGCGGGGCCTAATGGAAGAGCTAACCCTAGCTCCGGTTCCACTTCTCGTTGGGGAGAGAGTGAATTCCAATGCAACGAAGCCATCGATGTCGAAGTTGCGAGCTGATGTCGACGTCGAGAAGGCCCGAGAGAGAAGGGCTACTGCCGCTGCCGTTTCCTGGCGTAACCGCACCACTGCCGAGGAGGATGGGGTTTCCAAGCCATCACCGCCATTGGTGGCTCTGCGAGACGCCCCGCCTGCCGTCGTCGATGCTGAAAGAAGTTCTTTTGGGCTACTCCAACCCAATTGGAAATCGAGGAAGAAGTAGATGGGAGGCTTAACGGGGGCTCTGTTGTATGGGTTCAAGGCTGCGAATACGGAAGAGTTACTGGGGGTGCATGAGAATTTACTTGTCATGGACAAATCTATTGGTGATGCCTCTGTACGTGACATGGGTGGAGTGAGCCATGGATTGCATGGGAGATTGAGTTTGGAAGGAGGATCTCGTGGCTTGATGTTGACGAATGGAGAAGCTGACTTTTTTGGAGTAATCCATTGGTTCGCCATAGAGATGAGGGCCATATATGCAGGAGCGGTCGACGTTGGGTTCTTCCAAGTGCCCGGGCGTAATGGGAAGTTCCGAAAACGAAGTCGGTATCAACGAACATCCATTTTCTTCGCTATCGTCAACAACTTTTTCATCGATCCGGGTTAAGACGATGCTTGAACTTCGGGGACGAAGTTCTTCGAAGGGGGGAGGATTGATGCATTATCATATTCGGCCGCCCATTATCATTATTATTATTATTAGTTTGTTAGTCGGTTTTGGTTACTGTTCAGGAATAGTATTAATTATTAAAGTATTTAAGGTAGTTTCTTTAGGATTAAGTTACCGAGTCCTTGTAGGATTCGTAAGTCATTAGGTTTTCGGTTCTACCATAAATATGTACTTTGTTTCTACGTTTTAAGAAGTGAATGAAGAAGAAAACCCCTAATTTAGTTGTTTTAGTTTATTTATCGTTTTTGTGCTGCGATGCTTGATCCGTCAATGCATCACATTTTATACACTTCTCCTAATGTAAATTAACAAAGCTGTCCTTTTCCTGCGTTTTTGCACAAACTTATCCTTTATCTAATCGAGTAAGCAATCAATCATTCTTTACTAATTATTTTTCTACTCTTCTAGTTCTAATCTTCTCCGTATCTGGTGACACCAATACCCCGCCATTTTTACAAAATTCAGGTGGATTTTTCTCCACTGAAGCTCTTTAGGTAGATTCGACTGGGATCACCTACGAGGATGCAGTCAATCCATCAAAGCCTATGAGCCACCAAAATGGAGCTCTAGCAGCTCGCCCTCCGATCCTCGCGTGCTTTCGCCTAGGCTAGAATCCGATTCATCGTAGATTTGTGCAAACAATACCTACCCAAGATCCGAATATGTATGCACCTAGGTAGGTCATATCAAACGTTTAGAACTAGATTCTTACCATTGCGAGAAGCTTGCTTCGAACCGTACAAGGATTTGTGCAACCGATAGACTCGAGTATCACCAACTTGCTGAAAAACCCTGCGGAACCTTCATGTAAACTTCTTCTTCCAAATCACCATGCAGAAAGCATTGTTCACATCCAATTGATGCAAAAACCATCATTTATTGACTGCAACAACGAGAAGTACACGGACGGTGACAAGATTAGCAACGGGTGCAAAAGTGTCATGAAAATCAATGCCCTCCAACTGCATACACCCTTTGGCGACAAGTATGGCCTTGTAGCGCTCGACGGAACCATCGGGGTAGTACTTAATTTTGTACACCCATTTGGAATCGATGGCGCGTTTGCCAGGGGGAAGAAGTTCCAACATCCGTGTTCCATTGGCCTCAAGAGCATTGATTTCTTTCTGCATCGCCTCACGCCAACAAACATGCCTAATGGCTTGCCAAAAGTATCTCGGCTCATCCATTTTGGTAATGGCAGCCAAGAAAGCAGAATGAGAAAGTGAGAAATGATGATACTGGACATGATTAGACATGGGATAGGGAGTAGCAGTATCATGAAGAGTAGCATTATTATCAAAATGATGATGAGCAAGCGAAGGAGGAAGAGCTACATCATACCCATTAAGCTTGCGAGAAGGCTGACTAGTACGAAGTCCTCGTCGTGGTTCAACTAGATCGAGAGGAGCTATGCCGGCATCTGGTGAAGTGGCTGGTTCAGTCATGGATGGCGTCACAGTGGCCGGGCCAGGCGAAGACGAGAGCGAAGTCGGTTCCATGGACGACTCCAGCTCATCCTCGAGCTCAAAAGGAGACTCATGATCATCGTGTCGTAGAGGAGAAGAAGGTGCAGGAGGTGCATGGGAAGGGTAATCTTCGTGAGAACAAGAACAAGGAGAACCATGATCACCATGCATTACCTCCAAACGCCCCAAATTAGGCTGCTCACGAGGATTATTTATGGAGGAGGCTTTCTTGTACGGAAACACATGTTCCTGGAAGTGCAAGTCACGACATTGATCTTGTGAGAGTTCAAATCATATACCCAGTAACCCTTTTGTGTAGCCGGATATCCAAGAAAGATACATGCTTTCCCCCTTTCGGCGAACTTGTCCAAACCCTGATGAGTGTCTTTTGCATAGACAAGGCAGCCAAAACATCGTAAGTGATCATAGGAGGGCGCCTTTCCGAGAAGGAGCTCAAAAGGTGTTTTACCGGCGAGGGGGGCAGCAGGCAGCCGGTTGATTAAATACGTAGCAGCAAGAACACAATCTCCCCAAAAACGAACAGGTAGACCTGCATGAAACATGAGTGCGCGAGCCGTGTCAAGAAGATGTCGATGCTTGCGTTCAACCACTCCATTTTGCTGTCGAGTATCAGTGCAGGTGGTTTGCAAGAAAATCTCATGCTCTTCATAATAAGTGCGAAGAGTAAGCGTTTGAAACTCAACACCGTTATCGACTTGAAACCGACGCACAAGAAGACCAAACTGAGCAAGTGTGAATTCGCAGAACATGCGAATATAACGTTCAACGTCGGACTTATACTTCATCAGATAAACCCAGGTGGCCCGACTGTAGTCATCGACGATGGTCAAGAAGTATCGAGAACCATCAAGGGCTGCAGTCCTATACCCTCCCCAGATATCCACATGTACAAGATCAAAACAACGTCGAGTCTTTATTGAACTAGTGGGAAAATGTGTCGTGTTTGTTTAGCAATAAGGCAAGCATCACAAGAAAAACCATGCTGGCCACCAGCAATACAAAGAAAATTTCTCAGCAGAAGGGTGCCCAATTCGGGCATGCCATAGACACGGAGAGTTCTCAGTACGTGCAACTCGACAGGCTTGCGGGTTTGCCTTTGTAACACTTGGATTGCTTTGGAACCGCCGCAATTAGTATAGTCCATCACGCATTTCACCCATCTCAATCAGCGTCTTAGAGCGTAAGTCTTGGAGGACGCAGAAATCACGCAAGAAAGTCAGGGCCACATTGTGATCCTTTATTAGCCTGCTTACGGATAATAGGTTGCAATGAAATTCTGGTACATGAAGAACTCCATGAAGGGTAAGATGGGATGATAAGTTAACTGTTCCAGTGCCTCGAATAGGTACTCGTGTACCATTCGGAATACAAACAGAAGAATGTAGAGATGGCTGATCAACAGAATCCAACCAACTAACATCACGAACTACGTGTTCGTTACATCCTGAATCAACCAACCACTCATAAAGATCAGAAGTATTACCAAACATGTTTGTTGTGGGGTCCTTGGACACATCCGTAGGTGAAGCAAGGAATTGTTTGAGCTGGGCGAACTGTTGTGCCATTAAACCAGGAATGGAACTCTCTTCTGGCTCCACATGAGCTTCCCGCGGAGCATTCTCCTTGCGTGTACTATGAGGACCCGAACGATCACCCTATGGAGGCGGAGCTTGCTTCGTCGGGCTAGTGGGGTAGCCGATGAGTTTATAACCTGAATCCCTTGTGTGACCGAGACGGTTACAATGTGAACAGTGGGGTTTATCAGAAGGGTCAAGGCGATCAGTAGCATCATGGAGATCATTTTCAGCTTGAAAAGCCGTCGTGTCCACAACTGGTCGGCGCCCACTAGTGATTTGCCTATGTTGTTCCTCTACCGAAAAAAGAGAGTAGGCCTCAGCAAGAGATGGGACAGGTTTCATGCCGAGTATCTGTGATCGCACCACGGAAAAGGTATCATCCAACCCCAACAGAAACTCGAAAAGGTGAGTGGTCACTTGTTGGTCACGAAGCTGCTTTGCCAGATCACAACGACAGCCACCACATGTGCATCCACTACATGTGCAACGAGGGGTATTGCTAACAGTATACATCTCGTCCCAAAGAGCCCGAAGCTTCTGTAAAAGGCTGACACACTGAGCTTGTCCTAACGTAGAGCACTGATTTGCCGTTGAATTTTATATGCGCGCTATAGGATCCTTCGTCGAAACGCTGCTGTAAGTCAATCCAAATATCGCGAGCGGTAGAAGCCGTTCGCACGCTATTTTGGACTTCCCGGCTCATGGTCGTCTTCAACCACCCCTTCACGGTGGCATCACAACAATCCCATGCATCTACTCGGGTTCCAACACCTGCCGCAAAGCGTGGAAGGGAACCATTCACAAAAGCTAATTTGTTCTTGAAGATTAGGGTTTCCGTCATATCGTTTACCCATTCTCTGTAATTAGAGTCCGAGAGAAGAACAACCACGATCAAATGTGCAGGTTCTTCAGACAGATGGAGATAGAGTGGGGAAGAGAGCGGGATCTCTTGGTCGGAGCTGCTACCGCCGGTATGTGGGAGCCCTCCTTTGGAATCCTTGTTTTCGTCCCTCGTATTCTCCGAATCAGCTGGAATCAATCAACCCTCAACTCAGATACCATGTAAAATACGATAATGCGGAAAAGGAAAGACACGGTGTTAATTTGGTTCTTGTCGATCATAGTGATCGACCTTACTCCACGGAGAACGATCTCAAGCTATTATTATTGTTGTTGTAGTTCTGTAGCAGCCGCATGGCTACAACTACTGTGTAAAAGCCCTTATATACAACCCATCAACATAAGTAACGTGGGTAGGGCAAGAGAAAAAAATAACAAAAAGGTCATCTAACAACTAACTGTATACAACCAAGGTCAATACTCACCGGCTGTCTCACTCATATCTTCAATTCGCGTGCAAACCCATTTCTCCCTTCCTAATCAACCCTTACCCTAGGATCTATCAATAGCCGTTGGATTATGTATATGAGAGAGAAAATGAAAAATTAGAGGGTAGGAGGCTTTACAAGCGAAGGGAAGGTCAAATTAAAAGAGTAATTGAAAGAAAAAAAATATAACAATGCACTTCTGTTGGAAAAGAACAATAATGATTAAAGATGTTGCATATCAGTAATTTATCATCACATTTAACAGTCATTTGAAGATAGTGATTTACAAGTATATCAATAGCTGGTTATTGTAATTTTTACCTCATTCAAATTTTCCTGTGACAAGAGTGTAAGTGAGAAGGTTATTTTTGTCTTCACAATGATCTATTTGTTTCTCAAATATTCCTAAAAAAAGAAATACATACTAGGATATGCACCATCGTCATTTTTAACGATGAAAAGCATCTTACCCAATAATACTACATAGATTAGTTGTATCGTTTTAAATTACATGAAGCTAAAATTAAAAAATCACAGAGCTTTTTTTCCTTTTATGAAAACCTGCTTATCTTATTAATCAATCACAGAACTTTCTACAGTTAGCAAAGGTCACTAAATCTTCCCTGGATACTTATTGGTGTTTTTATACTTCGATTTTCATACTAAATTATTTTAATTATATAAATAAAGGATAATTTTAAAATCATAGACCAAATATGATTGGTTCAAAATTATCGAATTGAAATATCGAATTTGTAGAAGCGATGTTGAACTCTTACAATAGTATTAGTTTATAGAACTAATATGAGGCAATCATATTCATATCTTTCTACAAACTATATAGGGACGGGTTCTTCGTACTTTTTAGCTCGGCTAACCATTATGTTTTAAACATCTTCCTAATCCGACAGACATGATTGGATTCAACAATCATTAGATGATTTTGAGTTTAAATAGATTGGTTTATTTCATATTTTTTATGTATTAAGATGAATTTGTAGAGCAAGGGCACACCTATATATACATTCTACACAATATATACTACTAGCATGATAAAATTGTCTTCCCATTTCAAATTTCCTAAAATGAGAGCAAAAGTATAAATGACATTTTGTCTTCTCCATTATTTATCTTTATTTTGTATAAAAAATAATGAAGTATTGGGATTTTAACTAATGTATCTTCAAACACAGACAAGAGTCATAATCATGATTGTCAATTCAAGTTTGACTTTCCTGGTCGAACCAATTCTACCTAAACCTGAATATCTCAGCGGGTGCCGAAGACCCAGTTGGTTGTCTACTCGGGCTCGGTCAAACCCATGAGAACCTAATCAAATCGGGAAATCTGACCGATTTAATCAAGTGATTCGACATCACGTTTTTCGTTGAAATAAATCAATTTGTGTCGGAAATGACCTTTTCCGACAACATATAGTCGTCAAACATCGTCGGAAATTGTCCCGTTGCTAATAAAATATTACTGACCATGCGTCGGAACAAAAATATTATCGACGACATAAATCATTAGTAATAGAAAATATGACATCACAAATGAAATCACTCATGGCGGCCGAATTTGACAAATTTTGTATTGACGACATTTTTTTTTTTCATTTTGGACGAATTATATTCGTAAATAATCAAGCATTTCTGACTTCCTGTCATAAATACTATTTATTCTAACGTCAACAAATTGTCGGAAATAAATATTTGTAACGAGAATTTGAGCCAGATAATTTTTTTTGATACGTTGTACACACATTTGTGAGGTTGTTTGGGCGTCAATAATTTATTATTTTCGACGAACGGTAAGAAATATCATTTTTACTGATGCCACCATACTTTCGTGAAAACTACATTTTTTCCAACATGACGTCAAAGAAAGTAGATACACTGACGAAAATAATTTATTCGTACAATCAAAGTTGTGCATGAAAGGAATCTTTTCCTCACGCATTGTACATTATTGATAAATCAAATTTTTTGAAGCCTCGTTAGAATTACAATGAAATATGATTTTTCTAATCAATTTGCGACTATCACTTGATACATTACAATTATAGGTATATCATTAAATAAAACTACAACTACAATGCTATTACATAATAATCTAAATAATTAGTTCATTTCATGTACAAATAATACAATAGTAAAAGAAAATAAGGGCCGAATCTAAATAACTATTAACAACAATCACATCCCTCGTCGTCGTTCTTTCTCCGCCGCCGGTTAGGTGAAGTCTGCCGCCGGTGAGGTGGAGTCGTCGTCGCTATCCTATGTCCTCCATGATCAGAAACACCAAAGATACAAACAAACACATATGAAAAACGAAAAATAATGGTCTAAATCGACCCATAAGAAGGATCCAGGATAAAAGCAAACCATAAACAAAATAAAATCCCATCGAGAAAAGGGTTGTAGTCACCCGTCGCCCCAGTCTTCAGTGGTGCCCCTTTCTTCGCCGCCGGTGACATTTATCTCTCTTCTTCTTGATTGAACTCCGAAGAATGACAAAAAAACATGCAATAGGTCTGCTACGAACAGAAGAAGGCGAGTTTGGTAGAAAGAATAAGAGCATTTGGTGGCCGACTATGAACAAAAGCAGAACAAGAGATGATGAACAGAAGCAGACGGAGAGATCAGAATGAGATAATTATAGTTATTGACAGATTGCCAAAATAAACCACATATTTATCTTACTTTTTAATATATTAAAAGGGATTAAAAAATATTGTGCTCCATGTTAGCCTCAGAGGTAGTGATGGCAATGGGGCGGGTAGGGGCGGATACCTCAATATTCATGTTCTGCCCCATGCTACTGTGGGTCGGGTGGGTAATATCCGCGTGGGTACGGGACATGGCAGGTCGACCTACTCTTACATGTTATTTGAAAAGTATGATATATATATTACACTAAATTGCTTATATATACTAACATTTAGTAACTTTATGAAGTTAATTTTACAATTTTTTAAACAATTTAGGTATCGGAAGAAGTTAAAAGGTTACGTTCGTAACAAGGCACGTCCAGAGACTTCGATACTGCTTTTTGGAAGGCAACAACTTCTTATGTTCTACAAAACTGTGATGAGGTGCAAGATTCTATAAGGTACATATATATACCAATTTTTTATTTGTTGTAAGCTAGATTATAATTTTTTTTAATTAATAACATATATTGTGCAACATAAATTATAGAACTCACAAGGAACAACTAAGTACTCGAGGTGTTCGTATGGTTGAAGCAGCGCATAAGCGAGAATTTGCTAAGTGGTTCTTATTGGAGGTATGTATGTCATATATAATTAATAATTTTGATATTAAAAAATTATTGAAAGCTAATTTTAATTTTATCCTTACAATTATTGCAGATTACACGAATGCACAATGATAAAGTGTCAGGTTTGAATCCTTCTTTGTTATCCTTAGCTCGAGAGCAAGACAAACGAGTCATGCACTATACAGGCAATTGTATCAATGAATTCATAGTTCACACTCGTACTCGCAAGTTAACCAAAAGCCGTCAGTAACACAAGTGTGATGGTGAGAGAGGAGAACGACGGTGGAATTCCTTACTATGGCTTTCTTACAGATATAATCGAGCTTCGTTATACTAAAGGGCTTCGACTTGTACTATTTCAGTGTGAGTTGTATGACACCGCTCACAAAGGCGTTGGTTACAAGAAGGATGGTCACGACATTATTACCATCAACACAACACGAAGGCTTAGTACAAATGAGCCATTTGTTTTAGCTAGTCAAGCCATTCAAGCTTATCATGTGCAGTCTTTGAGAGATCCAAATTGGGAAATTGTGGTTGAACACGACCAAATTTTTTGTTTCAGATGCCTTCTAATGCAGAAAGAGAAGGAAAAGGAGAAGGAGCATTAGAAGAAGCCTATCAAGAAGACAATATTTTAATTGATGATCATGGGGTTCTCCAAAATTAGAGAAATGATTTCATAAACTGGACTAGAACAGGGTTTGAAGATTAGGACTAATTTGGTCTTGTTTGTAGATCAGGATATATTACCTAATTTCTATTTTTTATAAAGCAGTGCTTATTATAATTACTTAAAGAAGATATGTTTTTTTTTATCAATTCAATGATTTCTAGAAAAATGATATGCTTGTGGATCGAGATATATTTACAAATGTCTGATTTTCATAACTACCTCCTAGTAACTCTTGTGAAGAAAAAACACGTCGACGGTAATTAATTTCGTAAGAAAGGTTTCAATTTTTTCTCACAACGTTTTACCGATGACTATGTCATATAGTCAGTAACGACCAATATTTCCGATGAATTTTTCGATCTGTCACAAAATCATTTTTTCTAACCACACAGTATTGACAAACTGTTTATGGCATCAAAAATGATTTATTCCTGACCAAGTAGTACCGACGAACTATTTTTGGCATCAAAACTTATTTTTTTCTGACCAATTAGTACTTACGAACTTTTAATTGTGTTACCATTAATTTTTTTCTAGCCAATTAGTGTAGAAGAATTGTTTATTACGTCAAAAATGTTTTTTCCTGACCAAATACTACCGAAGAACTGCTTTTTGCATCAACAATTATTTTTTTCTTACCAAATAGTGGTTACGAACTTTTAATTGTGTCACAAATAATTTTTTCCTAACCAATTAGTGCTGAAGCACAATTT
The DNA here is from genome assembly GCA_946122785.1 of Linum tenue. Classification (NCBI taxonomy): domain Eukaryota; kingdom Viridiplantae; phylum Streptophyta; class Magnoliopsida; order Malpighiales; family Linaceae; genus Linum; species Linum tenue. The sequence continues at coordinate 31,650,562 of CAMGYJ010000005.1, read as the reverse complement.
ATGGCGTCAAAATTAATATTTTTTTGACAATCGTGTCTTGGTCGTCAATAATAATAATTTTTTACTGGTCAGTAATATTGAGTTTTCTAACGCGGAAAACGAAATCATCAAAAACAATGAATGTTGGAAATTGAAACCGGCCCAAAATACATATTAATGAAAAAAACACAATTATTGACAAAAATTCAACTCTGTCATTAATGATGCATATAGTACTGGCAAAAACTGTTGTTCGTCGGAATTATGCATCTTTTTCGACGCAATTTCTGAGTCGTCAGTAACTTTTCCTCACAATTGTCTGCCTTTTTTGTAGTGAGTGATGTATAATTCTTAAGTTAGTATTAATTTTTAGACCTACTATGAAACAGTCATATTCATATCTTTGTGTAAACTATATGAGACTGGTTCTTTGAATATTTTACTTCAACTAACCGTCAAATTTTAGACCTCTTACTATTCTGACATGATTGGACCCAACAATCATTATACGAGAGCGAAAGTAGGACTGATATTTTTTCTTTTTCCTGATTATACGAGAGCGAAAGTAGGACATGTCTCACTTCAAATGATAAATTAGTTCATTTCACCTTTTTGTTTTAATGTGCTAGTGAATTTGTAGGGAATGGACATGTCTCACTTCAAATTTCCTGATTATACGAGAGCGAAAGTAGGACTGATATTTTTGCTTTACAATTATTTTACCGAAACTACAAACTTTCGAGACCCAGAAATTGTAGCTCAAACTAAAAATCAGAGAATCGAAAATCAAAGTTCACAAATTTTATTTCATATATCACTTATTTGACAGATTTTTCTATCTATAAACAAAGCAAAATGGAACAAGTTATAGCAAGATCAACAACTTTGGTTAGAAGACAATGACCCGCTTCTTCGTGGAGAAAGGAATACATGTGGTGTCGTTAGAGATATGGGGAGCAATGACGAAAAGGATACTTGCGGAAATAGATATCGGAGTGTCTTGGTCCGTGTGCCCCTTTTAGTCTGTGCAATTCGCAATTTCTCGCCCATGTCATGGTATCCAAATTCTCACCTCTCAACTCTTCTCGTTCCCTTAATTAAATAATATATTCCATTAGGTGTTCATGTCTCTAGAGGAGACAAGTAACCTCTCACTTATCAATAATAGCCCAAAAAATAGCCATTATTGGGCCAGAAAAATATCAAAATCGTGGCCCACGCCAGGGCCAATTGTTGGAATCGTTCTGGACTTGTTTAAATGAAGAAAACTACCCATTATTATATAGTTGGAGTAATGGTGTGATTTATCTTGTCACAGCAATGAGGTAGAAAACTTCTTCTTTTCTCTTCAGTTATTCTTCCACACCACGCCTCTTCTCAGAAGCCAAGTTTGCCAACTTTCCTTCACAAGTTGTCACTGTTTGGCCGAAGCCCTCTCGTCCCCTACCTACCTTTCATCACTCGGACATCATCAGCTGAACCCATGCTGATATGAATTATAATTCCATGAGTTAGTTGCTGGGAGCTAACTGCACTTGTTATTGTGGCAGAGAAAAGAGTGTATAACACCTTACCAAATTCACGAGAGCTTTGATTGCATAATTCTGTAATGTTTCTGCCACTCTGCAAGTTCACTACTTCGAGAGTTTGTAACGAACCCAAAAAGGTGATAACTGATAAGGATACAATGAATACCTCTTGAGATTCCTCACTTGGTAATTCCTTCTTGTATAGTTTACCATGGCTACTGTAACAATTAAAGATCAATCATAAGAAACAATTCCTTCTCTCTATTTCAATCCCCTTATAAGAGGAAATGATAGAGCCCGGTGATTAGGGTTCTATCTAGGGATTGGGACTAGAAGGGATCAACTAGGGATTGATCCTGAGTGGTACAGAAAATGAGGTAGGGAAGAGGATTGGATTTGGTCGAGAAGTAGAAGGGAGGAAGAGGGGCGGCAGTAGGCTGCCAAGAAAAAGGGGAAGAGGGGGGGGGGGGGGGGGTCGGCCGAATTGGGGAGAGAGGAAGAGAGAGAGAGAGTGAATTAGGATTTAGGTTATAATCTTGCTTAGTGGTCTAATCTCACGTACAAGTAGTTTATATAAAAATGGCTAATTCCCTACTGCTACCCGATTTATCAATTATTCCCCCAATTCCCGAGTAGTCCCAATAATCCAGATAATAATAAAACGACAATAATTCAAAGTACTTAAATGCAAGTTCTCGTCATCCCCGCTTTCTTTGAAAAGCAACCTTGTCCCCAAGGTTGTTCCTCCAGCTCACTGGTTCTCCTCTTTGTCATTTCCGACATCCTCAGCGGCATCCTCTGCTTCGTCTTCCCAACGTCCGACGAGCATCATAAGGTCTGGGTTCGAGCACTGATTGCCAATGGTGAACCGGTCATCGCAGTTGAAGCACTGACCCTCCCGCCTCTTTTGTTCGATCTCAGCCGGCGAGAGTCGCACGAACCCTTTAGGTATGGCCCTCGGCCCCACTCTGGCCACTGGTGCCGCATTCCCACTCCCGGTATTAGCTTCGAAGGCATTGCCCGCCTCGGATCCTCCCCCGCTGCGCCAGCTCCACCGCTGCCACCAGCTCCACTGCTTCCATCCCCTCCACTTGGCCTCGGGTAATGGCCAATGGTGCTCCTCCAACTGGCAAGTTCTTCCTCTTTGTGACATGCAAGACGAAAAACAGCCTTCAGAGAATCCGGCTCGAACACTCTGACTGCCGCCGCTATCTTGGGCTTGAGGCCCGCCATGCACAACCCCACCAGTGTCTCCTCTGGCACTCCCCTGCACTGGTTGCCCAGCTTGAAGAACTCAACGCGATAATCGGCCAATGTGCCGGTTGGTTTTAGCTTTGCGAGCTGCTCTGGTGCCCACCCTTCTGATTTCCCGAACTGGTATCGGAGCTCCTCCTGAAACATGGGCCAGGTGAACAGGGTCTCCTCTGCCGGGTAGGATCTCTCCATCCACTCCCACCACTGCAGCGCGTCCCCCTCCAAGTAGAAGGATGCCAGGTAAGCTTTCTTCTCCTCTGGGATCGGGTGGTTTTTAAACCACCGCTCAGCTGCATACAACCAGAGACCTACGTCCTCTTGCCCATTGAATTTTTGAAACTCAATGGTGGGAGGCTTAGCTCGGAAACTATGCCATCAGTTCCCTCATAAGTATGGTAGTACGAACCATACCTGTCCTCACCCGGTGTTCTCCATGGCTGCCCGTCGAGAATCCTTATCCTGGGTTCGGGTTCCCAGGTCCGTAGTACCCCTGATAGTCGCCTTGTTGGTCCTGGTACCCTCCTGGAGCTTCTGGAGCTCCATACAGCCGTCTCCAGCACGCGGACTCCTTGCTGTCCGCTCTACCCGGCGGCTCGTGAGTTGGATAGGTTCGATGCCCAGTTCGACCCACCTCGGGACGACCCAAACTGGTCCACCCGAGCCTGGTTCACTCCAACCCGACCTGGTTTGGTCCGCCCGCCTTCGGTTGGACCCAGCTCGGTCCGCCCGCCCTCGGGTCGACCCGCCATGGTCCACCCAGTCCCGGTCTCCCCGACAGGGGCGGATCCCATCTGACTGGCCGGGTCAGCCACCCTGCCCGGTCCGTCACTCCTCTAGTCCACGACTGGGTCGGCCCGTCGGTCCACCAAGCTGAGCCTGTCATCTTCGGCCACATCATCTAGGCCCAGCCATCCAAGCCCATTGTCATCGCTCGCAAATCTCCCAACCATTTCCAACCCATCAATCGTCAGAGGCTCGTCTGTGCCGTAGCCCGACATCTTGCCCTTACCCATGCGGGCCCCAGTTCTTGGCCCGTGGGGGTGGGTAGTAGGCCCGCTTCGATGTTGGGCCCGGACAAGCAGAACCCTGGCCGCGTCGCCCCAGCTGCCACCGCGGCGCCGCCACCTGCTAGAGAGGATCCCGCTGCCAGCGCCGCTCGCCGCCGCCCCTGTACCCTCGCCGTCCGCCGCCGCTACGGCGGCTCGGTCACCGCCTGCGCCTCGCGGTTCCACCTTGCTCGGCGGTTGCCCCTGTTGCTGCGTCACGAACTCCCTCAGCTCGCCTATAGCCCGCCAAATCTCCTGGGAGTCCACCAGCCGAGCCTCCTGATCCCGAGTATGGGTGATCAACACCTTCTTCAGGAGAGTGCGAAGGTCCTCCTCTTCCGTCACATCCTCCACCACGCCCTCCTGGCGTCCTCTGCTGGCCGCCGGTGGTGGGGGTTGACAACCTTTGATATTTTGAAATCCAAATATTCTAAAAATTTTGTGTTCCAATTTTTTATGATTGAGTCAAATCGGTCAATAATTGAGTACTTTTAGAGAGTGATTGAAATTCAAAATTCGGTCTTCAAGGTTCTTTCGTGACAGACAAGTTTTTGTTTTTATTTATTGTTGGGTGGAAGGAAGAGAAAGCGGCACAGATGGAGGCTTGGATTGTGACTATTAATTATTGAGAGTTGCAGAAGAAAAAGATAAGCCATAAAATGGGGGTAAATTTAATATGTTTATACGTATATACTATATATTACGAGGAAATGTTTGATGTTAAAAATAGTAGAGGGATAGATTTGAGAAAAATTGATAATAGCGAGACAATTTATCCTATTAACTTCACATGAAAAGTCAAAGATCATATTAGTAGATTTGAATTTAAGCTTTTATAATGTTTGAATTTCTTAATTTCTGTACGTGCATAAGCATCAAACATTTAACAGCCTTCACTTATTATTCAAACAAACCTATACACTAATTTATAATAATTTATACAATAAGCATTATTTTTTCGTGTTCCTCCATTTGAGATTTCTAGACATAATATTTTTATTATTCTCTTGATTTTTTATATACCTTCAATTCATACCAATTTTAGATGACATATATTTCCTTCCAACTCCAAATTCATATCCAACAATAAAAAGTCCACAAATTTTTTCTAAGATATGAAAAAAATACACAATAGTAAACTAGGACTACATGATAAAAAAATAAATGTTAACTAATTATAGCGAATGTCATAATAAAAAATACCATAAATATTACTTTGAAATAATAAATAACTATTTAAAAAAACGTCAAATTATTTAAAAGCTTGAAGAAATTGATCAACAAAATAAAACAAAATTTATCCGACCAACGGGCCGGGTAAAAGCTAGTAATGTATCGAAATATACTTTTGTTACATTGTGATTGACGGAGGGTACATATATTTGTGCAAAAATTTAATAGAGGGGCATAGATGACAATTACTGATTGGGGTCTAGTTGTACACTTTTTATCCCCTTTTCTCTTTGACGTTTATGGCATTTGAGCTCCATAAAGGGTGGTTTTACGCTAGGTTTGTTGTGTTTCAATGTGTTTCAGAGTCTAACAAGTGAAATCAATACCGGAGTCAATAGTTGGAAGAAAAGGTGCAACGACCGGGAAAAGAGGAGGATCCGGCGCAGTTCACGGTCAGAGATTGGAGTTCACGGTCGCCAGGACCGTGAGATGGAACCACAAACCGTGACCCGAAGGGCGTCTAGAAGAGTTTCAGAGGTTATTGACGCCGAGGCTGTTCACGTTCGTAAGAACCTTCGGCCTTAGAACTCTCTCTTTCTACTGATAGTGATTTCTCTTGAGAGCTATACTCTTTGTGGACTAGTCCCGGTTTCCGGGGATACCAGGTAATTTTTGGTCTCGTTCTCTTTTCCGTATTCTCTTATTTTACATGGTATCAGAGCTATAAGATTATGAATTTTTTTTGGATCATCATGTGGAAGGACGAAGCATCAATGTCAGCAAATCGAATGCCTCTTTGGTTGACGAAGCTATTCTGATCAGATCTCCTCTCTACCTCCATCCCTCTGAAAATTCTGCTAAACTCTTTTGGAGTGATCTACTCACTGATATGAAGTATGGTGGATGGATCATTGATCTCACCGAAACCCTCATCGCGAAGAACAAGATAGCATTCATGGAAAAGTCCCTGCCACGCGGTAAATTCAGCTCGGCCCTCCATCGTGAGGCTTGTGATCGATGCTATGACACCATCAAAAGCGATTCAGCAAGAGCACTGCACAAAAGGGCGTACGAGTTACGCCGCATGCTCAGCTCCTTGCGGCAGGAGAAGCTCTTCGTCAAAACTTTCTACACCAAACATTATGCTCTTTGGGATGAGATTGAGACCATTGGGGTGACCAAAACAAAAGCCTTAGGCGAGATTGACAATGAAAGAAAGCACTAGACTTTTTTTTTCTTTCTCAAATACAAATCTTTTGTAAAACAATGTTAAATAGCATTCGTTCTTTGGAGGACACTTGAAACACTTTTAACTTGCTAAAACTGAATCTGTTTTATATGATTGGAGTTTCCGGTGTATTGTGTGCGGCTCTGTTATGTGCTATTCATGATGCTACTATATAAAATACTTTATTTGAAGATGGTGATCGTTAACTCGAAAACCCTCATAGGCGAAATTCCACTTATTTGAACAATAATGAATTTGCTTTGATTCCTTCTTTTACTACTCCGCTTCCCTATAAAAAGACTTATTATTGCTCGGAAGGCGGAAATGACTTGAGTGAAAGCTGTAACCTGTCTGGCAAGCTCCAGATCGAGCAATTGTTTGATTTTATGCTTGGGTTAGACGCTGTTTACTCATTCGTTCGCTCTCAGATTCTCAGCACGGAGCCCAAACCTACTTTGGCAGAGGTATACCAAATAATTTCAATTGAAGAACAACATAAACTACTCACTAATGGGCGTCGCCCCTTTGTTGAAACCGCAATCTTGCAGGCGCAATCAAACAAGGAATTAAAGGAAGATCGTGAACGTCTTTGGTGCACCAATTGCAATAAGTTCGAGCATACTAGGGAGACTTGTTATCGACTTATCGATTTTCCTCCGGGTCATCCCCGTGTGATGCAAAAGGAGGAGGAGCAATCACCCAACTTTCAACTTGCCAAGGCTGCTCATGTCGAGCCTGAGTTGACCCCCGAATGCTTTAGATACATGGGACAAACATGGGGAAAACATGAGACAACAGTATGCTTTAGATACATAGGGTTTAATATGATCGTTCAAATTTAGAAATTCATACTATTATAGTTGTTAGCTCATCTAAGGACCTCAATCAACTCAAAATTCATTTTATACATAAGCTTTAGTGTTATGAAATTTTTAAGAACCCTAGTAAACTCAAAGTCTAACTACGCCACTCAGCACAACTAATGCTTATTTATAAGGGGAGGGACACACTTGTTATTATTAAAAATTAAGGGGACACACAGTTGTGGTGTTGTGTATTAATTTCACGTACTGCGCTTTACCACAAGTCTTATGAAGTAGACAACAAAGCACAGACCCAAGACTCAACAAATCACACCATAAATTAAACCAGAAAGTTTATAATCAACCCATAATATCACCGAACCACAAAATTCATAAAGCAAACAAAAAAGCATACTACAAATTTCCTGAAACATAACATAAATCTCGCAAAGTATAACATAAGTTCACTGGAGTACACAACAAATTTCTTAAATCATACCACAAGTGCTTCACAAATTGATTCATCTTACAATTGATGTATCATCTTCAAATTGATGCAAAACAAATCAATTCAAATTGTCTCTACTCAATTACTGCATCTCCATTTTGTGTTGCCACGTGAAACCATTCGAAGCAATAAGATCAAAGTGTTTCCATTATTTTCTTGAAATTTCATTTGGATGAAGGAATAAGATGAGGCAATGTGGTTCAATTTCTTGAAAATCAAACAATTGAGTCAAACTGCCTCATCTGACAACACATAATAGGAATAGAGTATTTGGGCTGAGCCTATTTTAATTGCTTCGTTTCGTATCAATTTGAATTAATTAGGAAGGAGCAATTATTTTAAAATGATTTATCAATTACAATATGAGTTAATTTAGATACCATTAAGTTAAATTGTCTCATTTCAAAAGTTCATCCTCCAAACTATCCAAAATTTGAAATATGCCATCTAAACTTATCACATTCTCCTGGGGGGAAATAATATAAAGAGCTAAATTTAAAATTTAAAATTTGAAGTAGAAAATGTAGAAAACGATAATCGAAAGAGAGCGAGACACGAGATTTACGTAGTTTCCTCGTTCATTATGAACGAGACTAGTCCACGGAGAGCCGAAGCTCTCAGAGATGTATTATTGATTGATGTTCTCGAGATACAAAGATGCGGCTGTCAACATTAACCTTGGCCTTAAATACAAAAGATCAGAAGATGGCCTAATTCCCTTCTACTAGTTACGTAGGGAAAAAGGAAAGAAAAAAAGGACCACAAGGCAGAAAACCAGACCGATCCAAAGAGTGTGTCACGAGGGAATGAGTGGAACTCGTGACATCACAACACGCCCCCTCAAGCGAAGAAATGAATGTCAAGGAGTCCGAGCTTGACTTGAAGATGATGGAATTGATCAACATTGAGACCCTTGGTGAAAATATCAGCTGGCTGTTCTGAAGAAGCAATCTTAAGAGGAGCAATATCACAGGACCGCACCCGTTCATGAACAAAATTACAATCCATCTCCACATGTTTCGTACACTCATGAAAGACGGGATTCACATCAATATGAAGAGCTACCTGATTATCGCAGTAGAGGGGAGTAGTAGTAGTAAGAACAACCGTAAAATCCCAAAGCAACCAACGAAGCCAGAGAAACTCATTGACCGTGCTAGCGATGGCACGATATTAAGCTTCAGCAGAAGAACGAGCGACGACTGTCTGTTTCTTCGTGCGCCAAGAAACAGGAGCATCTCCTTGATTGATGAAGTAACTGGTCATGGATCTTCATGTGGTGGGGCAGCCAACCCAATCGGCATCATAGTGTGCAACAAAAGAGAGATCACCCTCAACGGGGAAGAAAAGACCTCGGCCAGGTGAGGTTTTGAGATAACGAAGAACTCGTACAATTGCATCCTCATGTGCCTGAGTAGGATAATGAACAGAATGACTCAATATTAACATCATAGGTAATATCTGGTGGGGTAACTGTGAGATAGAGCAGGCATCCAACAAGACGTCGATAAGCGGCAGGATCTTGAGTAGGTGACGAGGGATCACGGCCCAGGTGATGAATCTACTCGATAGGGGTGAGACTAGGACGAGCAGCAGTGAGACCTGCCTCCTCAAGGATATCAAGAACGTACTTCCGCTGATTAAGAACTAAACCGCGCGGAGAACGTGCAACCTCGATCCCAAGAAAGTACTTGAGGGGACCAAGATCCTTGACAGTGAACCGATGATGGAGAGAATCCTTAACCTGTTGAATGAAACTCATGTCATTGCCTGTCAAAATGACATCATCAACATAGATCAATGCGACAACGAATGAAGACGCATGACGATAAGTGAAGAGAAAATGACATCATCAACATCAGGAAGGAACTTCACTTTGTATACCCATTGACACGCAATTGCGTGTTTGCCCGGAGTAAGAACACAAAGTGTCCAAGTGCCATCCAACGCGAGAGCAAGATATTCTGCCTGCATTGCATCTCTCCAATGCTTATAATGAACGGCTTGATGAAAAAACTTGGGCTCAAAGACTGAGGAGACAGCAACTACAAACACATGATGTGCCTGCGAGAGACGCCGATAAGTGAGATAATCTTTGATAGGATGATCAACTGCGTCTGAATGAGCAAAGCCGGGGAGCTCCACGTCGTATTCTGTCAAACGAGTGGAAGGCTTGCGGTGGCGATCACATCGCCTAGGGATTGGAGGAGCAGCTGGAGACGAGACGTCTTGTGAGGGAAGTGACGCAGAGGGCTGAACAACAGGTGCTTGTGGAGTGCCATCAGGAGGAGGTGACATAGAAGAGTTATCGTCTAATGCCTGCTCCGCATACAGGGTAGAAAGATCGCCAGCGTCGATGTCCAGAAGTGGAGTGGAAATGGCTGGAGTGTGCGATTGCTGCGGGTCAACAATGGAAGGAGTGTGGACGTCTTCATGATCACTATCCTCATCAGTTGCAAAAGGTGTCAACGTAGAGTGCATGGGCGGCCTTGCCGCAAGCTGCCCAATGGTAGGAGAAGGATCTGTTGAATGACGATAAGGATAGAAGTTCTCAATAAACTTCACGTCACGGGACGTGTAGATGGTCTGGGATGCCAAATCATAAATTCGATATCCACGTTGGGCGCTAGGATACCCAACAAATACACGGGCACGACCCCAATAACCAAACTTGTCGAGGCCTTTATGATTATCACGAGCATAGATGAGGCAGCAAAAGGTACGAAGGTGCTGGTAGGGCGGATCTTTGCCGAACATCACATGAAAAGGAGACTGATTCCCAATTTTCACGAGAGTCATTTTGTTGAGGAGATAAGTAGCTGTGATAACACATTCACCTCAGAATTCAATAGGCAGATTAACATGAAAATGTAAAGCTCGCATTGTCTCAAGGAGATGCATGTGCTTTCGTTCTGCAACGCCATTTCGTTATGGTGTATCAGTACACGAAGTCTGTAAGATAATGTCGGCTTCACTGTAATAATCCTGCAAAGCTGTAGTAGCGAACTCGGGACCATTATCATTCTGTATGCGAAGTACCTATTTGCCGAACTGATTCTTCACCATATGACAAAAAATGCAGAATATAGAGAGGAAATTCTGATTTAAATTTCAACAGATAAACCTAGACTGCTCTACTATAAATTGTCAACAATAGTCAGAAAATAACGAGCTCCCGTGAAAGAAGGGACCCGATGTCCTCCTTAAATATCCAAATGTATAAGCTCAAAACAGGATTGGGTAGAAATAGAACTAGACGGAAAAGGGTCTCGAGTTTGTTTTGCCCGAATACAAGAATGACAAGGTTCCTCGACATGAAGAAGAGGACCAGAAATAAACTTATGAAGAATGGAGAGCTTGGCTGCCGATGGGTGCCCCAACGTGTTGATTTTGTTATTCTTGATATCATCATAGGGTTATCATCAAGGATCTGCTTGTTAAAGTAGGCGCATTCACATATCCTGTTGATTTTGTTATTCTGGATATAAATGAGGATGTGGATGTGCCTTTGATTTTGGGTAGACCATTTCTCGCCATCGCCAAGGCACTTATTGATGTGCATAGTGGTAAACAGATCTTGCGTGCTGGGAATGAACAGGCTACTTTTTCTGTGTCTGAATTGGATCACTGTGATGTGGTTGCTGTCACACCTATGCATGCTACTTCTGACCAGGTACACGAGCCTGTCGTGTATCCTTCTGCATCTCTCATTTTGCAGGATCCCCCTCTCACTCCTTCGCCGCCACTCCCTCCAGCCTCACCTCCGAATAAAAAGATCAAGGAGGAGTGGCGGCCGAAGCCGCAAGTGGCTAAGCCCGCTTGAAAGAAAGGTGGCGACCACCATGAGCTGGTTCCAGCTCCTGCACCACGACAACCCTGGTCATCCGAGTACTCACTCGCTTGCATCCTGCCGGATGGCCAGGTCGAGCTGACCAATGCTGGTGGTCGCACCCGTCGGGTGCATGGCCACAACCTGAAGCTGTACCTCAAGAGCGACGTGGATCCGCTCTTGGGGGCACCTGTTCCTGCACCCCCCTGAGTATCCACCATGGCGTCCAGCTAAAAGATGGTATAAAGAAGCGCTTGTGGGGAGGCAACCCCACCACGGTTTGCATTTCTTTTTCCCTTTTTCTGTGTTTTTTGTGTCGTGTTGAGTCAGTTGCATGTTTGTGTTGAAGTTCGGTCGTGGTTATGTCTCGGTTTGGTGTTTTACGTGCAGGGGAGGTTGAAAATTTGGGAGAATGAGCATTTTGGTCGGAAGGGTAAAAATACCCGGTCGTGGGCCAAAATACCCCCTTCTGCCTTCCGGGGCGCCCAAAGGGCAAATCCCCGACCTTGACCCAAAAAATACCCTACCTGGTATTTTGGCTCAAGGCCGGGGATTTCCCAGCCTTGGAACGTGGCGTTTTAGAAACCCCTGACCGGGTATTTTTGGCTCAAGGTCGGGGATTTCCTTGTAGACGAAACGCACCTTTTCCAATACCCCTCGTCGTGGCCTTAAAATACCCGACCAGGGATTTTTGCTGTTTAAGGAAACCCCCGGTCGTGTTTCTCTCTCTACCCTCATTTTTTCCAAATTTTCCCTCTCCTCCTATCAAAATCCTCTGCCTCTCTCCTCCCTTGGCGACCGCCAACCGTCGCCTCCGCCGCCGGCCGCCGTCACCCCCGTCGCCGGCCACTTTCCGGCAACCGTCCGACGAGTTTTCCGGTGACTTTCCGACCGATTTTTCAGTGAGCCTCCCGGGTCATATTTGGCTCCTCTCCGCGTCCCTCACCCATTTCTTTGCGTCACGTCTACAGTTCTACTTGAGTTTCCAGGTGTGTTTCTTGTTAACTGTTATTTTTCTGGAAAATCGAACTGTAGATTGTAGGACCGAGAACTGTGTTTGCATGGCATGTTTGAATTAGTATAGGGTGAGGGATGCTCTAAGTATGAATGGCTATGGCTATTGTGTGTGTGCTGCCGTGTGATTGACTTGGTCGGTTATGCTGTTCTTGCCTTGATTACGGTTGAGTTGCTTGCGATTCAACCGTCTATGCTTAAACTGTTAGCCTAGGTGGTCCTTAAGTGTGGGGGAAGTGATAAACCCATACTATTGGTCCTGACGAGTTTTTCTTGGCTCCGCCTTTGGTTTGTTGCTTTTGCAAGAGCATGTCACTTGACCATCCGTTCGTGCAGGACCTGCGCCTGCACCGGGATTACGCGGACCAGTTCCGCAAGGTCACCCGCGGGAAATTGCAGCGCCACCACCATCTGGAGTGGGGGGTATTCGAGCAGCTCTGCTGCTTGAACGAGATCTCCACCACCATCAGTCACCGGGATTGGCGGACATTGCTGACTATCGAGGAGCCCACCTACACCGAGCTGGTGTGGGAGTTCTACACCACTTTCCACTACCGCCTGAAGGCGGCCCGAGACTCCCACGCAGTTACCTTCCTGCTGGGTGGCAGGCCATGCCAGCTGACCATTGATGGGATGCCCTACGCCATGGAGATCCAGTAGCAGCCATTCTCGCACCACGAGGTCGAGATTCCGAACCCGACGGACTGGTACCAGGACGAGTTCTACCGCCGGATAGCTCGGGGCGACTACAGGGGAGACTTCTTGGACACCGGTCAGACTTCCGTCTCCACCCTCCGGCCGCAGTGGCACATCCTGAACCTGCTCATCACCCGCTCCATCGTCCCCAATGCCATCGGTTCGCACAAGATCCCATAGCGGGTACTCTACGCCCATGTACTCGATGCCACCACCTTCTCTCGATGCCCCGGGAAACCCATCCATCTCTTCTGTGGTCCCCTAATCACCCGCCTGGCGCGCCATTTCGACATCAACTTCGAGGGACTCACAGATTCTTCTGCACGGGGAGGCTCTACCCCCCTTAGCCGGGACGTGCTACACAATGCACTCCTCCTGGCCACTGATGGCACCCACTCCTGGGTGGATGGGCTCTCCTTGCCCCCTGAGGAGGATGCGGATCTAGATGAGGATGAGTAGGATGACGTTACTCCGGCGAGGAAGAGGCCGATGATGATGATGATGATGATGGCGGGGCCATGGATGCTGATGAGCTGGAGCCCCCGCTCTCTCCACCAGGGGACCTTCAGCCACGACGGAGATCTGAGAGAGGTGAGTCCTCCTCTAATCCTTCTGGTTCGTTGATGGCTTCTGGCCCGTCGATGGACTTCTTCACGAAGCAGTTCTAGCAGATGTGGCTCCAGTTCTAGCAGCTCGGACTTCAGAACCAGCAGCTCATGGACCATCAGGTCCAGTTCTACCAGCAGTATTCGGCCCACCAGGCCATGTACCTGTCCAGGCTGACGGTTGTGGACGAGCGCCTCGACCGGATGGAGGCCCAAATGGGAGTCACTGGTGCTCTCATCGAGCGGGAGAGAGATCGTGGACGCCGGTTGATGGAGTACCAGGAGCACCTGCTCTAGTTTTGTCACCAACCAGAGGAGCACCACTGGACCAGCCGGTGGGACCACTCTCCACCACCACCGATAGATGGGGTCGACAACCTCATAAACCAGATCGACTTCATCGGGCTCTAGGAGGCTGTCCTAGTGGCCTGTTCTGTGTTGTTTTTGTTTCTGTCAGAGTGCACACTGTCCTATTGGGCTGACCATTGGACCTAACGTATTGTGTTTGAGTTCTTTTGTTCTCTTTAGCTGTGCTTTGTCCTGACTGGTCCTCTCTCCAATCCGCTTCACTCAGATTGGTCCCCTTCCAGTCTCATGCAGTCCGTGCACACCGGTAACATCATTCCCCTTATCCTTCCCTCCTCTCCATTGAGGGCAATGTCGAACTTAAGTGTGGGGGGGATGTTTCTCTTTTGACTGCATTAGATCTGTTTTTGTGCTTGGAGCCTAGTCCACTGACCAAATTTTTAATTTTGAGGGCTCCAAGTAAGTGTTTCCTTGCAAATTGCCTCCTCAGTATGCTTTGAATTGATAGTCTCTATAGTAATGTGCAACCTAGGGAGGTAATGTAGCACTATAGAGGATGTTGAAGTATAAGATTTTTCCTATCTAGCTCTTTGTTGTGCCAGTTGATTTTGTGAATTAGTGGAGCGAAGACCGTTGAATTCATGTGATAATGGTGACTCTGTTTGGATTGTGTTATGGACTCGTGTATCGAACAGGGTGCTCATGTGGGAAATGAAAAGCAGTTGGTCCTCCTTGTCGAAATCATCGAAATCATAAACATGGGGTAAGCCCAACGTGTGTGGAACCATTCATTGCACAAAAATCGGATTTTGGAGGAGATTTTAGTGATTCTTAGTGGGGTACTCCTACAAGGTGAAGCTAAGCTGTCTCTAGTACAAGTAAAACTTCCACCCGTTCAACGATTTGCCTACTTGATGATGTGTTTTTAAGGGCACGGATAGAGCTTCTGACCCCCCTTAATTTCATTGACCCTCCACACGAGTTGAGGAAAAGGAGTTAAAAGAAGTACTCTGGCGAGCTCCAGGTGTACAGAAATTGCTCTTGCTCAACTAATAAGGGTCGACCGTTCAAAAGACTGCAGTTGGAACCCCGCCATGTGAAAGAAAAAAAAATGTAAATGAAAGTGAGAAAAAGGGGTTCCAGCAGTGAAATGAAGTGAAAGAGCACCCCGGTACAACGAGTCCTTGGTTGTGAATGGTGTGAGTCCCTTTATCCATGAACTGACTGTCTTACTTCTACTTCTTCCCATGATCCTGGCTTGAGTCTAGTACTCGCATTGAGAGAGATAGGGGACGTCTTAGAAGACCAGTTGACCTCGTAAGCTGTTTTGTGATCTAGAAAATCCTCTACCGACGATCGGTGTTTTTTGTTGCTATAGAGGTCTGGAGAGTTGCATTGGTTTGAGTTAGGTTTGCTTGGGGACAAGCAAACGGTTAAGTGTGGGGGAATTTGATAGACCATCGATTGCACATGTTTTTACCTCTATTCTTGAGCCGTTTGAGATGTTGATTCTCGTGTTTTAAGCCGATTTCACGCTAGGTTGTGCGTTTATGTCATATTTCAGGACGTAGCATTGGCATCGAGGCGAAGAAACGAGTTTCAGGTCGAAAAGAGCACGTTTGGGTCGAAGTGTGCTGGAGGAGCAAAATACCCCGCCATGAGCAGAAATACCCGGCTGCGTATTATTATGAGCAGACCGGGGAAAAAGCGTTTTGAACGTTTGAGAAGCAGAAGGGGGCCTGGTCGTGAGGCTTAAATCCCCGGTCGGTCATTCTTGGCCTTAACCGGGGATTTTCCCCTGTTCCCAGACGGTGCGTTTTGAAGATACCCGGTCTCCACCCAAAATACCCGACCGGGTATTCAGACCGGGGATCGCGATAGACAGCTTCTTAAGGGAAAAGAAGGGCAAAAGTGAAGGTTTCCGAGTTTTAGAGAGAAAAAAGCAATACCTAGAGAGAGAAAGTGACGAACCTGATTCTGCAAGTGTCTTTGATCGATCTCCATCACCATTGGAGCCCGGCTTGAGCTTGGAGAAGAGCTGATTGAGTGCCAGAAGCAGATTCTCATCCTTCACAGTATGGTTTTCGCATCTAAGCTAGATTTTACATCTCTCTCTATGGAGTAACTTTCTTATTCACCTGGGTATGAAGAACCCTAGATTTGTATGTTAGGTCTGATTATATGAACCCAAGTACAGATTCTATGATTTGATTATATTCAATTGAGGTTTGAATTGTTGAATGGCATGAATCCTAATCAAATTCCTGTTGTTTCTGCTTTAACCTAGAAAGAGAATATCTGCCTAGGTTAATAGAGCATCCTTGATTGAAGGTAGTGAATTGGCGACTTTAGTCGAGGAGTCAATTCACTATTCTGTACCGAATTTACTTCGGTAGTGGAGGTATGATTCGTTAGGGCCTCAATCTTATTACTTCGGTGGAGGTTAGTCGCCCGCTGGGAACTCAGATTGAGAGGGTCTGCTGGAGACCTTTAGTCGAGACTGCAGACTGTTTAAGAACCTCCCGCAGTATAAGTATCATTGAAATTGAAAATAGTAAATTACGATCTGGCTTAACTGCGGTCTAGGGGGAACCATATCCGGGTGACCTCTCTCGACTTGAAAACAACCTTTTTTACTTGCTTTACTTGTTTGCTTGTTGGACTTTCACTAAAGTTTCACCGCTAAATAATAAGAACTCACGGAGTAGTCAGCATACTTAGGACCCGGGTTAACATTAAACTGGAAATGCGGAACATATAAAACTCGCTGCAGTAATAGATTATCAGATAACCGAACAGAGCCAATGCTACGAACGGGAACTCCTGTCCCATTTGGAATACGAACCTGTAAAGCCGGAGTAGGCTCCGACTCATTTACCAATAAGGTTTTATCATTAACGATAAGTTCATTACATCCGGAATCGTAACCCACAAAGTATTATTTATAGGAAGCGTACCTGCCATGTTCGAAATAGGGTCCAAAAACCAGTGAGCTATTTAGCTTGGAATCATAATCGAGAAACTGTTTCAACTGATTAAATTGCGCCGACGTCAGCCCTGGAATTGGACTAGTCTCCACGTCGATGGTAGTAGCTTGAGGCGGAGGGAGCCTTTCACGATCCGGCTGCCGTTTTTGCTGCTCACCAGCCCCCGCACCTCGCCGGGGATAGTCGTTTAACTTGTAACAAGTGTACCAAAAATGTCCAGAACGATGGCAGTAAGTGCAATAGGGCCTCCCGTCTGCGTCACATGCATTCGCCCTGCTTTCCTGGCTTCTCAAAACGACGCTATCCCCGTGATTGGAAGGTTGCAGCGTCCACTCTTGGATGTCTATTGCTGGAAATAAGACGTTGATGCTCGTCATTGGTGACTAGATGATAGGTCTCTGCGAGGGTGGGCATGGGCTTCATAGTTAAGATCTGGGTTTTGACAGTGCTAAATGCATTATCTAACCCCATTACAAAATCGAACAATCTTTCTCCTTCCCTAGCTTCCCATTGCCGACGCTTTACGTCCCAAGTGCAACCCCCGCATGTACACTCCAACAAAGGTGAAAGAGAGGTGATTTCGTCCCAATGCCCTCTGAGTTTTGTGTAGAAAGAGGCAACAGAAGCCTTTTCTTGCTGAAGTAAGTTGATTATATGCTTTAATTCGTACAACCTGGAGGCGCTACCGTGGCCGAATCGGGATTGAAGATCCAACCATATATCACTTGCTGTTTTTGCAAACCTGACACTACTACGCATGTCATTTGTCATGGCTGTTTTGAGCCATCCCTTAGCCAAGGCATAACATTGCTTTCAGGTATCATACTCCTCGCCCCCATTCGTCGGTGCCGATATAGTTCCATCAACAAATCCGAGCTTGTTCTTTGCTATGAGGGAATCTATTATGTCACCAATCCACTCACCATAATTGGATTTAGTGAGCAAATCTCCCACCAATAGTTGGCTAGGGCTGTCCGATCGATGAATGATGAACGGAGACGGAACCGCCAAACTGTATCCGCCACTCTTATCTCCAACGCTCGATTTGCTCGAGCTATTGAGGATGTCTTCTTTATCACTCATGGTTATAGGTGTCAATCGGGCGGGTTGGGGCTGGGTTCAATCGGGTTCGGGTTTATACGGGTTGCGGGTTAGTCGGGTTGCAGATTCATCGGGTTTCGGATTCATCGGGTTCGGGTTCAAACGGGTTGCGGGTTCATCGGGTTCGGGTTCAATCGGGTTGCGTGTTCATCGGGTTTTGGGACGGACGGGTTGCGGGCGGATCGGGTTGTTCAGGCCAGCACATCGAGTAACTTACTCATTACTCGTTACCAACTTACACATTTTATTACAAACTAATTTAAAATATTTTCTCAACTTTTTAACCAATTTATTTCTACCTCGTATATATATACTTGATTTTTTTTTTGAAAAAACTAGTCAAAATGTTAAATCAATTTGTATGACTTGTAAACTTGTTATGTAATTAATCATAATTGGTAAAGCACACTGGCTAATAGTAATGGTGATATCAATATTTGCAACCAAAAGACACCATTAATTGTTTATTTGATATTTTAGTATTATTTCAGTAGTAATTGGATTAAAGTATCTCGTTTAGTATAACCATGCAAATTTGGTATTTGGCTTGTGGTATTTGGCAAAAGCAAAGTGATAAAAGGAGTTATTTCGAAATAACTCATTGCCCAAATAACTTCAGTAAACTGTTGCCAAACGGGTTTTTGGTAAAATTATTCAAATTATCCTAAAAATTGAACCATTAAAGATTAACTATCAAATTTAGTAAAATTATTGTGACTTCAATTATAACTTACTCAATAACATATATCCTATACACTTAGCCTTCCCCTCAATCTACAATATTAAGTTAGTATATGTTGTTGATTGTATACACTAAACCATCAATACATTATACACTAACCACATACGATACCCTATACCCTAACCATATGTCCTGATGAGTTGTGATTTTGCTAGTATAGTTAATTTAAAAGTGAAATTCATACTTTGATTTTCAAAACATAGATACAAAATGGTATTTGCTAATTGTTATACCCTAACTATATATCCTGTACTCTACACCACATACCTTGTACCCTAACCACGTACGATAAACATAAATTAAAAAGGGATCACCTGTCGTTAAAGACTTCAAATGACATCAAGTGAACATATGTTAATAAAAAAACTTGGAGTCGTCAAAACCATCAATATCTTATACTCTAACCATATACACCCAAAATCATTTGTACCTTATACTCTATACCCTAACCATATACTTTATATCCTAAACAACGAACTGTCAAAGATTACTTATCAAGTTTAGTATAATTGTCGTAACTAATGGTTAATTTATTTATTAGCTTGACTCGCTAAAACACAACACCTAACAATGGCCAAGTGTAACCAATGAAAGGGACTGCATTATAGTGGCACAAGTAATAAATATCGAATCCACGGGTCTCTAGAGTTACTATTACTCAGCTTCAGTTCATTATCTAGCAAACTAGATTAAGGATTGATTGATAAACTACTCTACTGACTACTCTACTAATTACAAGTTGGGAACTCACTTAGGTATGATTACCCCTAGCTCCTCAATTAGGTCCAAGTTGCAATTACCTTTGGTTGATCTACTGTTGATTAAACTGCGGAAGATCCTAAATTAGCTTGGAATCTCTTAAGCTGACCAAGCCCTCTCAGTCCCACTACCCGGCAGACGACTAGTCTTCACCAGGATAGAAAGCTGAGGCTATGAACACAAAACTCCACTACTGGAATGAATTCCAGTACAAAGCAGTGAATTGATTGACTCTCGCACAACCAATTCACCACTATCAATCAAGGAAGCTCTCTTAACCTAATCAGATTCTATCTATCATAGGTTAAAGCAGAAATCAAGAGAATTTGATCAAGATTCAATTGACTCAATAAATCATGCCTCAATCGATTATAATCAAACAATATAGCATCCAAAACTTCATACAAGAAAGATACTAACACATGGAACTAGGGTTCCTCAAAACCTAAGTGAAGGGAAGTTACTCCATAGAGAAGAGAGAGACTGCAGAAATCTGATCTAGATCTTCAATCTCCATCTCCAAGCTTGATTCCCGAGCTCCAATGATGAAGAAATCCTCCAAAATAGCTCCAAGAATGTTCCCAAGTCGCTCTCTCTCTCTAGGGTTCGCCCCTTGGGTGTTTGGGATCCAAAACCCAGCTCTCCCCCTTTCCTTTTACTGAAAATCGGGTTTTAACCAACAATTCCCGACTCACACGGCCAGGCCACACGGCCGTGTGGCTTTCCCAGCTGCCCGTGTGAAGGCTCGGTGATTTCCACACGGCCACATGGCTAGGTCACACGGCCGTGTGGGTTGTGCCCGTGTGGCTTGCTCAGCCTCTGTTTAGTGCTTCGTTTCTCCCTCGTCCGGACTCCGAATCAGTCGCCGTTTGAGCCCAGACGCTCGTAGTCTCGTCATCTTTCTTTTCATAACAAGCTTGCATGATTATTTGTCCATAAAGTGAGGTAGAAATCCATTCTTCTTCAGGTTATACCCGAGTTTCTTCTCCCGAATCGTCAATTGATCTCTGATTGACTTGAAACTTGCGCCTATGCTTCACTTTATGTGCTAGGACCTGAAATGTGACAAAGGAACACAACCTAGCGTAAAATAGGCCAAAGACACGATAATTCAAGCTCAAACAATCAAGAAACAAAGGGGAAAACATGTGCAAATACCGAGTCATCAAATCCCCCCACACTTATCTGTTTGCTTGTCCCCAAGCAAACCTAACTCAAACCAATGCAACTCTCCAGAGCTCTATAGCAACATACAACCCCGATCATCGGTAGAGGCTTTCCTAGATCATATAGCAGCTTACGAGGTCAACTGGTCTTCTAAGACGTTCCCTATCTCTCTCAATGCGAGTACTAGACTCAAGCCAGGATCATGAGAAAAGGTAGAAGTTAGACAGTCAGTTCATGGATAAAGGGACTCACACCATTCACAACCATGGAATCGTTGTACCGGGGTGCTCTTTCACTTCATTTCACCGTTGGAACCCCTTTTTCTCACTTCCATTTACATTTTTTCTTTTTTTTCCCCTTCATTTGGTGGGGTTCCAACTGCAGTCTTTTGCACGGTCGACCCTTATTAGTCAAGCAAGAGCAATTTCTGTACATCTGGCGCTCGCCAGAGTACTTCTTTTAACTCATTTTCCTCAACTCGTGTGGAGGGTCAATGAAATTAAGGGGGGTCGGAAGCTCTATCCGTGCCCTTAAAAACACATCCTCAAGTAGGCAAACCGCTCAACGGGTGGAAGTTTTACTTGTACTAGAGACAACTTAGCTTCACCTTGTAGGAGTACCCCACTAAGGATCACTAAAATCTCTTCCAAAACCCGATTTTGTGCAATGAACAGTGCCACACACGTTGGGCTTACCCCATGTTTAAGATTTTTGATGATTTCGACATGGAGGACCAACTGCTTTTCATTTGCCACATGAGCACCCTGTTCAATACACGAGTCCATAACACAATTCAAACAGAGTCCACATTACCACATGAATTCAACGGTCTTAGCTCCACTAATTCACAAAATCAACTAACACAGCAGAGAGCTAGATAGGAAAAATCTTATACTTCAACATCCTCCATAGTGCTACACTACCTCCCTAGGTTGCACATTACTATAGAGACTGTCAATTCAAAGCATACTGAGCAGGCAATTTGCATGGGAACACGTACTTGGAGCCCTCAAATTTAAAAATTTGGACAGTGGACTAGGCTCCAAGCACACAAACAGCCAAACATTCATCCGCATACATAATCGAACACCCCCCACACTTAAGCACGACATTGTCCTCAATGGAGGAAAGATAAGGAGGGTAGAACGAAGTTACCAGATCAAGGGTGAATGATGATGTACGGGTCAGGCGGTGCATTCCAGGAAGAGAGAGTAATCAGAACACAAACACCACACAAAATCTCACAAAGGTTGAGTAATTTACTCTAAAATCAAATAACAAAACTGACTCAACCGAGGATAAATAGAGAAAGAAATGCAAACCGACTGGTTGGGTTGCCTCCCAACAAGCGCTTCTTTCACGTCGTGAGCCGGACGATGGCTCCTAAGTTTCGGTCCATGCTAGAACCTCCTTGAATTTGAGGTTCTCATCTATGAGGTGGAGTCTCAAGTCACAAGCAGGCGGTGTGGCAGGTGATGAAGGCTCGTGCACTTGATGCAGATGAAGTCTCCACCCTCGAGACCTCTTCTTCTCTTCTCTCGTCTCATTGCCCCAAACCAGATAAGACAACATCGATTCGCCACCATCGCGTCCACCAAGAGGGACCGATGTCGATGTGGCCTTGGTCTGGCAAAGAGACACTGCAAATGGGTCCTTGCCAAGCAGCTCCTCGAAGTTTGGTGGAGATATCACATGTAACTCATGGCCGGTGCAGGCCTCTTCCACCTTAACTCCGTCCTCAGTCTGGACGCCAATTTCTTCTTCAACCTCCCTTTCTTCTTCATGTGGTATCACCCCTGGGAAATGATCAAGAACTCCTCCTGCTTCACTTTCGTCATCCTCCACAACTTCTTTCTGGACCCTTTCTTGCTCTTCTTCTTCTAGCACGGATTGGAGAGCAAGTTGCCAAGCAATTTCTTTCATGAGATCTTCTTGCATCTCCTCACTCATGCCCGCCTCTTCGAAGCTCGGTGTGGGATGTGGGAAGGTGTGGTCGGCTATGATAGGACATTCCTGATCATGATCATCACGAGAGCTCTCCGTGACAACTTCAGTGTGCTCCACAATGTCCTTGTAGCCTTCTTCTTCCTCCTCCTCTTCTAGTATGGTAACATAAGGGTGATCTGGAGCAGGTTGTGCACAAGATCGCTCAAGATCATCGACACTCTTCTTAAGGCTCAGGAGGATCTCCTCTATTTCACGATAGGCCTGGACACAACGATCCATCCTGGAGCATGATCTCTCACAGTCTCGAGCAAATTGCTCCATGAGAAGCCTCAATTCATAGTTTGGATCTGGCTGTGGAGTGTAGCATGGCTCTGCAGAATGACCCGTGAAGGCCGCCATGGGTAACTCCAGCTCCAATGGACCCTCTGGTTGTGGGAGAAATTCTTCTCGATAAGGAGGTTGTTCTTGATATGCCCAGGGGTCTGATTGTTCTCCGTAGAAAGGGGGTTGGTACTGGAACCCGACTCCATAGTCTTCTCCTCCTTGGTTACTGCAGGGAGTCTCGGGGTAATACCACTCGGATGGTGGTGGATACCCCCAATGATTAGAGAAGCCATAAGGGTCCATGATTCAGATCTGCACCAACAAAAATAAAAAACACCCAAGTGAAAAGCAAGGGCGGAAAACAAAAGAAAAACGCTAATGTAACAAACTTCTGCCTTTCCTAATAATCTAGAAAGTCCCCTGGAACGGCGCCAAAAACTTGACTCGCTAAAACACAACACCTAACAATGGCCAAGTGTAACCAATGAAAGGGACTGCAGTATAGTGGCACAAGTAATAAATATCGAATCCACGGGTCTCTAGAGTTACTATTACTCAGCTTCAGTTCATTATCTAGCAAACTAGATTAAGGATTGATTTATAAACTACTCTACTGACTACTCTACTAATTACAAGTTGGGAACTCACTTAGGTATGATTCCCCCTAGCTCCTCAATTAGGTCCAAGTTGCAATTACCTTTGGTTGATCTACTGTTGATTAAACTGCGGAAGGTCCTAAATTAGCTTGGAATCTCTTAAACTGACCAAGCCCTCTCAGTCCAACTACCCGGCAGACGACTAGTCTTCACCAGGATAGAAAGCTGAGGCTATGAACACAGAATTCCACTACTGGAATGAATTCCAGTACAAAGCAGTGAATTGATTGACTCTCGCACAACCAATTCACCACTATCAATCAAGGAAGCTCTCTTAACCTAATCAGATTCTATCTATCATAGGTTAAAGCAGAAATCAAGAGAATTTGATCAAGATTCAATTGACTCAATAAATCATGCCTCAATCGATTATAATCAAACAATATAGCATCCAAAACTTCATACAAGAAAGATCCTAACACATGGAACTAGGGTTCCTCAAAACCTAAGTGAAGGGAAGTTACTCCATAGAGAAGAGAGAGACTACAGAAATCTGATCTAGATCTTTAATCTCCATCTCCAAGCTTGATTCCCGAGCTCCAATGGCGAAGAAATCCTCCAAAATAGCTCCAAGAATGTTCCCAAGTCGCTCTCTCTCTCTAGGGTTCGTCCCTTGGGTGTTTGGGATCCAAAACCCAGCTCTCCCCCTTTCCTTTTACTGAAAATCGGGTTTTAACCAACAATTCCCGACTCACACGGCCAGGCCACACGGCCGTGTGGCTTTCCCAGCTGCCCGTGTGAAGGCTCGGTGATTTCCACACGGCCACATGGCTAGGTCACACGGCCGTGTGGGGTGTGCCCGTGTGGCTTGCTCAGCCTCTGTTTAGTGCTTCGTTTCTCCCTCGTCCGGACTACGAATCAGTCGCCGTTTGAGCCAAGACGCTCGTAGTCTCGTCATCTTTCTTTTCATAACAAGCTTGCATGATTATTTGTCCATAAAGTGATGTAGAAATCCATTCTTCTTCAGGTTATACCCGAGTTTCTTCTCCCGAATCGTCAATTGATCTCTGATTGACTTGAAACTTCCGCCTATGCTTCACTTTATGTGCTAGGACCTGAAATGTGACAAAGGAACACAACCTAGCATAAAATAGGCCAAAGACACGATAATTCAAGCTCAAACAATCAAGAAACAAAGGGGAAAACATGTGCAAATACCGAGTCATCATAGCTCATAAACAATTATATATATATATATATATATATATATATATATATATGGGGAGTTCTACGGTACCCAAGGTGAAATCCGGGGTACCGCATACCTTGAGTAAAAAAACGCTATCCAGAACATTGAATTGATTGATCTTTCGGACATGATACTATACTCTAACCCTTAAAGATCAAAATCTAGGTCTTAATTTTCTAAATCTTATACCCCATGATCAATTTCATTAGAAACAATAATCCACGGTTATGATTCATCCAAATATAGGCAAAAAAATAAATGCACATCTTAGGGTTTATAGTTTATGATTTAGATAATTAGGACCTAGGGTTCACTCATTAAGGGTTAGAGTATAGTATCATGCCAAAAAATCCTGCTAATTTGATGTCTTCATAGAGTTTTCAGATTCAAGGTATGCGGTACCCCCAATTTCACCCGGGGTACCGTAGAAGGTATGTGGTGATGTCTTCGGTGCACTCACTTTTTGGGTGCATTCAATGCACTCGCTTCATAACCGTCATTTTAAACATTCGATTTATGTCAAAATGATGTCAATCATCACTTATGATGTGATGAACAAGAATGCACGTGAATTTGCACAAAAACCATTAAAGATTTACTTTAATTTGAAGGATTTATAGTTTAGAGATTTAGGGTTAGGGTTTACAATTTGGGGTTTAGGGATAGAACCTAAAATTGGAGGTCTAGGGCTTAGGGTAATCAGCTAATTAGTTATTATCATATGTTATATCATCATATTACACTAATTCAACAAATTAAAATTCAAAATCCGGCACCTTAAGACTAGTTTTTGAGTTGGGTGTATTGAACACACTCATTTTTGTGAGTGCACCGAAGTAGTCACCATATATATATATATATATATATATATATATGGTGCCTTCTACAGTACCCCGGGTAGGGCTGTCCATTTGGTTTTGGTTTTTTGGTTTTAACCAAAACCAAACCAATTGGAAAGCTAATGGTTTCAGTTTTTTGGTTTTAAACCAATAAGCAACTTAATGGTTTTGGTTTGGTTAAAACCGAAAAACCAATAAGAAACCAATATGAACGAAACGCTTTAGATCCCTCATCCCTTTCAACGAAACGCTCGCGCAACTCTTCCTTTTCGTTGCTCTGAAAATCCCGAGAACCAGAACCCTTTCGAAATCCCTAAACCCCTTTCGAACAAAATGCTCTCGCCTACGCACGAAGGCACCTCTCTTCAGCTTCTTTTCATTGCTCTGAATCCCTAGAACCCTTTCGAGGCACCTCTCTTCTTCTCGTTGCTCTGAAGCCGGCTATCTTTGGCAAAGGCAGAAACCTGAGTTGCTGCTCTGTGGCCGCTGATTCGGTGTCGATTGAAGAGAACTGGGTCGTCGGCGAATAACTCCTCGCTTTCTCCTACTCCATATTCTGTTCTGAACTTGCCGCCTTTGTTCAATGGAATCTCAGTGAGTCCCTCACATAGCTTGCTTGCATCTGTCTTCCCCTATTCGATTTGTTGATTTTTGTATTTGGGTTTCGTTTCTGCCATATTTGGGTTTCGTTTCTGCTCCGCTCGTGGATAGAACAGAAAACAGAATTCTCGCCACTAAAGTAGGAAACCCACTTCAGGGAGCTTTGAATTTGGGTTTCGTTTCCATTGTAAAAAGAGTGTCTAGATTGCGCAGAAGTTATTCTGCTAACAGGCCAAATCGTTAGCAGATACTAACAGGGCAGGATGAAGGGCCACGTCGGCCCATGTTTGATCCAACGGAGGAGCTCTCGGCTCGGTGGTGGCTCACTTAAGTGAGCTGAAGGTGGGCCAACAAGCAAAATCCGGCCAAAAATCCGGCCCAGCGTGCGGCGGGCAGCGGAGCTGAGCAAGTGGCGTGGTGGGCCCAGCTTGATTTTGGGCGGGAGAATGGAGAGGAGTGGAAAGAGAACCAAATTTTATGGGCCCATGTTAGTATTATGTATGTGTTGTTTGTGTGGATATTTATTTGTTCTCAGTCGATATTAATTTATGTTATGTTGATATTGCTTTGTATTATTGTTGAAATTTTGGGCCGTATTATTCCTTTGCAAAACAATATCCTACACACTATCAAGTCCTAACTCGTAAGGCTTGCAACCTTAGTTAGGGCTGCCCGCCGAGGGCCCATGGGCCGAAGGCCCATTAAATAATATTAGTTTTTATTGACGTAGCGGATTTTATTTTTTAGGGTTGATTGTTTAGGTTTGGTTTATGGTTTACGGTTTACGGTATAGAGGTTTAGGGTTACGGTTTCAACATAAGGTTTGGGTTCTCTTTAGGTTTAGGGTTTTGTCTGGTTAGTAATGAATATCTATTATTTCCTAATTATATTGTTTTAGAGTTTATTTAGTAGTGTTGATTGTTTAGGGTTTAGAGTTCAGTGTTTAGGGTTTAGAGTTTAGCGAATGTTTGAGTTTATTTGAACCCGAGGAAACATTCTCCTTAGTTCATGTGTTTGGTATATTTTGTGGAACCTTTGAATATTATCAGCTGGGGAAAACAATAATAGTTTTATTTTTTTAGTGTTTAGTGATTAGGGTGATAGAGTTTAAACTTAGGGTTTAGGGTTAGGGTACAAATAATAGATATTAGTTTGTGTGTTGTGGATACTCGTTCTTTCCTAGTTGTAATACCTGTTACTAACATACTGATATTTATTCAATATATGATGTTTTTCCGGGCTGTGGCAGATATTTATTGAACCTGAGGAAACATTCCCTTAATTCATGTGTTTGGATATTTTTGTGGAACCTTTGAATATTCTCAGCTTGGGAAAACAATAATAGTTTTATTTTTTTAGTGTTTAGTGATTAGGGTGATAGAATTTAAAGTTTAGGGTTTAGGGTACAAATAGTAGATATTAGTTTGTTGTTTTGTGGATACTTGTCTTTTCTAGTTGCAATACTTTTTTCTCAAATATGATATTCCTTTATAAATTTTACGATATTTTTCCGGGTTGTGTGGATATTTATTGAACCCGAGGAAAATTCCTTTAGTTGATGTGTTTGGATATTTTTCTGGGTTGTCTGGGTATTTGTCGTGGGTTGTCTGGATATTTTTCTGGTTGTCTGGATATTTAATTGATATTAGTTTGTGTGTGTGGATACTCGTCTTTCCTTGTTTTAATACTTTTTTCGAACATACTGATATTTATTCAAAATATTTTGAACATTCCCTTAGTTCATGTGTTTGGATATTTTTGTGGAACCTTTGAATATTCTCAGCTTTGGAAAACAATAATAGTTTTATTTTTTTAGTGTTTAGTGATTAGGGTGATAGAGTTTAGGGGTTAGGGTTAGGGTACAAATAATAGATATTAGTTTGTGTGTTGTGGATACTCGTCTTTCCTTGTTGTAATACTTGTTTCTAACATACTGATATTTATTCAAAATATTTTGAACATTCACTTAGTTCATGTGTTTGGATATTTTTGTGGAACCTTTGAATATTCTCAGCTTGGGAAAACAATAATAGTTTTATTTTTTTAGTGTTTAGTGATTAAGGTGATAGAGTTTAAACTTTAGGGTTTAGGGTACAAATAGTAGATATTAGTTTGTGTGTTGTGGATACTTGTCTTTACTAGTTGCAATACTTTTTTCGCAAATTATGATATTCATTCAAAATATTATGATATTTTTCCGGGTTGTGTGGATATTTATTTGAACCCGAGGAAATATTCCTTTAGTTCATGTGTTTGGATATTTTTCTGGGTTGTCTGGGTATTTGTCTGGGTTGTCTGGATATTTTTCTGGTTGTCTGGATATTTAATTGAATCTGAGCAGCATGGTTTCAGATTGTTTTCCCCCTTAGTGAAACAACTGAAATGACAGGTACACCACGGATTCAACACAAAATACTCTACCACTAACTTTTCGGTATTGTTTTAGCGTTATTGGTCACACATACATATCCAAGTTCCCCGTGAAAGTTGAAACCATTGCTTAATTACTAATTACTAGGATGAGTTCGTACTACATCACACATGCAAATCCAAATGAAATTCACAAACTGTCTTGCTCCATTTCATCGACGATAGCACAGCATTCTCCGGGGTGATCTTACGGGGTAGACAAAATTCCAACCGGTATTGTTAATGGTACCTACAACCGGCCACAAGTTTCAAGTCAAAGGAGGATATATAGTAACATAGAACAGAAAAAGGAATCAGCAAGTAGGTTGCAGAATTGTTCAAGGCGAAACATTGGATTGAATAATTTCACATTCAACAAGCATATATCTATGTTGAGTTGAACCTACTTACCCCACTTTGCTAATTATCCATGTTTGGCGAAACTAAGGTCTCCATATAGATCACAGGAGGACCATCGCGATCGGACAAGCCTCTCGATGCAGGGAACCTTATAGTGTTGTTCTTGGAATTGTAAATGAACAAATCTTCACCGTTATTCCAAAGAGCCTCACCGCTGTCTGAAATGTAAGTGGAGTTGTATAACATTGCATCGACCACAGCCTGATCAACACTAAACAACTTAGTCCAAGCATCTGTCACCCTTGGCTCTTTCATCACCCATACCTCACACGAACGGAAACCATCAAATTGCACAACACAAAGACGATCAACAAATGATTCTATGTCCCAACTAGTACCAGCGCCATGAATTCAGGTAGTTTCACCTTGTTATATTTTTCTGTTGCAAGATCAAGTGAGACTAGGGTGTCCCTCTGGTTATTCCCTTCACCCTCAGAACTTGACACTCGATAGTAAAGACGGCCAGCAAAAACTTTGCATCCGCCTCCGTATCTGATGGAACCCCATACTTAAAATTCTCGATTCTCCTCCATGACGAAGTTTTCAGAGCAAAGACTTGAACTTGAGTTCAGCTGGATAGGAAATCACTACTACCACTTTGTAATCATCAAGATGACTATCATAACTGTAACATCCCGAACATCGGATAATTTTTTTTCCCAAGTAGCGGACATATATTGCACGTTTTGAGACTGAAAAAAAATCGAGAAGTTATCCTATACGAGGTAGGATCAACGAAATCACTTAAAAACTCCCCAAACAGCAAAAAGTGCAACAAAAATATATCGTTGGCTGCAGGAATCGAACCCCTGACCTGTTGGTCAGTAAGGAAGGGTTTAGCAACATAACCAGTTAGACTATGCTGGTTTCGATGATACAAAAGGAGCCGAGTCATTAATGAGCTAATGACGTCGGCATTGCACCAGCAGCTAGCTTGTTTATGGAGCCGGCTTTGGAACTTGAGTTTCTTCCTTTCAAAGCTACTGCTCCTTAGAAGGCCGCCCCAGGCCTTTACTCCATCTGCTGGAAAGTGAATGAAGAGGTAAGAGCATGAATCAAAGAGCTCTATTATACCGGTAAGCTAGCTCTCCATTTTTGCCTTCATACAAACACCAAGAGGAGAAAAGAAAAGAAATAATATGAAACCAAAGCCTAGCATAGTCTCTGTATTCCCAGCAAAGGTTTAGAACCTATACAAACCTGTTTACAAGCCAAAATCACCAAACCAACTCACCAAATATCCTTTACCGAAACATTTGCCGTAACCTTTTCGTCAACCAAACCAGTGCCACTATAGGCAGCATCAGCTTCGAAGCTTGATACCGCTACGAAGAGCAAGTCACCACGAGCATCACAGAGTTTACGGAATTGAATTCCGAGCTCAGACGAGGGAGAAACAAGGCCGGGAAGTTGGTACTTGAGGTAAGGGAATTTCCAGTTTTCTGCAGATTTTGGACAGCAGAAAATTAAGAACTAATCCCTAATTTCGTACTAACGATGATTAGCTCGCAGTTTCTTCGTTTGACGTCCAAACGACGAACCGTTTTCGCCTACAGGACCGTAGAAACAAGGAGAATTTTTAGGAGCCAATCTCTGGAATTTTAGAACTTAATTCCCGACTTGGAATCAGCTAAATTAAGGTGTGTGGGGATTAAGAGGACCTTAATTATTGCATCGATTATTTATGCTTGATTTGCATATTTGGATGGATGGATTACTGTGGGTGATGACTTATTTGTTGATATGATGATTTGGTGATTATTCTTGATTGTTATGGATTTTACGGTGTAAATATCGATATTTGGCAAGTTTCCCCGTAAAAATGAATAGTTGGGTTTATTGAGTCTAAAACTGATTAAGAGATTTTTGTTTCTCTAAAATGAGGTTGGGGCAGGTTGAGCAAAATATTTCACTTGAAAATGGTTTTCGGATTAAAAACTGCATAACGGTGAATTTTACGAAAAGCTCGGTAAAAACGTGTTTTTATTTATCTTTAAGATTTGGATCACTTCAAAATGGTCAGTGTGGATTATTAAATGGTTTTTGGTCTGAAAAGGGTAAATTAGACAGTTGGTGGAGTTTTTATCTTTAAAACGGTAAAAATGAGCTTAATACGAGATTTGCGATAAATACCGAGTGTAATATTATTTTCATGGTTTTGAGCAGTTGAAAAATATAAAAACTGGACAGACCTGTTTTATGATGATAAATGGAGGTTCTTGTATTTTGGGAGATTTTTGGATTTACCGTTTTGTTGGAATTCAATTTATCGTAAAATAATGGTTAATACGAGATTTTTGATATTTTATTGTCTAAATTGATTTTTATGAACAGAACTAGATTAAATGGATTTTTGTGTCAATAAATTCATTTACATGAATTTTGTGAGGATTTTAATGAAGGAAAGTGAATTTTGAGTTAAGGATATTTTTAACCGCAATCGGGTTATTTATAATTATTTGCGTTGGCGCTATTTCGTGAAATTGTTGATAAATTTTGGATGAGGAATGGTGACATGGTACTGCTGAGTAGCTTTATTGGAGAATGAAATGATTTATGTGATTCGGTATTGGATGATGAAACAGTTGATTTTTTTTGAAACGTCGAGTTGATAATCGACGGGAAATATATATATGGATTTGGTCAATCCGTGAGACTACATTGATTCCGGATTGATTGTGATGGATGAGAAAAATGGAAATAGTTTGATTCGTGATCATATTAATTCACGTAGACATAGAAAGGGCCTGCACTTACCCTCACCCCTTGAGAGTGGGTAGATTTAGCTCGCTTATGCGATTGAGTGTTGTGGTTGCATGAGCACCACGGATGAGTGTTGTGGTTAAAAACCACGGATTGAGTGTTGTGGTTGCATGAGCACCACGGATGATGATTTGCTCGAGCGGGGGTAAGTGTATGGTGACCTTGGCGCCATTAATAATTAACCGGAATTTTCATATCATGCATTGATTATGTGTTCGTGAAATTACGTGATTATCTTATTGGATAAATTGATTTGGTGATGATGAGTTGGTGGATTCGATAATTTGATCGGTAATTTATATATGATGATTTAAATGGCATCTAGAGTAATAAATTATGATTGTTTGATTAGCTGATTGCGGTCCCAAAATTTGGTCGTGGGAAAGATCCACACACACAGCTTAGTTGCTGACCCACGTCTGTTTTCAGGCTCGCAGGTGCAACTAGGATCGGACTACTGAGGCTGCCCTATCCTTCTGTACTACCATCATGAGGTAGTTTGGAACACTGTTCTGTCATGGTCACCTAGGATTTTTGCTTTGAGTGTTTGAATAATAAACCCACATTTTGTAAAAATTCAATAAGTGGGTTGGGATTCGAATAATGAGTTTGTATGATAACGGTTTATGTTTGTGTTTAATTATCGGATATGATGTTTGAGATGATCGAGTTCAACCAGTAACACCGATGATTTGGCTGCGCGGTTGAACCACGGGTTCAACCATAGAGATTATGGGTGGGGTGTTACAAGTGGTATCAGAGCTCGGTTAGTTCGCTGCACTATAAGTATGTTACCTTAACTCGTGAGGATTAGCTACCCTCAGTCGGGTGAAGGTACTCCATACTCGTATTTGCACCGAGACTTTCAGGGTAATGGGATCAATTGTGACAAAAATATTTTGAAAATGAT
The DNA here is from genome assembly GCA_946122785.1 of Linum tenue. Classification (NCBI taxonomy): domain Eukaryota; kingdom Viridiplantae; phylum Streptophyta; class Magnoliopsida; order Malpighiales; family Linaceae; genus Linum; species Linum tenue. Next base: position 31,617,779 of record CAMGYJ010000005.1, on the reverse strand, counting down.
TTTTAAAATTTTTGAGGGATTGAGAAACGATCTTTGGAAGGAGTTTTTGTGGAAGAAAACTAAAGTTTGATTTCTTTTTCTTTCTTTGTAGTGACCGGAACAGTGTGGGCCCTCGTAATGTTCAGTTAGCACCGCTACCACCACCCATCAGGGTGGAGTTTCCCCAACTTAAGAAATATGGGCTGAAGGAGTTTCGAGGGGATAGTGACGATCCCAAGAAACGGCAATGTGGTTGAAGGAATCGCGCATTCAGTTCGATTACATGGGATATGATGAGGAGCAGAGGCTCCAAGCAATGGTTATGCTTCTTAAAGGCCATGCCTTGACCTGGTGGGGCTCTCAGGAGGAGGGGCAGGTCTATCCTCCGCTTCTGACGTACCATGATTTTATGGCTATGTTTCGGGCGACTTTCTTTCCACCGGAGTGGATATATAAGAAACAGCGGGAGTTCGATGAACTTAAGCAGGGGGAGATGTCTGTATTGTCTTACTACATCAAATTCTTCGAGCTATCGGAGTGGTGTGAGATTGAGACAGATCGAGACGAGAAGTTGGCCATGAGGTTCCTTCGCGGTCTCCGATACACCATCCAGGAGGGAGTCTCCTCAGCTGATATGGTAAGCTTGAATGCCATTAAGCAGGCTGCCCTGAGGAAAGAGAACCTGGAGAAGGCAAAGAAGGAGTCTTGGAAGGAGAGGCCAGGTGATAGGAAGAGGAAGGCTTTTTTCCAACCGAGTCACTCGGCCGGTTTCACCCAGCATACCCGAAGGGGAGGGCAATACGATCCCAGGCCGAGGGTGACATATTCAGCTCCACCGACCAGGACGGGACCCGCTGGGTATCCACCATGCCCGACCTGCGGGAAGATGCACTTTGGGCGATGTAATAACTTGCCTCAAGGTAGGATCATCTGCTTTGAGTGTGGCCAGGCTGGTCATACCCGACCACAGTGCCCACAACTCGCCCGAGCACCAGCACCGTCAGTGGGATCTGTTCAGGGCCCGAGAACCCCATCGGCGGGAGTTTCCAGGGGAGCATCAAGGCAGGGAGGACGTCCTAGATCTCGAGGACCTGGAGCTAACTCCTATCCAGGGGTGGACCGAGTCAGCAACCCATGGGACGGGGAGCAGGAAGCCAGAATCAGGCGGGACTACGCGCTTTGACTAGAGATGCAGCGGAGGCCGCTACTGATGTTGTCACTGGTATGATAACTTGCTTTGGACATGCTCTATATGCCTTGTTTGACACTGGCTCTTCGCATTCCTTTATGTCCGAGAAATGTGCTAGTAACATGCATATCATATCAACCAAGCTGACTACCCGATGGGGTGTGAAAACACCATTGGGCACTTCGGTGGTAGTTAATCGCGTGATACGCGATTGTGATGTTGTGATGGGAGGAGTAGCATTGAAGGCAGAGCTGATGATTTTGCCTTTCAATGAGTTCGATGTGATTCTTGGCATGGATTGGTTATCCAGTCACGGCGCAGTGATGGATTGCCAAAAGAAGGAAATACGCTTGTCTGGGGATGATGGTAAACATATGATATTCCAAGGGTTGAGAAGACAGAAGTCAACTCCGATGGGTATCATCTCGGCGATGGAGATGTATGCGTTGCTAAGGGAAGGGTGTCAAGCCTTTTTGTGCAAATTGAGGTGACTAGAGAAGAGTTGGAGGAAGTACGAGTTGTAAATGAATACCAGGATGTGTTTCCAGAAGACCTTCCTGGGGGGCCAATCGAACGGGAGGTGGATTTTAACATCGAGTTAGTACCTGGAACTGCTCCCATATCTATCCCACCGTATCGGATGGCACCAATCGAATTGAAGGAGCTAAAGGAACAGTTGCAGGAACTCTTGGACAAAGGGTTCATCCGACCAAGTATATCACCTTGGGGAGCACCTGTTCTCTTTGTGAAAAAGAAAGATGGGTCCATGCGAATGTGCATTGACTATCGGAGGCTAAACAAGGCGACGGTTAAGAATCGTTATCCACTTCCTCGAATTGATGACTTGTTTGACCAACTACAAGGAGCAACGGTCTTTTCAAAAATTGATTTGAGGTCGGGATATCACCAGTTGAAGGTGGGAGAGAAAACAGTACCGTTGACTGCTTTCCGAACACGGTATGGACATTATGAATTTTTGGTGATGCCTTTTGGACTTACTAATGCACCGGCAGTGTTCATGGCTCTTATGAACAAAGTTTTCCATGAATATCTTGACAAATTTGTCATAGTATTCATTGATGACATTCTAGTGTATTCGAAGAGTGAGGAAGAGCATGCTGAAACACTTGAGATTGGTATTGCAAACTTTGAGAGAAAAGAGTTGTATGCCAATTCTCGAAGTGTGCATTCTGGCTGGAAGAGGTACTATTTTTGGGGCACGTGGTGTCCCGGAGGGGAGTAGAGGTGGATCCTAAGAAGATTGAAGCTATTGTGATTGGACTCCACCTAAGGATGTGTCGGGAGTACGAAGTTTTCTGGGTTAGCTGGGTACTACCGTCGATTTGTGGAAGGGTTTTCTAAAATAGCCTCACCTTTGACTAAATTATTGAGGAAGGAAACCCATACATATGGACGGAAGAGTGCCAAGAGAGTTTTGAAGAATTGAAGCGGAAGTTGACATCAGCCCCAGTTCTGGCATTACCGGTGGACGGAGGTGAATATGTGGTATACAGTGACGCCTCATATCTTGGTTTGGGTTGTGTCTTGATGCAGAACGGAAAGGTGATTGCATATGCTTCCCGACAATTGAGGCCACATGAGTGCAACTACCCAACTCATGATCTAGAGTTGGCAGCTATTGTGTTTGCCTTAAAATTATGGAGGCATTACCTTTATGGTGAAACGTTCAAAATTATGACCGACCACAAGAGTTTGAAGTATTTAATGGATCAGAAGGAGTTGAATAACCGACAAAGAAGATGGTTGGAGTTTATTGAAGGACTACGACTGCACAATTGATTACCATCCTGGTAAGGCAAATGTGGTCGCCGATGCACTCAGTCGAAAGGGAAGGTTGTCAGAATTAGTGGAAATGAGAGCTTTGGGTGTGGAGTTTCAGGTGGAGGACATCACCACCTTAATTGCACACTTAAGCATCCGATCACTACTCCATGATCAAATTAGAGAAAGTCAACAAGTAGATCCTGAGTGTATCGAGAAGTTGAAGCAAGTTGAAGTGGGGGAAGAAAGTGAATTCATGGTGGAAGAAGGCATACTAAAAAGGCATGGTCGTATGTGGGTTCCAGAGTCGGGTGATTTAAGACGAAGAATTCTGGAGGAAGCCCATTCATCCATGTATGCCATGCACCCGGGGGTCACAAAGATGTATAACACGATTAAAACACATTTTTGGTGGCCAGGAATGAAGCGAGAGGTGGCTGAGCATGTTCAAGCTTGTCTAGTTTGTCAAAAGACTAAGGCGGAGCATCGTGCACCGGCCGGACTCTTGCAGCCGCTGCCAATTCCAGAGTGGAAATTTGAGAGGATCACGATGGATTTGTGACCGGATTTCCTTCTACCCGGGAAGGAAAAGATGCCATTTGGGTAATTGTTGATTGAATGACTAAAGTGGCACATTTTATCCCCATTCGATTCAAGCCAAGTATGGAAGAGTTAGCGAGGTTGTACATACTCACATTGTACGACTTCATGGTGTTCCTCTATCCATTGTCTCAGATCGAGATCCAGTTTCACATCACACTTCTGGGAGAGCTTGCAGGAGGCGATGGGTACGAGACTTAATTTCTCCACGGCTTATCACCCTCAGACGGACGGGCAGTCTGAGCGGACAATACTTACTTTGGAGGAATTATTACGAACCTGTGCAGTGGAAACAGGTGGACCTTGGACGGATTTACTACCCTTGGTGGAGTTTGCCTATAACAACTCCTACCATAGCAGTTTGCAGGCTGCACCATTTGAGCTTTGTTATGGAAGGAAGTGTCGTACCCCGCTATGTTGGGATGTTGAGGGTACTCGGGTCTTACTGGACCACAAATGGTCCAGGATACGGAGGAGAAGGTGAAGGTGATCAAAGAGAGATTGCGAGTAGCTCAAGATCGCCAGAAGTTATATGCCGATAGGAAGGCTCGAGAAGTTAGCTATGATGTGGGAGATAAGGTGTTCTTAAAGGTATCCCCATGGAAGGGATTGATGAGGTTTGGAAGGAAGGGTAAGCTAGCGCCTCGTTACATTGGTCCTTACGATGTTATCTCCAAAGTAGGACCTGTGGCATATGAGCTCGCATTACCCCGTGAGTTGGAGAAAATTCACAACGTATTCCACGTGAGTATGTTGAAAAATTATCATATCGATCCATCTCATGTGATACAACCCGAAAGGGTGGAGTTGGAGCCAGATTTGACCTATGAAGAAAAACCGGTGAGCATTGTGGGATCATCAGGTCCGTGTGTTAAGAAGCAAACAAATCCCAATGCTCAAAGTGATATGGTGTAATCAGGAGGAGGAGGCTGCAACCTGGGAAACTGAGGAGAGTATGAAGAAGAAGTACCCCGAGCTAGTTGAAGCTTATGCTCAACGTATGTCGACCTAGTACCTCGTGTGTTAGCTCGATATGAGTAGGGTACATTGTAATATATAACCTCTACTATAGAGTGAGTGAATAAGTATGAAATAAAAATTTTCCTAAGCCATTAGGAACTTAATGGCCTAGGGAAATTATCATGTCGTCGTGCTGAGTTAATCGAGGTTTTGGGACGAGCCGATTTCGGGGACGAAATCTAATTAAGAGTGGGAGAGCTGTAACATCCCGAACATCGGATAATTTTTTTTCCCAAGTAGCGGACATATATTGCACGTTTTGAGACTGAAAAAAAAAATCGAGAAGTTATCCTATATGAGGTAGGATCAACGAAATCACTTAAAAACTCCCCAAACAGCAAAAAGTGCAACAAAAATATATCGTTGGCTGCAGGAATCGAACCCCTGACCTGTGGTCAGTAAGGAAGGGTTTAGCAACATAACCAGTTAGACTATGCTGGTTTCGATGATACAAAAGGAGCCGAGTCATTAATGAGCTAATGACGTCGGCATTGCACCAGCAGCTAGCTTGTTTATGGAGCCGGCTTTGGAACTTGAGTTTCTTCCTTTCAAAGCTACTGCTCCTTAGAAGGCCGCCCCAGGCCTTTACTCCCATCTGCTGGAAAGTGAATGAAGAGGTAAGAGCATGAATCAAAGAGCTCTATTATACCGGTAAGCTAGCTCTCCATTTTTGCCTTCATACAAACACCAAGAGGAGAAAAGAAAAGAAATAATATGAAACCAAAGCCTAGCATAGTCTCTGTATTCCCAAGCAAAGGTTTAGAACCTATACAAACCTGTTTACAAGCCAAAAATCACCAAACCAACTCACCAAATATCCTTTACCGAAACATTTGCCGTAACCTTTTCGTCAACCAAACCAGTGCCACTATAGGCAGCATCAGCTTCGAAGCTTGATACCGGCTACGAAGAGCAAGTCACCACGAGCATCACAGAGTTTACGGAATTGAATTCCGAGCTCAGACGAGGGAGAAACAAGGGCCGGGAAGTTGGTACTTGAGGTAAGGGAATTTCCAGTTTTCTGCAGATTTTGGACAGCAGAAAATTAAGAACTAATCCCTAATTTCGTACTAACGATGATTAGCTCGCAGTTTCTTCGTTTGACGTCCAAACGACGAACCGTTTTCCGCCTACAGGACCGTAGAAACAAGGAGAATTTTTAGGAGCCAATCTCTGGAATTTTAGAACTTAATTCCCGACTTGGAATCAGCTAAATTAAGGTGTGTGGGATTAAGAGGACCTTAATTATTGCATCGATTATTTATGCTTGATTTGCATATTTGGATGGATGGATTACTGTGGGTGATGACTTATTTGTTGATATGATGATTTGGTGATTATTCTTGATTGTTATGGATTTTACGGTGTAAATATCGATATTTGGCAAGTTTCCCCGTAAAAATGAATAGTTGGGTTTATTGAGTCTAAAACTGAATTAAGAGATTTTTTGTTTCTCTAAAATGAGGTTGGGGCAGGTTGAGCAAAATATTTCACTTGAAAAATGGTTTTCGGATTAAAAACTGCATAACGGTGAATTTTACGAAAAGCTCGGTAAAAACGTGTTTTTATTTATCTTTAAGATTTGGATCACTTCAAAATGGTCAGTGTGGATTATTAAATGGTTTTTGGTCTGAAAAGGGTAAATTAGACAGTTGGTGGAGTTTTTATCTTTAAAACGGTTAAAAATGAGCTTAATACGAGATTTGCGATAAATACCGAGTGTAATATTATTTTCATGGTTTTGAGCAGTTGAAAAATATAAAAACTGGACAGACCTGTTTTATGATGAATAAATGGAGGTTCTTGTATTTTTGGGAGATTTTTGGATTTACCGTTTTGTTGGAATTCAATTTATCGTAAAATAATGGTTAATACGAGATTTTGATATTTTATTGTCTAAATTGATTTTATGAACAGAACTAGATTAAATGGATTTTTGTGTCAATAAATTCATTTACATGAATTTTGTGAGGATTTTAATGAAGGAAAGTGAATTTTGAGTTAGGATATTTTAACCGCAATCGGGTTATTTATAATTATTTGCGTTGGCGCTATTTCGTGAAATTGTTGATAAATTTTGGATGAGGAATGGTGACATGGTACTGCTGAGTAGCTTTATTGGAGAATGAAATGATTTATGTGATTCGGTATTGGATGATGAAACAGTTGATTTTTTTTGAAACGTCGAGTTGATAATCGACGGGAAATATATATATGGATTTGGTCAATCCGTGAGACTACATTGATTCCGGATTGATTGTGTGGATGAGAAAAATGGAAATAGTTTGATTCGTGATCATATTAATTCACGTAGATATAGAAAGAGCCTGCACTTACCCTCACCCCTTGAGAGTGGGTAGATTTAGCTCGCTTATGCGATTGAGTGTTGTGGTTGCATGAGCATCACGGATGAGTGTTGTGGTTAAAAAACCACGGATTGAGTGTTGTGGTTGCATGAGCACCACGGATGATGATTTGCTCGAGCGAGGGTTAGTGTATGGTGACCTTGGCGCCATTAATAATTAACCGGAATTTTCATATCATGCATTGATTATGTGTTCGTGAAAATTACGTGATTATCTTATTGGATAAATTGATTTGGTGATGATGAGTTTGGTGGATTCGATAATTTGATCGTAATTTATATATGATGATTTAAAATGGCATCTAGAGTAATAAATTATGATTGTTTGATTAGCTGATTGCGGTCCCAAAATTTGGTCGTGGGAAAGATCCACACACACAGCTTAGTTGCTGACCCACGTCTGTTTTCAGGCTCGCAGGTGCAACTAGGATCGGACTACTGAGGCTGCCCTATCCTTCTGTACTACCATCATGAGGTAGTTTGGAACACTGTTCTGTCATGGTCACCTAGGATTTTTGCTTTGAGTGTTTGAATAATAAACCCACATTTTGTAAAAATTCAATAAGTGGGTTGGGATTCGAATAATGAGTTTGTATGATAACGGTTTATGTTTGTGTTTAATTATCGGATATGATGTTTGAGATGATCGAGTTCAACCAGTAACACCGATGATTTGGCTGCGCGGTTGAACCACGGGTTCAACCATAGAGATTATGGGTGGGGTGTTACAATAACCAAATCCAAAATACGTGTCAGACATTTGCACCTGTTCCTCTGACATATCATAGGGGAAAGCGGGCAATGTCCTCATAACTCTGGAAGATGGGTTCCATACCGCCACCTGGTTGTAACGCCAGAGAAAAGAGCAAAGCAACCCATCGCATGACCCAACAACCCGATCCTCAAATTGATCGAATCCTTCAAACAAACCCCCAAGCTCGATGGGGTCGATCCGGGGGCCATTGTATAAAGACTTTACCGACCACGAGTGCAAACCCCAATCAGCAACAGGAGGACTCCCTTCGAGGGGTTGGTAATCCAAGCGCTCGATGAAGTTGAAACAACTCCTGAACAGCCTATCAACGCAATTCGGCTTGACATCCGACAACACTTTCATACTTCTCAGATGTTCTTTCACGAAATCGGGACTGGAAATTAAGGTTTTGAACCATTTGGAGACGCACCTGAACCGGAGGAGCGAAGCCACAGGTAGCCAAATCAAAATCTTGACGATGAGATCCGGATGAAGCACAGGAAAAGGCCGCCGGCGCCGCGCCTGCGGTACCCTCGCCGCCGTGGTGTTTTCAACCGAAGGAGTCTCCACCATTTCGATCGGCCAAAGGAAACGACACAATTTTTTTTTTTTTTTTACAATGGAACGACACAAAGGGAACCGCTATGAGCGGTTTACTTTACTGCTGGCTAGTTCTAGGGTTCTAGCTGGGCTTACTTGAATCGGGCTTTGAAAGAAACACCAAACAAAACCCAACTCCCTCGACCCAATAGAAAATATTATTTTGTGTGATGTGGATATTTTCTGAAACGATCTTAATACGTTTTACTAAGGAACTGATAGTTATTTTTAATAAACTGATATTTGTCTGGGTTGTATGGATACTTGTCTTTCCTAGTCATAATACATGTTTCTCACATACTGATATTTATTCAAACATATTTCCTTTGTTCATATGTTTGGATATTTGAATTGAATCTGAGGAAATATTAACTTAGTTCATGTGTTTGGATATTTTTCTGGTTTGTCTGGGTATTTTTCTGGGTTGTCTGGATATATTTCTGGGTTGTCTGGATATTTAATTGATATTAGTTTGTGTGTTGTGGATACTCGTCTTTCCTTGTTGTAATACTTGTTTCTAACATACTGATATTTATTCAAAATATTTTGAACATTCACTTAGTTCATGTGTTTGGATATTTTTGTGGAACCTTTGAATATTCTCAGCTTGGGAAAACAATAATAGTTTTATTTTTTTAGTGTTTAGTGATTAGGGTGATAGAGTTTAAAGTTTAGGGTTAGGGTACAAATAATAGATATTAGTTTGTGTGTTGTGGATACTCGTCTTTCCTTGTTGTAATACTTGTTTCTAACATACTGATATTTCCTTAGTTCATGTGTTTGGATATTTGAATTGAATCTGAGGAAATATTAACTTAGTTCATGTGTTTGGATATTTGTGTGGAACCTTAAAATATTCTCGGATTGGGCACATGTTGATAGTTTTATTGTTTTAGTGTTTAGTGATTAGGGTGATAGAGTTTAAAGTTTAGGGTTTAGGGTTAGGGTTTAGGGTTAGGGTTTAAGGTTAGGGTTTAGGCCTAGGGTTTAGGGTTAGGGTTTAGGGTTAGGGTTTAGGGTCAGGGTTAGGGTTTAGGGTTAGGGTTAGGGTTTAGGGTTTAGGGTTAGGGTTTAGGGTTTAAGGTTAGGGTTTAGGGTTTAGGGTTAGGGTACAAATAGTGGATATTAGTTTGTGTGTTGTGGATACTTGTTTTTTCTAGTTGTAATACTTTTTACTAACAAAAATTTTGGCATAAGTTGTAATACTTGTGTGGATATTTTGGCATAAGTTCCAAAAATCATCTTACTGATCTTTTCTACTACGTCGACAGCGAGGCCAAGTTTGATGAGGGTTTAGAGTTCTGGTTTTCAATTTGTGAAAGATTGGAAAATTGTGTCTTACATCAAATTACACACACTAGCAAGTCCTACACACTATCAAGTCCTAACACGTAATGCTTGCAACCATAGTTAGGGCTGCCCGCCGAGGGCCCATAGGCCGAAGGCCTATTAAATAATATTAGTTTTTATTGTTGGTGTTTGGATATTTGTGTGGAACCTTTGAATATTATCAGCTTGGGAAAACAATAATAGTTATATTTTTTTAGTGTTTTATTGATTAGGGTGATAGAGTTTAGGGTTTAGGGTTAGGGTACAAATAATAGATATTAGTTTGTGTTTTGTGGATACTTGTCTCTCCTACTTGTAATACTTATTGCTGACATACCGATATTCATTTAAAATATTATGATATTTGTCCGGGTTGTGTGGATATTTATTTGAACCTGAGTAATTATTCCCTTAGTTCATGTGTTTGGATATTTGTGTGGAACCTTTGAAATATTCTCGGCTTGGGAAAACAACAATAGTTTTATTGTTTTAGTGTTTAGTGATTAGGTTGATAGAGTTTAAAGTTTAGGGTTTAGGGTTAGGGTACAAATAGTAGATATTAGTTTGTGTTTTGTGGATATTTATTTGAACCTAAGTAAATATTCCCTTAGTTTATGTGTTTGGATATTTGTGTGGAACAAAATATTGATATTAGTTGGGGTGTTGTGGATATTTTTCAGTATTTGTTGTAATATGTTTTATTTATTTCTTGATGGTTTGTTGTATTATTGTGGTATTTGTTTGTGTTTCTTGGATATTTCTCTGTACCTATTGAATATTCATCTATTTTTTGTGTTGGATATTTGTGTGGATTGTTGAGATACTATTCGTGGTGCCGTGGATACTTGTATTCCAGAATATCTTAGTATGGGTGGGCCCAAATCAGTTTTGGGTGGGCTTTTGGGTCCTTTTCAACAAATTGGGGAAAGAATAGAAGTGATGGGCAATTAATGCCACAACCACTTTTTCTCTCTCAACTCTCCCAACCCCTTCTTCTCTCTTCTTTTCTCTGAACTTCCTCTTCTCTTCTCCGACGGAAAAGTCGCCGGCGGCGACCTGCCTCTTTCCTCTTCTTCCTCCGGCGTCCAGGAAACGTTGCTGATGATGATCCATGATGAGGCCGAGTTAGATCCTCCACAAACGAGCTCGTCCCATGAAGAAGAAGAATTTGTTGATGGTGTATTAGAAGGTTTGACTCAAATAGATGGTGGTTGTGGGTTTGGCTTCGATGCTACAGTAAAAGAAGAAGAAGAAGAAGGTGATTGTGGATTGACATATTTATAAGTTTGTGTTGTTGAGTTTTGGTTGGGAGCATTGAATGAAATTTAATGTCTTTGGTGTGAGTTTAATGTTTGTTGGTCTTCTTGGATTCTACTATGAGCTAGTTGGATACTTGTTACCTACTGTTTGTTGGACGTAGTTTGTAGCCCATGTTTATTTTGTGTGGATACTAGTCTGGGCATATATTATATTCATTGAAATATTGTGGATACTAGTACGTTGGATTATAATACTGATGTTTATTTTGGGTGGATACTAGTCTGGGCATATATTATATTCATTGAAATATTGTGGATACTAGTACGTTGGATTATAATACTGATACATATTTGGAGAAATGGGATACGATTTTAAGATTCATGGATACTACTGTTTATGGATATTTGTTACACGTATTCTAGTGTGAGTTTAATGTTTGTTGGTCTTCTGGGATTCTACTATGAGCTAGTTGGATACTTGTTACCTACTGTTTGTTGGACGTAGTTTGTAGCCCATGTTTATTTTGTGTGGATACTAGTCTGGGCATATATTATATTCATTGAAATATTGTGGATACTAGTACGTTGGATTATAATACTGATGTTTATTTTGTGTGGATACTAGTCTGGGCATATATTATATTCATTGAAATATTTTGGATACTAGTACGTTGGATTATAGTACTGATACATATTTGGAGAAATGGGATACGATTTTAAGATTCATGGATACTACTGTTTATGGATATTTGTTACACGTATTCTGGGAATTTCTCTGGGCGCATTGGATACTAACTGGCAATGGAAATATCTCGCAGCTCACAACACTTCGGACCTAGAAGATGATGAAGCGAGGAATAACATCTTTTTTCGCACTAAGGAAGAGTGTGTTCGTTTCTACCAACGCTATGCTCACAAGAAAGGGTTTGGTGTTCGAGTAGATTCGCAACATTTGAGAAAAAGGAAGAATTCTGAAGGAGAGGTGGTGGAAATTTATGCCTACCTTTATTATGTTTGTAATAAGGAAGGGTCAACGGAAGAAGTCAATGTTCAGAAACAGAAACATGGAGAGGATTCCGTTGTAGAGAGAAGTCGCCCTAAAAGAAAGAGGTCTCGAATTAGGGGTGAATGCCCCGCCCTTATTCGTTTCCGATGGGATGAGAATAGGGATGGATATGTGGTGCACAGTTTCATGGGAGCTCACAATCATGATTTGCAGCCCACCAAGCATGCTCACCTATTAAAGTCAAACAAGTCCGTGAGCGTTCCTCAAGGACTTGTTGCTGAAGCAAATCGCAATGCCGGGATGAGCCTTAGGTCATCGTATCAGCTATTGGCTGAGTGTGCCGGTGGGTATGAGAACTTGACTTTTACCAAATGTGATCAGAAGAACCATTTGAACAAGAATAGACAAAAGACTATGTCTCGTGGCGAAGCGACTTTCTTGATGGACTACTTTCAAGACCAAAAGGAGAAGTATCCCGGCTTCTTTTATGCTGTAGAGGTAGATTGTGAGGAGAAAGTTGCCAATATTTTTTGGGCAGACAGTAGGATGCGTGAAGATTATGCACTTTTCGGAGACTCTGTCTCCTTCGACACCACCTTCCGAACCAATAAACACTTCCGGCCATTGGGTATGTTGACCACTTATTTTCCTTATTTTTTTGGACAACGCAAACGGGTGATAGAGTTTAAACTTTAGGGTTTAGGGTACAAATAGTAGATATTAGTTTGTGTGTTGTGGATACTCTGTCTTTCCTAGTTGTAATACTTGTTTCTGACATTATGATATTTTTTCTGGGTTGCTGGATATGTGTATGGGTTGTCTGGATATTTTTCTGGGTTGTCTGGATATTTGTCTGGGTTGTATGGATATTTGTCTGGTTATGCATTGTTTTTAATACCAAGTCTTTTGCAGGGATGTTTGTAGGTTTCAATCATCACCGACAAACTTGTGTGTTTGGCGCTTGTTTGCTATATGACGAGACAACTCCTTCTTTTGAATGGTTGTTTGAAGCATTTAGTCGGTGCATGAAGAGGAAACTCCCAGTGACCATCTTCACAGATCAGGACGCCGGTATGGCAGCTGCCCTTAGAAAGGAGTGGCCAGATGTGTTTCATGCTCTCTGTACTTGGCACATCTTGATGAATGCGAAGAAGAATCTTCGTAAGAGCAAGAAATTTTGGCATAAGTTCCAAAATCATCTTGCTTATCTTTTCTACTACGTCGACAGCGAGGCCGAGTTTGATGAGGCATGGAGCAGCATGGTTTCGGATTGTTTTCCCGGTAGTGAAACTGTCGATGGCCACCAATGGATGCAATATTTGAAGAAATTTCGTCATCAATGGTGTTCCTTATATCTGAGAGATCAATTCACAGCGGGAACGTTGACAACGCAAGCCAGTGAGTCGTGCAATTCACAAGTGCGACTCTTCTTGAAACCGAAACATAATCTCGACGAGTTTTTCATTCACTTTACCGGGTACGTTATCCAAATACTAGTTGGAAATTTATGGATATTACTTAGCCCCTTAAGGACATTTGTAGATTATTTTCTGGTATTTGTATGTGATGCTAGGATACATTTTTGTGTTGTTTGGATATTTTCTCTGTTTGTCATGGATACTAGTCTGGGCAATTTGGTTTTCTTCATACATGCAGTTTGTTGGCTGACAAAAGGCGCAAAGAGACTGAGTCCGACTATGATGCCTTACAATCAGCCCCTTACATAGTGTTGGAGAAAAGTTCCATCCTCCAACATGCTGCCAAGATCTTCACGAAAAATATCTTCCACCGGATTCAAGAGCAATATCTGGAAATTGAGGACTATCTAATTGAGCTTGTTCAAGATAATAGGGATGATGGCTTCATTAGCTACCGTACATATAAGATGGAGGATGATGAGCGTAGCGATGAACGTGTCATTCTTGTCGATACTTCTACGGCCACATTGGTATGCGATTGTAGGATGTTTAGAACATTCGGGGTCTTATGTCGGCATATGCTTAAGGTGATGCGATTTCTTGGAGAGTTTGGGAACGATAGTATGAGAACTATTCCAGATCATTACATACTCAAGCGATGGACGTTGGAGGCGAGAAGGAAAGAGGTTGGTGATGGTGATGCTGATGAGAAAGGCGATACTTCACATAGTCATGAGAATGAGACGGGAAAAGGAGATATAGCAATGAGGTACCGAGAAACCACTGCAATGTTTAATCAGCTCGCAACAAAATTGTCAATGGCGGATGAGAAAGTGTACAACAGGTGGATGGGAGCATTGCAGAAAGTGTGCAAGGAGGCAAACAAGGCATTGTCAAAGACTATAACTAGCGAGGACGGTAAGTGTATCGAACTATTTTTTGTAAATTAGTATAAGTTAATATCATTGGACGGATTACTTAAGCCACTAACATTGTAGGGAATTATGTACCAACAACTGGCCTCTCTCTCAAAGAGAAGAGTAATCCAAGGAAGCACGGCAAGGAACGTTATAAGTCCACGAATGAGAAAGAGCGTCGTCGAAAGAAGATTGTCTATGGAAAGAGATTGAAAGCATTGGAAGTGCTAGCACAGGAAAACCATTTTCAACATGATGACCATCTCACCGACTTGGAAGACGACCTTGCTGAATTTGGGAGTGGATATTAGTCTGTCAAACTCAGATATTTTTTAAGCAGGCTACGATATTTATCTACCTTGCTGAATTTGGGTGAGGATATTAGTATGCAATGTAGGGATATGTGTTTTGGTTCTACAAATATTATCTCTAAACATTCGGATATTTTTTTTATATTTTATGTATTTGGTTGTGTGGATTTTATGTATTTCCATCAAATATGCTCAGATTTTAGTTTGGGTGTTTTGGATATCAATTTGGGTCATATGATATACTTTAGTTGAAGGAAAGATATTCTTAATCTATCTTTGATAAACTAATAAACCGAGCAATAATTTAAACGACAATAGTGTTTACTTTTGTACAAATGTTACCAAAATAACACACTCCAAGCTTATACTAATAAAGCGAGTGATCAGGATAGAGTTATTGTCTTCTTTTCTCCAAGGACTTCCCAAAATGAAACATAAACATCAACAGTAACAGTACAACATGAAACATAAGTTTCATTTAATCTTCCCTTTTTCCTTATATGCTGCCCACTCCTTTGCATCGTCAAGTACGACATTCCTTACCTTGTTGTACTTCCATTGAAGGAGACTGGCTGCAATGGATGCTCGCTGGTGCTCGACGTGCTTGTCCAAGTGCCAAGTTTCCTTGTATTCCGATGGAATGTGGCCCGCCCAGTGCTCCAAGAACATGCACGCGAACACTCCACAAGTCATGGTTTCCATCTTGTTGAGGAACATCCGCAATGAAGAAGTCCCAATCATGCAAGGGAAAATCGAGGTCGTACTTTGCAAGGAAAGCAGCCCCATACTCAAATATCAATTTCCCCATGGGAGAGTGATCCACCTTGGCCACTGCTGGCTTGGGTTTCTGGCTGTCCAGAAGGAAAGTCTTCTGACTCCTTAGATCAGCAGCGTAGACCCGGTAGTGTTTGTCCTTATGCACAGGGAAAAAAACCTGAAACATAGAAAAAAATCATTTATTGTCTCGGACAAATATCCAATAAACCCAGACTAGTATCCAAAACTAACATTTCATGTATTCTGAGGCAAATCTTCAAACAAATCATTTATTGTCTCGGACAAATATCCAATAAACCCAGACTAGTATCCAAAACTAACAATTTCATGTATTCTCAGGCAAATCTTCAAACAAATCATTTATTGGTCTCGGACAAATATCCAATAAACCCAGACTAGTATCCAAAACTAACAATTCATGTATTCTCAGGCAAATCTTCAAACAAATCATTTATTGGTCTCGGACAAATATCCAATAAACCCAGACTAGTATCCACAACCACGTAAATCAGTATCGAGATAGAATAAGGATTCACTTACATATTCTACTTTGTCCCATGCAACTTGTTTGAAGACTTGATTCCGCTGGGTCATTTCAGCGACCCCATTGAGTCTCTCCTTGGTCGGGGGCACATTCGTTTGAGAATTAAGTAAGGCAAGATTCTGTTTGCAAATTAAAATAATAGCTAATTAGTTTTAGAAAATTCTAAAAATTGTAAGGTGTTAGGGAAGAGCCTACTTACATCAAAACTGAACGGAAAGATAACTTTGTTCTTGTCACCGGCAAGTACTTTGTCGTTCAAGAAATGACCATAAGCCTCAATCACTTGTAGATTGACCCACTCCTTTCGCTTCAATGTCAACAGATGAAGACGAGCGAGAATAATTGAAGGAGTGTGCACCACCAAGCCCTTACCCTCAGGGGTACTGAACACGAACTCAACCATCAGACGAGCAACTGGGTCGAGCTTTGGCGACACATCCTTAGACAAATAATACACTGAAGAGGAAGCATATGGGTTCTTCTTCGACCTCTCGAACTCTGGGGTCTTCAGTGTTGCAAGCCATTCCTCAGGAGTGTAGCTGTAGAGACGGTCCCTCTCCTCATCAGTCATATCCCTCTGATCGGTGATAATCACATCAGGACTCCTCTCAGCGCTCCTATAAGCCGCTTCTACCAACTCCTCCTCTGAAGGCAACATTCCGGTGGAAGCAAGTTGAGAGAACGACTCCACCACATCTTGTTGAGGCTCAACTTCCTCGGCATTAGCAGCGCTAGTAGCCTCATGAGCTATCTGCAAAATGTCCTCAAAAGATGTATCTGGGAATGGGTAGTGAATCACCATAGGGACTGTCGGAACAACCAACTCCTCATCCGGTGTCTCTACAGTGTTATCAGCTTCATTCTCCACTTGTGGCTCGACCTGGTCCTTCTCTACAGTGTTCTTAGCTTCAGGTTTCTCCACTTGGTCTTCCACCACATCTGTTTGAAGCTGCTCTAGCACCTCTTCAACAGTATTCTCCACTCGGTCTTCCTTCTTTTCTATCAGCTCACCCAGTTTTGTTGCAAAATCCAGCAATTTTCCCATATGCCGGTCAATCCCAGCACCTAGTACCTTGAGCTGGAAGACAAACGAACATTTTGCGGGAATTAAAAACTGATATCCAAACTGCTCGTACAATTATCCCATGTACCCAGACTATTATCAGAATAGAGCGTACAAATATTCTACTTGGCAGAATTGATATCCAAACATAACAAACAAAAATATCCAAATGCATCAAATTAATATCCAAACATCACAAACCATTATTCATAACTGAAAATAACAACAAATATTCAAACATTATTCAAACATTATTCAAACATCACAAGCTGATATCCAAATGAAACCAACAAATATTCCACAACTACAAAGAAAAATCCGACTAATATCCTAAGCCATTCCAACATGGCATCATATTCGTGGAAAACAGTACAACCCCCCACCAAACAACGGAAAACAGTAACACATGGCATCATATTCACTCTTGCTCTTCCAAATTCTGGACAATCGTTTGGACCTTGTCCCTTCGAGCCACCCACTTTTCAATCATGCTCTCAGTGATTTCCTTCAATCCCTTAAGCTACACATATGTTGTGAAATATTTAGGTTACTTTATCGTCCAAGTGTACCATTGCATGATCTTAGTTAGGGAGGAAGAAAACATTTTACCTGTCCCAGCGAAAGGCTAGTTAAATCTTCATTCTCCCACCATTCCGAGGAGGGCAACGGTGCACGATCTGGAGGAGGAGCTGAACTGCTCGCAGCTGCTGCACTAGCTGCCGGCTCGAGCTGCCTGCGAGAGGCGGCTTCTTCCCTACTCAGCAGAGCGGCAGCTAGGTCATATCTTCCCCTGACTAAGGGGATAGATAAGGCTGCCCTCTCGACAGTTTGCTTCCACCAAAACCGGCAGCTAGGAATGCTCTTTGTGTGCAACCCGCCTAGCTTCAGAGAGTCCAACAGATGGAGCTGTAAAAAAAATTACAATTAATAAATGTTAAGTTCCATTTCTAGCAATTTAATCAACAAATATCCAGAGTCAACACAAACGAAATTCACTAGTTTTCATGCAATTGAACCAACAAGTATAGAAAAGGTTAGGACTTACTGTCAAGAAGTTGCAATCTCCGAGAACCCACACGCACGGCGATTTCAACCTTGCACTAGGTTCTTTTTTCTTGGCAGCAGTCAACTCTACTTTCAGTTCACGGACAATAAATGTGCACCAATCGTACACCCTCACGTCCTCAACACTCCCACCTAAGTATGGGGCGAAGTCCAGCTTGCTTTTCCGAGAAAATGTCGGTGCGAGCAACGAACCAGTAGCTATCAGCAAGAATTGCTTGACAGCAATTGCAACGGGTGGTCTGGGACCGTTGGCTGGGCAGGCCAACTCCCGCATCTTCTTGATAGAAACCATGCGAGCCCTGTTCGAAGTCATGCCAACTTCCTCGCTGAAGCTGTCAACCATCCCCCCCTCCACGTTCGTCAAATCAATCACAAACCCACCGAGAGGAAGGTCGTAGACACGTGCCACATCCTCAGCTGTGAAGTCGAAGACCTTCTTCGACTCTCCTTCCCCAAAAACAAAAGTACTGGTTTCTAAGTCATAAGCAGCCATCAAGTCATCCATGAAGAGATTGGGTATCTTCGGCATGCGAAGATCCAATAGGCCCCCGAATCCTGCCTTCTCGACTTGTCTCTTGCAGGCTGCATAGTATTCAGCATCTCCTTTCCAGTACTTAATAATTTTGCAGAGGGAATAGGTGGACCCACGAAATCTGAAATATGAGCCGGATGGACCCTCTCCCTCTCCATCATCATCTTCTTCCTCATCTTCCTCCTCAACTTCTGGAATAGCAGGTGGCGGCTGCCTTGATGGTTCTCCTTCACGAGATCTCGGTGCAACCATTTTCGTTCTCTTCATCCCGGGTTGTTCCTGAAACACAGTTATATATTAAGCAAAATATCCATAATCCTTGGACAAATAACTAAAACGCACACTTATATACAATACAATTATCGTAGTAAAGCAAAAGTGTATCCAAACGGAGATAACTAATATCCATGAAAAAATATCCATAATACCCAGAAAAATAACTAAAACGAACAGTTAAGTATCCACATTAACAGAACTGATATCCACACATCAGAATATGTATCAGTATTATAATCCAACGTACTAGTATCCACAATATTTCAATGAATATAATATATGCCCAGACTAGTATCCATACAAAATATGTATCAGTATTATAATCCAACGTACTAGTATCCACAATATTTCAATGAATATCATATATGCCCAGACTAGTATCCTTGGACAAATAACTAAAACGCACACTTATATACAATACAATTATCGTAGTAAAGCAAAAGTGTATCCAAACGGAGATAACTAATATCCATGAAAAAATATCCATAATACCCAGAAAAATAACTAAAACGAACAGTTAAGTATCCACATTAACAGAACTGATATCCACACATCAGACACATCAATTTATTTTTTTTAGCCAATATAACTAATCGAGAAACGAAGTGAGAAATCAAACCTGTGGTGGTGGTTCATCCGGCGGCTGCTGTGATGATCCAGCGGCTTCACGAGATTTCGCTGAAGATTTTGGTGCAACAGTTTTGGGTTTCTTCCTCACGGGTTGTTCCTGAAAAATAGTTAGATATTAAGAAAACTATCGGTTAATGAAAATATTAAAATGCATCCGACTAGTAATTTTTAGCCAACATAACCAATCGAGAAACGGAGTAAGAAATTAAACCTCTTGTTGTACATCAGGTGGCTGCTTTGATGATCCTTCTCCATCATTGTTGGGCTTCTTTTCCGGTCTCCCCATTAACTGAAACAATAAACAAAATGACCACAATAAGTATCACTAGTATCCATGAATCTTAAAATCGTATCCCATTTCTCCAAATATGTATCAGTATTATAATCCAACGTACTAGTATCCACAATATTTCAATGAATATAATATATGCCCAGACTAGTATCCATACAAAATATGTATCAGTATTATAATCCAACGTACTAGTATCCACAATATTTCAATGAATATAATATATGCCCAGACTAGTATCCATACAAAATAAACATCAGTATTATAATCCAACGTACTAGTATCACAATTGACAAAAATGATATCCATATAATCTTTAACCAAGGAATCGACAAATGATACCCAGATTGAACAAAATCGTATCCAACAAACCCCCAAAATGGAATTCGAGAAAACAAAATGAAACAATATATAAAATGATCACAATAAGTATCGGAAGTGATAAAACTAATATCCATGTAACATTTAATCAAGGAATCAACAAACAATACCTACATTCCCCAAAATCGTATCCAACAAACCCCCAAAATCTACAAATCGATAAATGAAACCCTAAACCCCAAAATTCGAATCCCACAGACCCAGAATCTGGTAATCTGCAAAAAAAAACCCTAAACACCCATATTCGAATCCATGAAACCCTAAATCTACAAATCGAAAAAAGAATCCATGAACCCCCAAAACGAAACCCTAAACCCCAAATTCGAATCCCACGGACACAATATCTGGAAATCGAGAATCAAAATCCTAAACACCCTAAATCGAATTGCATGAACCATATATTTTCAAATCCATAAACAAAACCCAGATTTCCACACAAAAAATCCATAAACCGAAACCCTAACATAAATTTTCAAATCCATACAGAAAATGAACAACCTCAGCGTCTTCTTCTACCTCCAACTATCGGCGGCGACGGCGGCGGAGTTTTTCGTCGGCGAAGTCGGCGGCGTCTTCTTCTTTCTTCTCCGTCGGCGGTGTCTTCTTCCTCGTCGGTCGGGAGAGCTTCAAGGGCCACGTCGGCGGTACAACCAGCAACAAGTCGCCGACCTCGCAGCCGTCGTCGCCGTCGAAGATCGTCGCTGTTGGTGGTCTCGCGGTTGGTGGTGGTTTTCGGGAGAAAAGAAGAAGAGAGGGAGAGGGTTCGAAAGTTCGTGGAGAGAGAGAGGGTTCGAAAGTTCTGGAGAGAGAGGGGAGAGTGGCTGACCGCGGGTTGAGGTTGGGTTTTGGGCGGGTTTGAAATTTTGGGTTTTACTTTTTTTTTTTTTTTTATTTCTGTCCCAAATGTGGCTCGGCTTGGCCGAGAAAACTTTTCCCCCTCACAGAATGCCGCCGGCGATTCTCACCCCTCCGATGGTGGCTCGCCTACGTGGTTCCTCATCTCACCGTGTTAGTATATACTAACCACTAATAGCGTTAGCAGAATAACGCTATTGGACTTGTTCAGTGGTGACGTTTCCAGTCACGGTGACCTTGTTCAGCTGTGTATCCACATCGTATGTTTCAATATCGTGGATCTTTTTTATGGCCTTGAGGATCTTCTTGATGCATTGGTCACAGTGCAGACCGACTTTCAGTTCCACCAACTTCATTTCAGTTCATCACCAAACCCATTTAAGGAAAGAAAAGAACATCAGACAGTTGGGGGAAATCAAGAGCAGCTGGGAAATGATCATCGAAGGCGCACAACTTGCTTACATTAGACATTCGTCGAATTTCTTTATCAGAAGGATCCTGACTTGAGATCAGCGGGAAGTGGGAAAAGAAGAGGTAAGGGAGAAGAGATGGTGAATGTAATGTAAGAGGAAGGAGAAGAAGGAAGAGGGAAGAAGAATATAAACACTGGAGAAAGGTGGTGTGTGGCGAGGCAGGCAGCTCCGGCCGCTTTATTCCATGGAAACAGAGACCATTGCTTTTTACTAGTAAAAGCTGTATTATTCCCACGGCATTGACAAAATAGGTCGACGCTCGACAGAATTGCTTGTGGTCTCCTGCTGCTGGTGATATTCCATAGTTACAAGCGCATTTTTTAAGCATTTCCCCTTGACACTGCTTTTCTCAGTACAGCAATCGTTCTGGATCATGATTTTGTCCATAACCGGAATGAATGAACGAACGAATGAATGATTGATTCATTATCGTTTCTCAAAATCCAAAGCAGGTTCTGGATCATGATTTTGTCCCAAGTTCTAACTTATATCTCAGTATCCTTTGCAGATTAATCATCAATTCAGTTTTATTTGATTTGGTGAAAACTGAAAACATTGAGCTAATTCGATTCAGGTAGTTTGGTTTTATTAGATGGGAATCCGTGATTTGCCGAGAGCAACATCGAATCACTTTGTCTTCCAGCACATGTCGGAGATGAAGCACAACACGAATTGTGCAAGTTAGAGGTCTTACGAACGATAAATCAATAAGTCCTTGATATGTCTTCTTGCTTCGGTTGGGAATAAATGCAACTTCACTGCACATACTAGGAATAGAAAGACGGACTGTCAATCTCGAGATTTCAAATTCGAATTCTAACAAATTTTCCTTAGGGCCAAAGTACATATTTGTTTGGCCACGATGTGGAGAAATGAGTCATGTTGGAGATGTATGTGCCTTTGTGGGTGAGGTCAGCAGTACCAATAATTCAGCCAAGAATCATTGCCCTTTCGGCTCCTGAAACTGATAAAGGAAACAAACAGACAAATTTGAGATAAATATCATTAGGGGTGGCAATGTTACGGGATACCCGTCCGTTTGAAACGGGTACCCAGTCTCATTTGAAGACTAAAATTCATCTCATGTCCCAACCCATATAAGTAAATGGGTATTCATTTTCCGTACGGGACGGATAACAGGTACCTATACTACCCATAAATACCCAAAGTTTGAATCACTAAAAATTTAATAAAAGTTTAAACTTAACTTGTACCCCTACTTAACAATCACAATTATCCATATGTATTACAAAATTCATCCCAATCACACAATGACAAATACTCGGTTTACAACCTACAAATTCATGAACAATTACAAGGTTTAGAATAAAGCATTCCAAGCACCCATAACATTAATAACTAAGAAAGTAAGAAGCTGCTGTTAGTTGCAAGTTGGAATTATAAAATTAGTTGCTGGAAAACTAATTTGGGGAACTTCCAACAGGCACGCTGCTGTTTGTTCCAACTAGCAAGCTGCTGGGTGTTCTGCAATCTTCCACTTTCGAATTCCAATTCTGCTGATCCCGCTGGCAGCTGCAAGCCTGCAACCTGCAAAAATGAGAATTCTTATTGCCATGGCTGGTTGGAACGGCAACTGGGCTAAAGTGATTATTATTGCCGTGACGATCGAAGATAATTCAACCTGAGGAGAGATCAGAGGAGTCGAGGCGAGTTGCTGGGCGCTGGTTGCGCGGTGCGCTTTGGAGTTTCAGTTTCAGGCTTTCAACTTTTATATAATTAATGGGTTTAACCGGTACCGATATTATCCAAATGGGTATTTGTGGGTAACCCGCGGGTACCCATTGTACTAATGTACAATCCCAAGTCCCGTCCGTTAATAATATTACGGGTATTATGGGTACCCGTAACCCTCAAAAAACGGGACGGATATACTCAAATACCCGTTACCCGTTGCCCACCCCTGAATATCATATGGGACGGTGGGATGGGAATTGATTTCAAAGCCATGAATTCAGCTCAACTGCACGAGACGAGACCTGTTTATCATTTTCTTATTCATTATCCAGTTGCGTGGTCAACTTCTGGGCCTTTCGGATGGGCCGATGAATGCTGGCCCAGAATAAACAATAAGCCCTATATTATTAAAGAATCCACCACGCGCATATACAAGCGCGTGTCACCAGAATTCACAACTCCCCAGCTCATCATTCATCAATCATCCGACCTGTAAAAGAACAGCAGCAGATCCCATTCCCTTCATGGAATTCACCGCACAATAGACGGAAGACACGTGTCACTATGTCGCTCAACTGGCTGCCTGGCTTTGCTTCTCTTCCCGGCCAAGCCCCTTCTCAAAAGTCAAAAATCAAAACTTCATACAAAGCTCAAAGAAGCTAATTCATTTTTCCTTCCCTTCCCCTGATTTCTTTCTTTCTTCCCTCCCCGTTTCCATTTCCCCCGGCGCCAATTGTGTAGTTCCATATTGAAAGGGATTTGCAGGATGGGAAATGCCCTGAGATTTCTGTACCGCAATTGCTGCAAGCCCGCAACAGCAGGTGACTATGAACCTCCCCATGGCGTCGCTACACCCACGGCAGGCATTTCAGCTCTTGCTCACGACTTGTTGCACTTCGAGAGCACCTCCCAGGTACAATTCTTTCTTCTTCGGACTCTCATTTCAGTATGAATTCAACTGGAAAAAGAAGAAGAAACAAAGATAAAGAGTAACTTCTGCTGCTACTTGTTGAATTTCCTTTATTCTTGATCAACCCCTCTGCTCCATGACTTTTTCTCCACTCAGGTTCCAGAAGGATTGACTAAGCACGTTGTCTCGTCCGCGAAAGCTCAAGCTAATTGGTAAAGACAAAAGCTGTGATCTTGGTGTTGTTTCCGAATGCAGAAAGTGGGCGGATTTGGAATTTCCAAGTGCTGCAATGTCTGGTTTAATGTGTTCTTTGAAAGTTTGGGTCTTGTTATTTTTGTTGTCCGGCAGGTACAAAAAGCTAATAGAGGCATGGAGAGCAACAAAACCACCTCCCAGGACGCCTGAAGAAGCTGCAAGGCTCGTGATCCAGACCCTGAAGGGACACAAAAAAGCAGATGTTGAGGTAATACACGCATACAATAAAGATGAAATTACTCTTGCGTTGGCTATTAACTTTGTTTCTCTGCTTTGTAATCGTTGGTGAGTAAAAGAAATAAAGATTGAAACTTACAATTATGGAGTTAAGCTAAATGAGAAGTAAAGAAGATCTAGAGGAAAAGAATGCAGATTAATTGTTTTCCTTTGGCTATTTATTGAAGGGTTTGCTGGCTTTCTATGGCCTGCTACTTCCTCATAATCCCATCGAAGTAACCCATGGACATGGTGTCCCTGCATCCTTGCCAGAAGGGGTGAAGTTTGAGCTGCACACACTACCAGTAAGAACACGCAAGTGAAAAGACTAATTTCTACTTGATGTAGTGAATTGACTTCATTAACATGAGATGCTTGGTGGGGGGAAAAATACAGGTGGATGCGAAGGCAGTACCAGATGGAGACACCATAACAGTCTATGTAAGCACTACCAATCCCAGGGAATCAACCTGCGTACCAGGAGATGTTAAAATGGCTGCTGGTCAAAGAGCGAAAGCACGAGCAGAGAGGAACTATGAAAAGGCTGATGCAATGCACAAGAAGATTATTGATTCTGGATATAGGTAGGGTATATTTCCAAGTTCATTCTTTTGTGTTTTGCTTGTTGTTGCTCGATTCTGTTTCTCAATGCCTCCATGCTAATAATGGCAGGGTACTGAACATTCAAAATGAGGAGGTTCTTGCGAGAAAGTACCGCATCCGGCTAAGGTAGGGACAGCAATCTGCAATCTTTGTTACAGTGTTAAATCAGTCTTGTCCTTTATATCAATGACTCATGGATTCTGGCAACGGGAAGAAATCCAGGGGAATAGATGCACCGGAGAGTTCAATGCCATATGGGAAAGAAGCGAAAGAGGAGTTGGTTAAGCATGTTCAAGGCAAGTGTTTGAGAGTCCTTATTTATGATCAAGACCGGTATGGTCGATGTGTTGGAGACATATACTGCAATGGTTTGTTTATGCAGGTAGCCACCCTTACTGAAACCTTGTTTTTCTTATAATATGCTCTAAAATGCATACATAAGTCAGCTAAACTCTTTTCCTTCTGCTAGGAAATCATGCTCAAGAAAGGACTCGCATGGCACTATACTGCCTATGACAAACGTCCTGAACTGGCATCAGTAAGTAACAAAAACGCCTCTATTCCGAAACCTCAACCAAAAACGATTTGCCTTAATTGTTCTCTAACTTCAACCATTTTTGTACATCAACTAGTGGGAAAAGCAGGCTCGAGCAAAGCGTGTTGGGTTATGGGCTTCGAAGAATCCTCAAGAGCCATGGGAATGGAGGAAAAACAAACGTGAAGGAAGATGAAAGTTCATAACATTGTATTCTTTCTGCACCCAAACCAGACTGACTAGTGACTACCAATTATCAAAACGATTACCAAACAACAGCACTGTCCCAAGTGTAGCAGTCCTGGTTTAATTTAGTTAAAAGTATCAACCAGCATATGTAATGTCACAGTTTCGGCATGGATCAGCACACATTCATGTTAATAAAGATATCAACATTTCCAATTAGAAGTACACAATATGAGAATGAGAAATGCCCAAAATTGGATCGATGTATCAAGCTCACCTCTCCAGCTCATAGTTTTAGCAGAGAATTGTCAGTGTGCGGCTGCTTGTGAATCCGAGTCAATGGCATTATAACCAGGGTCCTTATCTCCCACTTTCTGACCTTTATCAATCCAAGCTCTTCCCTTCAACAACAATTACAACGAGAAGCCCAGTTAAGACCCAGAAAGACGACGCAAAAATTCGACAAATTCTGGGCATGAAAGAAGAAAATGAAACCCTAAAAAATAATAGAAGAAGAAAAAGATTCAACCTTTACGACATCTTTAGGAACACCATAGCCAGCGCAATACATCTGGCCGACAAGCACTTGCTTCTCAATGTCGCCGGCGTTGGCATCCCTGAGGGTGTCCTCGAACCACCGCCTGACGCAATCGGAGACCACCTCCGACAGAGGCAGCCGCCGCCCTCCACTCTCTCCGGCGGTAGCGAGGTCCATGTTGTTCTGGAATTTGGCCGCGTCGTGGCTAGCCCGATGGGTTCTTTTTGTCGCCGGCGCCGGCTGAATAGATTATTCTTGTGGACGTGGTGGTGGTGTACCTGTTTGTTTTGTACATTAGTTGGATGGCCAATTGCCCAATAGGCCAATACCACGGTGCCGCTCTAAAAAGTGCGGCACCGGTAACGCAACTTCTGATTGGTTCACGTGTGCTAATGTGGCACTGACTAGATTAATTTAATCTCAAGTTCTCAACCCAGCCCCGATGAGAAGTGGCCCAACAAGCCCTCCCAAACTAACGGAGAGAACCATTCTTTCTGTTTATGTTTTTCATTAATAAGTCGGAGATTATCCTTCGAATATTCCTTTATTAAATAATAAATTTCGTTCGGAATTTCTAGTCTCCATCCATCCGACCGACCGACCGACCGACCGTGTGGTGGTCTGTTAGGGAGTCCGGATCTGGTGACTAAGGGGGGGGTCCTTAGTCACTTGACTAAGCCCCCCTCAGCCCTTGGATTGATCTGATGGTAGGGGTGGGCAACCGGTTCGGTAAACCTGAACCGAACCGAACCGAAACCGAATTAAACCGAACCGAAACCGAATTAATGCTATTCGGTTCGGAATTCGGAAGGAAAATATGGATAGTTCGGAAACCAGGGTTCTCTCAACCGAACCGAATTTCCGAATTTCCGACCGAAAAACCGAAATACTATAATTGCAAACTCCAAATGGTGGATTTTTATGTTTGTAGTTGTTTTTAGACTTAAATATTTGAAATGTTTTATGACTTATGTATTGAAAAGTTTTATTTTATCATTGATGATGCATATAATTACATATTTATTGTTTATATTAGGGTTAAAAATGATTTAAAAGTGAGAAGATACAAGTACTTTAACAAATTCGGTTTTGGGTGAAAAACCGAACCGAATTATAATTCGGTTTAAACCGACCGAACCGAATTAGAATTCGGTTCGAATTCGGTTTGAGGTTTGGGAGAATTCGGGGACCCGGTATTCATAATTTCGGTTCGGTCGAAACCGAACCGACCGAATGCCCACCCCTATCTGATGGTCCAGATAACTCAATCAATTATTATTAAATAAGAAGGGTAGTTTTGGTATTATCAATAATTTATTAACTCCTATTTTTTAATTTTGTTTTATTTATTATTGAATTTTTTTTCCTCTGCAACACGTCTCCTTACTTTCCCTTTTTTGTGATGTAGAGAGAGAGAGAGAGAGCCATGGCGGAGGAAACACAGATTGCAACGCCGGCGGATGAGAGAGAGAAAGTCGACGATCTCGACGGCGCCGACGACGGTGGAGAGAGAGGGAAAGGAGATCGCGATTTTTCCTCCAGTCATCCTCTTCTGCGTCGCCATTGCAGGCCATAGGAGAGAGAGAGAGAAAAGCAGCAGCGGGGAGAGAAGGACGTCGACGGTGGAAGAGAGGGGGGCGACGGCGAGGAGATCTCAACCGCGTCGGCGACGATGGAGAGAGGGAAAGACGATCGCGACGGAGGCGGTGGAAGAGAGATAAAGTAGATCTGTTGCCCGGAAAACAGAGGTAACGACGGCTGTAGAGAGTCGGCGGCGGCGGCGGCGGTGGAGAGACATCGTCTGAAGGAAGAACAGTGATTTGTATAGTTTGTATGTTTTGTAACATTAGTTTGTATTGTTAGTATTTTTGTACAAAATGTCAGTATGGTTTGTATGTTTTTCTTTGACAGTTTGTACTCTTAGTATGTTTTTCTTTGACAGTTTGTACTCTTAGTATGTTTTTCTTTGACAGTTTGTATTCTTAGTATGTTTTTCTTTGACAGTTTGTATTCTTAGTATGTTTTGCTTGTATTCTTAGTATGTTTCGCTTTGTATTGTAAGTACTAATAATTTGTATACTTTATATGTATTGATTTGTGATGCAAAAAACATTACAAACATGGTTGACAAAAATGTGGACAAAAATAACAAACATTACAAACAGTACAAAAGAAACCAACAAACATTACAAACATTACAAAATAACAAACATTACAAACATTGCAAACAAACATTACAAACATTACAAACAAACATTACAAACAGTACAAAGCATACTACACGTACAGAATATCACTACTTACAATACAGATTGGTAAACTTGTATTACAAACAAATGAATACATAGTATACAAATCATAACATAAAAGTATACAAACTTGAATAACAAAAGTTACAAATACAAATCAATGAATAGAAAGTGTATAAATCATAACATAAAGTATACAAACTAGACAAACAAACATTACTAACATTACAAACATTACAATGTATACAAAATAGTAATATAAACATTACAAACATCACGAACTCAAATACTGTTGTCGGAAAACCATCCACCACCGTCTCTAGTCGCCGGAAAATTGCTCCGCCGTCGCCGGAAAAGCTCTCTCTCTCTCTCTCTCTCTCTCTCCCCCTCTCTCTCTCTCTCTCTCTCTCTCTCTCTCTCTCTCTCTCTCTCTCTCTCTCTCTCTCTCTCTCTCTCTCTCTCTCTCTCTCTCGTTGCATTTGGGGGAAATTCCCCAACAAAGTAATAAATGGCAGCAGTAAGTGGTATCTCTCTCTCTCTCTCCGCCACACCAAAAATGGTGGCCTGGGAAAATGGTGGCCATGGGGAAGCTTTCCCAAAAATAGCCGCCGACGGGAATTTTCCCAAAAACGGACCGACGGAGGAAGGAACGAGGCAGGTGAGTTTTATTATTTTAATTATCAAATAAATAAATTATGTAATTACTACCTTACCCTTCATTAAAGTAGATTAATTTGAGCCATTAGATTTTAATGAATCTCAATGGCTGAGATTGATTTAGGCAAGTGACTAAGGGGACCCCCCTTAGTCACCTGATCTTATCCCGTCTGTTAGGTCCTCCCTCTCCCACAAAAGTGGGTCACCCCAAGGAGCATGCCCTTAGGAGAGAGGCTCCTATCTTTATACTCATTTTACCAAGTAAAACTACCAATGTGGTAGTTTTTCCACTTGAGACTCTATAGCTTTCAAAGCTATTCATACACATTTCCAACAATATACACTAGTAAAAACTAAAATCAACGAAGCCACCCAATCAATCTCTGTAGTCATTCTACCTGAAAACACACCAAGTATTCACACAGATCAATTAATCCAAATCTCTGCATATTAGAACAAAAGCTGGTGAGAAATCACCTGAATACCAAAGGTGGGCCTGGATATGGGGAGGCCCCAAGCCCCCAACTAGTGTGGCTGCTGCTCCACCAAAACAAAAGCAGGGACTTAGAAGGTAGGGAGCAAGAGAGAGCAACGCCAAAATCCAAATCAAAACCCGAGTGAGTGAGGGAAGAAGTCGAGCACGAGAACTAGTGAGAGAGGACGCTGAAGTGGGTAATCTGAATTGACTGAGGTTGAGGATGGGCGGCGAAGGGCGGAGTGGCGAAGGAGGAAACTGCATCAGGTTTCGGAATTAGGTTGCCCAAACTGCAGTAGGAAGGATTAAGGAGGATACCTAATACCACATATGACGGGTTCACTCCGATTTCTATCTGGGCATTACGACCCCATCAAACCTACAGAGCCACACAGACAGACAGACAGTCCAACGTAAAATCAGAATTCGGATATATGACATTGGGGCCAGATCAGGGGAAGATGTGATTTAGAGAACGAAGATAGTGCATGTTTTTTCGGGGTGAATCGAAGAGGATATATAGGAGTATATCGTCGTCGGAGAAGTTTGCCAAGCATTTTTATTGCTTTTACACTCTCTCAAAGTGGGAGACAGAGGAAGACGACAATGTGTTCAGTATTTTTCATTCGTTTTTTCATTCCTCTAAATAAACAAATTCAGTGTAAATGATTTAATGAAAACAAAAACATTAAAGAAATAATAGATTCAGATTTCAAGAAAGACGGAAAGCTCATACTCCGTTATTTTGGCAGAGGCGATTTGGGCCCGTTCTATGGGCCATCGAATTTGATTTTAATTTAACGAGTTTACCCACTGCCACATCACATCCTACATGGACCAATTAGAAGTCGCGTTACCGGTGCCGCATTTTTAACAGCGGCATCATAGTATTGGCCTAGTTGGATAGCTTATCTCGGCCCATGCATAGTGATTACGTACAACCCATTGTTTACGTCTTGGAGTTTGGGCCCATGCAAAGTAGGGTCGTAGCTGGAGAATCCCTAATGTTTGCGGGGATCAAGTATATAGGGTGAGTGTGGCGGCCGACGTCTGTAACACAAACCAGATCATCATCTCATATACATCAGTAGCTGAGGAGTTTTCTAGCTCCTCCGTGGATTAGTCCTGGGAAACCGGGGATACCACGTCACTCCGCTTGTCTCGTTTACTACTTTACATTTCCGGTACTGTTTAGATTGTTAACATTGTATCAGAGCCAATCGTGACCGAAAATGAGAGACCTTCTGTTCGACTGACATCGACGAACTACGCCTTATGGGAGTTCCAATTCCGGGTATTTGTTGAAGGCAAGGGCTTACTTGGCGTCCTTGATGGTCAGACTCCAAAGCCAACCACGCCGCCGGCGTCTGCTCAAGAAGTTGCCACCTGGAAGCAGAATGATGCTCGTGTGTGGTCATTATTGCTTGGATCGGTCGATTCCTCCACATGTCTCCGCCTCCGACTCTTCCCTACATCCCACCGAATGTGGCGACACTTGGCTTCAACCTATTCCACCACCAATCCTGCTCGCCAATTCGAAGTTCAGACTGCTCTAGCTCGCCTCGAACAAGGTGAACATTCCGTTAATGAATACTTTAATGCCGCACAAGAACTCTGGACTGAACATGATTTGCTGAGTGATGTGTTACGTCCGACGGCTGCCACTGTTGAGATGTTGGAAGAAAGGCAGCAAAATTGGCTCCTGCAATTTCTTATGAGATTACGTCCCGAATTTGAGAACATTCGGTCCACTCTTCTGAACAAAGAAACCCTGCGCTTTGAGGGAGTTTTGGGGCTGCTCGTGAAGGAGGAGATACGCCTCCGTACACAGGCTCAACTGGACGTGAGACCCGGCGAAGGGGAGTCGGTCTTTGCTGCTGTCCCTCGTCACATGCCGCCAGCTAATGGACAGGGAACTCAAGCCTATGCTGTTTCAAGGCCCCAATTTCAATCCCGAGTTCCGATTTCTGAATTGGAATGTCATCACTGCCACGAAAAGGGACATCTACTGAAGCATTGCCGCCGAAGAAATTTTTGTGTTTACTGTAAACGGAGCGGACATATTATACTTGAATGTTGCACTAGGGAGCGCAATGCAGCTTGATATGCTGGGGCAGGTACTTCTGCTGGTCCGTCACACAATCCCCCAAGAGTTGTTCATGCGGTGGACGTGTGCATGGCGTCACTTCCTCACCTTTAGTCGAGGAACTTGTTCAAGCCGCCCTACAGAAGACTCTTTCCAATGCTATTAGTGCTGCGTTTGCCACATTCCAGAGCTCAGGTAAATTGAAATCTAAACCCTGGTTAATCGACTTAGCCTGTTTTAATCATATGACCCAGGATGTTAGTGTCATTAAGGAAACTCGACCTGTACACAATTTTGGATTAATGGTAACTAATGGGAATCAACTAAAGGTCGAGGGAGTTGGTAGGGTGGATCAACTTAACATATCCTTGCCGAATACTTTGTATGTTCCTCGATTAGTGCCGAACTTGGTTTCTGTTGGGCAGTTGACTAAACAAGGCTATTCTATTGTTTTTGCTTCAACTGGATGTGTGGTGCAGGATTTGCAGACGGGGAGGCAGATAGGAAGGGGGAGTAAACAGGGGAGGACTTTTCACCTTGAGGAGCTGCATGACCATCCCATCTCCTCATCCGTAATTCAGTCTGTGTCTAGGTGTGTTAGTAATCCAGTTTATTCGAGTCTTTCCAATAATTCGTGGGACCTTTGGCATGCTCTTCGGGGCATCCCCACTCCAGTCGTCTGTCTTTAATGTTCAATCTGTCTCTTCTCGGCAAACAGAATGTTAGTGCTCCTGTTAAACATTTTTGTACTAGTTGCGTTGAATCTTAAACTACCAGTGTTTCCTTTCCATCTAGTACCACTGTCATTCAGAAACCTTTTCATTTAATTCACAAAAATCTTTGGGGACCTTCTCCTGATGTTCCCCGTCGTGGTTATCGTTATTTTCCCTTTTTATTGACCATGCCACTCGTTTCTCCTGGATTTACTTTCTTCGTCTGAAATCCGAACTTCGTTCTGTCGCGGTTGAGTTTCTTAACATGATTTAGACACAGTTTGGTCGTACAGTTAAGATTATACGTTCTGATCCCGGTGGAGAGTTTAGTTCTCATCCTTTACATGAAGTGTATAAGTCTCGTGGCATTCTAAGTCAAATGTCGTGTCCTGGAGTTTCACAACAAAATGGATTGGTTGAAGGGAAAAACCGCCATGTTGTTGAGCTAACTCGTGCACTTCTTTTGTCTTCTCATGTTCTTGTCCGGTTCTGGCCTGTAGCTGTGGCACTGCAGTGCGTTTGATTAACTATCAAATCACTCCATTTCTTCAGCAAAAGAGTCCTTTGTTCTTTACGGTCATCATCCTGATTATTCTAGACTTCGTGTTTTTTGGTATCAATGTTTTGTTCTACTTCCTCAGAGAGAAAGAACTAAGCTTACGCCTAAGACTGCTCGTTGTGCCTTTCTAGGATATAGCGATGTTCACAAAGGATATCTTTGCTTCGATCCCG
The DNA here is from genome assembly GCA_946122785.1 of Linum tenue. NCBI lineage: Eukaryota > Viridiplantae > Streptophyta > Magnoliopsida > Malpighiales > Linaceae > Linum > Linum tenue. The sequence goes on along the minus strand of CAMGYJ010000005.1, from coordinate 31,584,515 downwards.
TAGTTCACTGTGTTCGTATAGCTTGTTCCGTAGTGTTCTTTGAACACATGATGTTCTTCGAGTTATCTCCATCTGATTGTAACTTTCCTTCTCCTGGTCTTCCTCTCCCCATGTTTCGTGATGATGATGATCATGTGGCACCTGCCGATGACCCTGGATCGCCACCCTCTACACCAAATCTGTCTCCCCCTGTCGACCAGTCCACAAGTGAGGCCTCCTCCTCTACAGGTGCCAATATCTCCTCGTCCAGCCTTCACAAAGAGACAACTAGGTGTGGTAATCGGTCGATATTCGGTTAAACCGGTTATCTGTATACCGGAAACCACCACACTCCCACCATTTGACGATACCGAATAAGATTCGATAAACCGATTGCCGAATGGTGCGGTTATCGGTTGTGAGCCGGTTACCTGTGTACCGCAAAGAAGCAAGAAATGATAGTGATGCGCCTGTGGACGGTTCTCCTGCTGCTGTTGGTTTTTGAATACATTCTTCTACCACATCACAAACATAAGCAAGACCATAAACATTCTATCTAAAGTTCATTATACACAATTAGACATTCAATACAAAAGTTGCAATGGTCTATGAATCAGAATAATTGTTTCGGAAAGGGAAGAAATCCTCTCCTCCTAACATGTAAATCCCAAAAAAAAAAAAAATCTCAATGAATATAACAGCTGCTTCGTAAAGGAAAGAAACCCTCCCCTAGTGCAACCCCACCATGAAAAAAGCGAAAAAGGACGAGGAAATCCAGTCCGCATTTACAATTGCAGATCATGTTGGTGTTGCTACTCCTCTGGGCTTCGACCAGCGGCGCCCCTCTCTGGCGGGTTGGACCATTTTCGCCGTTCCTCTGCTGGCAAATCTGGAATCGAGAAGGAGAGAGCTGTCCAGCGAGGAGACATGGCGGCGGATCTGAAGATTCCTTGACCCAGGTCGAAGATGAAGAAGAAGAAGAAGAAGAAGAAGAAGAAGAAGAAGGGACCGCCGCCGCATGGCACATTTGGAGATTCCCTCATAGTCACTGCTGCCGCAAGACGTCGGATCTGGAGATGAAGAAGAAAAAGAAGAAGGGACCGCCGGAACATGGCAGATCTGGAGATTCCCTCACTTTCATCGTCGTCGCATGGTGTTGGATCTGGAGATGAAGAAGAAGAAGGGACCGCCGCCGCATGGCGCCAGATTTGGAGATTCTGTAACCCCTTGACAGTACTTCTCGTAGCCCAACAGCGTAACAGTGAAAGAAGAATTCACAAAATTCAGATAAAAAGGTGGATCTGTATTAGTTCGTGAGAGAGCTTTGGGGAAATTGGGGATGAGAAAGAGAAAAGAGAAGAGAACGACAGAAGCAAAGGACGGCGGCGACTGGTGTGAAGGGAGAAAAGGAGAGAAGAAAGGGTTTGCAAAGTGAATCACGTGAGGCAGCAGGGGAAGGGCTTTGTTTGTTTTGTTAGAATCTTGTCGGTATCCGGTTTACCAGCTAACCGCCGGTTATTAACCGGGTGGTATTTGGTGTACCGAGTCCAGTATTTTGGCCACCGTATACCGATACCGGCGGTTACTGGTTATACCATTAACTTCCGGTTACCGAACCAGTAACCGGTTAACCGTTTACCACCCCTAGAGACAAACCATGCAGGGACGTCATCACCCACCTCCCATGCAACTTCCTCCCATGGTTCTGCCGCACCGAATTCTCCTCAACTTCGACGTTCGCTTCGAGCAATAAAGAGAGTTTCCCCTCGGCATTTTCAAAATTTTGTGGCCCATAGTGTCTATCCACTCATGGTTCCAACTCGCTTCAAGCAGGCATCTGGGATTCCAGTGTGGGACAAAGCCATGCAAGAGGAGTTCGATGCCTTACATGCCAATCACACCTGAACAGTTGTTGATCGCCCACCTCCCTCAATTCCTGTTATTGGCTGCAGGTGGGTATATAATATCAAGATGACACCAGAAGGAGCGATTGAACGACATAAAGCAAGGTTAGTAGCGCTCGGGTACACCCAAGAATATGGTGTAGATTACACATAAACGTTTGCACCGGTTGCCAAGATGTCTACAGTTCGACACTTCTTGCTGTTGCTGCTCTTCAAAATTGGCCATTGTATCAGCTGGATGTGAAGAATGCATTCCTGCATTGTGACCTCGATGAGGTTATCTACATGGAACGAACACAAGGTTATACAGTTGGTCATCCTGGGCAAGTATGTCGTCTTCACCGATCTCTCTATGGGCTTAAACAGGCACCGCGAGCGTGGTTTGAGAAGTTCCAATCCACCTTATTCAGTCTTGAATGTCAGCAGAGTCTCAACGATCCTTCTCTATTTACCAAGGTTACTCCAACTGGCATTGTAGTTCTACTTCTCTACGTCGATGACATGATCCTAACCGGAACAGATTTACACGGCATTCAACAACTCAAGGAGGGATTGCAGTCCGTGTTTAGCATTAAAGATCTTGGAGATCTGTCTTATTTTCTTGGACTTGAAGTTTTACGGACTAATAAGGGGATATTGCTCTGCCAGTGGAAGTACATCTCTGACCTTCTCAATGATCACCGCTTTGAGGATTGTCACCCGGTGAACACACCAATGGAGTTGAATTAAAGCTCCGACATGATTCAGGTGACAAGTTGCCAGATGGATCTGTTTACTGCAGTATCGTGGGTAGCTTGATTTATTTATCAGCTACTCGCCCGGATATTTCTTATGTCGTACAAGTGGTAAGCTAGTTCATGTAGGATCCTCACACAGATCATCTTGCAGCCGTTCATAGAATTCTTCGATATCTACAGGGAACCCAGGATGTCGGCATTCTTTTCCCTTCTTCTGGTTCTGCGACTTTACGTGCCTTTTCAGATTCTGATTTTGCAGGATGCGCTGACACTCGTCGCTCCACCATTGGCTGGTGTGTTCAATTCGAGGAGGCTTTCATTTCCTGGCGCTGCAAGAAACAAGATAAAGTCTCCAAATCCTCTACCGAAGTTGAATATCGCGTCATGTCTAATGTTTACTCTGAGGTTGCCTGGCTTCACCGAATTTTGTTAGACTTGGGTATTTCGTGTGCTCTTCCTATGGAACTGCACGTCGATAATACCAGTGCTATCCGGATTGCAGTTAATCCAGTTCTTCATGATCGCACGAAGCACATTGAGATACATGTGCATTATGTTCGCGATCTCATCCAGGATGGTACTGTTGATCTACGTTATATTTAGACAGAAGACCAAGTTGCTGATCTGTTCACGAATTCTTTCTCTACAAGTCGCCACTGGTTTCTGGGAAGCAAATTGATGCTAACCTCTCGGCATCAATTTGGGGAGGCTGTTAGCCAGTTCCGTACCTGTTTGTTTTGTACATTAGTTAGATAGGTGATCTCGGCCCATGCGTAGTGATTACGTACAACCCATTGTTTACGTCTTGGAGTTTGGGCCCATGCAAAGTAGGGTCGTAGCTGGAGAATCCCTAATGTTTGCGGGGATCGAGTATATAGGGTGAGTGTGGCGGCCGGCGTCTGTAACACAAATCAGATCATCATCTCGTATACATCAGTAGCTGAGGAGTTTTCTAGCTCCTCCGTGGATTAGTCCTGGAAAACCAGGGATACCACGTAAATCCGCTTGTCTCGTTTACTGCTTTACATTTCCGATACTGTTTAGATTGTTAACAATTGGGGAATAGTAACGTAGATACAACGGCAACGATTTTGCCATGTAAGAAACTTGAAATCGAAATGAGTGGCAGAGCCGTTGTGGGGTTAGGTTTTCGCAAATTTCTCGTTGTTCCTTTTGCGACCCGAAACAGTATCACTATGTTTGGCAACAAGGCGGGTGCAAATACTAGAGGGTGCAAGTTGAGAGGGTAAATTGCTGTGGGGTGCAAATTGGTAGAGGGTGTAAGTGCAGGGGTAAATTATTGTTTGGATGAAAAAGTAGAAGGGTGAAAATAGAGTTAGTAAGTATTATATTATTATAAAATAGATTTATCAAATTTATAAAATATTATTATAAAGTATTATATAATAAATAATATCAATTAACATGCTTTAATAAAAATAATTATTATATAATAGTGCTTTAATAATAATTACTTATAATAATTATTGGTCGAGCAACCTCGAAGCTCGAAGCCCAACTCGTAACTGGTTATCCTACAAGGTTCTCGTATCTAATTTAGCTCTAAAATGAATATGTTCAAACTTAATCAAACACCTTCCAAAGCACTTCTCATCTCTAATTTTCAATGCAAATTCGAATCAACCAAGAGATCTCTAGTTGACTAGACGAACATTGATAAATTTGCTTTCGGAGTCAACCCCGAACAATGTCTACATCAATAATAACTACAAGAAAAGAAATTGACAATATTAATTATTATATAATTATAAAATAATTATAATTATATAATAATTAAAAATCCATAATTTCCACTCTCACCCCTCCCCCCTCTCTTCCTTCCTTCCCTTGCACCCCAATTTGGAGGGTAAGCCGAAACAGTAACTTTGTACTCCCGTTTTGCACCCCTACTGTTACAAATTATCCAAACAGGTGCAAGTGTTTTGGAAACTGTGTTTACCCCTCCCATTTGCACCCTCCTCTCATTTGCACCTCTTCCCAAACATAGTGTATATGATTGGTCGATCTATGTGCTAGGTGTATATACAAGTTTATTTTCCATGTTGTAGTTGGATTGCACCATAACAATCCTTCTTTCAAAACAAGGATCACGACTTTTATATCCACCATTTATCGATTGTCTTTATTCGTCGAGCACCTTGTATTGACAGGATCTTCGACACAAGGATTTATCGATTTACTATATGTGTATATCCACTTGATCCGCCAGACATATTATTAAACATTGATCTTCCTAGATCCGCTAGACACATGCACATCTCAAATCTCAAGGTCATCATGTGACGGTCAACTCTGACGTTTACCGCCCTCGATCCAAACCCCAAACCAGGCTCGAATACTGGTTTTTGAAATCGTATAACTCTATTAGTAAAATATTGTCTACTTTAGACCAAACTCACCGATTTTATTTTTGGTTCCTTTCAAAAAAACTCATACTATTTGAACTAGATGAACAATAATACACAATAGTTCTTTCTCTTATATTTCTATTATAATACTTGGATTTGGATTGTACCACAACATATGAACTACAATTTTGGTATGTGTCCTTTATGATCTTAGTGTATACTGATTGACCATCAATTCTCAAGCATTATTTGTCTTTCCATGTACAACGAAGACATTAGAAAACTAGTTTTTTTACCCGACCAGTTGGCCGGTGAAGTTCATTTTATTATTTATATTAGTTAACTTATCTACATGTTTGAACTTTTTGGATCTTGTATACATTTTCTGCTCTCGCTTCATAAGTGAATATGTGGTGTGCCTATATCGAAAATTCTTAATATTTCATAGTTAGCACACTCGCTTGTGATGTTTTTATTCTCTGATCATTAATCATGTCGTAAAGGTTTATCACGTCCTATTTAGGATCGTATATATCAAAATTTTCACCAAGACGCTCAAATTTATTATCTTATACAACATATATCAATTCATGATTCTCGAGTTTGTACGAACTCTCAGCCAATTAATCAGAGTTCAAATTATTGGAAAAGATACTTGATTACTGAATAAATTATGTTTATCCCAATTGAAATTTGACACACATCGTATCCCTTATAATGATTAAATTCTCTAAACCTCACTCATTTTTATTGTTGATGTTCATGAAGTCTCTGTATAGCATCTTATGACAATTTTTCTATCAAGATACAAATGATTATTATCTTACAATATATATATCAATTGCTAATATTTTAAGTTTGGACTAACCCTCAACCCATGCCTTTTGTCTAGATGTTCGTTTAGAGTCTGAATCCAAGGCATCCATATATACTATCGAAGGTTCTCATCTTAACATGTTCCTTCAATGGATAATTTTTCAACTATTTGAATGTCCATTCGCTAAAATTTCTTTACATTTGGTGTTTGTTCTAAAACAAAATTTTCATTACTTATATTAATAATTGGTCAAGTGTGTATACGACAGACATATATTTCAGGTGCATTCAAAATTATGTATTCCTTGAATAATTAACTTTTAATTTTTTAACAAAATATTTTGTAGCAAAATTTAAAAGTTCATACAAACATTGTGGCTTTTCACATGTATTTGAATGATTTGATGTATTGTAGACACATCTATTGTTAATATCTAAACATATATATATATATATATATATATATATATATAGAGAGAGAGTTTATTTTACTTTCAACACTAATTAATTAATACCTTTGAACTCAGCTCCTTGGGTGGAATATGATGTCAATTTTTTTTTGTTATTGCCAAAATTTAGTATGAATCACAGGCTCACAACTATATAGACTTGTTACAATTTTCATACTAAACTCATATTTACAATATTCTTCTTTTGACCCAATAGCTCGGTTTACACTATTGTAACTATAAATGTTTTTTTGTTATATATGTGAAGTAAAACATTAATGTTTATTTATTACCTTAATCGTTGAATTTAGATTATTCTTAGCTTGAAATGTGATGTTTAATGTGATGTTTAACGTAGCTTGCTCAATCAAGAATTCAAGATGACCTAGAGAAAATATTAGTAATGCGAACTTAGGATGCATTATAAATAGTTAAATACTGCACATGCGATTTATATGTTTTCACTTGATGAGAATGAATAAGAAGCTTTTTTAATAAATAACTATTATTTCTTTGTCAAGTTTCTTTCAGACCTTATCGAAAAAATATTATTATTTTTGTATGTTTGTTTAAATTATTCATTAAAATGTAAATTATTATTAAGTTTTAGTAAAAATGAGCAGAAATTTACATAGTAATCTTTAATCATATATTTTTTGTTTAAAAAGTGTGATATATATGTCACTCTACGAACATTAGTATACTGTTATGTATATCGATATAACGCAAAAACAAAATCTTATATATGTCACTCTCCATCATGATTGTCACGTCGGTCGGCTTGCCACTGGTTGAACCATTCAACCGACACCGATCATGAAATCGACATGACACCATCGGTATGACCGGTATGATCGTTTTACAAATTTCTAAGTAAAATATGTAGTTTTAGTGAATTTAAGTATGAGTACATGTAATTTTATTTGAAATATCATATTTTATTCAAATATCAATATGACTTGTACGGAAATTGTCTTCAAATATGGTTTATATACGATTAAATTCATTTGATATTTCTACATATTTTATTAACCGACATGAACCGACACAAATCGGTTGTACCACTGGTAAAACCATTCCACTTGCTAAACCGGTTGATAACCTTTCTTTCCATATATTATTTATAGATATAATGCAAAAAAAAATCAAAATAATTATTGGATAAAAGAGAATTAATATTAAATGAGGAGAGAGGGACAACTCCATAAATAGGTCAATAACTATTTTTTTCGTAAAAAAATTGTCCACCTTGGCAACTTGAGATCTCTCCAAGTGCTTATGTGGCAAAAAATTAATTTTGAATTGCCATAATATTATGTATAGATAGATAGATAGTATTTCAAATTCACTTGTGAAATTTCATCAATCATGAACGTGTAATCAACTAATCATCTTTGGTCGCATTAAACACTCCCCTTAATCACCACATCTTTAGCCGGTCGAAAACTCCAAAGAGCTCGAGCTTAGAAATTATCTCTCCATGTGGCCGACAATTTTAACCTCTCAAAGTTTCAATGTGAATGGAGAGCCCTATTATTGGGGGTTTCTTAGCAAGCAATGTTAGACATCATGCACCAAAAAGCCAACAACAATGCAATAATTGGGTTCATTTTTAGTAACTTCTCTTCCTCTTTTTTTCCGTACCTTTTTCTATGATGCTTTACTATTGTTTGAATCTAATGTTTGGAATGTAGGCGTAAAACATTAGAGTGATCAAGTTTCAAAAGCAAAAAATACTAAAAGAGAAAAGAAGCTTGTGTTCTCATGGAAGCTTAGGGGGGCAGTCCTAATGTTTAAAGGATGATCCAAATAAAGAAACTAAAGCAGAAAAGCATATAAGTGTCATGGAAGAAATGAATTGGCATCAGCTTGTGAATTGTGATTTTACTTCAATCTTGTGTCTCAAATATAACGAATAATTAAATGGACTAATTTGTTTTAAAATACTTTTTAGGACACTTTCATCCATGCAATTGGTTTTAGAATAAATCATAAATACAAATAGAAAAATGGATGACTACTGATGAAGTAAATGTGTCAATGATCTAATAATTCGAATTGTTGGTAGAGGTGTATAAATGGATCTTATACCACACACTAACACACTTCGTCAAATGAAAAATCGATGCCAATTGGTGAAGTACTTGTTTTCAAGAAATAGTTTCTCTAATAACACTCTAACACATCGCCTCAAATGAAAGCCAGACATAAGGGCTTTGATAGAGGTCACTGGGATTGGAACCGAAAACCTTTTGATCACAGAAGGCTCTGATAGTCTGTTAAATGAAAGTCATTCATAAAGGCTTTGATAGAGGTCATCATGATTCGAACGAAAAATATTTCAATCACAGAAAGCTCTGATACCCTGTCAAAGACTAGTTGATCCAATAACTCGAGTTATCTGTAAAGATTAAACAATGGATCTTATACACACTAATCATTGTTAGTGTAAATGCAAGTTACAAATAGATTAAATTCAAATACCACTGACCCTAAGATTAGATCACTGTTTAATAATTGACCCTACAATTGAACAATAATAGAACCTAGCTCCAAAAAATATACAAAAGAGAAACTCTCCCTTGACCCAAAGATTAAAAAAAACCACATATTACCCCACAAAAATTGCTTTCCCAAAAGCTAACGTCTATTTAAGTACAGAAATTGGGCACACAAGAAAAAAAGTAGTATAAAAACAAAAAAGGAGTAAAAATTCCCCTCCCTCAACATTTCAAAAAACACCCACCATGACAAAATACCAAACCTAATAAACCTTCAACAAAGAAAAGAAGAACCAACAAAGAAGAAAAGGAAAAAAAAACATAAACCCCACCAAGGAAATATAATAAGAAATGAAACCCAAACCACCAGATTTGCAATTCAAACTGCAACACAAAAACACAACCTGAAAATGGATTAAACCCTCTCCGAATCTCTTCTTGGTTCCTCCTTTCTTTCCATCTTCTCTTCCTCATTCCTTGTGTTCATGTCTAGGGTTTTTGCTTGAGAGAGAGAGGAATGGAAATTAGGGAATGGGAGTATGGGGTGCCACAAGTGAGTGTGATAGGGGATGGGTATTGTTTCCCATATTGCAAGGAGTTGGTGGTGAAGAAAAAGATTAAGGGACTCTCGAATGCCCAATTCGAAGTCTTCGACCCTTGTGGCAATGTCATCCTCCATGTTGAAGGTGGTGTCTGGAACTACCGTATGAAGCGTGTTTTTCGAGAGCCTTCCGGATTCCCCATCCTCACTATGTATGGCAAGGTAAATTTTCATTGTGCATTTAACTACATATAGTTGAATGTTGGTTTGGTGATTGATTGGAATGTTCGAGATTTGTTTCATACGTGTTTCGTCCATCTAACCAAATGAGATTATAAATATTATTTAAGGGTGACAAAAAAGAAATAATTAATTAGTTAGTTAATTATCACATCGAATCTTTTCCCTTCCTCCTACCTTAAATTAGAGAGGAGTTGTATGTATACTTGTCCAAATTAACAATGAAATGTTGATGGAGAATGAAATTTTGAATTTTTTTGTTTGTGTAAAATTGGGAAACCTATAAATGAAGCAGACCATAACATTATGGCACAAATGGAGGGCATACATCAACGAGGAGAGCCCATCATCAGAGCGAATGAATGACAACAACAATCTTTTGTTCACGGTGAAGCAATCTCACCCTCTCCAAATCAAGAAGGATCTCAATGTTTACCTTTCTGACCATCATATTCTTAGCAACGGCAATATGAACAACCCTACGAAGAAAATCGGTGCGCCCGACTTCAATGTCATTGGCTCCTATACCTCCCTCTCCTTCAAAGTGTACAAAGGCCATAGGATCTTGGCGGAAGTCAAACACAACTTCACCTTGGAGAGCTTCTACAAGGGGAAGGAAAGGTACACCATCAAAGTCTATCCTGAGGTTGATTATGCCTTTATCATCGCCCTCCTTGTTATCATTGACGAGAACGATACTCCTTAGACTAATAATTTTTGTTCCAATTGCTATATGTATAAGTTTGGTTAGTGCGAATCGATCATATGGTCATTTCCCACGTCGAGAGGATTGAATTGACAAACCTTCGAGAAAAATATTTAGTAAAAAATGTCGAGGCTAAACAATCGTGTAAATTGTAACATTATGAGTAATGTTTTTTTTTGTTGTAATATAACTTATTGTGGATTGTTGGTGGCAATGGCGAATTGGCGATGGCAAAAGGTTATGCATTTACCAATACAATTTGATTGAATGATTGTAAGTTTGTAACGTTAAAATTTAAGTTGAGAAGTTCTCATTACAAACATCCAGGGTTAATTGCATTGTTGGTCACTGAGATTACAAAAAACATTCATGTTTGGTCACTCGAAATATTTAAATCCATTCAGGGTCACTACATTTAGTAAGACAATCCAAATTTGCTCACTCTCCGTCCAACTCTGTTAAATTTGGCTGATGTGGCAGTCAACTCTCATAGTTGACCATTAAATCTGTGACGTGGCAATTAAAAATTAATTTTAAATATTCCACCTCATTATTACTACTATTAAAAATTAGAAAATTAAAAATTTTTCATTTTAAATACCTAATGAACTAATCTCTCCCCTCTTTCTTACCGTCGACTGAAAGAGGGTGTCGGCCGAATCCCTAAGCCATGACGCATCCATTGGAGATTGGCTTCAACAGTGCGTACAGACCGAGCAGAGCAATCTAAAAAGTTACCCGCATCCACTGCCACCACCCTAAATTTGGCTCTAAGACCTTGCATTTCTCCCGGATAAAGCTCCAGGAACTCTATTCCTAACTAGTGGAAGTAGAAGATCTGAGCCTGCCTATCCGAAAGTCAGCGATTGAGAATCGAAGCATGGCAAAGCAAAAAGAGTGAGGAGGGATGCCGCTTGATGAAGTGAGAGTGACGAAGACGGATTGCGACAGTGGACGGTTGAAACTGACTAGAACGGCGCCGGAAGCTGTTGTAGATGTTCCGGCTAGCGAGAGAGATGGGGAATCGGAATTCGAAGTGCGGAAGAACGCGAACAGAGAGCTCAGCTTTGGTGAGATCGACGACGACGAGGTCGAGGAGCCGGCCGAAGAGCAGAGGAGCGAAGAGAGGGAGAGCGGGGAGAAGAGGAGGGCAAGGCAGATCGGGAAGAAGAATCGGAAGTCGGCGGAGATCTCGAGGATGAGAAGCAGTGCCGTTGGATTCAACCAATTCCTCTTCCGACTTCGTAGTTTGGAAATTTCAGCCACTGCCACCGGCTTGCTCGGAATCGGATTGTGCTGCCTTCTTCTCTCCGTTATTTCGCTCTACGCTTCCACAATTTCGCATTGGTTCCTGCCCCCGCCGTCGCCTCCAGGTTCCCTCTCTCTTGCTAGTTCTCCGAATCTAGTGTATATTCATCCATTTGTAAAGCAGTAATAAGAAACAGATTGATCCATTTTTAAATGTTAAGCGTAAAATGAAATAAATTTTTAGATATATAAGAACTAGGTTAGTGCATAAAGAGTCAACACAATTTACATATATGTAAATATCGACAATAAACTAAGATAAAACATATCAAGAGCAGTGTTGAACTACGACCTTAGCTACTAGCAGGGCAGGTAACGTTCGAACATAGGTTCAGAACTGATTGCTCTTAATAACTTGATTTGAAAACCAATATCATTTCACTTTATGCATGCTCGCTCAAATGATAAGACTTCTTGATCAAACACTCTTATACTATATCAAGAACCAATAATTCCTAATAAACCGAATTGAAAGAAATAGAAGTGTGAACTTTAAATCATTACATTACAACAGAAAGTAAAAAATATATAAATTGAAACAATTTGGATCAGATCAAAATCAGCTGCGGATCCCGGGGTGCCTCTGGGCCGCGGCCCAGCCCTTCTCTCGATCAAAGTTAGTATAGTACTTGTAAATTTGTAATTTTTGGTAATCGTTTAAGTGTTCGTCATCGAGCTATGACCTAGCCCACTATGCGTCTTTTCAAAATGTGGCCTAGTACTCTACCCAATCCTACGTCCGCGGCTGATTAAAATTATTATCCGTAATCAAGAAATGATCGGTTATTTTAGCAAGAACAATCCACAATCATTATTCAAGTTTGTCGCCATAGCCTATGTCTATCTGTTTCTGATAAAATCATCATACGTATACGCATAATTAATAAACTACAATTAGGTGGAAAAGGATTGAGGTACGTAACTCTGACCATTTGGCTTTTTCTTATACGATTTAATCAACTAGAAAAGGAAACAAAGAATATTACAAGGAATTGACAAATACAATGTTTAGATTCAATCTACAGTTCTACACCGAAAAATGAGAGAGATACGGTCTATAGTTTTTTTTCCGGGTTAATACCTTATTTTGGTCTGAACTATGACCATATAATTAACTTTGGTTCGTGGTTTCAGAAATTAACATCATGGTATCAATTATGTACCATATAGTCTCAATTGACCCAACACATGGTTTGACCGTCAATTTGGACGGTCAACACCATTAACCGTTAGTCAACACGCCATGTCATTGCCTAGTCAACCTAAAAATCATTAAAAAAATCAAAATAAAATTATTTTCCTAATTATTATTATTTATCATTTTCAAATTAACCAGAAAATAAAATTTAAAATTTTAAAAAATATAAAATAAATTTCATGTTTTATCTTTTGGGACAATTGAAAATGATAAATTGAAAAAATATAATATAATATTTTTATTTTTTAGTAATTTAAATATTCTATAATAATTTGATAATTTTTGGTTAATTTATAAAAAATTTCCAAATTATAAAAAAATAGAAAATAAAATTTATTTTATGTTTTTATAATTTATTTTTTGATTAATTTGAAAATGATAAATAATAAAAATTAGGAAAATAATTTGAATTTGAATTCGAATTTTTTTAATGATTTTTAGGCTGACGAGGCAATGATATAGAATGTTGACCATCCAGATTGACGGTCAAACCATGTGTTGGGCCAATTGAGTTTATATGTTACATAGTTGACGCCAAAATGTTAATTTCTGAAACCACATGCCAAAGTTGATTATATGATCATAGTTCAGGTCAAAATAATGTATTAACCTATTTTTCCGTTAAATAAGTTCCCATTTTATTAACAAGAAAACAGTGCAAAGGCAAACACCTTTCACAAATTCCAGAAGGGAATTTACCCTGTGATCTGTAGAACCAAAAAACCCCAGTAGCTGCTACCAATTTCTATCTTTCCAACAACTTCCTAGCCAAACAAACTATTACAATTACAATCATCTTCTAAAACTGGATAATATGAAACAAAGTAATGAAAATCCCTCATCCATAACTCCACCACATAGTCTTTGTTTCTACAACACAAGGTTAAGTTTGAGAGAGAGAACTCATTTAATATTTGTCGTCAATTATTTTTTTAATTCAAAATTTCAGTATTAAATTATATAACTCTACAAAATTTTGCATTAAAAAACATCATCGTCGGTTAAGGAAAGTTTGGCGGTCGGCCAGCATTTCTCGATCGTTTTCGAAAACCTCTAGCTCGATCAAGTTCTGGGCGGCAAAACTCTAAAACATCGACTAGACTACGTTCAGACCCACAAATATCTTCGGCCCGACGAGGCTGCGGCCGCTGGAAAACCTTGGCCCGACCAAATTCCAGCTGGCAGAACTCTAGTACATCGACTAGACGAAGTTCAGACTGACAAAGATATGCAGCAACGCATGATGGCTCGGCCGGCTAGATAGGACTTTGACAATCAACACCTTAGGTTTGTGCCGCAACATTTGTATTCGTTTGCTGATGGGATGGCTCGCCTAGATAGGACTTCTTCGTTACCGGTGGATTGAGTTTTAATTATTAACATCTCAATGTTAAAACTAAAAAAATAAATGAGAAGAATAATGAGGCATTATGGAAAAGATGAGACAAATAGGTGGATCAACTTATCAACATAGCAACGCATGGATGAGATCCCCACTACCGAAATGCGATTCATAATCACCCTTAATTACTTTCTTCCATTATATGTGTCATTATCAGCTTTTAAATCATAGTGCATTTTCTGCATATTGGAAGAATTTGGGCTTGTTATTTGTGCTCTACTAAAAATATTGCATCTCGTCTTCTCCGCTAGTTAACTCAAATAACATACATATTCGTACGTGATCGTAAATTCATGTGCCGTTAATTTCTTTGTATTGTCGATTGTCTACTCCATTATAACACATATCATCTAGTTCTAGTGACTCAAAATTTTTTTTTTTTTTTGAAAATTAGTCACCACCACCAATATTTCAACATATTCCAAAACTTAGTGCAACAGATTGGTGGTGATAAAGGACAAAGGGAGGAGACCCTTCTGTTTGTTACGTAGAAATAGTTATTCAGGATATTCGCTTCTTTATTCGATCCTTTTGCTTCCATATACTGGTGTTCGAAAGCAAAAAGGCTGCCGATTATATTGCTCGATCTTCTTCTTGAGAACAAAAGACCAGTTGTAACTTGGAAGGCAGCATCCTTGTGTATTGATAAAGCAACTAGGATAGCAACCAAAATTGTTGTTGGACCACAACCAATGTGCTAAACAGGTGGGCTTGGATTTGAAGGAAACAACACAAAGAAAGAAGAAAGCTATAAACATGAGAGCGAGTCTGTGATAACTGATAAGGATGCGCATGCAATTGCCATACCAAAGATCTTTGTGTTAGTGCCTTACGTTACGTAGCTATCAAAATTCTTTTACAGTAAATCTAATTTAGATGGGGAAAAAAAATAGAAGTACGTGACTCATTTTTGCATGTTCCACCTCGCTCTTGGGATATAGCTCAATTGGTGGAGTTTCGAACTTGATGCAATTAGGTTTCATTTTTCCGAGGAAAATTGAAATTCTCTCGGAAAATAGCAAGTTGGCAATGGAAATGAGAAACCATACCGGCCGGAGATCGTACTTGAAAAGTCAGCGATAAGGTAATTAATGACAAAATCATGTTTAACTGTAGTTCAACCATTAGTAACGTTAAATACCGTCTACCAGTTTAGCCTCCAATACTAATATTTTATGGTTGAACCGCCAATACAGTACGATTTCATGGACCATGATTCCGATAGTATCTATCTCACAAAGTTGAAAATGACAGCCCCATTCCCCAATATATAATAAATATAACTTGACCTAAAATAAAATCGCCAGAAATGCGAGAGCGACAAGAACTTTGGGACAATGGTGGAGCAGCGATTGAGTTAATGGGGGCGATAATGGCAGAGACACAACTTCCCCGTTGGAATACATTGGAGATTGGACGTTCAAAAGTTCAACTCTCCGGTCTGGTCCACCACCGTCGGCATGCGACGGCGAGCGATCGCGACGCTCGGCCACCAACTACAATTATTACTTTCATTAATTAATTATCAGTTCCTTTATACACGCGCTTATCATAAAATAATAGCTCACTTAGCACTGCAAAAGCCTAGTAATTATATACACAAATAACATATTTTTCCTAGGATGGAACCGAATCTCTCTCTCTCTCCACATCAGCCATGACAAGAGAGCCTAACTCCGACGGCTTTATCGAATCCTCCAAACATGTTCCTCGTAGTGTTCATGATATCATATAGTATATTCGAATAATACAATATACTATATATGTCGCGTATTCATTATATATCTTAAATCGTTAGCTTTACCAATGAAAATTCGAAGAGGCTTTTAATAAATTTGTTAAAATCACACAATTTTATTCTGATACGAAGATAACACCACACCGACATCACACGAGAGAGATCGAACTCAGAAACAGAGCAACCTTAGCTAGACTCTATGACCACAAACGGACCAAATTACCGAAACAAAAAACGGCCTTAAGGGTAAAGGCCTTACATCTCCGCTCGCGCCGCGACTCAAACACACACGTGGCACACCCTTCTTTATTCACCCAATAATTAATAATATTATTTTCTTGGGATGCGGGCGTGTGTTTGATGGACGGCTCAGATTCAGATAGCGAGAACGAGCCCTGGAACGGACTTCCCCACCAGATTGGAGAGGCTGCTCTCCCACACGGAAGGGCAGTAATGCACGGAAGCAATCTCGGCCGTCGATGATGCTGACGACCTGGACTTCGACCTTGAACGGCCGATTTTGGCCGCGGCGGAGGAGCTGGAGAGGCGCGTGACGGTGAGAGACGTGTTGAAGTACTCCCTGACCTGGGTAATTATCCCATCCGTGACGGTCCAGGCGTGGACCCAGTAGATCCCGCGCTCCGAATCGCAGCCTTCAGCGATTACGATCGATCCGAAGGAGGCGATCGATTTGGGGGAAAAGGAGAAGGACGATTGAATCGACTGATCTTTGATGTTGCTGTTGTTGTCGGCGCCGGTGAGCAATCGCATCATAAACTGGTGGGAAGGAGGGCCATGGAACCACCACTCGAGGTCGCGGGCGAGGATCTTGGTGACGGTTTCGACGTCGCGGCAGCTCAAGGCTTCATAGAGCGAAAGAACCACCTCTCGGTTCTTCCTTTCCAGCTCTGCCAGCTCGTCGGAGTTCGCCAGATTAGTCAGATATCGGCCGGTGATACCGACGGCGGAAGGATGGAGAGAGGGAGAGGGAAGGTTCTGGAGTGGGGAGAGGAAGAGATGGGATTGGGAACGGGAGAGAGAACTGGTGAAGGCTCTATTGGAGGGAAAGGGGGATTATATAGGGACGGGGAAGGAGAGAACGGGGTGTGATCTGGTGCGGAGATGTGTAGTTTGTTTCTGCAACGTGGCGAG
The DNA here is from genome assembly GCA_946122785.1 of Linum tenue. Classification (NCBI taxonomy): domain Eukaryota; kingdom Viridiplantae; phylum Streptophyta; class Magnoliopsida; order Malpighiales; family Linaceae; genus Linum; species Linum tenue. The sequence goes on along the minus strand of CAMGYJ010000005.1, from coordinate 31,567,475 downwards.
TGGTGAGTGGTGGTAGTTTGACTCCGGGTTTTTGGGCTGGTTTAACGTGTGGGCTCGGGTTGGGCCTGGTGGAAAAGTCAAGCCGACTATTTCGGACCTTTTGAGACTACGGGTTAACAGAGACAGATAATCAGATACTTTGAAATTTGATAAGTTATTACTTACTACTAATTTCCAAGTTTGATAATATCTTTGTTCTTTTCTCGATTCTTTTGGACGTCATTTCCAATATTATTGGTTACGTGTCAACCAGGTAGTGGTTTAATGTGTTTTAATTATAGTGATTAGTGAGAGACAAAAGTGTCAAATTCCTTTTGTTTTGGCTCATAATTAGGTCTCTAAAACTCGTTTTATCCAGCTGCAGACCCGATGACATCGGGATGTATTCTTGTCCATGTAAAAACAAGTGAATGCGATATTTTTCTTGGAGGAATACTAAAAGGCTCGCCGCCGGCAATTGTTGGAAAGATGCGACGATGTAAGGCTTGTGTTTAGTTATCCACCTTGCACATTCTCTTGTCCGGCCGTGTTCCCAATATAATAATTTTGGCATTTTGCTATGTAATGAGCAATGACGTTGTTGGGTCAAGTGTTTATCCGGCCTTAATTATCAAGTGCATGCAATAATATTTCCGTTAAAAGCATCAACTTTAAGTGCATGTAACGACTAAAATCACACACAACATACACTGACAACTATCCTCTATGAATTGTTGTTATGAATTGAAAATAAAGTATATGTCGTCGATTGAAAGTCACAGTGTCTCGCTGCTAGGGATGGCAATAGGACGGGTTTGCGTAAACCATCAACATCCCCGCTTTCAAATATCCAAACCCATATCCGCCCCATACCCATGCGGGGGAAGATTTTGCAAACCCATCCCCATATCCGTGGGTTTCGGGTACCCATGGGTAATACCCGCCCCGTACATCCAACGACCAACATTATAATACATAAAATTTTACATGTAAATTTTCAATTATAACATTAAAGGCACCTATTATATCATGAAGTCGAGAAAGTGACAATAATTCTTAATATGGTTCAAAGCATCTTATCCTTAAATTTCCCTTAATCCATAGAATAGAGTACTACAATGTAATCCAAATCATTATTTATCTAACTCTAATACATATACTAAGCAATATGAAGAGTGAAGAGAGAGTTGAGGAAAATGAATTAGGTTTTGATTTGGGTGATCACTCAATTGCATTTCTACTAATTATTTTTTTGATTTACCCTCACTATCATTTATAGATTACTATTTCATCCATGTATTTTTTATATGTGAACAATTATTCTTGGTGGGTCGGGTATGGGTATGGGTATGGGGCGGGAGAGGCTAAAACCATACCCGCCCCATACCCATCAAACATTTTGCGGGTTTTACCCATACCCGCTCCATACCCAGTCAAAGCGGGGATTCCCTGCGTTGACTGGGTCGGAGGCGGTCGGATACCCGTGGGCATGGGTTTGATTGCCATCCCTACTCGCTGCCTGATCAACGAGTTGGGGTCCAGAGCGATTCGTTCAGATTGAGAGTTCGGGGACTCAATGCCCCCGACCCACGGTGTCTTTTTTTAAGTAACATAGCTATTCTCTTCTGCCCAAGGTTGTCAACCTGCTGGTCGACCCGTGGCGACCCACTTTGGCCCGGTGAGAAAAACGGGCCGCACGCACCCGTCGGGTCGACCGCTACTAGGTATCGGGTAGGAGGTTAAATTGTGTCATTTGTTTCTTTGGTTTACGAAATGCGCTTATTTTCCGATTTTTCTTTTCGCCTAACTCAATCTTTGGAATCCTAAGTTGAACATTTGAAAATTAATGTTATATAAGTGTGTGTGAATTTTCACTATATGTTGGATCCAGTGGCGGAGCCACTCAGGGATGTGGGGGGTGCCAGCAGCCCCCTTGAAGGATCCAAAAATCCTAGAATATAGATAGAACCCCTTACAACAACTTGTCTTGAAATTAAAATTACGGATTTGTTCTTCTCACCAGTACACTCCTACGTCTGATAAGATTCAATTAACTAAACTAAGTTGTTCTTTGATTTGTCATATAATAAAGATCTTGATATATAAATTAAATGAAGAGATACTATTCGAGGACGCATAAAAGGGCAATTTTTTTGTTGTTGCAACAAGTGTATAGATAATTTTCCTTCATGAAATATATCAAGAACAATCTTCGGATTCGGATGAATGATGAGTGGTTGAACAATTTGTTGGTGACATATATTAAACAAGATGTATGTGTGTGCCGGTTTAGACAAGGAATGTGTTCTACTTTACTTTTAGAATATGAAATCTTGTCGTTATTCATTGTAAGCGATGTGGTTAAACATTTATTTTTAATGGTATGTATATTGAGTATCATGTTATTGACTTTTTGGCATAGTTGACTTTTCTATTATGCGCGTAGTTGATTTCTTTACGGTATGAAGAAAGACACCCCTTGAACAATTTTCTAGCTCCGCCACTGGTTGGATCTAAGTACGTCATGTTATTTTGATGTAATATTATATGTTATAACTCATATTTTAGATGATATTTGATATAATTTATCAGGGTAAGTACAATATAATGACTCTTTCCATATTTTCCGGCCAAACCGGACTAAAATGGGTGACCCATAAACTCTTGATTCACTAGCTCGATCAGGTCCGAATCAGCTCGCGGGTTGACAACCTTGCTTTGCATGTTAACCTAACTAACAGATATCATTTATTTTCTTACGATTTGTTCATTCTCTAAGAGCAACATCATAGTGGAGTTGCTGTCGTGAAGAAAAAGAAAATTGAAAGGATAGAAAATGGGTAGCTCCAATTAAATTCCGAAAAGCTTTTCGTAGAAAACCTTTCTTGTTCTTTTCTTGTGAGAGTTGCGAGGCAAAAGTGCAGAGAGACGGAAAGCTAATTAATTTGGTTAGTATGGTTCCAGTTGCCAATTAATTGCCTAGTGTGGATGTCCATCAAGCATCCATGCTGCGATCCTTCATTTCATTCCCACCACGATAGCAACTCTCCTTAATTATGGCTTCCTCCCAAGTCCCAATTGTGAATTGATTGATCATTTCCTTCTGTCCTTGAAAGTGACTCCAAGGTTTGGACGTGCCTCTTGTTCTTCTTTTCTTTGGACCCCCAAAAGTTCAAATCGATTGATGAGATTTGTCACGACTGTTTCTCTATGCATTGGAAAATCGGAGGACTGTCAAAGCAAGAAAATGAAAACAAGAACGAACATGACACACTGATGTACATGATTCACTTTCACATTGTGTGTTAGAGGATCTACAAACAGAAGAGAGTCACTTTCACTATACTTCAAGGAGATACAGAGGTTCACTATCTAGCTAGAAGAGATGGTGTAATTATGATCTTACCATGTCTCTTCGTGGGCTTTACTGTGTTGGATATCAAAATTCACAGTATCAATATGCATTCGTTTTAAGATATTGTTTTCACTTCATAATTTTTATGTATCGTCCTTTTTTATTTGTTTCACGAAACTAATTCTAATTAGCGGGTCAAATAAAATCCTTACTTCACGCAGAAATTGAGATAATCGACAACAAATAAGAAAGACAATGAACAACAAAAAAAGGTAAAAAACACAAGAATTTACCCTATTTATTAACACATGTTTGAGGCTTCATAAGGAGTAAGGAGAGCTTTATTCATCCCACATGTTTAAATGTTTAATGACCCATACTTTGTTTGCCTGCAAGGTTGGCCTTTGGGTATTCGTGCAGCCGCCAGAACGAACCATGTGTCGAAATTTCGCCACGTGGCAGAGGACTGTGCACTGCAACCCTTTCTTTTGTCTTCTTCCTTACCAGCATGCATCGGCGGTCGTCGGTCGTCACTGGTCGGAAAGTAGGTTCGGGTGCTGTCTGTCTGATGCGGACGACTCGGCCCCGCGTGTGTTGTAATTGACAACGGCGCAAACCAACCCACCCTCTAACCAACCCAATTTCATTAAATTATTATGATCATGCACAACAAACATTATTATATTCAATATATGTCGACCTGGCGCAATTAGTGGCTAATCATTCCCGGTAGAGGGTTTTTGGGAGGGAAAGTAATTAAGTAACGATTAAGTAATCAAAGGCCTGGATTTGATATGGGACTTTAATTATTGTTGTTAATATTAAGTAGAGATGTGCCAATCGAAACCGAAAGCCATTGTTGGTTGCCTGTACAATATGCATCCACTGCCGAAAGACATTTTGAGTTAATTTGTTTGAGCCAACTGCCAAGATACTTTGGAGCCCAATTCTGCACCTGTTCTTTTCTCGTGCGATGAGTTATGGGCGCCTGACCTGCACACGCGCACACAGAGAGGGCGCCCGTTAATCCTCCGACGATCAAGTTAGTTTAGATTTTAGAGAGAGAAGTCCCAAACTCTAGTGTTTAGTGAGAGAATCCAGCCTAAGCAAATGCTACCTATCAGCACTATTTATACTCACCCAACCCTGAACCAGGCTTCATCAACCCAGTTCCACGTCAGCATCGCATTTAATACTCCGTACCTCTGTCAGGCGGGGCGCCTCGACCAACCTGTCAGGCCTCTGACAGGTACAAGGCGTCACTACAAAAAACTGGACCTTTAGCGACGACAGATTTCGTCGCTAAAGGTCCAAAATTCGTCGCTTATAGTATTGGCGACGAAACAATTCGACGCTTTAGACAACGGCCCTTCGTTGCGTATACCGCGTCGCCTAAGAGCTTGAGCGACGAAAAAACTTCGGTCGTCGCCAAAAATATGAATCGTCGCAAAAGCACGAACAAACAGCGACGCAAGCTTCCGTCGCAAAACTATGAATTGCGACGAACAATCCGTCGCAAAAACATTTTTCTAGGCGTGTATTTTTCGTCGCCATAGTCTTTCTGCGACGGCTCATTTGCGTCACTAAAGGTATTAAGTGCGACGACATGGTCGTCGCTCATAAGTAGGACCTTTTGCGACGAAATTGCATCGTCGCTGAAAATGACGTTTTTGCGACGAAATTGCTTGACGCTGAATCATACTGGGATGGTGTACCTTTGGCGACGACATCGATTTATTGCAAAAAAAATGTTTTAGTGACGAAAAATTATCATGGCTTTGTTTCACTAGTATTTTTGCCACGACAGTTTTCGTCCCCAAAGAACCTGATAGAATACAACTCCTGATTCTGCACATTTTGCATAGAAATCATTCATAGATACAACATCATCTCTTTTCCATAATAACGTACTAATACATATCATCCTTCAAATTTACATAAGATTATACATGGTAGTCTTCGACATCTGATGACATCTATAGTGTTCAAAAATAGCTCTATTCCTAGAACTATGCACTATCTGTTAGCAATAATAGTCTATGCCTAAATATGTCATCATACACATGCAGGATCATGCCAAAATATTTGATCCGCTTTCATGTGCATATCCAAGATACATTTAGTCTCTTACCTTAGTTCTAAAATCAACTACGCTTTCTTCCTAATACGTACAATGTGCCCAAAATACTTAGCTTCCCACATCCAGTTGATAATCTGCATCAAAGATAATATGAACAAAAGTACAAGTTAATATATATACATACGTTCATTCATTCCAATAACATTATATATGAAAAATTATGTGTGTGACCCATAACCCAAAAACACAGAAAAATGAGCTAAGCTAGTATTTACCTACTAGTGTTCCATACAACAACACAAATGTCTCCTCATCTAATTGGGTTAATACAAGCATATATGGGGATGCTACATGCTTGGGTTAATTCAACCAGATATGGAGATGTCACATGCTTGGAATAAGAGCAATCAGCAACTAGAGTATATGAGAAAGGAGGCTTACCAAAGGTCTAGGCCTTGCAGGAGATTACTTTTCACGAGGAAATCAGCAATCTTCTCCAACTTAGCTAGCTTCTGATCTGCCACTGCTTGTTTTTTATCTGCCTCAGCTAATTTTTGATCAGCTACTACCCTTTCATTCAACTCATTCATCTTATCCTCAAGATTCAAACACCGTTCTTGCAACTGATTCTTGTCTGCTTTTAATTGCTCGTTATCCTTCAACACTTGTGCATAATTATATTCCACATGACGTTTTCTCTTAGGATGTGATTGGCTACGAACAAGAACAGCATGGTCCCCCATAATCATATGATAAGCTTCATCTTCTTGTATAGGACTATCACTATCTCGAGTGCTTTCCACAAGTCCTTGCATCTTTTCCTACATAAATAATATGGGATGAGTGTAAACTTCCTCAAACAAACAATGGTTTGATAAACAATTATTAAAAGAAAGCGAGTAACCATTTATAAAATATAGGAAAAGATAGAAGCAAAAAGACAATTGAGACTTTCCAAATCCAGCTTATGCGCACACAGACAGTGAAAGCAAATGGGACAAATGGGAGAAAAAGGGGAAAATAATGAGTTCACAGTTGCTAATTTGCATCTGGTTCATGTCTTCTTTAGTAAGCATTGGTCTTTTCTTATCTACTCCACTAAGGGTTCAATTTCACATTCAAATTGGAACTCGAAAACTGAACTTGGATTCCAAAAAGACAGCAAGACATAGATAGGTTCTAATATCCCATTACCATCCTAGAAGACAAAAAGAGTACGAGGAACTCATAAGCAAATTGATTCAGTAATCGGTGGTAGAGAATCCGCTCTTCTCTCTTTCTTTTCCCACATCTTTATAAAGAAGGGAAAATAGATAAGTTCTGGCTGCTCATCCCCCGCCACAACCATTCCCATCCCTTCCAGTTCACATATAGCTGGCTGGAAATCTTAATTAGCTATAGCTATTTATTAAAAAAACTTCATTTAATAGCAAAAGTACCCTCCCTAACTTGTACTACGCAATACTGCCATATATATTGCAGATCGAGAGAGCAAAAATTGAGTAGATAAGAAATGTAAGCCTTGAAGACATAATTCCCTTCCCTGGCTACCTAGTACCCAGAATTCCCAACATACTGTATAATAAAACAGAGCTAGCCAGAGATGATTGACTAAGATCGGCCAAGCAAAAGAATCAGGCATCATGCATCAAAGGATATCCTTAAGGTATTGTGTATGATATTTGTGAATAAGTACAATCATTCCGAAACAAAAACCTCTAATTGCTTGTGCCATTTTTAGCTAGGTAATCAAGAAGTAAACAAGTCATAACCAACTAGGAAATCTTCTCAACTGACACTCTACATAATGATGGAAAAGCCACACTATCACCCCTTGTGAAATAGGGGAAACGCCAAGACCTGCAATACTAAGTCATGACATCAATCCTATGCCATTAGCCAAGACATCATCACAATTACCACAGCAAACTTTAGTGCTTTGCCATTTCAAGGGCAACAACAGATCTCGAACTTATTCATCGAAAAAAAAACAGATCTTGAACTTAGAAAATAGATGGGTTGGGTTGGCTTACCTTTGTCAAGGATGATTTTTCCAGTCCACGACGGTCGAAGTAGTTTCTTCCACCTAGCTTTCCTTGGCTAACTTTTGATTTGGCAGGGGTGCATACACGAAACCTAGGGTTTCAGAGAATTGGAGGCTGGACGAGGGCCAAAAGAAGAGAATGCTAGTAAGAATGTGGGAGACCTCCGTTCAGCTCGTCGTTCAACGTTGGAGAGAGTTCACGGAGATTCACGGCGTCGGTTGTCCATCTCATAGAGGCGGCACGCTAGTTGAACACTCATCCCATCGTCGGTGTCGGCAATGGAAGCTGAGACGTCGATGACGAAGCGACCGGCGGGGAAGCAGCTTCAGGCTCCTTCGTTTACGATGAAGGTGATAGAAGCGACATGAGAGACTGGTTTTGGAGGAAATTGGATTTGGGGAAGAACTATTGACCAAAAACTAGGGATTGTTTTTTTGGAGATATAGCAGTAGTGCAGCACGAAGGACTGAACTTTGACAGAGAGGGTGGAAGGCATAAGGCATATAGACAAAATGGTGTCGTTTGATAATATAAGGTAGGAAAGAACCAAATTTTTTTAAATAACCATGTCTTTCTCCATATACAAAACGCTGCCGTTTGGACTAGTCTTCTGCGACGATAGCTTCGTCACCAATCCATATGCTGTTATGGCGTCAAGTCAAATCGTCGCAAATGTCAACACATTTATTGCGACCCAACGTTTCTTCGCAATAGCATTTTTACGATATTGCGACGACTCTTTATGTCGCAATTCCTGCTAAGAAATCGTCGCAAAATCCAACCCCTTATCCGTGCCCAAAATAAAACCTATTAGTGACGAATATATTTTTTCGTCGCCGAAAATTCGGTTTCAGCGACGCTTGTTATTCTTCGTCGCAAAAAGGTCGCCTTTAGCGACGAACTATCGTTTGTCGCAAATTATTTCGTCGCTAAATGTCCATTTTGTTGTAGTGCGTCCAGACCGTACTCTCTTGGAATCTTTCGAACCTTGTCTGCTAGCTTCCTATATTACCCCTAGGCTTGGCCTCGCGAACCAATCCGCGGATCGGGCCCATGAAGTACCCTCTTCTTCCTTATTGGGCCACCTTGGGCCTTCCCTTGGGCCTATCTTTGTAATTCCCCCAACAATTGCCTCTTAGTAGTTAGGCTCTCAAGTCTCCGAAACTTGAGGGTCTGACTATGCTCGCGAGTCTCCCCTATATCATCTCGATCTCCATTTCAGAGGCGCCCCAATCTTCGATTAATTACTCACGAGTCCACTCGTCGTCGTCCAGTGGGCGCCCCGTACATACACACCTCTTTTCCCGACACCTTAGCGCTGTTGAAATACAGGCGCCCCACACCTCTCGCTCCTCTTCTTTGCCGCGTTGGGTGCCTGTTATCGTGTGCTTTTCGCTTATCACATACCGCCTCGTCTCACCGCTGAAATGGGCACCTGGTGATCTGCAGTCTTCTTCCAAGTTTTTCTTTTCCGTCCGCTTGGCTTTCGTATCTCTGCCCAGTGGGACGCCCGACCACCTATGTGGGGAATGCCCTCCTTTCCTCGCTATTAGCGCCTAAGTTAGTCGAGACGGGGCGCCTATCTACCAACAACTTTTCAAACACGGGCACCTGGATAACGTGCTCAATTTGTCAACTGTTGCTTTTATTCTCTTGTCACGAGCGCCTGGTTAGCGCGTTTCACCTGTCAATTACTACTTTTCCCCTTTGTTCACTTAGACGCCTGTCTTGTAGCCTCCCTTCTGACAACTACTGATTTTAACCCTTTCGTGAGAAATGCCCCCCTTATTTGCTTACAGGCACCTCGGTTCAGGGTGGCGTGCTAATTTTGATGACTACTGAATTTATTCTCCTGACACAGGCGTCTGGTTAGCACGGGCCCCTCGCCCCCCCCCCCCCTCTCAGGCGGTTCTTTTTTTAAATTCAAAATTTGAAATTTGAAATTTAAATAACCGCCCGAGATCGTGACAAGTGGCTAATAGGCGCGGATCCTAAGGTGTGTCCTCCTCCCCTCCTATAAACATTTCTCCTTGCCCTCATTTTGTCTCCTACCTCTTCAAAACACGCCCTCTCTCTCTAACTTCACTCAAGCCGTTGCCTTGCCTGCCGCTCACAAATCCCTTCCCACTCACATCTTCCTCCCCATGTCTGCCTCACCAAACCAACCTGCTGGCCCAGGCGCTACTCCTGAGCAAGGCGCCCCATCAAAACCTGTTAAGCGCCCCCTCCTTCTTCGATTTTATCGTTTTATTTCGCATCCTTGGTTGTTTCTTTGAGGCATGGGAGCCGCTTACTTCGCGTTGCGGTTGTGCGCCTGCTTCGCCTTTTGCTTTTAGAGAGGGCGCCTCCATCTGTTGGGACATTGACGGCGTCCGCTCCAGGTTTCATGCCAGCGGATGGTTCCTACAAGGTCACTACTTGGGAAAAAAGTTTTCCCCTAGATTACGTGTCGCACGACATTTCCAAGATGCCGTTTAATGTGGTCGGGCCAGACCCCCACATGGTATCGGCGCGAGTGAGAGAGTTTGTAGTAGGAAAACTTGGAGCGGACCTGTCTGAATTTCAAGATCAAGATCAACACTGAGTATGAAAACTTTTCAACAAAACCAACTGGAGGATCTGATGTATCTATTCCAACAAGCTGGTTTCCTCCTCGCTTAAGGATTTTTCATTACTTCCTTACTCATGTTTTCCTCGATCCTTTAATCTTGATCGAGTTCTCCCCATGGACCTCTGGATAATCTCCAGCGCTACTGCCAGGCGTAAGCTTGACTACTCCTGCCTTCTGTTTTCACACATGCTCCCTGCAGGAGATGAAAACTATCAGGGCCTTCCCTTTTGGTTCAATCATCACTCGACTACTCATCAATTTGGGAGTAGACCTGTCTGAATTTCGGAGTGTGTCATCAACAATGTATGTAAGCGCACTAAATGTGCTTATGGTCCATGATCTCCCTGCTGATATTCCTCATCCCTCTCTTCTTTCTGCCTCCATTCTTGGCCCTCGTCCTAAGCCTTCATCTTCCAAGAAGGCCAAGTCTGCTGGAGAGCCAAGCAACACTGGTGATTTGGTATTCACTTTGTCCGAAGGCAACTCCTCGTCTGAAGACTCAGCTGCCTCTGCTCATGCCTCTGCTTCCTAGCTGTCCCTTTTCTCTAAGGGGATGATCTCTGCTTGTCCTATAGATTAGGAGTAGCATAAGTTTAGGGGGAATCCTTCCCTATTCTGTTTACAGTTCCCTATGTTTTGGAATGGTTTATTTTGCTTTGCTATCCTATAGAATATGAGTAGCATACATTTAGGGGGAACCTTCTTAGGTTCATTGTCCTCACTTATTCTGTACCCCTATCTTTTAAGTTAATGCAATTTCCTTTTATTCGAGTGCTGTGATCTGTTGTTTGTGTTTCTTCTTGTTTCAGGATTCTCAGACTTGTTGAACGAAGGGGGAAATTGTTGGCAAAAAATGGCACAACTTCTTCTCAAAACGGCTACGCATTTTCTACCACATTATACGACGGTGTTTCGTTCTTCCAAGTCTCCAAGAAACAAACAAAGCAATCCAGCTTTTCATCTTCATCGAGAAAAGCTTCTGCCTCAACCTCTCTAAAACTCTCTCGACATCTCCCTCGAGTAGACTCCATCCTCCCTAGAGATCACTACAGAGTGGGCACTGCCTCTACAAGGGATTTTGGAAAAGAGTCATCATGAGATCCTGGAGACTCTAGCAAACCGTCATCTTCCTCGACTGTCTATAAATTAGGTATTCTCCATTGTAGAACTTGGCGGTTTGCAGTGAGTGAAACAGTAGAGAGCTTTCCTTCTGCATTGGGTTCATTGATTGCTTCAGTGGCTCTTAGTGTGTGTAGAACTGGGTGATTTGAGCTTGGGAAGTAGTCAGTCCATTACTGAGTTTTTAAAGGGCCAATTTGATTGGCTCGACTAGGGTTCTTGTTTGTAATCTCTTATTTCAATTATCATCAATAAAAGGTTCTTTTTTTATAAATTACTAGCTCCGGAAAGACACGTGTAGAGTGAGAGTTTAAGTTTTCCAAAAATTGAGACCTTCTTCCCATTCTTATTTAACACTTGGCTGCTAATTCTATGACATAACATTGGTTTTTAATACTTATGAGCATGGAATGTCAATTTGGTGTCATTTAACCAACTAATTATGGGTGAACTCAATAATTTAGTACCCTTGCTTTCATAGACTTACCGTGAGATGCCTTTGTTGTTAATGTTGATTGGGGAAACTTCATTTTTGCCAGAAGTTAGAAGTGTTTAGCGGTACTTCGAAATTCCTTATTATGCTTATATGACACCTTATTTTGTTTAGAGTTGACATTTCAAAACGTTGAGAAAAGTACTATGTCAGTAGATATTATCAAAAGTCTTATAGAAATACTCTTTAACAGAGCATTGGTTTTGAATGTTGTTGAGCGCATAGTGTCAATTTTGTGTCTCGAAGAGGCTATTGGATTTTAAGCATGTGTGTGTCAGTTCACGTTTGAGCATCTCAGAACTAGAGGTCGATAGAAATATTTTGGCATGCACTTGGTTTTGAGGATTGATGACCAGTAATGCTAATTATACATTACATAGCTCTAGATGTCTTATTTCCCTTATCCAATGTGTTATGGCTGTAATTGTATCTATTATGTCTCTTATTGTCCTGTTTTCATTTTAGTCTTTGCTTGATCAATAAAATTTGGCTGCAAATACTGTGTTGTCATATAGAGGATACTAATATGCAAACCCTACTTACTCATTTCAATAGAAAGCTCAAAGTTGATACGATGGTTGCATCCCTAACCTTTTGCTCGAATCTAGACTCTCCAATGTATAAACATATCATATATATTGATTTAGTAAAAAAAAAAATTCTTTCTTTAGTTTCTGCAATGTTCTTTCAATAATGCATTTTGCTTTTGGCTTTGAGAATTTGCAAAATAGGAAAATTTTCATTTATTGAATTTGTACATATGGAGAAACCAAAATAATATTTATTTGGAATTAAAACCTTATGTATCATACTATCATATAATACGAGAAAGTTTGATTTATTTATGTAAATGTTTGGCCGGGCTTTTAAAAATATTTTTTCTTCAAAAGTTTAAGTCGGGCCAAACTTCTCTATCAGTTTGGCTTTTTTAAGAGGCGAAAAGTATTTTTACAACGTAAAATCAGAAGTTTCAAATTAGAACTTCTGTTTAAAATTGTTTTAAAAATACAAGATTATCATTTTTTAGAACAATACTATTTAATATAAAAGAATCTAATAACATTTATATTGACTACCTTTTAATTTTTTGAATATTTATTCATATTCTATATTAAAATAATTTTTTGTCATTTTAAATGCCCTATTATATTGAAAATTATTTCTAATATTTTTTTCTCCAAACATTTCAGTACACGCCATGCACGGAGGAAACTCCAAGTGGGTCACCATGTATGCACGTAACAATATTGAGAATGTGAGGAGACCAAAGATGAGATTTTTTTTGGGAATATATTGATATTTTATTTAAGTGCTTAGAGCATCATGTTCTAAATCAGGGATGAGGAAAACAGGTGGCCTTCCAACCCATTTCTCTTGAGAGTCCCAGTTACAGTTTAGGTGGGCTAAAGTATAAGTCGGCCTGTTACATTCTCTTTTTGCAAAGGCCCACCTAATTAGGGCATTTCCAAACACCTCCCATTCCTCAAGCTTTTTATTGTTGAACATCTGATTGTTGCATTCATTCCATAGATACCACAAAATCAGTCCCATCTGTTCCACCAGTTCATTGTTCACCTTCTCCATTATCTCGCATAGCCATGATCCACAGGATAGGTTTTCCCCCATTTCGAAAAGGGGTCGGAACTCAGTGAATCTCCAGATCCTTGATGCCCATTGGCATTCCCGAAATATATGCCTTTGTGTCTCTTCTAAATTACAGAATGGGCACGCCGAAGTTGCATCCTCCTTTATGTCCGCTATGTTCTTACCCGTAGGTAGAATGTTATGGGTAACTCTCCATAGAAAGATCTTCACTTTTGGGGGATCTTTAATTACCATAGTCTTTTCCAGTTCATCGGGTCATAGCTTTCAATCTCTTCCAACTGGTTCTCTCTGTCATCCACACCTTGCTCCAAAGACGAGCTCCCCTTATGTTTGTTAGAACGATTATACCAGTAGTGGTAGGCTGATTTAACTGAATAACATCCATTCTTCTCATAAGCCCACAGCTGCTCATCGACCATTCCTCTATGTGAGAGTGGTATACTCGCAATTCTGGCTCTATCCACAAGGTTGAATTGTAGTTGAAGCAAGTTGCTTCTTCAGCTTCTATCATTATTGTCAATCAAGTCTGCCACCCTAGAGATTGTAGTATCTTCCCCATGTGGAGTTGTCACTCTATAATCATCCTCCTGTCCTTCCGGAATCCATCGATCCCTCCATATGTTCACCTTCTCGCCATTTCCAATCCTCCACCTTACCCCCTCTCTCACCAATTGTTGAGCAGAAATAAGACTCCTCCACGTATAACTAGGGTTGTGTCCCAGCGTCGCCTGTAATACCTCCTTGTTGGGATAGTATTTTGCTTTTAAAACCCTAGCGACTAAGGAATCTGGTTTTGTCATTAGATTCCATAGTTGTTTGCCTAGAATGTTGTGTTGAAAAACTTGAGGTCTCTAAACCCCATACCCCCTTCCTCCTTAGGCTTGCAAAGCTTTTTCCATGCCCTCCAGGAAATTCTTCTTTCCTCTTTCTGTTGTCCCCACCAAAAACTGGAGATGGCTTTTCTGATCTCGGCTAGCACCCCATCTGGGACCATAAATACAGACATAGTATAGGTAATCTGAGATTAAGCAACTGCCTTGATGACAACTTTCTTGGGAGCAATTGAAAGCGTCTTGTTCTTCCAGTGTTTTATCTTTTTCCTAACGCGATCCACCAACACGTTAAACACTGCCTTCTTTTCCCGGCCGGTAACAGTGGGCAGTCCGAGGTACTTCCCATGAACATCTACATGTTTCATTCCCATCACAGCAGTAAGCTCATTTCGTTTTTCCTCCTTTAGGTTTGGACTGAAACTCAGGTCGGATTTCTGTAAGTTGACCATTTGGCCTGATTCTTCCTCATAGATCCTCAGAGTTTCTCTTAGTTTCAGGCATTCTTGAGCAGTAGCCTTTGTGAAGAAAATATTGTCATCGGCAAATAGTAAGTGGAAGTTTCCGGTGCTCTCGGAGTCACTTTAACCCCATGAATCCTCCCTTCCCTCACTGCCTTTTATGTCAAAGCAGATAACCCTTCCACACAGAGGAGAAAAAGGTAGGGGGACAGGGGGTCCCCCTGTCTTAATCCTTGTTATGGTTTAAAAATATCTGTATGATGCCAATTCGCAAGGATAGAGTAGGAAACTGTGGTGACACAGTGCATTATCATTTGGATCCATATCTCTGCAAAACCTAATTTCCGCATCATCTTCTCAAGGAAACACCCCTCAATGCGGTCATAGAGTTTGGAAATATCTAATTTTGCAGCCAACATCCCTTTTTTTTTGCTTTCTTCTTCAACTTCATGGCATGAAAAACATTCAAAAGCTACCAACACGTTATCCGTAATGTATCTTCCTGGCACAAAGGCGCTTTGTTGCTCACTCGCCACCTTGTCTAGGACCACCTTTAATCTGTTTGCTAGCACCTTAGACATAATTTTGTACAGCACAGTGCACAAACTAATGGGTCTGAAGTCAAATGGTGTATTTGGATTCTTTATTTTTGGTATCAACGTCACAGAGGTATGGTTTAGTTTCTGTGGAAACTCCCCCAACTCAAGATATCCTCGTAGCTCTCTAGAAATAGTTGGTCCCACCAATGCCCAGTGTTTTTGGAAGAACCTGGCAGGCATCCCATCTACCCCTGGGGATTTGTCTGGACCCATTTGTTTTAGAGCCTGCCAGATTTCGAGTTCTGTAAAGGGTGCCAGTAGAAGTTCATTCATTTCTTTAGTAACCTTTCTCTGAACTGCTTCAATAACTCTAGTTGTCTTTGTTCTCCCTCCAGCAGTAAACAGAGTATGCATGTAGCTCACTAGGCATTGTGTGACACCCTGTTGGCCTGTGTAAACTTGCCCATATGTGTCCTTTAAACTTCTGATAGTATTTCTTCTTCTTCTTCGTTCTGAAGCTTTTCGGTGGAAATACCTTGTGTTCATGTCTCCCGACTTAACCCAATATGCTCTTGATCGTTGAAGCCATTTCATTTCCGCTTGTAATAAGATATCATTGAGCTCCTAATCAAGCAATTTCTTTTGTAGGAGGACTGCATTTGTGTGATTCCTTTTATTAAGGGCTTTTATTGCCTTTTATGCTTTCACTAAACGTTGTTTAAGAGAACCAAACGCCTCTTAGCTCCAGGATCGAAGTTTGTTCTCACAAAATTTGATTCTATCCATGATAGGTATGCTGTCATTTTCCATCCAACCATCTTTTATCACTTTTGTGCAATCATCATGCTTTTCCCAATACCTCTCATATCTAAAAGACCAACCCCATGTGATTTCCTCTTCCTCCAAAACCAGTTTTATTTGGATGGGAATGTGGTCTGATCCACACCTCTCTAGATGGTAGACCCTCATATCTGGATAACATTCTATCCACTCCTTGTTGCTCACAGCTCTATCCAACCGCTCCTCTGTATAGTCTTCTGCCTCTCTATTGTTTTTCCAAGTGAAAGTCCGGCCATAATACCCACAGTCTTCCAAACCACAATTCTCCAAGCAGTCCCTGAACATATCCATTGCTTTGGTATATGGTTCCCTACTACCGCTCTTTTCCAAATTGTCAGTTATGAGATTGAAATCCCCCACCACTAACCATGGTATTTGAACTTGTTGGTGCAGGCGGTGAAGCAGATCACACGTCTGATATTTATTCCTCACTTCCGACCATCCGTAGACACCGGTGAGTCTCCAATCCTGTTTACAGTTCCCCATCTTCACTTTTGCATCAATGTAGTGAAGAGTTAGGTCTTTTATTTCCACCTGAACCTCCTCCCTCCACATTAGAAGTAAGCCCCCTGCCCTATTTGCTCCTGCTGCTACTTCACGTCCATCAGAAAACCCCAGCTCTTTTATTTTAGCCTTCCATTCATTTTCGTATTGTCTTGTCTCCATAAGGAAAACAATGTCGGGATATGTCCGACGTAGTAATGCCTTCATCTTTTCAAGTGCAGGGGTATTCCCTAGACCCCTACAGTTGTAGCTCAAAATTCTCATTGAGCTGGGCGACTCTGCTCCTTTGCAGAGTCCACCATATCACCATCCTTTGTTGTTGTTTTGTTTTGAGTTGGTAGAGTATCCAAGTTTTCAGCAAAAGTCAGGACTTTTGCTTTTGTAACTTGTATAGCATGTCCTTATCCTTGGTGTTCCTGTGTCTCTGTCTCTTTTGCAAGCCTTTCTTGCGGGGTGATCTGGGTTGGCTCTGTGGGAATGTTTTTGACTTGTTCCTTACTTCTCCACACCCCGCCTCCATTTCATTTTCCTGGTATTACACCACTCGCACCCATCACAAAACTTTGCAGGGCTTCTCCTAGACCAAAACGTCCTAAGCTGGGATTTTGAGAGAGGGAGGTATTCACCTATTTTTCTAACTGTGTTTTCCCCTCTTTGAGTATCTTTTGCTCTTCTTTATGATTGTCTTCTGCTGGCTCATTTTTTTCCAATTCAACATCATTCTCTAACTGGGTTGTATTCTGTTGCACATCTACTTCTTCTGCAGGAGGCATTTCCTTATCTGAGTTAGACCCTATGCTCTCCATGTCGAATTTCCTCCTTAACTTTGCCAAATTTCAACATCCTCTTTTTTGGTTGTATGTGACAGCCAGTTTCGAGGGCCCTGCAGACCCGCTCTCAGTTTCATACCAAACGGATCAGGATCCAGCCCAGATGGTTTGGGGCATCTCAGCTTCGGATGTCCTATCCTGCCACACGAGTAATAGAAGATAGGAAGTTTTTCGTACTTCATCAAGTACTCCACCAATCTCCCTCCTATGTTTAACTCGATTTTCTCCTTAAGAGGGTTGTTAATGGATATGCTCACCCTTAGTCTCATATAAGTGTCCCACATGGTTCTTAAGAGGGTTGTTTTCATAGTGCCAAGGGCCACCAAATCACACCTTGTTTTGATCATCCTGCTCAATGAATTGAAAAGCGAACAACATATCCCCCATATCTTTAATCTGGAAGGCCTTTTTGAGATTCCATGCCTTTGCAAGAGCAATCTTCATGGATTTGACGTTTGGTTGTTTTTCAGCAACTAGGCGGCCTATTAGCCCTATTTGACGTACAACTTCCATTCGGACAACATCCACATCGCCGTCCTCAACTTCCAAAGGATCGTCTGATGTGATCCAGTTGTTTCTCGATGCTTTCAGCTGTGGTTTGGAGTTCCAGCGGCTCCACCTCAACAGCATCAACTTTCTCCCTGTTTTTTCGTTTGCCATTGAATCTCGCTTATTGTAAACCGAGATTCAAACTAGCAGTAAGGCTTGCTAGGTTTACAGTTGGTCTTCTATAAGGAACTATCTTTTGAAAAGGCTCAAAACAATAGCCCGATCTTGCGCTGCAAACACCTTATTTGAATAGGATATGGAACTCCAACTTCCACTTTGTAACCCTCTGGTAGAAAACTTGATCGCCGATCAAAACCTAAAACTCGGAAAACCTAGGGTTTCCGCCGCCTCAAAAATCCCTCGCTAAACGAGTGAACTCGTCCTTCCGCCCTGACCGAAGATGAGATTTACAAACATGGATTGTGAATAAATTTATGTAATTGACAACTATGATAAATAGTCGGTACAATTAACCCGACGCAGGCTGTTGGCAGCGCTCAAAGTTAGTAATATAATAAAAATTTTGTCTATTTAGACTTCACAGTTTCAATTTCAAGGGTTTTTATGCATCCACATTAGTATCTCTTCTAACATATTAATTTTTTAACTTCTTTTTCTATTTTTTTTTATAGATCTAACAGTGTAAATTGATAAAATAGTTTACATTTTATTTAGTTTTTTTCCTTTTTAGTTTTTTCAATCATCCAATTAGAATGTGCCACCTAACCCTTTTCGTGAGTTGATGAATGGATTGTTCCATTCAAATTAATAACTTTGACGACAAGATGAAAGTTTTATAAAGAAAATAATCGGCCAACGGGTCGAGTAAAATCTAGGTGGCACATTCTAATTAGATAAAAGTTGTGAGATGCTCATTTCCCGAAGAGTCGAAGACCGGGGGGATAGACAATTTTTGTTTCGGTTTGATGGAATTCGGTTTTATACTGTTTAAAAACTTACTCCACTTCATCATATTACCATAAATAATACTGTTTCACAATGTAACAGGTACTCGAACTTGGTTCATAAGGCTGATTTTTGATTCATTGCATCATCCATGCCTCTTTCCTACAAAAATTCACTATCTTTATTACGTTTTCCCAAAAAAAAAACTATACATCAATAACTTATACAGCTCATTAAATTCTCAAATTTCATACTTCACCTTATTTCGACCAACGGGCCGGGCTGAAAGCTCGTAGTAATTTTTTTCTGTAGAATCATTAGTAGTGGTTTTGAGGATAGTAGTGATTTTTAAGTTTGTTGTAGTAATATATTGATAGTGATGCTCATTGTGATATATATTTTAGAATAGTAGTGATTCTCTATAGTAGAAGTAGTAGAAGTATTAGGGATTTTCAAAAGATATAGTTTTGATTTTTCAATTTTACTAGATATTTGATATGTCGTAGTGCTTTCACAACTTTCGTTAGACATTTGCATTTTGTATGAAATCAATTCTAATTAATACAAATGCCTACTATAGTACCGACTAATATTAAAAAAATACATAAATCTCTTATAAAGGTTGTAAGAATCATACTTAAAAGTGGAAATAATTATTAGGAATATAAAACTCAATATTTATTATATAAAATACTAATAATTGTTTTTTTAAGAGAGATTCATTAAGAATGATCAGGCCAAGCCTATATGGAAAGTACAAGCAGATAAAGTGATCAAAATTGAAACCCAAAACAAAAGCCCAAACACAAATGGGCTGGTACCTAATAGGGCCCGGACCCGAGCCACAACATGAATTGTATTCCAAACTCTAGCCACTCATCCACCCCCTCTGGAACCCTAGCCGCCGCAGCCGAGGCCGTCACCGCTGCTTGGTCGCCCAAAAAACGTCGACACCGCCGCCAAGCACCAGAAATAGGGGAACGACACCAAATCCGAAAGGAAGGAAGAGGAAGAGAACCTCCCAAGAACCCTCCCCGAGCCAGCCGACTACTGCCTCCTGTCGAAAGAACTCCGGGACATCATAATCCGACAGGTCGCCGACGAAAGAACAAGAGGGGATGGTACTACAGTCTTCAAGCTCTCCACTCTGCGTCCGACGCCAAAGGCTGCATCTCCGACTCACCAAAATATGCAAGGTAAGACAAGGAGGTAGACGAGGGAGAGGAAAGAAGAAAACAAGCCAAATCCGGATCGGATCTAACCTCCAATCGCATCTTAGATCAGACCACCATCTCCAGATCTAAGAACAGATCAGAGGAACAAAAGATCAACCCACCAAAAGATTCACCATCCCCATAACACGAAATAATACGTTCTCAACACCACTAACCAAAACACGAAACACTATTAACCATAAAAACTGATTGACTAACTTCCCGTCTGGGAAGGCTAACAAAGGAATCACAAAATTAATCTCACTGTTACCAACTGCTCACACGAAACACTACTACCCAAAAGAAGTGAAGTCTGCAAACTAAACATCGTTAGAAACCAAAAGCAATTGCATCCTACTCCAATAAAAATAAAAATCAGATTTCCGATCCAGAATCCTACACTCAACCGGCCTCAGGCGGATCTTGAACAACCAATGAAATCATATACAAGAACACAAACAAAAGGTTCAGGAGCAGGCGGCATGCAATTGTGCCGATGAGAGAATGGATCGACGATTGATCAAATGAGAAGACTAACTGATGCGGCGACTAGAACGAAGATGAGGTCGGATTCAAGCAAGCTCGTCGACGGTGTTGGTGACAGCGACAAAGTCAGGGGCGTGGAGGGCAACGTCGTCGAGGGCAGAGTAGCCGAACCCAGCCCTGACAAAGGCCGCTGGCGAGGCTTCACCGACGGGAAGGACTGCGGGAATCGGTTAGGCTTCTACTCTCCGACGGATAGAGGCTTCACCGACGCGAAGGACTGCTGGAATCGGCTGGCTTCTACTCTCCGACAGATAGAGAGAAGAATACATATTAACCCAAAAGGAACTATTTTTGACTATTGAGATATCCCACACCACAAAAATCGCACACGACCCATCCAACTGAGATCACGGCATGACATCGGCTAATAAATCCAGCTTACAAAAATGGTATGCCCCTAATAATAAATCACCCTTGATTTGTGGAGATTAAAAAGAAAGGCGATTAACCGGGTTAGCACGGTACTAACGGAACAGAGGGTTAGCAAACCATCTGATCCCTATTCCGACAACACACAAATTATCCAAACGGGGCCCAGCAGCTCCCCACAACACAACAGGCCCATTACTTCCAGAATCTCTCCCCCTCCGCTCCAAGTAAACCAAAAGCAGAATAAAACTATGATCACCTAACAAAACTAACAACTGCTTCATATTCTCCAGTAGATAAAACTCTATAGAACTAAACTGTCTGTGATTAGCCAAAACAGTGTCTTGTCAAATGTTCCCAATCATAGAATACTCATGAGGCAGAGAAAGCCCAAGAGAGAATGCCAGAGAGAGAGATATATACATTGCATTTGTAAAATGAACATACAAAACCATTGTCAACTTTACACACATACTTTTGTATCACACACTCACTCTTTGTTTGCAGATGCAGACGGTAAGCAAGAATCGACAGTACCATTCTCCACCGAAATGCCATCTCTTTCGATTGTTGATGGAGTTGGCGCGGCCATAGCGTGATCCTTAGCTCCCGGAGACTCCTTGACAGGACTAGAGGAATTCGGCATTGCACTGTGCCATGGGCTACGTGGCGGAGACACTGGCTGCTTACCACTACTACCATTGCTGTGTTTCTGCAGTAGCTTGTTCTCCACGACATCATAAGCGTTCCCAGTTCGAACCTCTTGAGCCAGAGAGCACCAGCAGCAACATAGCCACAGTGTGCAATCAGAGGCACCCGGTTTGCCGAAACAAAAGGTATAGGCCGGTAAATTGAACCTCTTCCTCATCTGAATCCTCCAGAACCCACCATAGAGCAGGCCAAACAGACATAGGATTAGTCCAGTGACTCCCAAAGCTTCTCTGACTGTCTCATTGTCGATGTTGACAGCTGCTAAGTTGAAGATCCAAAAGGGAGCCATGCAGAAGAGCAGAAACGTTGCTATATGAACGTACATGTTCCCAAATCCAAGTCTCTCCATGTTCCAGCCAAAGACACAGAAGCTGCAGAAGAGCGAAAGGTATGCTAGGGAAATATCGTCCCAGAAATCAAGTATCCCGCCACTCCACTGTGGTCTACTCTCGAACATCACTTCAGTACTATCTCCTGTTGCAAATGAGTATCGCTTTTCTAATTTTCTGGACAACAACTGAGCCCCACTAATAGAAGTACTCCCCTCCTGTGCTTCCTCATCCGTCTCTGAATGATAATCCTTTCCTAAGGGACTGAGGATCGAGTATACACCGGCAGCTGCTGGGGCAGCTATTGCAATAGATATGCACAATCCAACTCCTAGTGGTGGTCGTTGAGATCTCCTGTACCCAATGTTGAGTCCACATAATGCATACTGTGCAAAGCAGTTTAAATGAAGCAGAAGCACGACGACCATCATATGTGCCCATTCATGGGGTTTATAAGTCCCATGCTTGCAGTAAATCTTCCTAAGCTTAGTGATATCGTCAGGCCTCCATCTAATAAGCAGTGCTAGATGGTAAAACCGTTTCGGGTGTTGGTACAAGCACATGAGGGTGAACAATGCATTGAGTATCTGGTTATTGACCTCAAACCATGCATTTCTCTGAGACTTGCTAGGCAAAGCTTGGTTCAACATTCCAGTCATGACAAGGAACAAGATCGCACCTGATATGGCGACAACTAGTATCCATATGAAAAGGGCCAAGTTCATCGGGTCCCTGATCCATTCTTTGCTCATCTTGAACACAGAAGCCCAATCAATCTTCTTGGCATAAACCTCATGAATCCGGTCTCTAATGCCACGGCTGCTGGAGGAAGCTACCAAACGGGAGGCGTCATCCTTCTCCTTAGCAAGCTGCCTGAATTTGGCAGATGCAGAGCCGAACTTGAGGAAGGCAGCACGGTTTGATACATTAGGTAAGCTGTCTTGTTGCGACTTCTTGGGAAGGTCGTCATTTCCCAGTAAGGTCCTCTTAGAAGAAGTAGAGAGTTCAATAGAGACTTGACCTTGCGACTCTCCGTTTTTGGATCCATCTTCAGTTTCATCTTTCTGATTCCCATTTCCACTTGAACCCATTTATCCTCCCACAGTTGAGCTACCTATCATAAACACAGAAACGAAGGGAGGTGTGAGATTGGCATCAAAACCTGGAAAACTCCAATTGCAAGGTCTCCATTCTTTCTCCTAGTATCATAATTTCATAAACCCAGAACCGAAACCAAAAGCAAGGAACTTTTTCATCTGGGTATGACAAATTTTCAGATGGATAAGGAGGGCAAGGAATCTGTCCACGTGAAGACTAAAGTTTTATGTAGACTTCACAAGCAAGAAAGTCCCCTAGAAACCAACAATTACAAGCAAAGCTACAGGCTTGGGAAAACCACAAACGAAATCCGATTAAACCCCAGAAGACCTCAACTCTCAAATATACGCCAAAGGCAAGGAAAAAGAAATTCCACCAATCAATCAAAGGACAAGATTTGAAAAGTAATGAGAGACGAAAGTCCGTGATTCGCACAGCAAAGCACGAAAACACAACTGCATCCCATAAATTTGCAGCAATAGATGTTGTTGATAGAGAGACGGGGAGATTTCATCAGAATAATCAAATATAAAATCGAACCTAGAAGCGAAGAAATGCAGAGGAAAAGGGGAAGCTTTCCGAAGCTTACCTACTAGTCGTGGAAACAGAGGACAACCATTGACTGGCAGCCAGGGAAGCAGAAAGAGGGAAGGAGATAGTGGAGAATCAACGAGGCGGGGTTAGTAGACAAGCTGTTTCTTCTTCCTTCTTTTTTCCTTTTCTTTTTTTTTTTTTTTTTTGATGAATGGGTGGGAATTTTATTTCATCAAAAAATACAATCTGTACAAGATTCAACAAGGAACTAAAACAATTGACACTCTATCCACTACCCGCTAAAATCAATTACAGTACAAACTATGACTTGTACCACAAATGTCGCGCCATGACTAGATCAGCAAAACCAGGCTCTCCCATCTCTCTAGCTTCCATGACCTTCTGCATTTTACCCACCAGCTCTGCAACCAACATTTGTTTCCCGCCAAAGACTCTTCTACAACGCTCTCTCCAGATTTCGCTCAGCACAAGACACCAGATAATCCTGCCCACCAAACACTTATTAAATCGCTGTGTAGCTCCATTCTTTTTTCCTTTTCGAAAACGTATAAAGTTACTCTTTTTCTGGGTGATTACCAGAGGCGGATAAGTAAGAATGGAGCTCTCAGCTTAGCTCAGCGACAGCGAGCAGAGCATTGCAGATGTGGGTTAAGTCAAATGAGTTTGCCTATGCTACTGTTGTGAAAACAGGGCACCGGTTTTTATTTAAAAAAACAACCAGCCACTCGCTTGCTAGCTACAGAGGGATACAACGTGGAAATGGACGGTTTATTCAATCACGCCACCTCCTGCTTTGGTTCAATGTTACGATTTAGTTGCTGGTTTTGGGTTTAGTTAATTTCCAATAATATTTTAGTTTGTTTTAGCTGTTTAGTCAGCCACGATTCCCACTTGCTGAACGTGGAGTAGGATTAGGGAATTAGTTAGTTTGGTTCAGTATTTAAGTTGTAAACGTTGGGTTGAGAGGATTATGGAATAAGATTATTACTTTGGAGGCTTTAGCCTATTATCCTCTCCCTACTTCTTCTCCCTTCCTACCTTCTTTCTACGTTCTCTTCCTGAACTCTACACTCTGCCATTATCTCCCCTTCCCTTCTCTGTTTCTCACCCTCTGCCCCATTATTCACTTCCTCTTCTTCTTCCTTTCTAATCACCGAACCCCCCTTCCCTCTTTTTACTTCTCTACCAACCCTATTATTGTTCCGCCAGAACCATAGCTCCCAAACGAGACAAAGGGCTTTTGCCGTTACCTAGTCCTTGGCCGGGAATTGATAGATCGATTACCAGGTCCTACGCAAAAGCACACAACATTTTGGTATCAGAGCCGAAACCTACCGCTGCAACCATGGAAGAGCGTGTTTCCCGACTCGAAGCTGACTTCAGGGATCTGATGGCGACACAAGCGACAGTGCTGCGGGAGATGCAAGAAAGTTTTGCAGCGATGAATGCTCGTTTCGATCAGATTGCTCAGGCTGCTCCTAGGGTCAACGAAGGGCCAAGAGTCAACCCGAGGAATCAGCCACAGCCGCCCAGAATGAAGATTGAATTTCCCAAATTCAATGGAGTGGAAGACCCTACCGTTTGGATTTGCCGGGCGGAGCAGTTTTTCACCTACTGCCAAACGCCTGAAGAGGAGAAGGTATTGGTGGCTTCCATTAATCTGGAGGGAGAAGCACAGCTTTGGCTGCAAGTCCTGAGAGAAGGAGGGCAGGAGCTCACTTGGGAAGAGTTCAAAAGAGATATGCACACTCGATTTGGACCTACCCAATTTGAAGATTTCTTTGGGGATCTGACCAAGTTGCAGCAAGAGGGTACAGTCCGGGATTATCAAACACAATTTGAAAAGTTGCTGGTTCGTGCCGGGAATCTGACTCCGGCCCAACAGGTTAGCTGCTTCGTTAGCGGTTTACGGGAGGCCCTGCGGATCGATGTACAAGCCTGTAAACCCACAACATTGACGGCTGCAATTGGTCTTGCAAGGCTATATGAAGCGAAGGATGTCCGAAGCCACACAGCCGAAGGAATCGTTGTCACACAAGCTAGGACAATGGAAGGAGTTCATACACCTCTGCCGGTCAAAAAGCTTACCCCTGCTGAAGTGAATGAACGTCGTGCGAAAGGTTTGTGCTTCAAATGTAACGAGACCTTCCACCCAGCACATCGTTGTAAGAAGCTTTTTCTAATTGAAGCCATTGAAAGAGGGGGCGAAAACCAGGAGGTTGACATGGAGCTTGAAGAAACTTGATTCTTGAGGTCAAGAATCCTCTGTAAGGGGGAAGGAATGTTACGATTTAGTTGCTGGTTTTGGGTTTAGTTAATTTCCAATAATATTTTAGTTTGTTTTAGCTGTTTAGTCAGCCACGATTCCCACTTGCTGAACGTGGAGTAGGATTAGGGAATTAGTTAGTTTGGTTCAGTATTTAAGTTGTAAACGTTGGGTTGAGAGGATTATGGAATAAGATTATTACTTTGGAGGCTTTAGCCTATTATCCTCTCCCTACTTCTTCTCCCTTCCTACCTTCTTTCTACGTTCTCTTCCTGAACTCTACACTCTGCCATTATCTCCCCTTCCCTTCTCTGTTTCTCACCCTCTGCCCCATTATTCACTTCCTCTTCTTCTTCCTTTCTAATCACCGAACCCCCCTTCCCTCTTTTTACTTCTCTACCAACCCTATTATTGTTCCGCCAGAACCATAGCTCCCAAACGAGACAAAGGGCTTTTGCCGTTACCTAGTCCTTGGCCGGGAATTGATAGATCGATTACCAGGTCCTACGCAAAAGCACACAACATTTTGGTATCAGAGCCGAAACCTACCGCTGCAACCATGGAAGAGCGTGTTTCCCGACTCGAAGCTGACTTCAGGGATCTGATGGCGACACAAGCGACAGTGCTGCGGGAGATGCAAGAAAGTTTTGCAGCGATGAATGCTCGTTTCGATCAGATTGCTCAGGCTGCTCCTAGGGTCAACGAAGGGCCAAGAGTCAACCCGAGGAATCAGCCACAGCCGCCCAGAATGAAGATTGAATTTCCCAAATTCAATGGAGTGGAAGACCCTACCGTTTGGATTTGCCGGGCGGAGCAGTTTTTCACCTACTGCCAAACGCCTGAAGAGGAGAAGGTATTGGTGGCTTCCATTAATCTGGAGGGAGAAGCACAGCTTTGGCTGCAAGTCCTGAGAGAAGGAGGGCAGGAGCTCACTTGGGAAGAGTTCAAAAGAGATATGCACACTCGATTTGGACCTACCCAATTTGAAGATTTCTTTGGGGATCTGACCAAGTTGCAGCAAGAGGGTACAGTCCGGGATTATCAAACACAATTTGAAAAGTTGCTGGTTCGTGCCGGGAATCTGACTCCGGCCCAACAGGTTAGCTGCTTCGTTAGCGGTTTACGGGAGGCCCTGCGGATCGATGTACAAGCCTGTAAACCCACAACATTGACGGCTGCAATTGGTCTTGCAAGGCTATATGAAGCGAAGGATGTCCGAAGCCACACAGCCGAAGGAATCGTTGTCACACAAGCTAGGACAATGGAAGGAGTTCATACACCTCTGCCGGTCAAAAAGCTTACCCCTGCTGAAGTGAATGAACGTCGTGCGAAAGGTTTGTGCTTCAAATGTAACGAGACCTTCCACCCAGCACATCGTTGTAAGAAGCTTTTTCTAATTGAAGCCATTGAAAGAGGGGGCGAAAACCAGGAGGTTGACATGGAGCTTGAAGAAACTTGATTCTTGAGGTCAAGAATCCTCTGTAAGGGGGAAGGAATGTTACGATTTAGTTGCTGGTTTTGGGTTTAGTTAATTTCCAATAATATTTTAGTTTGTTTTAGCTGTTTAGTCAGCCACGATTCCCACTTGCTGAACGTGGAGTAGGATTAGGGAATTAGTTAGTTTGGTTCAGTATTTAAGTTGTAAACGTTGGGTTGAGAGGATTATGGAATAAGATTATTACTTTGGAGGCTTTAGCCTATTATCCTCTCCCTACTTCTTCTCCCTTCCTACCTTCTTTCTACGTTCTCTTCCTGAACTCTACACTCTGCCATTATCTCCCCTTCCCTTCTCTGTTTCTCACCCTCTGCCCCATTATTCACTTCCTCTTCTTCTTCCTTTCTAATCACCGAACCCCCCTTCCCTCTTTTTACTTCTCTACCAACCCTATTATTGTTCCGCCAGAACCATAGCTCCCAAACGAGACAAAGGGCTTTTGCCGTTACCTAGTCCTTGGCCGGGAATTGATAGATCGATTACCAGGTCCTACGCAAAAGCACACAACACACGGACAAAGATTCTTAACGCTGTCTTGTTCTGTAGAAGTAGAAAGTAATACCATGGCGCTTTGTAGCGAGTGTACTAGCAAACGATCCAGCCGCGTTTACTGGTTTATTTCCCACCCACCACGATATTTTGTCTTGCAGTTCAGGTTCGTGATTGCTCATTGGTTATCCAGGACCAAATTGCAGCATCTTGATCTTGTTGCAACAGCACCAATGAGTTAAGTTCAAGGATCTGTACCTGAGAGGGACATATTGCTGACCATGCATTGAACAGATCCTTCAAACCCATGACCGCGATGTTGCGTTGAACGTGTAGAAGCCAGAGCATATAGACCAGCACTGTTACGTACTAAAAGCGAGCTCGAATGAGCCATTCATCTCAACCACACAAAAGGGTAGTACGAGATTGGTAGGGTTGCTTACTGGATACCTATGACATGAACTTAGATTGGAGGAGCCATTGACCGTCTTGAACTTGCCTGGCAGATAGGTTTCAGAAAGGTTTCATTGCAGATTGATTCTTCAGCAGTCATTGGATTGCTCACGATAATAGCAGAGTTCGACAAACAACATGCCATCTCAATTGCTTACTAATTCTCTATCCTGAGTATAATTTACTTGCAGTGAGACTAGCTCACTGAGGCTTCTCTTTGCCCACAAAATAGATATCTCGGGACCCGAAAGTTCGAAACTGGATTTTGCATCATCTGCTGAGGGCATCTTTGCACCCAGCAAGTTGTAACATCAGTTTTTCCAAGAAAAAAAGGGACTTAAAAGATAGAGTGAGAAGGTTTGCATCGACCCCTATGTTTGATCACAGCAAGTCTACCAAGAGGTACATCATAAATGCAACTGAAACAAAACTGACTTGCATAGCAGATAACCAGTATAACCTACTCTAACTCTTTAAGCCTACTTTCAGATAGCTTCATTACAAGCTAGGCACACCGTGGCTAAGACGAACCATCGTATCTCAAATCTTGGAACCTCTTAAGTAAGCTTGTTTTGTACTTGTCAATGGCCGCTTCCTCCACTGAACTTGGAGTAGACTGAACTATCGGGATCGCACCTGCCTTGTGTAAAGCTCCAACAGCTTTATCTGCAAGTTTTCACAGTATCCATTAAGCAACCGAAATCGGCGAGCAACATCAATCTTTCCACCCTACTCAATTCCCTAAAGTTGACACTACCAAGGGCACCAAAGAACTTGTGGAACAAATTGACCTCAGCCTAACCCAAAAACATTCTTCAATCTTTCAATTGCTAACAGGTTAAGGATATCAGCATGAAATACTTAGAACCTGATTCGGTCAAAGCTGCAAGAGCCTCAAGAGCAGCTTTTCGGGTCCGATCATCTTCAGCTGCCTCCAACATGTTCAGCAGCCCTTGAGCACCACCCAGCTCCACAACCTTCATCCTCCTCCCATCTAACCAGTCAAGAGAGAAAATAGTACATTATTTTCGGCTCCCGACGCTTTTCAATCAAGAGGAGTAGGAATCCCAAAATCTAAGCAGAGAGAGGCAAAGACTTTACCATCCACAGCATAACTGGCTAATCTAGAAGCGCCAGTTCTTTTGAAGAAGGGATCCTTCACTTGCAAGAGCGAGATCGACTGAAGAACCAAATTATCTCCTGCAAGAACACCGCAATGAACCAGTCGACATCTTCATTCTCTACTCTAGTCTGTAATTGTCAGGATCACACAGCTAAAATGAAATAAGAGAAAAGGGTTACCCATATAAGGGAAGAACTGATAGCCGATGGCGGTGGCAGTCCCGGCGAAGATCACCTTCAGCAACCACCCGATTTTCCTCTCAGCTTCCTCCTCCAGCGCTGCCGCCGCCTCATCTACACAACTCGGTCCAATTAATCAGGAGATAAAAAAAAAAAAAAGGGGAATACGAAGCGATGGCTGATAAATTAGGGATCAGGGGAAGAGAAAGCACCTGCTCTATTGACCGACGGCGACGAGGAGCAGAAATTTCGCGATCGCTGCGCATTTCCGGCGGGGCTCCCGCGCAGATACTGCGAGCAAGAAGACGGTGAGAAAAGAACCAGAATTAGAGAAGAGTGAAACGCTGTAAACTATAATCTCGAGGACGGCGACCGGTCGCCGGAAGTAGCTACCGTTCGGAGATGAGCTGCTAAAATCCGCATCTCTGTCTCTCTGCTGCCTGCGAAGCCAAATGTTCAGACGAAGCTTTCGCCTTTCGCAGTGGAAATTTTCATGGTGCGAGGGAGCTGACGCGTCGTTTGCGACTGCCCGGGCTGAAGGGTTGTGGACAGAGCCCATTCGTAATGGGCTCTCAACAACGAGATACGTACATGTCTGTTGGGTCACTAAAAAAGCCCACATTTGTTTTATTGTCGAGGGATCAAATGAAAATGATGGTAGAAAATAGGAGAAAAAGGAGTCTTAAATGTGTTTTACTATTAGCGCAAGAGTGAAATTACATGAAATGAAACATATCCAACGCAACTCCTGATTTCCATATAGTTGAGGATTACAAAATTTGAAGAATGCAGAATGTTTGAAAACGAAAACCCATCTTCGATTCTTTGGTCGTTTATGCTGCCAACAGCTTGCTTCCACGTCGAAGCATCTCCATCGTCAAGAACTCCGACTGCTTCTCACCTGTCAAGAAGAGCAATTCATAAGCCATTTTATATTTGGAGGTTCGCTTAGGCAGGAGATCATGTAAACTAACCCAGAACAAGTGTTCACAGGCACCAAAAAGAAGGGTAGTAATTCAAACTTGCCTTCTTCTTCTCTTGTTGGCAGAGGGAGGGATCAGTCCTCTTTTCTCCAGGCTCTTAAACCGGTCTGTGGCGAGAGTGCAGCACGCCTTTCATGTCATTCAACACAAAACAAAATATCAGACTTATGTTCTAGTTTTCAGTACGACGATAGGATTTCTATATAGGAGGTATGGAAGAGGACCCTGGGGTTTTGAGCGTACCTTCAACTTGCGAAGCGAGCCACTAATCTCTTCCGACAACAGTACTTGAGTAGGAGCAGGCACAAATCTAAAAAGATGGAGCGGTTTTTAAAAAATTCGTTAAATACTTGACGGAAGATTATTGCAAAAGGAATCGAAAACGAGACACTAAAACATACTTGTGCCTGCCCAGGCGTGGGGGTTGCTGTTTTGATCTTTCCTCCTTTGCTACTATCCGACGCATCTTTCTCTTTTGCTTCTCTTCATCTTCTTTGGCTATTTCTTTTATGATTTCTGGTAAGCTGCGTCCAAGAAGAGGAAGTGTAAACAAACATTGCACAACCTGTCAAGTAAGGAAAAGCATTAAGTACGGCATTGGGCAGTTTTGTAACTTCACCTATCGATTTCTTTCGAGATTTCTGCTTTCTTTTTGGCTTCTGCTTCTTTTTTCTGCCGGTCTTTCAGTCTAGCTCTTCTATTGAACTCGACTCTTGTCACCATTTTCTTCATGGAAGAACTGGAGGATTCATACAAAAGAGGATTTCATTGGTTAAGAGAATTTCCATTATAGACAAGGAAATCATATTACTGGAGTTAGAAAACTGCTCAAGATACAGCGTGTAAACTGCACATGATATGCATACCTCTTTTCTGGATCAGCTTCATTCTCATCATTTGCTTCATCATCTACATTATCAACTTCAAGAAAGTACATCTGAGACAATGGAGCAGACCATGATTAAATTTCTACTTAAGGCAATTTTTCTTAATCAAAACCAAAGAGCACCAGCAAATAGAGCAAACAACAGTAACATAAGAGAACTCACCTCTTCCTCCTCAATAGCATCTCCTTGAACAGTTAAAGGGACAGGCTGAGGTCCCAGCTCGCTTTGATAGACTTTCTGCATCTCTTGAGCAACAGCTTGTGCCAATGAATCCTGAACCCAAGCATAAGGGATCTGATCAGCAACTTCTTCAATAAAAGCTGAAAGGAAAATGTAAAATACGTGCAATTTGGACAAGTTACCTGATGGGCTTCAAAATGGGGGTTGAATGAACATCCAGGAGGGTCAACTTCCACTGCAGGAATAACTGAAGTTTTGACTATCTGCAACCATACATGATACATCACAACAAATGAATAATAACCAGACCATTACACAGATGAACCTAAAATCACGTTGGAGGAGAACATACCTTCCGAGCTCTGACATCGCCTTCAGCTGCACAATTGAGTAAGTACATAGATACACTTGAGACTTCCAACATTCGACGAAATCAAAATTAAAAGAAAAAAACATGCAAGCCATTGGGTAATATAAGTACCTTCATTTTCCCACAAGTCAACAACCCCAGACTCATCATTCTGAGACACAAAAGAACACAAAAGGTTAAATTTGCATCAACTACCACCATGCCAGAAATAAAACGAACACGTGCAATCGAGCTTTCGAGCAAGGGAAAACCTTAGTGGCATCATCTTTCGATGTGGAACCCTTAGAGTCCTTCATATTCTTTTTCTTCTTCTTCATGCTAGACTTCCTCTTATCATTTGAAGAAGGGATTGCCTTGACAAAAGGGTTCCTTTGCAGAACACTGTCACAGTGGAGCACTTTCTCTCTATGCTTTTCAATTTTCCTCTTCACGGAAAGGTCTGATATCGATAACAACATCAACAACGAAAACCCAGAATCAGAAAAGGCCATTATAACCTAACCAACTAGTCTCATAGCATCAGTCAAACGGATACCACGTTTTCAATTCCATTCTAAGCTGAACCTAGCAAAAAAACTCCACCAATCTCCAAATTACACGGGTGAACAAGTAAAAAAGGAGGCACCTTTGGATTTATCCACAAAAAAGAGGGATTCATTGGGGACCTCGGCGAGGGAACCGCCGGTGAGAGCGTCTTTGGTTGATTTCTCGATGTACTCATCAATGTCGTCGGTGCTTATGTTGGCTCTCCATGCTTTCTTCCCCTTCCTTGAGCTCTTCGGCTTCTTCCCCATCTCGTTTGGCCGGCGTTTCGTTACTTACTTCACTATCTTGGCGTTTGACGGCTCTTCTCTGTGTCTGGACTCTGAGTATTGCGGCAGCTACGGGAGTTGAGAGAGCTTGGAAGGAAGAATGAAAAGGAAAACCTCGCGGTTGGGATTTGGGAAGACATCGCTCGTCCTCCGGGTCTTGAACGGCGACGCTTGGTGACACTAGATTTTGGGCCTGGGCCTTTATCAACCAGTGCACCTGCTCCATAACTAAGACGGGCCTAATTGATAAAAGGGCTTCGTTCCTCTGACCGTGAAATTGTTCGGTTATCAAAATTGAATTATTCAGTTGCCACTTGCCAACCCTAGACCGGCCCTATAACCGGAGGAACCTACCACTTAGCACCAAGGTTGTCAAACCGGTTTATGCCAGTGTGCCGGTTTAGCAAGTGGAATAGTTCAACCGGTGGCACATATCGGTTTGTGTCAGTTCATGCCGGTCAATATTACAAATAATTATAAATACTCATATTTAAACATGACATTTAACGTCAATAACTAAACATTTATATTTGAATCCAACAAATAACATCAATATTTAACTTTTATACTCATAAAATAAATAATAAAATAATTTTTATCAATTAAATTCTTTAAAATAAGGTAATTTTACTTAGAGATTCGTATATCGATCATGCCGGTCATACCGGTGGTGTCACGCCGGTTTTATGACCGGTACAGGTTGAACCCGGTACAACCGGTGGCACGCCGGCCGGCGTGACAACCATGCTTAGCACTAATTTTAGGTTTAATTAGCATATGACCGGTCACAAATACATACACACGTGGTTTGGAAGTTGCGAATGTTAAATCGTTGCATTGTAAGGAATCACCATAATTATAGAATGGATGCATTTTAACAATATATTGTTTGGTTGTTGAGATTCTACTTTATGCATTGATTTACATAAAGTTACTTTTATGGGGAAATGTCACAATTACCCTCAACTTTTAGAATAAGACAAAAACTATTAGGGATATAAATGGAAAGAAAAAGTTTACACAAATCTAAAACCAACAATCACAACAATCTCAACTTTTAGTTGAGATTGTATAATGCATCATTTTTTGTGATTGTTGTGGGACATTGTTTTACACTTTGACACTTCCAAACATTGTATAGTGCACAATACATGTATTCAACAAACACAACTCTAACAATCACAACTTCCAAACGACTTAGTTTTATTTTGCATGTTCCAATAAAATATGTTTGAGCGAATAACAAAACGATCATTTCGTCAATCTTCATCCAAAACCTTGATAATTTTGTCCGATCAGCACGTCGGGTCATCTAAAATATTAATAAAAATTTATTGAAAAAACGAATTGAACCCAAACAACCAGAATCAACCCAAATGAATGTGTAAAAAGGTTATTTTTTCTTCTTCACTCGTTTGACACCAAGTTGCGTACATATAAGGTGTAGTGGTTGTTCTTATTCCAACATTATCATTAGGCCAAACCCTTGAGGTTAAAAAAATAATGATGAGTTATGATAAACAATTTAACTTCTAGTCTCGAAAAGTAAATGTTCTCAAATAAATTTATTTGCGTCGAGATAATTGTGCGGGCAGAAAAACAATACCAATCATTTCACTAATCTTGATTATTAGTGCTTTCACATTTCTCTTTCTTTCCAAACAATAAAAAGGACAAAAATCTCATTGAAATCGGGTATCATTTTTTATCCAATATCAAACTAAACCCTTGAGTGTCGACCTATCTGAACTTATATTACCCAAAATTAATTTCACACCTGATAAATTAAATTTAAACAAGGGCCTTCCAAACTTGCTTTTCTATTTTATTTTTTTGGTTTGTTTGTGGGCGTAGTTTACAAAAACTTGCTTTCTATTATATGTATATTTCCGTTGAATCAGTTGCAATTGTATTACCAAAACTATATGCAGAGTACATATAGGGACTGATACAACGAAAAGGATTACTCAAGGCAAGTAACCCTGCAGAGAATCAAAAAGAACCCCCCAAAACCCCCCACCTGACTACTCAAACCTTCCCACCTCAACCTATAGGAAACCAGCAGCAGCCAGGTCTGCCTGTAAGTCACTGTCCTCACTACCCAAATACAATCAATCAGAGATAATCAATCTACCAAGAGCTGCAGCATCCCTAGGAGCCATTTGATGCTGTCTGCTACATCTTTCACGCCACAGATATGCAACACAAGCACACCAGAAGATCCCAGCGACCCTCCCTGTCGAGGTCCCCCTCTTGTTCAAGGCAACAGCAACCTGCACACTTCCCTGCCAACTCGGTCGACAAAGAAGATGACCTTCTCGCCAGCATGAAACAACCTGCAAAGAGTAAGAACACTGAAAAAATAGATGATCCATGGTCTCCACCGACCCCCTGCAAAGCAAGCAGGAGCCATCCAATGTCTTACCCCATCTCACCAGCTTATCTCTGGTAGTAATACCATCCAACAAAACCAGCCATGCTAGCAAACTGTTATTAGGTAGATGCTTTTTCCCCCAAACCAGTTTTGCCCACTCCACCCTTTGATGTTCAGTACGCAAAGAATTCCACACAGTGGATACCTTATAGACAGGCATCAATTTACCATCCCAACTAGGAGTATCACCAGTCAGTGTTAGATGAGCCTGAAGTAATGGTCTAAGCTTGAGGACCCTTCTCCATGCCCAAGAACTACTTGGACTCACATTCATGGTCCAAACACTACCCTGTTTAACTCTGTATCGCCACATCCAGGCCACCCAAATTGCACCACTCTTCATCAGAAGTAGCCAAACCATTCGAATAGAACAGGCTCTATTCCAAGCCAGGAAATCCTTAATGCCAAGTCCCCCCTCTCCTTTTGGTCGAGCCATTCTTTCCCAGCCTATTTTTGCTCTACCCTCACTTCCCCATGCCACAGAAACCTCGAGCAAACAGCATACACCTTCTTTAAAACCTTTTTAGGCAGAAGAAAAACTTGCATCCAGTATTGCAGGATGCCCATGAAAACTGAATTAATCAGCTCAAGCCTTCCTGCATAACTCAGCTCCTTTGCACGCCAGGTCCCAATCTTGTGAGTGATTTTCTCAACCAACTTGTCACAGTCAGCTGAGGAGAGCTTCCCTGAGAATAATGGAAGTCCCAAATACCTGACAGGGAGTTTTCCCTCCTGGAAACCAGACAACTGAAGGGCATTGCTTTTGTAAAGCCCAGATTACCCCCCAAAATAAATTTCACATTTACTCGGATTGCATTTAAGTCCAGAAAGGGAATAGAACTCATTCAACAACTCCTGAACATTGCATATTGCTTGTGCAGAGCCTTCTGTAAATATCATAAGGTCATCTGCAAAGCAAAGGTGAGTCAACCCTATATGTTTGCACTGAGGATGGTAAACTAATTGCTTCCTTATAGCAGCTCTGTTAAGTAGGGAAGACAGTCCTTCCATAGCAATGGTGAAAAGGTAGGGGGAGAGAGGATCCCCTTGCCTTACACCTCTCTTTGCCCCCAAAGAACCCACAAAGCCCCCCATTGATGCAAATACTAAACTTGGAAGTTTTAACACAGAGCTTAATCCAGTACATGAACTTAACAGGGAATCCCATAGTTTCCATCATTAAGAAAAGATAATCCCAGTTCACCGAGTCAAAAGCCTTCATCAAATCAATTTTAATAGCACAGCGAGAGGAAAGGTTCTTCCTACTATAACTACTAACCAGCTCCTGAGCCATAAGAATATTATCCACAATTCTCCTCCCTTCTATAAAAGCTGATTGATTACTACTTATAATACTTTGGAGAACTCTCTTTAGTCTATTAGATAGAAGCTTAGCAATGACTTTGTAGAGTATATTAATACATGAAATAGGCCTGAAATCTTTGAGTTTACAGGCAGAGGTTACCTTTGGTATGAGTGAAACAGCAATAGAATTAACACTGCTAGGCAGCCTGCCAGAAGAAAAGAAATCAAGAACTGCTGCTGTGATGTCCTCCCCAATGATGGACCAAGATTTCTGAAAGAAGCCAGCAGAGAATCCATCAAGGCCAGGGGCTCGATGTGGATTCATGTGCATGACTACTGATTTAACCTCATCAGAAGTGACAGCCCCACAAAGCATTTCATTTTCATCCACAGACAAGTGTTTGGTGACCAGAGCCTCCAGCTCCAACTTATTTGGACTCACTCCCTGATCCATCATCCCAAACAAAGACTGATAGAATTGAACTGCTTCCCCAGCTATAAGCTTAACATCTGTAATTTCCTCTCCTGAATCCAAAACAAGTTTCCTGATAGCCTTCTTTGCAGTCTTGATTTTAACAGATTGATGAAAATACCTGGTGCCTCTGTTTCCCATAGTTAGAGCTTGAATCCTGGCTTTTCTCCAATACAACTCTTCCTCGGCGACCTTCAATTCCTCCCACTTCTTCTGATGAGCAGTAACCTCTGAGAAATTATCTGTGGAAGGAGACCTTAGAGCCTCCTGCTAAGCGGCTAGATATGGTCTCTCAGCCATTTGTACTTGACCACTCAGATCTGAGAATGCTTCTTTATTTAATTTCTTCAAACCCTTCTTCACCTCATTTAACTTGACCTTAACCCGATGAATAGGCACCCCCTGGACCTGAGTATCCCACCCCTCCTTAACAATCTGCATAAAATCAGGATGCTCTAACCAAAAGTCAAAATACTTGAAAGGTTTAGGTAGTGTACCCTGATCAGGCTTGGTAGATACTAAGATTCCACAGTGATCAGAGAAAGTTCCAATGACCACTTCCACCATACACTCAGGAAAAGCATCAAACCACTTCTCATTCACCAACACTCTGTCTAGACGTCTCGCAATAGGATTCCTCTCCTGCCTATTTGTCCAGGTAAAGTGTGGACCAACAGATCTATGATCAAACAACTCCATAGTAGACACCCAACCTTTAAAATCACCCATACAGCTAGTCATATCAGTTAAATTTGACGTGTCAGAGGGGCCAAGAACAGCATTAAAATCGCCCCCACAATCCAAGGTATACAAGAAACCTTTAAAGGGGTCATATCAGTGTAAGTAACTCGACGTTCAGCCTCTTCATTTGAACCATAAACTCCCGTGATAAAACAAGACTCCCCATCACTACATTGGACTAAAAGATGCACAAAATTTTTACCAGGCAACAAGTTTCTCGTTGTAATTTTGTCAGGATTCCAGTAGACCCATAGTCTCCCCAAATCACTCTCTTTATAGTTCAAAAACCTATGCCAACCAGGACAAAAGCTCTCAGCAATTTCCTCAGATTTGTGCTGCCTTATTCTAGTTTCAATTATAACCACTATATCTACATTATAACTACGCTGAGTTTGGGCAAAACTCTGCCTCTTAGAGGGTTTATTAAACCCTCTAACATTCCAGAAGAGGATCTTCATGGTGGGGCTGGGGAGGTAAGCCTCCCACCCTTCTTACTACCTTTTTTTGGAGCTTCCTGAAGTTTAATAACATCATCCTCATTGTACTTGTTAAACACTTCAAAATTCCGGGCAATGTTCAATACACTCTTAGGGCTGGGACTAGGAGACCAAACTCGATGTTTACTTCCATTCACCACAAGCTTAAAATCATCCTCTGAAGGTAGAATAGGAGATAGAGCAGCCTCCTGAAACTGAGTATCCAGATTAGTACACTGGATCAGATTTGAGCCAACCATCACAGTGGTATTAATCGGAGTTACCACTTGGTCTATCACCTTCTCTTTACCCTTATTGTGTTCATCAACCCCATTTCACACCTTATCAACTGGACTAACTGAAGATACTCCCCCTGGCTTGCTTTCCACCACTTCAATCCTCTCCTGCACCCTGTTATCCTTCCTCACCCATATTTTCTCACCCTGCTTATTAGCACAACCACAATCCAGCCCAAAAGAACAACACCCCTGACAAACAGGAGGAAGAAAACTGTATTCCACTCCCACCCTTATTGAAGTATCATCATCAGGCCAGACTAGGACGTGATCAGGAAAGTCCCCAGAAGCACGCAGTTCCACTAAGACCTTCGCTACCCCTAAACGTCCACCTAGGCGAGTAGTCTGGTCGACACCAAGAGGTACACCCAACCAACTCCCCATTCGACTTAGCCCTTGAAAATTAACATACTCAAGAGGAGTGTTAGTGAACCTTACCCAGATAGGCAAAGCCTTCCGTCCCAGATCCTCTACGTTAATCCCCGGCTTCCATGGACGCAGGTATAGTAGGTTGTCGAAGTAGAAGCAGGGGCCACTCTCCAGTATCCAATCACAGGTGACTTGGGTAGGCAGCTGTATCAGGAGCAGCTTATCCCCCAAAAGCGAAACTCGAACCAGCCCATCTCTTCCCCAGATCTTATTTGCCCACCTCCGTAGCACAGGAAGCGATGGGGCCTCATGAAGAAACTACCCGACCATGCTGTGCCTCCAGCGAGCCGCACCCTCGTCAATGACCGTTTTGGGCATACGGAGTCCTCCTTTGTAAACCTCAGGTTTGACGTAGCATAGCCGATTCGCCTCCGAGATGCCGAACAGGCCCGCCCAGGGTTTCACCGGGACTCCCTGAGACGAATTCGTGTCCGGCGGCGATGAAGAAGAAGATGCCATTGCAGAAAACCTACCTCACTCACACACCGGCGCAGATGCCGGCGCGACAGGCACGCTTGATCGGAAACCTAGCGGCCGAAAATTTGGGAGAATCCTCTCTCTACTTTCACAAATTTAAGTTGGTATCAAAAATTACCTGAAGTGGCAAATTTGGGGAATCCCGTCGCAATTTCTTTTTTTTTTTCCGAAGTTGGTCTCCACTTTTATTATATAACTTTTTGGTTTGTTTGTGGGCGTTGTTTACAAGAGTTGGTGTTTGGAGTATGGAGTGTGGAGTATGGACTATGGACATCTCTGTGGGTTACTCGGTTATAAGGGTGGAAATTGGTACGTGTCCGTATCTCAATATCAAATACCGAAATATCAAATACTGAATTACATCCTAAAATCAATCATAATCTCAATTCCTAAATAATTTCGGTATCCCAATCCCTAAATATTTCGGTATACCAATCGTATTATCGAATACGAAATTAATTACCTTTGCAATTAATAATTAAATATATAAATTAGATTTGATTGTTTAATATAGGACAAAGAGACTAAGCAAAGAGCCTTGAATTTGGCTGGAACTAGAATATGGACAAGGAGAATGGAGGAAAGGTGTCATTTCAAGTTTTTGTCATTGATAATCTTTAATTTGATGAATTGGAGGCCGAGAGAATACTAATACTAGTGCTTTCTTTTTGGTGTTATAAAAATAACAAGAGATTGGTGGTTGAGGTTCGTGCAGTAGTGAATGAAAAAGTCTAGTTGAGAGGATAAAATGCACACTAACTTATATTTCGGTATTGTTCGGTATTTCGGTATATACCGATCCCAATCCCGTAATCCCTAATACCGAATAACAATTAAAATTGAATCTCAGTCTCAATCCCAAGAAATAATACGTGTATTCGATAATAACAAATATAGACAAATTCGGTATGGTATTCGGTATTATTTCAAATACCGATACCAAACTTCCAGCCCTAGTCGGTCACGTGGTTTCAGCTCAGCGCCCTGAGGCATCAAAACTTCCCGTTGATATCTCAGATTCACAGATTTTGTCTGCGATCTCATTGGAGCACAATTTTGAGTTGCTGTAGTTTAACAATTTTGAATAGTCTCTTTTTTTTTTGGTAATCAACTTTGTCACCGTTTTGGTGAAATCTGCAGTTTGCTTAAACCTTTTATATATTCACATTACATATACTAGATTATGGCCCGCCCTCTTGGCCGGAGAGTTTGATTCTCATGTTTTCATGTACAAGTTTAGATATATATTTTTGTTATGGTTCATGTTTTTTTTTTTGCCATAGATCGGGAATAAAATAGATATTACAGGACGCTAGAAAACCAGACGCGACAGTCGACACAATATCGAGTTGTCGATGAAAGAGCATTAGAAGCCACTAAGTGGGCAGCCCTGTTGTACAACCTCTGCGTAAAAGTACAAATAAAGAAATTAAAAGACACAGACGCCAAACAAATCTCTTCCAAGATCGCTCCACTTGTCGCATGCGCCACATCACGAGATTGAATCATAATGGATGGATGCTTGTATGGTCAAGGGAAAACTAC
Source organism: Linum tenue (assembly GCA_946122785.1). Taxonomy (NCBI): domain Eukaryota; kingdom Viridiplantae; phylum Streptophyta; class Magnoliopsida; order Malpighiales; family Linaceae; genus Linum; species Linum tenue. The sequence goes on along the minus strand of CAMGYJ010000005.1, from coordinate 31,526,495 downwards.
GTGCCCCTGCAAAAACAAACAAACACACAACGCCCATACTGGAGGACAACTAAGCATGGTTCATGTTGTTAGGGTTTGAAATAACTATTTAGTTTGGTAAGTTCTCCATTAATAATATAGGAAAGTATTTGATGTATTTGACTAGCGAATTTTTGAACATGACGAACAACGTCCAACTACACTAACATAAATACATATTTTCAAACGAAGTCGTATTGATATAAAAACTTCTAAGAAGAACAATGGTAAGAGTTGTTTTACAACATACATGCATAATCCATCTTCAGTATACGATAAAATGTTGCGACTTTTCCATTGACTTTAGTGTATATTCAATGATATAATGGAACAAAGTATATGTTTAGAGTGTCCTTAATAAGAAACAAACTAAATTGCACACTCATGTTTCGAGCGGCATTTCATATAGAAGTCACTGTGTCATTAATGTAGTCGAAGCATGCAGATCTCCAACGGGCAAGTTCAACTAATAGAGCAACACATAAAAAGCTAAATCAAACTGAAAAGAATGCGAAAACTAAAAGCAACATACCTAATATTTTGGGGAAAATCGACAACAATAAAAGTCATTGTAGCTCGTACTCAAGTTAGAAAGACTTTGATTTAACAGTAGGTAAACAATGATATGTAGTGCTTAAGCCTTAAGAGGGAAGATGACACCTTACATTCTTTATCAATATGCATCTTAGTTTCATGTTTCTAAAAAAAATGCATCTCAGTTTCATAAACTTCAGAACAAAAAAGTAGTAATTCAATAATCAATATAAGAATCAATATGGACACAATGTCTAATCAAAAGAAGAGAAAGCGAAAAAAACACAAATTGTTGTGTATAGATTCTGCTCACGATATTTCATAGTGAAAAATATTATAAAAATTATTAACTGATAAAAGGGAACGATAAAGAGGAAAATGCATCAATTTGAACCTAAAATTAGAGGAACTAATTAATATCCTACACCATCATACAATAATGATATATTATATCCCAAAAAATTATTAAAAAAATCTATCTAAACGAAAAAGTATATTAAATTGAATCCAATGTAAAAGTAATGATGAAGATATATAGTATATATATCTAAGGAATAATAAAGTAAGCCATGTTTCTTAGAGACCTCTCTCGATATAACCACTCTATGATAAAAAATCATTTCATCAAACAATTGTATCATATGAGTTTTAACTTAAAAATTTAAGTGCTTATAATTAGCTATTTCAGCTCATAAATGAATTAATTATACCATTTGGTATAAAAAAATTATAAACTTGAGAGTTATTTTGCTTGTTGTTAAATCATTTGAATTGAAGTATGAAAGTACTTCAGAATTGTTACTTCATTCATCATTATTAAAAATTACTATTTTTATTACAACGTCTAAGCGTGTCTAGGCGAGCTAGGAGATAGACAAATGCCCAATGACCACCTTGCGATTAACGTGTTGTTGAACCTCAATATAATACGCCTCTGGGGGTGTATGTTATCAAAGTCACGCAGCACAACGATCAATCCGAAGATTGATTGAAAAATCGAATCAAGAACAACGTGTTCTTAATACGAAAATGGGATAAAACGGAAACGAAAGGGAATTCTTACACCTGGAAGAATGCACAATCGTTATGGTGAAGCTTTCGATATAATCGAGTGTGGTTGCTCGATCAATAAGCAGGTCAGCAAGTTTTGATCGCAACCAAAACCCAAGAACAAGTTCGCAAACTTGAACAAACCAAACGGTTTCTTTTCGATTAATCAACTCTGTCTAACTATTACAACGAAAACTAGAAGGTATTTAAAGGCAAATAAACCTAACACAAACCTAATAGAACTAGGAAACAATTAAGGTAAAAGTCTACACTAAAAAGGACACAAAAATCGGATTTAAACTCTCTTTCTCCAAGCGCAAGTAAGCTGCCATCAAACAGTCCAAACGCAGCTTTCGTACTAACTTAACGCCTTTCGTTCGCAGCCTTCAAGAACTCCAACCCTTCATCCAATTCCTTCCTTTGTACATAAACATACCTAGTTTCATGTTGTGGAAGCCTTTGGACTTGAATCACATCCATACTCCTCGAATTAAGCTCCAAAGTAGCCTTCACAAAACAGTTTCCAGACTTAAACCATTTTCTGGCAGTTTTCCAGTTTTGAGGTAGCAACTTTGAGACTTTGGAAAACAACCTTAATGACTTCTTCTTGATCAACCAAGCATACCAATGTGTAGTTAATCACTCCATGTTCAATACAAGCCATTAAACTTGAATTTTCATTGAGCCATTTGAGAGAAACGTGCCTCCAAAATTGGCTACTTGACACGGAAAATGACTTTGACAAAAATGAATGTTCTTCAGGCAGCTTGAGCTTGCTCCTTCGTCAAGTAATTCCAACTTGTAGAGTGGCCTATTTGGGATCATATACAATAATTATAGCAAACTTTGAGAGCATCCTATAAATTTGATCACTTCTATTTGCTATAATTGATTGCATCCTGAAACTGATCAATCAAGGAGTCTTTCGATACAATTTTGATAAGATGTCCCCTACTGCACAATTAGTATGACTAAATTGTAATAAGATAATCATGTATTGAATTTTAATAGATAGCGCAAAAGATCGTACTAACTCATGTAGAGTTTTAGCTACTCAGTACTTCATATTCACATGTAGATAGCTACTTCAAAGAGTTCGAATATTAATTGAGTTTTTTGAACTTTACCTAACAAAACTATGATATCAATCGTAAGATATGATGCTCTTTCGAGAAATTGTGAGAATATGTTGGAGACATCAAACCTAACATGGATACCGTTGAATTTAAGTAATAAGCAACATTCATGGTCAATAGATTATACATGGAAAAAAAATTCATCATTCCCATAAGTTGGAAGGAAACAGTGAATAATTAGGAATGAAAAGCAAGAAACATAGTTGATTTAACAAATAACTGCAAAAAAATATTGAAAAAAAGAAAAAAATGCTTAGAGTGTAGGCGTAGAGTGTTACATTAAACTCTCAAACAGAAAGCAAGTAATCATTAATAGTTAGTTGTGGATAATGAAATAGTTTACTAAGCTAAATGCTATATACTGGTGAAAAATATTTGGACCTTAGCTTGAACATTGCATCACGTTTATAAAAATTGTTTCATTAATTACAATGCTGAAATAAGGGGTTGTATATGGAAGTCTTGATTGTTTTTTTTAGATTGTTAAAATAAATACATTTTTATAATACAATACATATGTTTTTATTTTTGTTCATATACAATCGTGAATTATTTGCTTTCTTTGACTAAACTATCACTCAAATTGAATGATTAAACAAATTCGAATTTTAGTATAGACTGTCGAGATAATTGGTATCAGTGTTTGTCACGTTTATTTTTCTTGAAATGTAAGGTACCAATGTTCTTATGTCGTCATTGAACACTTCATTGAACACTTCAATGCGCAATATTCCAACCAATGATATTTGTGTTGAGATTTTAAGATTATCCTTCATTTATAAGTTAGAAAAAATTCTAAATTAATTATTAAAATATGAAAATAGAATTATCAAACACCACAAAATACTTACAGGAGACTTAGCGGGCTAACTAACCGTGATAGAAAAGTACTATGTTTTTCATAATTTTAACATCCTCTATGTTTTGTATTAATAATATACAACAAATGTGTTTTGTCTAATTGGTTACAATTCTTGTCTTTGATGGAAGAGACCATGGCTCAAATCCCAGCATTGATATATTTTTATATGAAATAAAAAATTGATTGTGTAGATGAAAATACCCTTCCTACTTTCACTCTCGTTGCAGGAAATTTGAAATGGAGCAAATGAAACTCTTTAAAATGTACTAGTTTGGACCCGGCCCGTTGGCCGGAGTAGCTATGAGTGAATGGTGAGCTAATCACTTCTTCTACGTCATCTAATTACCAATTGGTAATTTCTTTTGTGAACTCTAGTATCAATCCATTCCCTACTGATCAATAGTCTCGTTTAGTTAGCTTGAACACAAAGTTCTCGAACTCGTACACATGTTGCTCATGTAGTTGGTGATCAAATTGGTTGATTAATATGAAATTTTACGTCAACAAAAATTGAGCCAAATTTATAAATTATCCATGGACATGTATCTATCCAATTGAATATTTGACGAAGTAATCACTTAGGAAAAAATTTCATAAATTAAAATTGGCATGTTTTAACTTTTAACACCGTTCGTACTTTTACAATTTGTTGCCATTTGGAAAACTGGCAAAGTAACTCCAAGTAAGTAGGAAAAGATTCCATTTGTAAAGCACAGAATCACTTGCAAGTTTGAAAATTCAAATGCACTAAGTCTATATAATCATAACTGGGAAAGAGTGATGAACGGGAAAATAAATACACAATCACATATCTAATCTATGATCCAGGCTTATAATATCAACATTGCAAAGGAGTTCAATGGTTTTCTGCTAACAGACACCATTTCACTCATAGCTACTCTCCGCTTAAATTGTTCGATTGAGCAACCAGCCCGGCGAGCATCCTTCCAGCGTCGAGATTCGTCGACAGCCAGCTTGAGAATCCTTTAATCGCGATATCGAAAATCTCGAGCCGTGAATGTAAACCCATCTCCAACGGCAATTCCCAGGTGAAGTTGTTGGTGAATATCTTGATACTCTCCGTAACTTTGAATCGAGAACAAAAAACTTTAATTAAAAATATGTATCATAACACTTTTTAATATAGTAAATTTCTAAGCTCTACTATGGAATTCACGAAAGAAACTCGACTATGGATTCATGGTGAAAATCTTTTGTTCACAGCAGGTTATAGAGAAAGGTTAGATGGAGTTAGTAGTTTCAATTTTCAAGTCTAGTGACTACATATCAGGGCATACATTTGAATAGATGATAGTACACACTTGTAAACCTTGAGAGGGACTTGGTTTAAGCTAACACCCTAGAGTTTCACTGCAATTTTGATGATTACCCATAAAAAAATGTTTTCCAGTTATGCTACTTGTTATTCAGTTTTTTGTATTTGAAGTTCATTGACCAAATTACTTATGATTCAAATAAATGGAAAATTAATTATAGAAATTGGAACTTCCCCCATATTTCATGCTTATACATATTTGAATAAATAAATATGCCAATACAAACTAAATAAATTCATTCAATACATAATAGTGACAACCTACATTGGGTGCAACAAAACCAGAAAGGAAAACTCCAAAAACTACCATAAGATCATTAACCACAAAATCCATCTCCATGGCGCAACAAACTTGCACTCTAAACGCTTACACCCCATTGAAATTGTTCCAAGTCAAGACTAGAACGATGCAATTCACACGTAAGTTGAGTTATATATCACTATACCTCCAGGCTCCAAATCCATTGTTCCAAGTACCCTGGTTGCTACATCAAAGTAGACCAGCTACAAACGTCAGAAGCAAAACAGATGGATAAACCACAAATCCCTAGCTACAAACAAAACTAAAGTATATAATATATACTGCTAACGACCATTATGAGCAGAAAGAGTTCTCTATACTTCCACCGACCATTACAACCTATACTTCTAGCATAACCAGAAAAAAGTGGAATGACCACCATGAATCAAAATGGGCTTACTTCAAATTTGAATGGCCACTACCCAACCAGGTCGACGTTGGCTTATGCTTCCCTATAAAGTGTAAAACCAGTAATAAGAGCGGAAAAATAGTGAATAAACAAAGCATGTATAAGGGTAAAGGTAGTGGAACAAAACCGAAGAGAGAGAGAGAGTTAATTCACTGGCTAGGTAATTCTTTCTCAAACCCAACTGCTGAAATTGAAATTGCATTAAAACCCAGGTATCAAGACTAAGCATATAGATCAAAGTGAAGGATTGGAATTAGTAATCAAGCTATTCATAATCATATTCACAATGAAGTATAAGATTCCACCATTTAAGGCAAAACCAGTGGAGCAAAACATGCCAAAACAAAATAAAATATAAAGCACTCATCTAACACTCATCTAACACTCAAATGAGTGCTATGAAGACTGACCTGTAATGCTCAAAAACTTAAACTTAAGAACTGGCATTCTTGTGAAACTCCAGCCGTAAGAAAACACAAATTAGTTTAGGAAGGAGAAGATGACTTCACATTTATATCAGCATGAAAGAAGCCTAAAATGAAACCCAGGGCCTTCTAGTAGCCTAAAATGACACTAAATCATGTGACTTAAAAAGTTGTAATCGTACAATGAAATTAGTTTATGAGGTTCATAGATCAGAGACACGAAACCAACATACATACCTTAGCAAAACCAAAAACCTATTATTACGGGGTGATATACTTCAGGAGACATGCCCTTGAGATGTACATATATGAAATCGATAAGCTGACCGACTTCATTTCTGCATAATTATTAAGCTTTTGCCTTTTGGTTTTGACACCTGTTGATCTGCCAGATTACATAAATCAAAACACGATGAGCGATTCAGGTTTGAATGAAGTCCCACAATATCTATTTGGTTCTGTGAAAGTTGGGATGATCATTACCATACTTTTCTCCATCGGTAAAATCATCCAACCATTGGTACTTCCTAAGTTTGCCATCAATTGACCTAACCTATTATTGGATTCACAACATAGTCAAATTGCGCTTTCAATCTCTTTAAGAGTGGCCACAAAATAATAGGAGATGGAGTCAGGGGATATAATGAAATTTTCCCCTTCCAAATTATAGATTAAAAATTATGAATCTCTTTAAGCGTGCTACTTTCGACTATTATATATTATATAGAAGTGAGAACAAAAATCACATTGTTTGACCACTGTTTCTGGAAACCTCGCTTCTACCCAAAAAATTAAGACTTCAGTTGCGACACATATCATCCCATTTCTTCACTATCACCTCCAATGAAGAATCCCCAGTTGTATTAGTAATGCTATCTAGCTGTGAAAAAGTTCTACATATGGATACCTTGATTTCATTACCTCTATAGACAAACAAAGTAGCTGACTACTTTAGTCTTATTAATAGATTCTTAACTGAATGAATAGAAAGTTGGGAAAGAACAAATGGAGGGATAGTTCATGGAATGCAGGCATGTAGTGGGAATTTACGTTTCACAGACTCATCATCTCATATCGAAGTTGGCCTTATTATTAGATTAGATGATAGATTACTCAATTAGTTAGGAGCCTGGTTCGAAATTCGAATGAATGCCCACAAAATGCTAGAATAACTTAAATATGTGATAAGATGTTTAGCAACCTATGGTGATAAATTTGCAGTCTAAAATTGGGTTCCATACATAACAATAGACACCAAATTGATACAAATCGTATATAAACGAAAGACGAAGTGCTTGCAACCCACTTACCATCTTTGCTTGAACTGTTTTCAATGTCGATTGGCGACTGCCACAGCTCCTTGAATTCGGACTATCCACATTCTTGCGCCATACTGTTCCCTTCTGATAACAAATAATACTGGGGGACTGAAAAAGGAACATCTGCTTGTTGTTGCCTGAAAGTGATTTGAATAGGAAGATGAAGGGAATTATGTGTCTGCAATTTTCGGACACGGAAAACCACCCACACATGCTTCCTCCATATCTGCTTCGCCTTCTGCCTACTCTCCAGCATGTAAAGCCCGCCGCTTTTCGGCGACATCGCCACCGAGAACTCTCTAGCATGTTGCCGTCCACCACCATCAACACTCCCATTCTCACCCACCAACACGCCGCCGCCACCATTCATCATCATCTTGCCGCCATGATCGCTCATCCCTCTGCAGCTCAAGCCGCTCCCGTCTTTCCCCCTGCGATGCCCGCCGCCGCTGCCGCTCCTATCCTTCATCCCCCCAATAGAGCAAACCCCAGACGACCTTCTCTTTTTCTTCTTCAGCAACGACATCGTCTTCTCCTTCGTCGAGTCCATGCTAGGGTTCCGGCTGTCTTTCGACGTGGTCTCCGTCAGGGAATCCATTCCCAGGTCCAAATCCAGAGCCAGGATTTGGAGGAAACAGCGTTTCAGGCAGCGGGATTGACGACCGACTCCTCGCTTCCCCGGCCGGAGTATCAGGTCTTCGAGGTGAGTGGAGGAGGTTGGTGGTCTGCACCTGCGTTGGCGGCAGATGCGGCGACGGTGGAGGCAGATTCCGGCGAGTACAGGTCTCCAGATGCTATAGGGAAACAGAAGGAGGGAAAGAGGAGATTGACGATTAGTCGACTACCACGCTGGAGTTCGATGGGAGTGGATGAAGTTGGTTATGCACGCCTGCGGTGGAAGCAGAAGCGACGAGATTGGAAGGAGAGTCGACGATGACTCTGAGTCTGAGTGAATTGCTGGAATCACTTTCCTCTTAGTGGGCCAGTGGGCCCGTTCAGCCACACGAGATGGGCTGTGTAATTTTCCGTTTCCGAAACTATCCCTCCGAAAAACGCTCCGGAGGCAGCAAATTTGAAATGGGGAATTCGTTTTAGGCTTCGGCGTATTATAATTAGAGTAGATTATAAGTAGTGTAGATAGATTACGTTAGGGTAAATTGCAAGGCTGGTCACTAGGATTACTAAAACCGTTCACGTTTGGTCACTAAAAATATTTAATTCCATTTGTGGTCACTAAAATTAGTTAAATGCTTCAAGTTTGGTCACTCTCCAACCAACTCCGTTAACTTTTGCTTATGTGGCAGTCAACTCTTATAGTTGACCGTTAAATGTGTGACATGTCAATTAGAAAATAATAAAATAAATAAATTTTAATTATTTATAATTTCCAACTCATTTCCAACTACTAAAAATATAAAATTAAATTATTTGTAATTCCCTCCGATTCACCTCTCTCCACGCAGTCGTCGTTCACTCTTTCCCCCGACAAGATAGTCGCCGACTCTTCTAAATCCCTAGTCGTCGTCCATAGTTAAATATTTCCAAATCCCTAATTGTCCTGCAGTTCATTCCTATACCTTAAACGTAACTGACGGCGGCAATCGAGGTTGTATGCGTGTCGTGACCGCCGGAATCGCGACTTCCAAATCCCTAATTGTGGCTGAGCTAAAGCACTCCCAATCGGTAGCATCGTAGCGATGACTGACATAAGCTACATATATTTCACCATGGAAGCTGTTGAAGGAAAGGTCAACATATGAAGGACAAGCCAAGGAAGGATGTCAGACAGAGGGATTGAAATGGCTCCCCTGAAAGTTGGTTCGTGGGCAAGTCCAGCAATGCCAGAGTGGAGACATTTATGATGCATTGTGTAATCGGGCCGGAGAATTGGTTATTGGATAAAGTCAGGGCCATGAACCAATTTCGATCGCATCTGTCACTATCTGGTAAATTTCCACCTAACTTGTTCTTTGACAGGTCGAGGATTCCTTGGCTTGGCCCTTCTAAACCTCGTTCCAAGAACAATTCCAGAAGCATAGTACCTTCAAGCCAGTTATCGGAAACAACAAGATCAATGATTCCCAGTTTAGCCAGCCACTTTGGGAATCCTCCGGTGATTCGATTCCTGCTCAGTCCAAGTAAGAAATTTCGTATGGGACGATTAGGGATTTGGAAGAGTTGGAGGCTATTTTGTTGGAGAATGAGTGAACGACGCCTAGAGAGGAGAGGGAGGTGAATCGGAGGGAAATATAAATAATGAAAATTTTATTTTTTAATAGTTGGAAATAAGGTGAAAATATAAATAATTAAAATTTATTTATTTTATTATTTTTTAATTTCCATGTCACACATTTAACGGTCAACTATAAGAGTTGACTGCCACATAAGCAAAAGTTAACGGAGTTGGACGGAGAGTGACCAAACTTGAAATATTTAACTAATTTTAGTGACCACAAATGAATTAAATATTTTTAGTGACCAAACGTGAACGGTTTTAGTAATCCTAGTAACCAGCCTTGCAATTTACCCTATTATGAATCGCTATTCGTCGCCCTAAAATTCAAATTTTATCGCCCTAAAACACAACAAATTGACATATATACCCTCAACTCAATTATAATTCTAACCCTGCCACCTGCTTCCGCTGCTACTACACGAGTGCGGAGAGATGGAGGAAACCGGCTGCCCTGCTCCTGCCCGACGCCGATCTGCCTCCCGTCGCCACCGTGGCTGCAGAGGAAGGAAGATTTCATACTCGATTAGTGGGTAAAGTTGGTGACTTGGTGCTTTTTGACTACGCAAATTTGCTCAATGAATTTAAGAGTACCAATATATTTCTTATTCTCACTGATTCAAAGTCAAGTTGCTAATTTCAGTTGAACCCAATTTATATATGAGCAATACACACACAAAAACACAGCATTCTAGCAAGGGTGGAACTGAGGTCAAGGGCATTGATCATATGGCCTTAGAAACTAGAAAGGTTGCCACCGTCGCTGAGTTTATTTTGAGGTTTATTTTGTTGCTTCTTTCCTTATATTTTGTTAATTTTGGTGCAATATATGAGTTTAAGTTGGGATAAGTGTTTGAAAGATAAATAAATGATTTAAGGACATTAAAGTAAATTTGACCGAATTAGGGCGACGAATAAGAAATTTTAGGGCGACGAATAGCAATGCCCATTACATTATATCATGTTTTTTTACGCCTTCATATTGGCTGCACACTTTTGTCTTTTTTATCTAGGGTGCGTTTGGATAAGTGTATTTTAAATGTAAGGTATTTGAAATACTAGCATTTGAAATGGATGTATTTGAAGTATTAGCATTTGAAATACATGTAATTCAAATTCATTGTTTGGATACTCCTTTGTAATTTGTTTGTATTTTTGTATTTATGATTTTCAATTTCAATTTTTAATTTTCTGGTCACTTACTACAAATTTTGGTAAATTACAGTTTGGTACCCAAAATTATTTTTTCTTACAATTTAGTACCTAAACTTTTAAAATTTTACAAAAAGGTCCTGAAATTTTGATGGTAAAATTACAATTTGGTACCTTTATATGTTTTGCCTCACACTATAGTACCTAAACTTTTCATATTTTACAAATAGGTCCATTCTTTTGTTAGGAGGTATTTCAAATCACTAGTTGTTGAAATGTATTTGAAGTTGACAAAAAATACACTAGACATGTATTTGAAAATCACCCCATGAATTTGACACAAATCCAAATACCAAATGTAATTAATATCCAAACACATGATTTGGTATTTGAAAATCCAAATCACAAATACCAAATTCAAATCCTTGTATCCAAACGCACCCCTATGTTAGTTTTCCTTTGGCTTATGAAAGCCAATTGCACCCTATGATATTTGTTGTTACGAAGTGCTCCAGATCACATCATAGATCATACAAAGTCTACAAATGAACACTCGAGTCATGACTCATGAGAAATTTTCGAAAATGTAAAGGAAAACCTTTATATAATGGATTAATATCTTATTTTGGCCTGAACTATGACCATATAATTAATTTTGGTTTGGTTGTGGTTTCAGAAATTAACATCCTGACCTCAACTATGTAACATATACAGACCGTTTGGTACCAAATGAATCAAGAATTCATTTCATTGTAAAATGAATTACCGTATAGAATTCATTGTCAAATGAAATTTTATGTTTGGTATGTTATATTCAAATCTTTAGAAATAAAATGAAGTATCGTGTAGAATTCATTGTCAAATGAATTCTTGTGTTTGGTATGCCATATGTATAAGTAATTTAGTTAATAAAAAAGGATAATCATGCCATTCTTTTATAATTAGTAAATACTTGTGGAATTCATTTGGAAATTCCATCTCAATTTCTCGGAATTGCTATAACTAGTTCCAATTTCATAGAATTCAAATTTTAGAATTGAAAATGAATTCATTTTAATATCAAACACAAAAATATTTCATTTCAAAATGAATTCCTCAAAACTTATAGAATTCATTTATACCAAACGGTATGATAGACTCAATTGGCCCGGCACAGAGTTTGACCGTCAATTTGGATGACCAATACCATGGACCGTTAATCAAAACGCCATGTCATTGCCTCCTCACCTAAAATTCATTAAAAAAAATTCTAATTCTAATTATTTTTCTAATTTTTATTATTTATTATCAAATTAACCAAAAATAAATTATAAAAACATAAATAATTTTTATTTTATTTTTTGTGTAATTTGAAAATGATAAATTTTATAAATTAACCAAAAAAAATTATTTATATTTATATAATTATCCAAAAATAAAGTATATAATTTATATCATATTTTTAAAATTTATAAAATTTAATTCGTTAATTTTTGGTTAATTTGAAAATAATAAATTTTATAAATTAACCAAAAACAAATTATCTAAAAATAAAATATATAATTTATATCATATTTTTAAAATTTAAAAAATTTAATTCGATAATTTTTGTTAATTTATAAAATTTATCATTTTCAAATATCCCAAAAAATAAAATATAACTTTATTTTATTTTTAAAATTTATTTTTTGGTTAAATTGAAAATGATAAATAATAGAAATTAGGAAAATAATTTGAATTTGAATTTTTTAAATAATTTTTACGCTTTCAAGGCAATGACATGGTGTGTTGACTAACGATTAACAGTGTTGACCGTCCAAATTGACTGTCAAACCATGTGTCGGGCCAATTGAGTTTATATGCTGCATAGTTGAAGCCAGGATATTAATTTCTGAAACCACATGCCAAAATTAATTATATGGTCATAATTCGGGCCAAAATAAGGTATTAACCCTTATATAATCTACATCTTGGTAAAAATGATCAATATGTTAGAAGAATGCTAAGGAATGATTTGATGCTAAGGAATGAAATCACTGAAAGCGTAGAGATTACACATAGTGACACAGAGGAATTGTTACGATCAGGTTGTGTTTTATTCTATAAAAAGGGTATTGTTATAATGACATTTTCAAGAATATTTACGTTATACTTGTGCATTTAAGAAATACTGGTTTTTTGAGTTATACGTGCAAACTACGTAGGACTATAAATCCTACAATGACGTTAATGTTGTGCACTAATAGACAACCCGTGATGTGAAATCCAGGTTGACCATTTCCAAAACTTGAGCTTTGTTTTTAGTAGCCATTTGGGGGGACTTTAAGTTTTTAACCCATTTGTCTAAATTTTTAGGAAATGGAAAGGTTTATCAGTTAACCTTTTTTTAAGCTTCGTTTTTAATATAGTTGCAGCTAACGTATGATGTTTTTAATATACTATATCAACTGGGCCATTTGCGTTACTGTTAGAATATGATAATGGAAAGATGGAACCGGTAAAGGTAATTGAAGGGACCTTTTCAACAACTTTTCCAAGCACTACAATCATGATTCATGGGGGTTGGTTTGGTGCAGGCACTCTTTTTAGGCGTCACTCACTTACCATGTGAGACCACCACACTAGTATATTATTAGCATCCTTTTCATAACAAAAAGTAGTGTATTATTAGTCTCCTCTTTATTACATCTTTCATCTCTTTCCAAATTATTCATCCACATAATTTCACAGACTATCTTCCATGTTGCTAACGTACAACTACTTTGTGCTATATATGTGTTTATTTTAGTATGCCTAGTTTTTGTTTTATCAGATAGTCAATTAAATACATTGTGCACTACAAGTGGATTAAGTGTTCTATTGAGAAACTATGTACCTAACACTCAATGGCCAACTTCGCCATATATTTAGAAGAAAAAGTCTAATTAAAGCACGATTGTTACGCATCATAAAAGCCAGCGTATAGCCCCATCCATCATAGCACGAAAAACTTCAAAATTTTCACAATAGGAAAACAAAGATTCTTCATTCAGAAAACGAGATAAATTGTATAAAGAACTTTCCCCCTCATCACAATGAGAATAACTCAACATCGAGTTTCAAACAACTCTTTCTTGCTTATGATTCTCAATATCTGATCCTAATGCCGTAACGATTCAATTAACAATATCTTCTCGATATGCTATATGATCAAAACTTCACATTGCATCCAAAAACAATAACATAAACAGAGACAAATCTTTGGATCAGGGGACGCTTCGTACAATAAAAAAAGCAATGTGCACCCCCTACTAATCATAACAAGTGTGTTGGTGTCATTACCAACAATGAGCTAACCATACTAGTTAGTGTTCAATACAATACAGTGCCCCCATGCAATCTTATGCAATGGGACTTAGGCTCTAGCGTCGCAGAGGCTGCTTCCTCACATTTTCTCAAACCGGATGATTTGAGCATTGGTAACACTCTCGTTATTATGAATATAGACCAACTGAAATTTATGAAACTTTTACCAAGTACGAGAGATTATGACCAAATTACCTATTAAGTCATAAAACGATATCTCCAAGATCAAATTGATAATTAACTTGCCACAAATTGATCTCTATTCTACGAATAACAAAGGAGGAAACCAACCACCGCCACAATACTATTGTGTTTGGTTCTTCTAGTGCACCACTTTGAATTACCACGGGGAGGACAAAGTGTCACATTTAAAATGATATATAGGTTTTTCCCCACATGAAGCCAGAAATGAGGGTTTGTCTTTTGCTTGTTAAATTTGGAAAATGAAAGATTTGATTAAATTTTTGGTTTAAAAAAATCATGGATTTGAGATGAATTTGAGAAATTTTGTTGTTTTTTGGATTTTTATGTATTTTGTTGTTATGGATCTATAGAAGGGGAGAATATAGGCGTTTTCCACATCTAAAATGATAATTACCCTTAATACTCAATAAGAGAATAGTTTTTTTCACTCCAAATTGGCAGGCAACTGCTACATCAAATTTTTCCAACAAATAATCACTACACTGTACTGTAGCAAATCTCATGAACAAGGGAAAAAACTATTTAATTTCTTCCCGTTTCCATATCTACTTGCCATCCTTCGTGAATAGAAGATAAAACATTTGTATTTTGAAATGAGAACATAAAAGTAAATAGTTATCATTGATTTGGGGTTATATCCCAAATCCTTGAATTTACAAGTATGTATGGTCAACAGTTTTGAACTCTGAATATCCGTAGGCTCCATACAGTTTCTAAATAAATCACAAGTAAACAATAAACTTCTCTCAAATTCATGATAAATTGAGGGGTGGTTTGCTTCATGGATTTGGATACGATGATTTAAGATCAAAACTTGGATTTTTAAAAATCACGAATTTGTGATAAGTGTGATTGATTATGAATATGAAAAATCTTATATTTGTTCGATGAATTTGTTGTTATGGTTTGTTGATTTCATATCCAACTCGGAGTTCACTCATTCACTTAGGGGTGTTCAAATGGTTACCATGATAATTACCAAACTAAATAAGGCTAAATTCTATTAACCGTGGAATACAATATCATAACCAAATCGTCCAAACTAATACATCAACAAAAATTAACCAAACTGAAGTTTAATCAGTTTGTTTCATTGGTTAACAAAATAACCAATATAACATCACATTATCATTATGTGAGAAAATTTTCTGATTATTACATCAATTCGCAATTTATATAATAAATAATATATAACAATCAAAACATACTTATAGTTACTCCTTAATAAAAATACATGTAACTAATACAATTATCTTACATTTGACTCTTGAGTGGTTATGCAAAGTATAAAGTATTTGTACATAATATATATTAGCTATATAGCTAATTACTTAACTGGTTAATTTAGTTTGATCGGTTAGGAGTGTCTAAACCAAACTAAACCAAACAAGTTAAAAATTTTAGGGTAAATACAATATAATATCCATAACTATTAAAAAGCGGGAAATTATAGCAACAACTATCAAAATACAAATTATTAGCCATAACTATTGTTGCGAGTCAAGAAATGGCTAACAGTTCGTTACCGTCATTAATTTTTTTAATGGAAACTGCCACGTCAGCCTCCATATTGGCGTACGCATAAGCAAATTATTAAATATATAATTTTTATTTTTTAATTATAAAAGAATTTAAAAATTAAAATTGGAAACCCTCTCTCCTCTTTTCATTCCCTTCCTCCGCCCTCCAGTCCCCTGTCTCCCTCTTTTCATTCTCTTCTTCTTCTTCTTCTTCTTCTCAGTCACAAACGAGAAAGATGATGGGAGCTGAAATTGGCCACCACCACCTCCTCCTTCCCGACCAAGGCCACCACCGCAGTCGACCCCACCATCCGACCTTTTTTTCCACCATCCCGTCCATCCTCTCGAAACACCTCCCCATCACTCCTCCCAACCCGACCCCACCCCCACCCGTCGCCGCCGCGACACGTATCTCCTCAGCCAGCAGCTCGTGCAGCCGCTCCTTGCACGACTTCGCCACGCCTGCCTGATATAATCAAAGTTGCGCAGGGTCAAGCTTCTCGAACCAAACAGAACCGGATAGGATGGAAATCGATCGGACAGTACTCACCCGTGAATAAGGGCAATCGATATGTGAATCGATCGGACAGATTCAACTCGGAATAAAGGGCAATCGATATGGGTAGCTCGCCACAACCAGGGTGATTACCTAGCTGATAAGAGTCGCTCTAGCACTCTGGAGATTCTCGACAGAGTAATTAGGGCAAATTCCGCGTAGGGAACTCGGCTTTAGCCTCTGAAATTCAATAATAATCGTCTAAAGGTAAAACCAACGTGTTCAGCCCTTTAAATAGGCAAAATACAACCCAAATCCGACTCCAACATGGAAAAACAATCATAAACCGACTTTAGAACAAGGAAACTCGGAAACAGCCCAGCAAACCCGTTAAGCCCAACCCGTTAAGCCTGGACCCATTAAGTAAACCCGTTAAGCCTGGACCCGTTAAGCAAACCCGTTAAGGCTGCTTCTTGCAATCTGCCTTCTCTTCAGCACTTCCTCCTTCCTCCTCCACTCGAATCATCATATATGGCTTCCCTCGAAATAGCTCCACATCCATGGCTCCAAAGTAGCTCTCCAAATATGTCGCAAGCTTCTCCTTCAATGTCCTTGCCTTAGCACGTGTGACTGGCCCATTGATGTCCTCATCACTGCCTCGCCGTGCCCATCGTACACCCAGAAGAAATTGTACTCCCCCACCGTGAACCCCGACTCCACCGCCACCGCCACCGCATCCCTCCATCTCCTTCCTCCCCTTGATCGTCGATGGGGAGCTAGAAACTCTCTTGCATCGGACCTGAGAAGTGGGGTTATAGTCTGAAAATCCCTATCGCCTCACACATTTAGATAAGGCAGATATGGAATTAGGTCGGAGGTTAGGTCTGCTGTAATTTTTGTGGGTTTTCCAATCGACGACGACGAGAGGGAAGGAAGAAAAGGGAAAATCGTGACCACCATCTCTAATCTCCAATTGTGATCGAGTTCGCCAGAGATATGCAGATTTTAGATCTGTTGGTTTTTTAAGTTGTGAGGAAGGCGAAGAGCACCGTAGTTTCTTCTCTCTTTTGAGAGGGGAGGAGACAGTAGATTGAAATGCTCCTATTTGGGTAGGGGTTGGAGCCAAGCATCGGCGGCAGAGGCTGTGATAGAGACGGAGAGGGAAGCGAAGGTGGTGAGATGGAGGGCCGACGGTGACAGAGGCAGAGAGAGGCGACGGCAGGGTGAGATGGAGGGCCGAAGAAGATTTTTTTCTTTCATTTTTTAATTATTTATTTTTTAAATTTAAAATATGATATACTGACTGTCAAGTAGGAGCCAACTCAGCATCCTTAAAGATCAGTCAGCATTACTAAACAGAATTCCTAATAGAGACTTAACGTTTGGATAATAATATGTATTTCGATAGTCGTGGCTATAATTCCCCGTTTTTTAATAGTTATGGATAATATATTATATTTACCCAAACCAAATCAAACCAAACCAAACCAAACCAATTATTCAAACCAAATTATCCAAATACAAACAATTAAAACGGTTACCAACCAATCGGTTTGAATACCACACATTCAGTCATCCACTGGTCCACAAGCGACGGACAGCGAACTATTAGTGCAATTGGGCGCGCATCGCGGTCCCCTGTGTCTCTGTGATCCGGCTTCGATATCTTCATCTCCCTTGGTCTTTTCTGCCTAATCTGAATTAATTTTTCCAAGTGACATTATTCACTAAAAAACAATTAATCGAAAAAAGGAAAGAAAATAGAAACGAATATCTCGCCCTTACTCTTCTTCCAGAAGCAGCTCTCACTGTATAAGTATTTTTGTCCACTCTCTCCATTCACTCGCCTGCTTCAACTGTGAGGTTCCTGCCGCCTGAGCGATTCATCGCCGCCGTTTCTCCTCAGGTTAGTCTTTCTCCCTCCCTCTCTGCAAATGCCTGAATCTTCTCCATTTCAAGCGTCTCTATTCCGCCCCCCCCTTTTTTTCTTTTTTTTTTGCGACGGTTCTTGCTTGCTATACTACGTCGCTGTTTGGCGGCTGAGAAAGTGACGGGAAATCGGCACTCCGATTGAGCGATTCTTTGTGGCGTTTCGCTTTACTTTCAACGCTCGACTCTCTACCGGTTTGTTGATTTGATGTTGTTTCTCTCTTTTTCGAAGAGTGTGACTGTTAATTGCCGAGAAAAGTTTGTTTGGATGCTGAGAAAGAGACTGGAACTTGAAAAATCTCCGTGAAGCCGTTTTTCTTTTCTGCATTTTGCTTCTCTCTCGTTTTTGGCTAGCTCACGACTTTCAGTCTTCGGTACTGAATGTTACGATCTTCCCGTCCATGGCGTAATAGTTTTTTTCCCCCGGAAACCAAACAATCGAGCGATTGACTGGCTTTTCTGCGAGTTAGATTCGTGATCTTCTCTTTTAAGTTCCTTTGGTTAGGTAACGAAGCTGTAGATCTGCATTGTGCTTTTCTCCTGTAGGTCCGTTGGATGGTTGCTTGGTTTGCATGAAGGACTGATAGTGATCCGTTTGTGTTAATTAGCTTCAAATTTCACAGTTCGTATACATTTACCTGTCCTTATCTGCACCAGATCTGATGGCTACCGCTTACCAGTACTATACCAGCTCCATTATAGCTTAACTTATCTTCTTGTCGTTTACCTGACTGCGTTATTGCAACCAGTGGTACCTGTTTTTGACTTCTCGTTTTGATGCTGCATTGATTCATCTGGTTTTTTCCTTTTGATGTTCTCTATCATGCAAGTGAGATCGACATTCAAGATTGTTGAGTGTGATGAATGATAGATGTGTAAGGGTGCAAAGCAATGTTCTCCGCGGCCAGGAGGACGGGGACCATTTCACCCTGTTTATTGGGATTTATTTTGGATAGTTAATGGCAATGCAGCATGTGGATGTTTGGAGTGTTAAGGCTTGGAACTTAGACATCAGTAGCTTCTTTTTCACTTTTCTTGCCTATACTGTTGTGACCTAAACTAGTAATTTGGTGTATGTATTGCCACCCGATTTCTCTGTTTTCTTGTTTGTTACTATCTTTACAGCAGAACATGATCAAATTGATGCTATTGTTTCAACTAGTGGTGTGGTGGGTTGTGCTTCTGTAGATGGATTCAATTTAGTTTTTATTTTAATTGGTCTTGTCTAAATGCTGAGAGGAGCATCCTTATTTGGATTATTATACTTATGTGTGACCTAAGACGAGGAGTTAGCTTTTTTATATTGTGGTGGTTTTGTTGATCATCACGAAGTTTGCGAGAATGGTTATCATGCTGTCTCTGTCTTCACTTTATCTTTCTAAGATGCTTATAGTTGCCCGTAAGCACTTATGCTGACCATTTCTTCATTGTGTTCTTTAATTCATTGTAGTCCTCTTTTCTTTTTGGGGCAGGTACTAAGGATATCTCTGGAGAAGAAGCAGAATGTCTGATCTAGAAGTTCCTTTGACTGAGCGCCCCAAGAGGAAGAAGATTTGGGTGGATTACTTTGTTAACTTCAGATGGATTATAGTCATCTTTGTTGTCCTTCCAATCTCTTTCACCCTCTACTTCCTCACTTATCTTGGCGATGTCAAGTCTGAGATGAAGTCCTACAAGAAGCGTCAAAAGGAACATGATGAAAATGTCAAGAAAGTCGTTAAGCGACTTAAGGAAAGAAACCCATCAAAGGATGGTCTCGTCTGTACTGCTCGTAAACCCTGGATTGCAGTTGGCATGCGGAATGTTGACTACAAAAGAGCAAGACACTTTGAAGTCGACCTATCTGCATTCCGAAACATCCTTGAAATTGACAAGGAGAGAATGATTGCTAAGGTTGAGCCACTTGTCAACATGGGACAGATAAGCAGGGCCACAGTGCCAAAGAATCTTTCCCTTGCAGTGGTTGCTGAGCTGGACGATCTCACTGTGGGTGGACTCATCAATGGTTATGGGATAGAAGGAAGCTCTCACATCTATGGCCTGTTCTCCGACACTGTCGTGGCTTATGAGATTGTTCTAGCTGATGGTCAGGTCGTCAGAGCCACCAAGGACAATGAGTACTCCGATTTGTTCTATGCCATCCCTTGGTCTCAGGGAACTCTTGGGCTTCTTGTATCCGCTGAGATCAAGCTTATCCATATCAAAGAGTACATGAAGCTCACCTACCATCCTGTCAAGGGTAGCCTCAAAGATCTGGCACAGGGTTATATCGACTCTTTTGCACCCAAAGATGGAGATCAGGATAATCCTGACAAGGTCCCAGATTTTGTGGAGGCTATGATTTATAACCCTCATGAAGGTGTGATGATGACTGGCAGATATGCATCCAAAGAAGAGGCGAAACAAAAGGGAAACAAGATCAACAGCGTCGGTTGGTGGTTCAAGCCGTGGTTCTACCAACATGCGCAGACAGCATTGAAGAAAGGGGAGTTTGTGGAGTACATTCCTACTAGGGAATACTATCACAGGCATACCAGGTGTTTGTATTGGGAAGGCAAGCTCATTCTCCCATTTGCTGACCAGTTTTGGTTTAGGTATCTCTTGGGCTGGCTGATGCCTCCTAAGGTCTCTCTGCTCAAGGCCACACAAGGTGAAGCAATCAGAAACTACTACCATGAGATGCATGTTATCCAGGATATGCTTGTTCCTCTGTACAAGGTCGGTGATGCGTTGGAATGGGTCCACCGTGAGATGGAGGTAAAACAGCATTCCCTGTGTCTTTGTTCTATTTGCATATTTAAGTATTCAATGCGACTTATAAAAGAAAAAAAAAAGGTATCAACATGGTGAAATCAGTGACTACTATGCTTCTCTTCTTTGTTAATGTAGCAACCGGTGCAGATCTTATTTTCTGTTTCTAACATGTTGTAATGTAACCTGTTTTCCACTGGTGGCGATTTGTAGGTATACCCTATATGGCTCTGCCCTCACAAGCTATTCAGGCTCCCTATTAAGACCATGATCTACCCCGAGCCAGGATTCGAGACCCACCGCAGACAAGGAGACACCTCATATGCTCAGATGTACACGGATGTCGGAGTGTACTACGCACCGGGTCCTGTCCTGAGAGGCGAGGTATTTGATGGAGCTGAGGCTGTTCGCCGGATGGAGCAGTGGTTGATCGAGAACCACGGTTTCCAGCCACAGTACGCCGTCTCGGAGCTGAATGAGAGGAGCTTCTGGAGAATGTTTGATGGTGGGCTGTACGAGGAGGCCAGGAAGAAGTACAAAGCTGTGGGCACATTCATGAGCGTGTACTACAAGTGTAAGAAAGGGAGGAAGACCGAGAAGGAGGTTCAGGAAGCAGAGCAAGCCCAGGTGGAGACTCCTTATGCCGAGCTCGACCCGTAGAGGCCTGGGACGGGACACATTGTTCCTGAAAACTGAAAAGCTTCGGATTTCGGCTTGATCGTTGAAGTTTGTGTTTCGTCTAGCTTTTAATTGATCTGAAAGGCTGTGTGTGTGCCTTGAGTTCGTCTGCAGACTCTAGTTGTTCCCCAACCTCTAATCCTTCTTAGTTGCTGACTCTCAGGCTTACTGTACTGTGTTTTACCGAATGTTGTGTACTCTTTTAGTTTCTTAGTTTGTGGTGAAGCTTGAACTTTGATGAAAAGTCTTCTGATTTTGTGAATCCACCCCTTGTCTTGCTCCAGTTTACATATCTTGCGTTTCTGTGAGAACAGTTGCTAAGCGATATAATTTTGCGGTTTGCACTTCTATCTTTGTGAGCCAGCAGGTCCACGATTACTGGGCCACTAGCAAAGACTTGAGCTTAGGAACGAATGGGCTTATAGTTGCCAATAACTGGGCTCAAGGGATGGCACTACACTAAAGGCCGTCCTCCAATCCATTTAGCTCCACCCGGATGTCCATCTTCCTAAAGCTGTTAATGAACCAAGCCGCTAATGAATGACTCGACATCCAATTCGAGAAAAATTCGTTCGACACTCAATTCGTCTTAATCGAGAGGCTTACGAAAAAGCTCGTTAACTAAATGAGCTGAACTCGAGCCATACCATGTTCAGTTCGAAAGCTCGTGAACAAGCTCATTTAACAGTTTGACATCAGAAAGGTTTGAATTCATGAACTTTATGTATTGAAATTGGGATGAACATTGTGTTTTATTTTGCTAGACTTTGCTACAGGTTTGAATGTAATTTTGTGCTCAGTTCTAGGTCAATCTTGAATTATCTTGAACATTTTATGAGCTGAACTCGATTTTGGGCTCGTTAAACTTATTTGACAAGCCGAGCTCGAGCTTTCATTTTCATAAATGAGTCGAGCACGAGCTTGCACATTAAAGCTCGTGACGAACACGAGACGAACTCGAGCTTGAAAATATATTAATGAGTCGAGCCCGAACTATGACAAAGTTGGCTTGGATCATTAACAACCCTATGATCTTCCTAATCTCTCTCTCTCTCTAACTACACTCCTAGGGGTGGGCATTAGGTTCAGTTTTACCGAACCAAACCGAATCGAACCAAAACTGACCGAAATCGAAATACATACGTTCGAAATTCGGAAGTGGATATGGTGGATTTCGGAAACCAGACTCGTTTGAACTGAACCAAAATACCGAAACTACCAACCGAATTCTAAAATATTCAACTACCCAACCCAACCCAATTAATGCCCAGCGCCCTAGGCCCCAGCCCAATACTTGGCCCAACCCTCTTTTTCAGCCCACTCCGCCCCACAAATTTGATTGGGCCTTTTTTCAGCCCACTCAGCCTGCTGGCTGCTGCTCACTGCTCAGGCCGTCTACCTCTACTCGTCCAACATCCAAATCTTCATTCTAACCCTAGAGAAAGACAATTTTCGAAATCGAGACGCAAAGTGAAAATGAACTAGGGAAGTTGGGAAGGAAAGGAAGAAGCGACGACTACTCCTCCTCCTCCGACCTCCAGACCTCCACTCCACTGCCTTCTGCCCGACAACCCGAGCCCGACGCCGACGGCCACGATCTGCGGCTGCGAGGCTGCGTCGTTTTTTGCGTCTCCCCGTCCCGGCCCCGACCTCGACGAGACGACGACCAGATTGCTGACGGCCTCTCCCTCTCGACTTGATCCCCGCCCTTGCCACCGGTCGCCGCCTCCCACAGTCCCTCCCACCCAGGCAGGCACCCGCCATCGTCGAGTCTCCCCGGCCGTCACTGACTCTTCTACGAGCCTGGCACCGATCGCAGCAGGCCTATTGTCCAATTTCCAAAAATGCAGCAGCCCTATTGCCAAAATGCAGCAGCTCTCCAGCGACCAGAAGACAGAACAGAAGCACAAAAATTAAAAACATACATATTTTTGGTTTGTATTAGAAAATTGAAACGAACCGATCTATAATTCGGTTTGGCCAAATCGAACCGAATTATAACTCGGTTCGAATTCGGTTGGGGGATGTTGTGGTTCGGAAAATTAGGGATGCTTGTTCGGTTCAGTTCAAACCGAACCGACCGAACGCCCACCTCTCACTCCGGAGAAGAGCTCTTGACGGTAAAGTTGAATAGAACGACTCTCAGTTACTCATCCTTTCTCTAAGCTCAGTTCATCTGGTCAGTGCTTCTCATTGTCCTTATCTGGTTGCAACATTTTTTCAGCTAAACATCATCTTCTCGTCCACGAGGTGTTTGATGTTTTGCCCCAAAGATATGAGATAATAGTTTCCTTGTGTATATGTACAGTATAACGATGTTACGCAAAACTTGGAATGACTATCAATGGTTGGGTCGATTGACCAGTTTTTTCTTCCTCTATATGCAAGTATTGGGTTCCCCTCCTATATCTCCTTGGTTCCCAATGTGGTTGACTAGCACAGGTATATGGGTTTCGTACTAAAGGCTTTTCCATCTCTGCTGAAGTTTTTGCCATCCCATCGGTCTTAGAAAAGATATTTTAACCCGAAGTGGAAACACCAAGATGTCGCTTGTGTTCGTTACTTCCTCTATCTCCACACCATCACGTTTTAACCAAGTTAAAGCATACATTTTGTCGCCTGTGAATACCTTTCCGTATTCTCCAAGTAGTTGAGTAGTGGATGCTATATTAGTGCAACAACCTGTAACAAACTCTCTTGTTAACTCTCATGTAATCTGTATAAAGGCCATAAGCCACAAACAATGAAATCACTTCTCGTTTCCCATATCATTGTCTTACATTGTATCAAAGCTAGCAAAGATCAGTTAGAATCGATCCATATCTCAAATTTTTTCGATTATCTACCTTTCTGTTTCTTGTCATTATGCTGACGGTACTGTCTCTCGTCCTTCAGGTTCTTCCACTGTCGACAAGCCAATAATCACATTTAACCCTGCTGCGCAGGCAGCGCAGCTTCCCCTGAAGTTAACATCTCTCAATTACAATTCTTGGCGTTCTCAATTAGAGACTCTCCTCATGGGTCTCGACCTTCACTCTTTTATTGATGACACTGGCACAATCCCTGCCTAGACCATTACCGGTGATTCTACTGAGGCTCCAAATCCGGCTTATCATCACCGGTTTCGCCAGGATAATCTCATCCTCCACACTCTTCGTTGTTCAATCTTGAATTCCCTTTATTCCTTTGTATCGGCGGCTGTAACCTCTCGTGAGGCCTGGTTAATCATCGAGAAGCTGTATGGCAGCAACTCTTCTTCCCGCATTATCCATTTAAAGGGCAAATTGGCCAAAACAACCCGCGGCGACCGGGATGTTCTCACTTTTGTCAACGACTTGAAACTCATTGCTGTCGAGTTAGCTCTTGTTGCCGCCCCAGTCTCTGACATCGATTTGATGGTCCACTGTCTCCGCGGGATCGACCCCGATTATAATCAGTTCGCTGCTGCTTTTCGGGGTTGCGGCGCTCCCTCCACCATTGAAGATCTCGTGGATGCTCTGGTGGAATTTGAGGCTGACCTCAAAGAACAATCGCGTGGAGTCTCTGTACCCACTGCCTTCTTTTCTCAGGGACAACCGCGTCGTGGCGGCGGCTCTCCATCCCCTGCTGGCGGTCGCCCTTCTCGTCCGCCCTCTTAGCCTTTTCACGAGGCCTACTCCCCGGCCCATTCTCAACAGGCCTTGGGCCCCTCTCATCAGTCACCAGGCCCACTTGCTGCTCCTAAATCCTCTTCTTAGGGGCGTCCAAGGGTGTTCTGCCAATTTTGTGAGAAACTGGGACATTCCGTCCGATAGTGTTTCCAATTATTTCCCCAGGCTCGGCAGGCATACCAAGCCCACGCCACCACTGCTGGGCGTGCATCGTCTCCTGACCCATGGCTGCTTGACTCTGCTGCATCCCAAGCCCATGTACACCATAAATCTCCCTGTCTATTGCCAAGAAATTATTGAAATTAAAGAATAAAATTCTTTATTCCCAGCACTCCTGTACTAACACTCACCGTATTCTCATGTAATCAGTATAAAGGCCACAAGCCACAAACAATGAAATCACTTCTCGTTTCCCATATCATTATCTTACAGAAATCACCTAGGATTTCAAAGGCTACTGCGAGAAACTTGGCCAGCAGGTCCCAGCATGCTGCCAATGATGTATCTTTGAATTGGGATGATCTAGAGGCTTGGGAGACCGAAGGATAAGAAGAGGGATCACCGCGGGAATGTGCAATTGTGTACAAGAGGAACGCGTCGGTTTCACATGTCGAGTACTGCACTACCATGGAAAGACTTGGTCTAGCGGACCTCTCGATGGATGTTTCCAAATCAACAGCTTCAATAATGGGACTACGGGTCACTAAAGCTGTTAAAGACTATTCGCACGGAACTCCTATTCATATCTCTGTTGATGTGACGAGGAAGAGGAAGAAGCCGAGGCTTGATGGGATAATCAAGACTGTCATCACCTTAAATTATAACAGGTCACCTAATCTCAAGCTTTTTCTAACCTAATCTTGCCTTCCTTTCTGATGAATGCATCAATTCTATTTGTTATTAGCTTGGAATTAGGTTATTTTTGAAGTACAAGACTCAATGATTTGATTCATGCATATGTGTTAGACTTCCTGGATTCTTAGTCTCACAAAAATATGGGATATAGTTGATAGATTTCTGGCATAACCAATCTTGAAGTTATTGGGACATTTAGTTGTAAAAGCGAGAAGCCAATACAATTGGATTATATGGGGGTGTTAGTCATGTGATTAACATAAGAGAATGATGTACGATTCATCTGTAATGCCTCCAACGACTTAATCAATTGTGACGAACTGGTTATTGACAGTAAGAAGAACCTGACTGCATACGGATTTACACAATGCAGGTGTGCCCAGCCAGCTGCCGAGTGTAACTACTCCAACTTCTCCCTTTTACTATCAGAAGAGCCCATTGAAGAGCCAGAGGTTATAAGTATAGGACTGAACCCTGGTCTAGTTAACTCCTTCGCTGCAGGTGGTGATGAAGATGGTGATGACGACGATGCACCATCGATTGGGATGATAGGCTGCACTTTCCTCTTGAACAGAGCGAAATCAATATCTCCAAGTGTTAGGAATGGAAATACAACAAGAACGAGGTTACCAAATCTAGAGTTGAGTCGCGGGCCATCGATGCGCACGTCAGACTATCAACTGGTCGTCTATAGGATAAAACAACTTCTTTATATACTCGCGGTTTTGTGCGAAAACTGGAGTTCTATAAACACTCTCTCTATTTGTGTTTATGCTCGTATTTTTGGTGTGTTTAGAGGGTCTGAGAGGTGGCTATTTATAGTAGCCGAACCCCTAAGAATATACCTGGGGAATAAGTCGGTTTTAATTAGGAAGATAATTACTTCCTTAATTAAAACGCGTATGTAAAATAATTCCTGCGGAATTATCCTTCGAATATTCCTTTTAATCGATTATCCTCTCCAACTCGTATTTATCAAGTATAAAGAATAACCGATTAATAATTAATTATTAGATAATTAATTTCGTTCGGAATTTCTCCAAAAAATATATAGTCTCAAGTGAACCAACCAACCAACCAACGAACCGATCAACCGGTCGGTCGGACGGATAGACAGAGCGCACGCGTGTCTTTGTGGTGGTCTGTTAGGTCCTCCCTCTCCCACAAAAGTGGGTCACCCCAAGGGACATGCCCTTAGGAGAGATGCTCCTATCTTTATACTCATTTCACCAAAGTAAAACTACCAATGTGGTAGTTTTTCCACCTTGAGACTTTATAGCTTTCAAAGCTATTCATTCATTCATTTCCAACAATCCCCCACTTGAATAGTTTTGAAACTATCTTTGAGCATCAACAGTTCTATAAGATCGGGCATAAGCTAAGGTATCGCGAAGATTTGAACCTTAGCGTAGTGGTTACACTTCCGATTTCATAAGGGTGACTCGTAGTCTTGAACCCTATCTCAGACAATGTAGCACACCAGATCTTTTCATTAAGTTGTGTTCTCTTCTTAGCCCGTGCATTTATGGCCATGCACGTTATCCTGGTTTAGTGAACGCTCTAGCAACTTTGTACCTCCAAAGTTCCATAGGGAGCGGCCCCACTCCCACATTCACATAGGTGAGTCTATCAGGAGTACCCCCAAAGTAAAGTACTCCACTCCATACAGGGTATAGATCTCATTAAAAGTTGTTAACTCAACCTCCATTGCTTTGGGATTCATGCTTCACTATGCATGAACTTTTCGCATACTACTCATGACTTGTTATTACCCATTAAACCCATTTCTTGGGATCTCCAGTCTATTGGGTCGAGTTACCATAACTTGTAGTCCGTGGTTCGGTAGGCATAAGTCCCATACCCTTGCCGGTATTCTGGACTTTTCTCTAGGTAATCCTTTCGTCAAAGGATCAGCTAGATTATGTTCGGATCTTATATAATCCACCCTCACTACTCCTGTCGTTAGGAGTTATCTTACAGTACTGTGCTTACGAAGAATCTGTCATTTCTTTCAGTTATAGAGCCGGTTCTCAACTTTAGCGATAGCTGCGGTACGATCACAATGGATCAATACCGGAGGGACCGGCCTTTCCCATAGGGGAATATCTGACAACAATCCTCTCAACCAACTTGCTTCTTCACTAGCCGTTGCTAGTGCTATCATCTCTGATTCCATAGTTGATTAAGCTAGGATTGTTTGTTTCTTAGACTTCCAAGACACAACTCCACCAGCGATGTTAAAAACATACCCACTGGTTGCCTTGGAGTCATCTGATAGGGTATTCCAATCCGCATCACCATACCCTTCTAGTACAGCAGGAAACCTTTGATAGTGTAAACCAAGGTTTGCTGTTCTCTTGAGGTATCTCATGACCCTCCCTATAACATTCCAATGCTCTCTACTAGGACAACTGTTAAACCTGCCAAGCAATCCCACGACATAGGCCTGTCTGGTCGAATGTAATTCGTAGCATAATGGAGACTGCCAATGATGCTAGCATACTCAGTTTGTCTTACAGTCTCCAGTGTTCTTAAATAGCTTTACACTAGCATCATACGGAGTACACACAGGTTTACAGTCGAAATAGTTATATTTCTTCAAGATCTTCTCTATGTAGCTAGATTGATCTAGAGAATAACCATTTGATATTCTAATTATATGGATTCCAAGCATAAACTTTGCTTCTCCCTAATCTTTCACCTCAAATCTCTCTTTCAACATGGCTTTTGCTTCATTGACCACATGAATATTTGTACCAAATATCAACATGTTATCTACATACAAACATATGATAGTGCAAGTGTTATTCTCTGACTTGCACTAAATACACTTGTCACATTCATTCACCTTAAAGCCATGTGAGAGAATGAGAGTGTCAAGCATCTCATGCCACTGTTTTGGAGCCTGTTTCAAACCATATATGATTTGTCTAACTTACAGACTTTTGAGGCATGTTCGTTGATAACAAACCCTTCTGGTTGTTCCATATTGATTTCTCCATGCAGATCACCATTCAAAAAGGCAGTTTTAACATCCATCTGGTATACCACGAGATTGTTCAAGGCAGCAAGAGAAATCATGACACGAATGGATGCTATTCTAGATACTGGTGAACAGGTATCAAAGAAATCTATATTCTCTCTATGTCTGTAGCCCTTAACTACTAGGCGAGCTCGGAATCTTCAATTGCACCATCAGGTTTCCGTTTCATTTTTAGAACCCATTTATTACCTAAGACTTTGCAGCCAGGAGGTAAGTCTGTTAGATGCCAAGTCTTATTAGCTTCCAACGATTCCATTTCATCTATAACGGCCTCATTCCAAAAATCTGCATCTATGGAAGTTAAAGCTTCCTGCAAACTTTTGGGATCTTTGAAGGTGTATATTGTAGTAAAGTCATCACCAAAATCTTTGAAGATTCTAGCTCTTTTACTTCTTTTGAGTTCATCCTCAAATCCAACACCCCCACTAGTTCCATTATCTCTAATAGCGGGTAGTACATTACCCCCACTATTTCTCGTTTTAAATGGAAATCGTGTCTCAAAGAAATCAGCATAAATGGATTCTTTTATAGTACGAGCATTCAAATAATAGAATCTATATGTCTTACTATTGGCCGCATAGCCAACAAAGACACATTCATATGCTCGACTAGTCAACTTAATCCTCTTAGGATCCGGAATTCTTACGTAGGCCAAACAACCCCACGTTCTTAAATAGGACAAATTACGTGGCTTATTCTTCAAGATCTCATAGGGTGATTCTTTTCTATTTGTTTTTGGAAGACGATTTAGCACATGGCAAACCATCAACAAAATATCACCCCACCAAGAAGAAGCAGCTCCAGAATTGAGCATAATAGCCACAACTAATTCTGTAAACGTCATATTTTTTCGCCCAGCTTTACCAATCATTTCTGGTGAATATGGTGTCGTGGTTTCATGAATGATACCATGTGAGCTATAGAATTCCTTGAAGGGATTAGAGTCAAACTCTGATCCTCTATCACTCCTAAGTCTTTTTATCTTTCGATTGCACTGATTTTCAAATTCAACCACAAATACCTTGAACATATCAAGGGCTTCACTTTTGTTTTTCATCAAATAAACAAAACAATAATTAGAGCAATCATCTATGAAAGTGATAAAGTATCTCTTGCCAGATCTAGTTAACGTCCCATCTAGTTCTCAAATATCATAATGAATCAGATCTAAGGGTTCTGACTCTCTACTCACAGATTTATGGGGCGTTTTCGTTATCTTAGCTTGGCTATAGAAATCACATTTATCAAATTTATTCATTGAGAGTTTAGGGATATGTCCTAACTTGCCTAAATTCTTCACAATCCGTGTGTTCACATGACAAAGACGAGCATGTCAAACATTCAAATCACACACCATGTAAACTGAAGAATTCATCTTATTAATTTCGAAATTCAACTTGAACACCCCATTACATGCATATCCCTTTCCCACAAAACTCCCATTCTTAGTAAGGTATACAAGTTTGCCCCAATAGATTGATTAAACCCAGCCTTATTAAGAAGATATCTCGAAGCAAGATTCTTCCTTATCTCTGGAGTGTGCAACACATCCTTGAGCACCATCTTCTTCCCAGATGTGAAGTTCAGCTCCACTTCACCAGAACCAGCAACCATAGTGGTGTGGGTAGTCCCCAGCAGCACTTTCTTGTCAGAAGGTGCTTCTATGTATGTTTTAAACATAGCATGATTGTTGCAAACATACCTCGAGATGCACCATTCTGGTGGGGGCGGACCTGCTGGTTCTTACTCTTGAAACCTTTCTGGTTAGGTTTAAGAGCTCTAGGGGTGGGTCGTTTAGGAGTGACGACCATCACCTCTTCTTTCATATCCTGCTTGCGGGACTCTTCCTTAATCCTTAGGCGAGTAATCAAGCTTTCCAGTGAAAATTCTTTAGTTTTATGTCTAAGCATATTCTTAAAATCTTTCCACGAAGGGGGCAACTTATCAATAATGCAAGAAACTTGAAACTGATCATCCAGAGGCATACCTTCAGAGACAATCTCATGAGCTATTTTCTGAAGTTCATGGGATTGAACTTCGACGGACTTGTCATCCACCATCTGGTATAGCAGGTAGCGGCTGACAGCATACTTCTTAGCTCCAGCCTCCTCCGTGTCGTATTTCTTTTGGAGCGCATCCCAGATCATTATTGCAGTGTTCTTGTTGTCCGCATAGTAGTCGCATAGTATGCCAGGCCGTTGAGGATGTAGTTCTTGCACAAGAAGTCATGCTCCCTTTCCTTAGCAGAAGCAACCCTCTCCTCATCGGTCGCTTCTTCCGGCAGCTCGACGGGCATGCTAGTGAGGCAGTGTGCCAACTTCTTGGTCGTTAGGTAGAACTACATCTTTTGTCTCCAGCGACGCAAGTTGACTCCAACGAAGCGGAAGGGTCGATTGATATCGACAGCACCAGATCCGACCATGTTGTTATGTTCAGTCGACATAGCAGCAACCAGACGTCTTAAAATTGTTAGGAACGGAACAACAACAAGAACGAGGTTACCGAATCTGGAGCTGAGTCACGTACTAGGTCGCTTTCTTTAAGATGTTCGTGGCACTGCCCTCGATGCGCACGACAGACTATCAACTGATCGTCTTCAGGATAAAACAACTCCTCTCTATACTCGTGGTTTTGTGCTAAAACCAGAGTTCTATAAACACTCTCTCTATTTGTGTTTATGCTCGTATTTTTTGTATGTTTAGAGGGTTTGGGGAGGCGGCTATTTATATTTTATAGTAGCCGAACCCCTAAGAATATACCCGGGGAATAAGTCGGTTTTAATTAGGAAGATAATTACTTCCTTAATTAAAATGCGTCTGTAAGATAATTCCTGCGGAATTATCCTTCGAATATTCCTTTTAATCGATTATCCTCTTCCAACTTGTATTTTTCAAGTATAAAGAATAACCGATTAATAATTAATTATTGGATAATTAATTTCGTTCGGAATTTCTCCAAAAAATATATAGTCTCAAGGGAACCAACCAACCGGACAAACGGTGCGCGCGCGGGGGTATGTGGTAGTTCGTTAGGTCTTTCCTCTCCCACAAAAGTGAGTGACCCCAAAGGGCATGCCCTTAGGAGAGAGACTCCTATCTTTATACTCATTTCACCAAAGTAAAACTACCAATGTGGTAGTTTTTCCACCTTAAAACTCTATAGCTTTCAAAACTATTCATTCATTTCCAACAGTAACATAAGAGATTTGGTGCATGTGGAGATAAGAATCAACAGAGTTTGTGATGCAATTTGGTGCATATGGAGATAAGAATCAACAGAGTTTGTGATGCAATGTGTAAAGGGGTGTGCCTCCAGTGTGACACTAACTTGAACACCAGCACCTGTAACTGCAGCAGCGAGAAGGCCTCCGGAAAAACCTATGGCCCTCTTGGAAATTTGAGAGAACAAATGCAAGTTAACCCTGTGTCTTGTTAATGAAATAGAAACCAGTTCCATAGCTAATTGCTTTCCCTTTTTGTTTTCGTATCTGATAGCATGAGTTCTAATACTGAAGGAGGTTTATTGTTCTTGTAACAACAATCAAACCTATCAATTCCATAGTCAAAAGATCCACAAATTTACAGCGAAATCTGTCTACTTTGTGACCAAATAACAAAGTCAAATTCCTTTAACATATGAGGAGACAAAAATCAAAAACAGAGCATGACAAGCTACTGAATGAGTCATTCTGTTACCACTATGACCAATGAATCTTAATGTAATCTACCCACAAATTTCAAGATTACATGTTATCTGTGATTTCACTGTTTTTCTTGTTTCATTTTTGGACAGATATCATGATATTGGTGCACCATGTAATTCTAGAATTCATGTGACCATGATATCTCAAATGCTTTGGGTTTACCCAAAGTATTTGAGATTTCATGCCAAATTATGTGGGTTCTACCATGAACTCATGCAAGCCAAACAATGCATTCAAATATTACACAAGTTCTCACAACTCAACCTACAATATACATGAATTCTTCAAATACATGAATTCTACATTACGTGCTTACCAAACGACCCCTTAGACTACTTTTGTTCATCAAGTCGAGTAAAACACATTCTTCGTTTATAAATCCCAGCCAGTTATGAGTCTAAATTTGGAATTGGACCTTAGAAATCAGTAGGCCCATATTGGTAAGCTCAATTTTCAGTTCAGGCTTTCAGCCATGGTCCCATCTAGGGATGGCAAAAATATCCGTAACCTCGGATATCCGCCCGAATCCGACCTAATCGGGTAGGGTAAAACCCGAACCCGAAGGACTTTTAGTGGGTACGGGTAAAACCCGAACCCGAATATTTCGGGTAATGGGTGGGCATGGTTTTCTCACTATCCAACCCGAACCCGCCCGATTATACATATGCGTATGTATTTTGTCTAGAAATAATCAATATTTTTCTCTAACATATTTTATATTTAGCATATAAATATAAATTTTTTTATGAAATTGTGTTGTTTTAGTTAATTTTCTTCATTCTAGTGAATTATTGTCGTACTTTTCGTCTTACGTAACGTGAGAATACGTGTAAATATTAACATATTGATTGGAGTTATAAAGAAAAACTATTATCCATGGATAACCGTGGATACCCGAAAACCGAACGGGTATGAGCATGGTTTGGATTTTCTACCCGTTTCTTATGTCGGTATGGGCATGGGTAAAACTCGAACTACTTTGGGTAGGGTAACGGATATACACTATCCGTCCCCGACCCGACCCATTGCCATCCCTAGTCCCATCCCAAAACCATCCCATCGGAGCAAGCACGTCATTCGCGTGACCGACACGCACGGAAGAGTCGAAGACTAACACGTAAGCGTCCACGTCATCGCGCGTTCTCATTCTTTCCCATGTGCAGCCGCCACACCGTATCCTCTCCAACCAATAAACGCGGGACGGGGCACGGCTTCACAAACAAAGACTTCAAATCGCACATTCTAGAGGGAATTTGGGGGAAAAAAGCTTCCGTCTCCACTCCGCTTCAAATTCTAGGGTTCCTCGTTCTCCCATTCCGCTCCAAGCTTTCAAGAGATCAATTACGATGGTGAGTTTCCCTTCCGCCTCCTCCTTTCTTTTCAGATTTCTCTCTGCGAGATCTGCTTCCTTTTTTGAAACCGGATAAAGCAAGGACATTGTAAAGATGATTGGCTGAGATCAATGCTACCATCTGCGATGGAATTAACCCTAAACGGCTCTCTCTTATCGTTTTATGGGATTCCCTCTTCTGCCCTCTTCCTCTGGCCTTCTCGAATTGGGGATGAGTGAGCTTCGGAACTAGTTTTGAATTTGTTGGGCTGTTGTTGTAGGAAGCGAAATCAGTGCATGGCGTTGCGTTGGTGATGTCGGATGAGCAAGTGGTGCAGATGACCACCATTAATGATGCGCTGAGGGAGCTCGGCAATGAAGCTTTGCAGTGTGACGTTCAGCTCTATACTCAGTCATCCTCTCAAAGTAAAACCTTCCGCTCAGTATCTTTTCAGTTTTCTCTATTAGTCATGCTGTTGCAATCGTCTGTTGCTTTGGATGTTTCCTGATCAATACAGTGCACTATTGGCTAAGCAGATTGTTCATGGTTTTTTATGCTTGTGGGGCTTCAGTGAGCAATGTTATTGTATAATTCCTTGTGAATATTATGGGGCTCCCTTTCAGTTCGTAGTGCTGCTGTGATCGCTGATCAGAGATCTGGTCTTTGCTAAATAAGTGTCCTTTTCCGGATTTTCTGCTGCTAGGTAAACTACCGGTGGAGCCATCCTCAATAGACTTTCTGATTTGCATCAGTAGATCACATGAATATCCTGGTGGGAGTTGGTTTGATGAAATTTCGCGGGCGTTAAAACCTGGTGGTACTCTCCTTGTCTATAAGATTCTGCAGTCTGCTCCAAGGGAAACCGAGAAGGTGAATATTTCTTGCTATTGAATGCTACAAACATGAGTTTATAGTTGGATATCTCACACTGGTGTTCATTTGCAGTCACTTGAACGCCAATTACTTTTGGCTGGGTTCTTGGATGCTAAAGGTGTTCAGCGGAGCTCAAATGCTGTTCTGACTGTTGTGGTGAGTTCTGAGTTTCTTCTTGTTGAAAAGTTTTTCACTTTATATGTGATTGCAATGAAATTCACCATGTGAACATGTGCTGGCTTATTGAACAACCTTGTGTGCGTTTTTCTGTGGAAGTGATCAATGTCATGAATGTTGAGTGTGATTGATTAATGTTTTCTACTCAGATTGTGAAGGCAAAGAAGGCTTCTTGGAAAATTGGGACATCATTTGCTCTCAAAAAGGGTACAAAAGCGCCGGTGAAGCTTCAGATTGATGATGATTCAGATTTGATAGACGAAGATAGCCTTTTGACCGAAGAGGATTTGAAGAAACCTCAAATACCAGGTGAGTTAAACAACACGCAACTGATGATTAAATGTAAGTTGGCTCCTTTTTTTCAAGAAGGAGAACTTAAACCAACCACTATCATGCAGTTGGTGACTGTGAGATTGGTACCACAAAGAAAGCTTGCAAGAACTGTACCTGTGGGAGAGCTGAGGAGGAAGAGAAAGTTAAGCTAGGATTGACCACAGAGCAGCTGAACAATCCTCAGTCATCCTGTGGAAGTGTAGGGTTCCAACTTTTCCTTACATCGACTGTCTCTGTTTGCCTCTGATTCTTTTTTTTTTTAGTCTAACTTTGTAATTCTGTTGCCCCTCTCAATTTGTGGCATTGCAGTGTGGACTCGGGGATGCTTTCCGTTGTGGCACATGTCCATACAAAGGTCTTCCTCCATTCAAGCTTGGTGAAAAGGTACTTAAGAAACCCGTTTTGTGGTCTCATTTGTCGTGTGGAGCCATTCGTAACAAAACAGGATTCTAAATGAGATCATCTTGTGTTTATAGGTATCCTTGTCCAGCAACTTCCTCGTGGCAGACATTTAAAAATGCACCATGCCGGACTTGGACTTCTTAAGAAGCTTTTCGAATGGCGAAGGAGTTTTTGTCTGCTAAAATGGTATTTTCAGGTTTCTCGAGGTGGTTCAGAGAATGTCAGATGGTAAGAAGGGCGTCTATTTTGTTTGCAACGTTCAGTTGAAAGTTACTACAGATAGGAAGATAAGTGCTGTTGAACACTTTCATCATGTGCTGTACTTAGGCGAGGCATAACGTCTTGCCAGATTAACATGCTGTCGAATCTAGTGTACGAATGGTTCCTGCTAGTTGAAATCTCCTGTACCGAGATGACGAATTTAGATAGAGTGGGGCGAGATAGATTGAATTTGAGCTCTCTCATCACAGCAATTTTTGCTTAATTCTAATAGAAGTCCAGCGTTATGAACGTTGCCTATCTGCGCAAGTAGAAAAACAACTTCGGATCTTCTTATTTCATGACCAAATAGGAAAACAACCATCAACAGTCTGCCTTGATCATCCGTGATTGGATGAATGCCCTCACGAGTCGTAACATCATCTAGTCCCGATACATAAAAGCAAGCCTCCCTTGACCACAGAGAAAAGCCAGGAAGAAATATCCATCTGCGCAAAAATCACAGCTAGGATGATACGGCAAGTACACAGGCCTTCCATACTCGTTTGTATGCGTAGCAAAAGTCCCCTGGTAATAAGCCAGCATCGTCATGCCACCTTCCGGGTGGGCCGTCTTCGTAACCCACCAGTTTTCGACGTCGAAGTGGCCGCCGTTCCCAACCCAAACCTCAACCTTACGGGAAAGCGGCCACTCATCGGTCCCTCGATCCTTTAGCGGAACAACAGTTGATCTGTTGAATGGCGTCCAAGTCGAGGTATGTCGAGCGTAATTGTAGCTGCTGAAATAATGTCCACTGAGTCTACTCTGGTTTTTCGAAAACGTTTCTTTTGGAACCTGTTGTCTTGGTATCTGGTTGATATCACCGCCGGTGTAAAAGCGATCATTAGAAATTAGCTGCCTGGACCACGAATGTTTAGGGCACTGCTCTAGTTTACCCGAGAGTTGGTCCTTTAGCTTCCCTAGTTCTTGCAGTTCGACATCCTTCTCTCTGATAAGCTCTTGTAGCGCTTCCTTATCGTTGTCGTCCTCCTTCCGTGGTGCTTGCACCGTTTCTTCATCGTCGTCATTGTCATGATCATCCTTTCTTCGTCTCAGAATCTCCAGCTCCTCCCTCAGCTTTTGTAATTTGTCGTCAGCTTCCTGCCTCAACATGTTTAGTTCATTCTCCTTTTTCTCCAGCTGATGAAGTGCTTCTTCCTCGTTCTCTTGTTCGAGCTTTGCTATTTCTTCGTCCTTCTCTCTCTGCAACCTTTCTCCTTCATCATGCATCTCCCGTTTTAGTTTTCGCATTTCTTCGTCCTTCTCCTTCCTTAGCTTTCGCAACTCCTCGACCTTTTCCTTCTTCACTTTCCGCAACTCCACATCTTTCTTGTCGATTGCCTCTTTCATCTCTTGTTGGACCTTTCGCAGCTCTTCGTCCCTCTCGTCCGTCATTTTTTCCATCTCGTCTTCCATTTTCGCGGTCACCTTCTCCAGCTCCTCCTCCTTCTCGTTCAACATCATTTTCAACTCCTCGTATTTCTCCTTGCTCACCCCGCCGCCCACCATCGATGACTTTGGTATTTTCTTGTGCTTTGGCACGGTGTACTTCAACACCACACGCTTCCACGTGGTGATCCTTGCCGAGTACACATCGTGGATGGACCAGTTGAAGAGATCATTCAATCGGAGATAGTGAACCCCGAAGTCTTTATGCTCGCGCAACTCAGTCACGTCTTGGTAGCAATACCCTCCAGGGCTCACCATCAAGCCCAAGCGAGTCAATTCCTCGGCTAGCTTTGTGAGGGCTCTCTGCCCCTCGATCTTCCCATGACCATCAAAAAACAACAACCCTTCGTAGCATTGCTCGCCCTCCATGTCGTCATCGACCTCTCTAGTACTATTATCATCACGATAGACAACGCTGATGCTGCCGACTTCTTTCCAGTGAGCCTTTCTGATAGAAGCAGGGTGAATAGCATGGTTGCTCAACTCACAGACTCTGAGGGTAGTGCTGTCACAGGAAGAAACGAAGTGGTTGTCTGACTTGAAATCAAAGAGAACCATGCTATGCTAGCTTGCTGGTATTTTCTTTCTCGAGATGGAAGGGATAGATGTGATGGGGATGATGGGTAAAGTTAGGGTGTGGAAGCCATTATATAGCAAAATCTCCCATCCATCGACCACAATAAGTTCATATTGGCATATAATACTTTTCAGCGCATGACTTTGATTAACAAAGACCGCAAAATATAAAATATAAATTTCACAATGACCTAATTAAGAAAGACCCTAGCAGAGTAGCAGATGCATCGTCAATTTCGTGTTCACAACTAGACGACGACCCTAGAACAAGGTTTTCACCCCGCTCGTCGACCCATTTTGATCCTAACCCGGTGAGAAAAACGGATCACACACCCGTCGAGCTGACCGCTATAAGGTATCGGGTTGGAGGTCAAATTGTGTCATTTTTTTCTTTGGTTTGCGAAATCCGCCTATTTTCCAATTTTTCTTTTCGTCAACTCAATCTTTGGAATTCTTAGTTAAACATTTGAATATTGATGTTATATAAGTGTGTGTGAATTTTCACACTATGTTGGATCTAAATACGACATGTTACTTTGGCATAATGTTATATGTTATTACTCAAATGTTAGATAAAATTTGATATAATTTATCAGAATAAGTACAATATAATGACTCTTTCTATATTTCCGGGCTAAAATGGGTGACCCGTTCACCCTTGACCCACTAGCTCAACCGGGTCCGAGTCAACCCGCGGATTGACAACCTTGCCCTAGAAAGATTCACCCAAAAAAAAACATATAGAAAGACTTTGTGTATTGTATTGTTGGGTGTAGGGATGGCGCGCAATTGGAACCCGCCCGACCCACGATGGAATGGGTATTACCAGACCCACAGCAGAGTGGGGTGCGGTATGTATATCTACTTTCGACCTGTCTTGTCCCGCTCGGTCTCGTTCTTGGCCCATTATATCTCAATTTTTTTTGGTCGAATTATATCTCATTTTCTTACATTTTCTATTCATATTTATCCTATTTTGACTTTTATTCAACTAGTTATACTTGATCTTTCAACTAGTTAGACTAAATACCCATTCTATTATCACTATTTTTCATTCATAACGTGTTTTCCCTCCGTTTTACATAGTTAGTAAAATACGGTACGGGAAAGTTACGTAAAAGATACGTACGGGCATTATACTTCATCTTTAAGCTAAAATTACGTTTAATAGTACGTTAATAGTCATAAATATATAAAATTAATCATTTTAAAAATAAATAAATATATAAATAATAGTAAAGTTAACAATTTAATTCGTAAAATACGGATAATAAACGTGTTATACGGGTTTTATACGTGTTTAGTACGGGAACCATGAAATGAACGGGGGAAAATGAAACGGCTTGACAATAATACGGATACGGAAGTTTTAAACGGATAAAGTACGTACGGGTACATATACGTGTATTAAACGGAGTATTTACTAACTATGCCGTTTTATCATAAAAAGTAAAATTATGCGTGTATTTTTTTTTCAAATAGCGTGTAAGAGTGAGTCGACCCGTCCTATTCCGTACCCGCAGGTATTATCCGCCCCGACCCGTATTAGCGTTAGGGGTGAAATTCTGACCCTTAAAACCCGGCGACCCATCCCGTCCCGTCCCGAAGGGTCGGGCTGGGTCAATCTGCATAGAGGGACAAGTTCGGGACGGTCTTCCCCTTGACCCTATAAGGGACGGGTCAAACTACACTCAGACCCTAAAAACCCCACCTGACCCTAAGACCCGGAAAACAGACCCGTAGAAATTAAAGAATACCCTTCTCCTTCTTCATTCTTCTCGCCTCGGTTCTCACTTCTCATCGACTGAAAGAAAACCTACACCCTAAAATCTCAACCGATTCTCGACGACTTCCGTCCGGGCGTCCAACCCAGTCGTGGCGCTTCGCTTCCTCGTCGTCGGCGCGGTTGGAAAATCCCTTCATCGCTTCACGATACCTCTTCTCCATTCTTCTCATCGACTAAAAGGGAAACCTACAACCTAAAATCTCCATCGATTCTCGGCGACTTCCATCCGGGCGTCCAGCCTAGTTGTCGTGCTTCCTCGTCGGCAGCGCGGTTGGAGAATCCCTTCACGATACCTCGTCGCCAACAGGACCTTGGAGAAGAAGTTATTGGTCGAAAATCTGCATCAATTATAGGTATGTTTCTTCGGTTTCCTTCTTTTATTGTCTCTGTTTCAGCCCCAAGATTGGTGGTCTCTGGCTACTCTTACTGCTTTGATTTTTGTGGATTTGCTCATATATGTGTGGTCTGAGTTTGGTATTTTGGTTACCCATATATGTATGTGGTCTGGGTTTGGTCTTCTGGGTGTTTTCGTTGTTGAAAAGTGTACTCATTTTAGCTCTGGAGTCTAGAAGTTAAACAAGCTGGTTACATGGACAGGCTAGTTTTTCCTTTCAAAAGTCATGTAAAGTTTACCTGGACAAACCAGGTCGTCAGCTATGGTCAATTTGGGTTGTGGGTATTGCTGTTAGCCTGTTAACCATTACTGTCCTCATGGTTCTGTGAGTTGCTTTCTGTAAGATCTGATAGCTAATAGTAGGTATGCTTAATTATATATGATGATAAACCAATAGGAAATCATTGGATGGTGAAAGTAGAGGTGACGATTTTGTTTGGAGGGGAGGAAGATAGCATAGAACAGTCCAGAAATCTATCTTCTTATCTTCCATTGTTCCTCTGTTCCTCTTGCTTTGTTTCTTGTCTTCCACTGACTGATTCTTATCTACCCCTTGCGTCAATCTTTTGTTGATGCTTGCAAGTGCAATGAGTTGACAAAGTTTCATTATAGAGTTTGTGATTTCTACTGGTTGAGTCGATGCAATGATTCAGATTTATGATTTGTCCATTTCTGTAAGATCTGATAGCTAATAGTAGATATGCTTAATTATTGTTGGCAGTGATTGGAGAACTAGGAATTGCAAGAGAAGGTGATCTTCTTAATTATTGTTGGTAGTCTACCGTCTAGTTAATCTGTGCCTGAAGAATCTGTTGATGAACTGAAGAAGAAAATTCAGTCACAGGTAATTCAAATCACAGCGGATAATCGAAGTACTTTTACAGTCATAGTAGTAAATCGTACAAGAGTTGTTTAAATCAATTGAATAGTCTCTTATGTGATTGGTGTGTCAAAGTTTGATTGTTCTGAGCAGAGGTTTCTTGTGCAGCTTAGTCAATATGCACATTGAACTGAACTAACAAATTAGAAATGATGAAAAGAGTATATGAACTAAGCTATATGTTGTCTCTCTTTTGTTGTAACATACAAAGCTCATAAAGTTTGGATCTTGTAATT
Organism: Linum tenue; assembly: GCA_946122785.1. NCBI lineage: Eukaryota > Viridiplantae > Streptophyta > Magnoliopsida > Malpighiales > Linaceae > Linum > Linum tenue. Next base: position 31,484,872 of record CAMGYJ010000005.1, on the reverse strand, counting down.
ACACCACTGATGTTTTTTTCATAACCTAATTAGTTCAACTCGATTCCTCCTGTCGTGAATATCAATTAAGGACTTAGGCTTCTTCTTTTGATTATTTTGGCCGTTTTTGTTTTGGGTTCCAAATGACATGTATATATATATTATAGATTGTTGTTTGCTTTGATTCTTTAACATGGTTATAATAATATATCATCTTCACTTGGAATTAATTATTTGATTCATTAAAATGGCATGATATGGATGAAGCTAGCAGTAATCTCATGGAGGTCTCCACCAATGCACCTTCTCAAGGAAATCTTTCATTGGAAATTGATGAAAATGAAGAAGGTACATTCGGAACTTCAGCTGTATGGGAGCATTATAATAGACAAAATTAGTCGGATAAGAAAACTAGAAAAGCTGATTGCAAATATTGTTCATCAAAGTTAAAATGTCCATCTACTTTTGGAACAAGTGGTTTGAAAAAGCATTTGCAAAGATGCAAAAGGTATCCTTATAGTATTTATAATCAGAAGAAATCTAGAACTCCTGGCACTCAAGGTACTAGTACTACAACTCAGGGTACTAGTAGTGCTTCTCCTACTTTTACACCTCACACATATGACCCAGTTGTCTCAAGGATGAAACTTGCTAGAATGATCATTATTGACGAGTCACCTTTTAGGCAAGTTGAGCGTGAAGGTTTCCGTGACTTTGTCCATTCGCTAAGACATGAGTTTCACATCCCATCTAGGATCACCATAGCCAAAGACTGTTTTAAGTTGTTTTTGGCTGAGAAGGAGAAGTTGAAAAATTACTTCAAGCAGTCACAGATCAGAGTTTGCCTCACAACTGATATCTGGGCAAGTAGACATCATTTGGACTACATGAGTCTGTCTTACTGCTCATTTCATTGATAATGAATGGAAAATGCAGAAAATAATTCTCAACTTCTCTCCTATTCCTAATCACACGGGTCTCGCGATTGGAAAAACGGTTGAAAAACACTTGCTTAATTGGGGAATTGATAGGGTTCTAACCGTGACAGTGGATAATGCAAGTTAGAATGATGTGGGCATGGCATATTTGAAGAAGAGGATTAACAATTGGAAAGAGAGTGTGTTGAAGGGAATGCATCTCCACATGAGATGTTGTGCTCACATATTGAGCTTGACTGTGAAAGATGGATTGAAAGATGTTGATGATTAAATCCATCGTATCCGGTCGGCTGTGAGGTATGTGAGATCATCTAACTCTCGAATGCAGAGATTTAAGACTTGTGCCCATGAGGAGAAGTTAGAGACTAAGAAACTAGTGTGTTTAGACGTGGAGACTAGATGGAATTCCACTTTCTTGATGTTGGAGTCAGCTTTGGTATTTAAAAGGGCATTTGAGAGGTTAGAGGAAGAAGATGATAAGTATAAAGTTGAGTAGAGAAGTTGAAAGGGACACCAAATGAGTTGGATTGGCATTATGTGGAGTCTCTAGTTCCTTTTCTGAAGATCTTCTATGATGCTACAATGAAAGTTTTAGGTTCTTTGTATGTCACAAGTAATGATCTCTTTCATGTCATATATGGAATTTGCTTGTAAGCTTACAAAGGAAACTTCATCAAAAATTGAGAGTCATAAATCCATGGCAAGAAGAATGAAAGCTAAGCATGATAAGTATTGGGGCTCCTTTGATAACATCAACCCTTTGCTGTTTGTTGCTGTGGTTCTTGACCCAAGGTACAAGTTGGAGTATGTTTGTTTTGTGCTTGATGAGGTTTATGGGATAGAACATGGGGAAATTTGGACTAAAGATGAGTTGTTTGAGAATGTGAAGGGATTTTTGGAGGATATGTCCAATGACTATTCGGAAATGAGAGGGGTTACTTATGGAAGCTCATCAAGAAGTGTGGGGAGTGCAACACCAAATGAGAATGATGAATCTGAAAGTGTGGAAGATTATTTGAAGAAAAAATTCAAGAGAAAGAGAATGGAAGATAGGGTGGGAGAAACTACACTTTCGGAGCTTGAGAGGTACTTAAAGGCGAATCTTGAGGATGATGTGGACATAACTTTTAACATTTTAGCATGGTGGAAGAAGCATTCTAGTGAGTATCCAATACTGAGCTTGATGGCTAGAGATGTGTTGGCGATTCCAGTCTCCACTGTTGCATCTGAGTCTGCTTTCAGTACCGGGGGGCGCGTTTTAGATGCATTTCGGAGTTCTTTGACTCCCTTGGTTGTTGAAAGTTTAATTTGTGGTCAAAATTGGCTTCGATCGAGTACTCTTCCAATTGACATGGAAGAGAATTTTGAAGAAATTGAAGAACTTGAACAAGGTATGAAAAGTAATTTGTTTTTAACATTCACTATTTTATTTAGATTATTATTAATTTATTTGATGTGTTGTTAATTTTGCAGAGTTGAAAGAGTATTGCTTGGATGATAGTACTATCATGAATGATTTAGTTGATGATGATTGAAGAATGGTGTATTGTGTAATCATGATATGATGTCAATGATGATTATCTAACAATGATGTATTGTGTGATCATGAGTATGATGTACTTGATTATTATCGAACAATGATGTCATTGATGATTATCTAACAATTGATGCCTCCTCCACCATGCATCTTTCTTGTCGTTTCATCAAGCACATATATTATGGGAGTTTGGTAAATAATTTGGTAAATAAATAATTTTCTGGAAATAATTTTCTGAAATAATTTTGGCAATTGATTAGTTTTCTGGAATTAATTGGGTAAATAAATAATTTTCTAGAATTATTTTGGCAATTGATTAATTTTTTGGAATTAATTTGATAAATAAATCATTTTATGGAATGAAATTCGTAAATAAATTATTTTTTGAAATTAATTTCGTAATTGATTAATTTTTCGATTAAATTTTTGGCAATTGATTAATTTTCTGAAATTAATTTGATAAATAAATAATTTTCTGGATTAAATTGGGTAAATAAATAATTTTTGGAATTATTTTGGTGATTAATTAATTTTTTGGAATTAATTTGATGAATAAATAATTTTCTGAACTGAAATTCGTAAATAAAATTATTTTTTGAAATTAATTTCGTAATTGATTAATTTTCTGAAATAATTTCATAAATAAATTATTTCATGAATTAATTAATTTTCTGATTTTTATAATTTGATAATTAATTTTGTGTTGGAGAGGGTCGACCCGCTCTCCCGGCCCGTCGCGACCCTAAAGGGTCAGACAGGGTTAAGAAGAGAACAGGGACGGGACGGGACGGGACGATTATGCAAGTTGACCCATTAGGGACGAGACCGGGACGGGACAGGCAAATTTTCAGCCCTATATTTAGTTGGAGCGAGGCATGGATATTGGGGTATAGGAATCCAGTTGATCTCAAATAAATGATCTCGAATAAAGCATGTGAAATCATTTACAATTCGCTTTTACGAACAAAGATTTCTAAAACTTACTTTGGTACAGATTTAGAAATGCATATAAAATAATGTCAATAGTAACTTGTATAACTATGAACTCCGCAATGTGGGAGATTAATGTATAGTGCTATTGGGAGGGGTCCGGATACTATAACAACACTCATAGTGTTGTTAGAGTAACAACAGGGGTAAAAACGGAAACTCACAAAAAGTAATAAATTAAAAATTAAATTAAATGATTCATTAGCCCACCCGTACCCTTCTCTCTCCCCACTCGATTCTTCCCCCCTCCGCGCCATCTCCCAGATTTTCGGCCGACGACGAGCACATAGACTTCCACTACGCTGACTCCGCCGCGCTGCTAGACCCGCCGCCGGCGACGCCAAATGGCATACTACTATCAGGATGCCGCCATCAGAGTCGTTATACTATTTATTCAGATGCAGATTGGCAGCCACCGGCGCATCCTTTTCGTCCTCCGCCGCAACTCGTCGGATCTCATCGTACGACCATTGAGGAGCTCTCCTCCTGGTGGCGGTCATACTAATGCACAACCACCAGGCGGATCCAGAAATCCGGATCTGGATTTCATATATGGTGGTCGGGATATTGAAGAGGATCTCGAATTCAGGATCCGACGACCCTGACTGCCGGACTGAAGGAGATGGCGAGGGCTTTTTCTCTACATGAACATTAATCAAGCGCACATGAAGCTAAAGATCGCTAGAGCTTCTCAGTGAGGAAGATCCGACAAGTGAAGGCTCGGGTTTTGCCAGAATCGTCGCGGGAATGTTTCGATCCTTGAAATCGAAGCTAAAGCTGTCAACCATGACAGAGGAAAATCAACCATGACAGAGGAAAACCAGAGCTTTTGGCGACGACGACGAGGAAGACGAAGGATTGGGCAACCATCTACACGTGAAAAGCTCTACTCCCCTTGAATTCTTTACATACTCCTGTCAACCCCAGACACAAAACAGCAAATTGAAACGGACTATCAACGAAGCTCAAATTTCTGCGGGCGGACAGGGGGTTCTTACCTCTCGGTATTGAAACTCCATGAATGTAGTATGTACGCCAATCGTTCGACGAAAAGCCCACCCCAGGCGAGGGAAAGGGGAGCACCGATTAGGAAGCTGGAGATGCAACGGCGATTGCGAACTTAATTGACCATCCTTCTTAGAAGTTGAACTACAACATCACTGTTGTGGTGGAACTTGGAAGACGGTTTTGGAAGCATGGAAAACAAGGAAGTCACTCCAACGCTGAGCTTGCTGGACCCTCACAAAGTATACCACAATTATTTCGAAAGCATACCAGAAACCTCCTAATTCAGACCATAAATTGTCTAAAACATACCAGAAATATTTTTAAAGCACACCAGAACCCCCTAATACAAACCACAAACACGGTAAAGCAAACCAAACACGTCCTAATGCAGACCAAAAATATATTAAAACAAACCACAAACCTCACAAACCAAACCACAAAAATTTTGAAAGCACACCAGAAACTTTTTAATGCAAACCAGAAACCTCCGAATGCATACCACAAATCTCCTAAAACAAACCACAAACCTCACAAAGCAAACCACAACATTTGCGAAGCACACCAGAAACTTCCTAATGCAAACCACAAACACAGTAAATCAAACCACAAAAAAGCAAACCATAAACGTCCTAATGCAGACCACAAATATATTAAAACAAACCAGAAACCCCTCAATGCAAACCACAAATTTTTTGAAAGCAAACCAGAAACTTCTCAATGCAAACCACAAACACGATAAAGCAAACCACAAAAGGCATACAAAAATATGAGAAACCAAACCATAAATCTCACAATGCAGACCATAACATCTTGTGGTCGTTGGCCGTTGACCGGCCAGTGAGTAGATTCCGGCGCCGATAGGCATATTCCGGCCCCGATGACTAGATTCCGACGCCGGTAAGCATATTCCGGCGATAGTGGCATATTCCGATGAGAAACTAGCATATTCCGACGACGAAAAGCATATTCCGGTGACCGGCGACTGGTGACAGAATTCCGGCGACCAAAATTTTGGGCCGAAAAAATAAAAATATATATTTTTTTATTATTTAAACATATTTTTCATAATGACAATTATACCCCTGCTTTGATTTTACACTAGGTCAGCTCATCTAATAAAAAGTCATCACAACCCTAGCTTCCTATTGGTTGGAGACTAGTGTTGTTACAATAACAACACAAGGAGTGTTGTTACCGTAACTGGTCCCTGTTGGGAGATTGTAAGATGCACCCTGCAATATCTAGGGACCTTGGTATACATTTACACAGTCATTGATAATTTGATGCATTGTGGTGAATACATGTAAATGTGATACATTCATTGATAATTTGATGCATTGTAAAATAAAGTGTTTGGTATATGTATGATTGTGTATGCAACATAAACTAAAAACTGAGATATGACAATCTCAACTTAACAATCTCAGTTAAAAATTAAGACATAACAATCACTCGTTTAGTCATTTTGAGTGATAGTTTCTATCATCACATCAGATACATTAATAAATACATATGCAAAAAAGAAAAAAATAATATATTCTAAACAATTAACATATAGTAAGAATCTCACCAAAACAATTTCAAATTTCCAAACAACTCATTAGTTTATGTAATCCAGGCATTATACCTTCCTGAGTTCACAACTGAGACGAGATGATCATAGAAACACCAATTGTTGTTGATATATAAAAGCAATGGTTCAACATTTACTATTCATTAAGCGATTCTTTCATAATTAATCCTGACTATAGGGATATTGTTTAAGAAGGACACATGGTATTGTTGAAGGAGAACACATGGCAAGAAGAAGGGTATTAGTTCATTAGCCTTTTCAATTACTTTTTATTTATTTTATTTTCTTTCTTCAATTCTCCCTTTTCGTTTGTTTTATTCGTATCTCCAAGTACGAGCTACTATTTGTTAAGCCATTTTTGTTAATTCTACGAAACTTTAGTGTCATTAGGTTTACTATTTATTATGTCGTAAAAACGTAAATAACTCCACCTTTAGGTACATCATTTCAACATGTCTAATTTTTTTATATAATTTTCATTTATTTATTTTTACCTCTTCTCTTTTATTCCCAAGATGCCACATATTTTGTGGCATTTCATTGTTTTGGTTACATATGGAAACTTTTAAGTGGTTCATTTTTTTATCCATTTGTTTTTCCTACTCTGAAATCGATAATTTGTTCATATTTAATTTGCATGGTTAATAATCTCTCTCCCTCGGCTCGAATAAAAAGACAACAAGGAAATCTCCCACCCGGACGAAGAGGAAGAAAGTGTCATCGAAACTGGTGGAACCATATGTTATGTTTTCGGTCTTTGTCCTCTGCTTTGGTTGACTTTTTTATCCTTCATTTTTTTGTCTTCTCTTTTTCATCTCAAATGAGAGTGCAGCACCTTAGGAAAATACCATATCGACAAAACACGAGAGAGATCTGTGGTTAATAAGTAAGAACCAACCTTAGGGTGAAATGAAGTAGTTGTGAGAAATCTGAAGTTAAACTTGATATGCACCCTAAGATTAAATCCGCGAGGGTATGGACCCAAAGTGGACAATATTTTCTTCGGAAAAATGTTCGGGATGTTACAAGTGGTATCAGATTCTCCGTGTCCCTCTTGAACGATGGTAGAACAAATCTCAACGAGGACGTTGAGTTCCAAGAGGGGGTGTATGTAACAAATTAAGCAAATCCCACATCGACAAAACACGAGAGATATCCATGGTTCATATGTAAGAAACCGACCTTAACTCATTATAAAAAAACGACCTTAACTGACAAGACGCGTTTGGGGTGAAATGAATGAGTTATTGTGAGAACTTTGAAGTTAAACGTGTTTAGGGTGGAACTCTGGAAAGATGGGCGACTTTATGAGAAGTCACCTTGATATTAACCCCAAGACTAAATATGTGAGGTTCTAGACCCAGAGCGGACAATATCTTATTCGGGGAAATGTTCGGGATGTTATAGGGAATCCTAGGTTAATTCTAAGTTCATCCTTGTTCATTTTCATTTCAGATGTAGAAACTTCGTGAATTCTCTAACTAATAGTTGTGAAACTCCAAATTGAACATATTCTTACTTAATAATATGTAGATCGTCCTTCTCTAATCTATAACATTGTTGGCCAGCAAGTGCAAGTTGCTATAAAGTTCCCCACTATATTTTTGTGATTTCTTTTTGTTGGTTTTATAGCTGTCTGATGAATTACAATTCTCTAATTATTTCACACATTTATATCGTTAGTTTCGCTCAATTCTCTAATTATTTCACACATTTATATCGTTAGTTTCGCTTAGTCACCGCGAAGCGCAAGCGAGCTTATCTAGTAACAACTAACAACTAGCTGATTCCCTGGGGTAAGCATGTTTCCAATGTCGTGCAAAGGGGGATTAGAGACAAAGGAGCTTTTTTTTTTTTGGGCAAAGACAATATATTAGCCATAACTATTAAGCAGCGGGAAATTATAGCCACAACTATGGAAATACAAATTATTAGCCAATCGCTAAGTTTTCGTTAACACTTTTGTTAGTAATGATGACTAAACTTTTACGATGCTGAGCTGGCTCCCACGTGGCAGTCATCATATCATAGTTTTTACTAATGCTGACATGGCCCTCTCCATTAAAATTTTGAAAACAGTAACGGCTGTTAGCCAAATCTTGACCCGCAACAATTGTTATGGCTAATAATTTGTATTTCGATAGTTATGGCTATAATTCCCCGCTACTTAATAGTTATGGCTAATATATTGTATTTACTTTTTTTTCTTTTTCTTGTTGTGTATGAGAAGGTTTAGGGGTCAAGTCTATTGACAATGGGGACTGGGAACTTAATTTGGCTGCTGCAAGTCGAATAGCAAACTCTACAACTCCTCGTCGTAACTATGGAGCTTCCAACATTCGTGGACAAGCATAGTGCTAGGTTAGGGACCATCAACTAGTATCACTCCTCGAAGGGAACTGCTGCCATGTTGACCATAATCCATATAAAAACCAAGCGTAATGTCATGGTAATTAATTTTTCTGGTATATTTCTAAACAACTAATCTTCTTTATGTTTGTGGAGACATGTTTAATTTTTTTCTTTCTAATTGTGTAGAATGAGTTGATATTATCGAGTGGGAGTGAAAAAGCTTAATTGACGAGGAAGACTTAATCATGTTGTTTATGGATAATTTGTGATTTGCTTCAATTTTTTTTTAAGTTTTCTAGATTGGTATTGAACAATTTGTATGGTTAATTTAGATTTGCTTGAATTTTCTATAATGGTGTTTTATATATGGATAATTTGTATTGAGAGATTGATATTTCACTTTTATTTTGATATGAACTTGTTATTGTAACTTTTTTTCGACAAAAACTCATGAGTAGCCATAAACATGCGGATATCCAACGGGTTGGGTTGGGTTTGAGTTTTTCAAACACAGTGGGTCTTACCCCGAGTTTTTTTTTTTCACAGATAAACTCATGAGTTTGGATATGATTTTGGCAAAACCCGACCCGTTGGCATGTCCATCAAACTCATGATCTAACGACCACACGCGAAGATTCCCCGAAAACCTGAATCTAACTGACAAGGGTACAACATCGTTGTCAGCCAGTGACTTGATCAGTTGTCCTACTTCCTCCAAGCAATCCCCTCTCCGCGCTAACAGCTCCAGAAAGTCTTCCAAAACCCTAGGGTTGGGCCTCCAACCCGACTTAGAACCATTCACAGAAGGTTTCCATGGCTTTCTCAGTTTGACCATGATTGAGGTAACCTATTGCCAGGTTAAGCCAAGAATGTGCATGGGGCTCGCCGACTTTCTTTATTACCCTGTCGACCATTGTCTCTGCCTTTTCCAGGAGAGCACTTGTCGAGTAAGCACGAATCAAAATGTTGGGAATACGGACATCATAAGACAAATTCCGGGATTCCCACTCATCAAATATCTTCTCCGCAGTCTCAAAATCTTGCAATTTCAGTAGAGAACTTATCACATTCATATATCCCTTATTGAGAACCTTGCCATTCTTTTTGAGAAGTTCCCAAACCCCCAAGACTCTAGATTTCTCCCCCATGGCAGCATAGTTGGTGATGAGGCAATAATAAGCTTTCATATCCTTGTTCTTTGTTATGAGCCCCTCGGCTTTCTCCAGCATTTCAATTCCTTTCTCCTTCATCCCAGATTTCCTGTAAATGGTTGACGCTTTGTTGTAAATACCCCAGCCTGGATTGACATCTGGATCGGATTCCATCCTTATCAGGACTTTCTCCATTCCATTCACATCAAGAAAAGCACCATATGAAGATATTAGTATGCTATAAGTCATTGCATCCAAGGAGATGCCCCTATCATCGATTTCCTTGACGAGAGCATCAAATTTCTCTTTGTAACTGAGGCTCGACAGGTCATGGCCTCGGTCTATTTCGTCTCGTTTCTCCACAGCTTGAACATGACCGTAAGAGCTTAGAAGTGCTCCATAAGTATCGATCCCCTTGAGTTGTTGCGGCAGCCTATAGAAATACCGCTCTGCTTTTTCTATCCCTTGGACCTTTGCTATCAACTCCAGTCTCATAGCAGCATCTTCTGATGTGAGGTCGAGGTGCATTTTGTCTGTCATCCACTTTGAAATCTGCAGCAGGACCAAAGGGCAGGATATCCTTCATAAACTCATGGCAACAACAAGAACAGCATTCAGAAGAAAAAAAAACCCAACTAATGATGGATTGATTCTAAACTGCTGAAGCTTCAAAAGCAGTATGATTCCAACATATCTATCAACCACAAAATCACAACACAAATGGCAGAGTCAATTGATCCACTAATGCCAAGCACAGTACAAAGAGGTTAATCAACTTATACTTGTTTCAGAGTGAACGAAACCCTAATCAGGGGGGGAACGATTTCAGTGTTCAAGGTAAAGCCTACCTTGAGGGCGAGATAGTGGCGGCCGTAGTTATCAATCCAGGATGCAGAAGAATGAACCTCTGGTTCAGATGATGAAGCTGCTGTAGCTGACCTTGAAGAACAGAGCAGCAGGACGAAACGTTTCAATCGACTTCTCCAGGGACTTAAGTGAAGAACGAGACGACGACGTTTAGGACTGAGCTTACCGTTGCTTGGAGAAGATGGGAGCCAACGAAGAAGGAACACGTGGCACATTATTTACTGTTTTGTTTAAATTACAGTTTAACGTTCATTTCCAGTTTTACTGTTCTTGTACGAACACTTTCCCTTTTACCAGCACTATATATATAAGAGAAGTGAGAACCCTGCCTCCTTTGCGGGTTCCATTGCATACCGCCTCTATCTTCTTCTTCTACCTACAAACCCTACCCATTACATCTTTATTTTATGGTATCAGAGCTGGACAAGATCCAGTGATCTACAATGGCTAACACACCTCCACACAATCGCAGTCAACTGAACAGTGGTGCCATTCCATTTGGCACCTTCAATGGTACCACAAGCAACAACGGTAGTGGGACTACCAGCAACAACAACGGCAATCGACGTGACGATCTCCAGTTTGGTAATCCCTTCTATATTAACCCAAATGAGAATGTCTCTCAATCGATTGTTTCAGAGAACTTAGATGGACCAAACTACCAAATGTGGCAGAGGGCAATTCGTATGGCCCTGAAGACTAAACATAAGGTAGGATTCATAGATGGGACTATACCTATGCCTGATGAGAATGATCCAACTTATGCGTTATGGGATGCTTCAAACACACTTGTTCTTTGCTGGATTCTCAATTCAATTGACAAGGAAATTAGACGCAGTGTTATGCAGCATGAGAATGCAAGGGTTCTTTGGGTTGAATTGAAGAATAGGTTTGGGCTTCCTAATGCTATCAGGCTGGCAAACTTGCAAGATCAGATTATTGCTTGTAAACAAGGATCTATGAACATTACCCAATATTATACTGCATTTAAGGGTCTTTGGGAAGAGAATTTGCAGTTTAACCCTATCGTTGAATGTGATTGTGCTCCTCAAAGGACTAGGCCATGTCCAGCAGTGGAAGCTTTCAAGCAAAAACAGGAAGTGGAATACCTCATCCGTTTTCTGAAAGGGTTGAGGAATGAGTATGATGTTGTTCACACCCAGCTCCTGATGATGAAACCACTACCCACTGTGGATGCTGCTGTTAATGACCTTCTCCAGCATGAACAGAAAATCAAAGGTGATAAAGGAGGGAATACTAAGGGAGTGCAGACTGTGGCTCTTGCTGTTCCAGGACAGTCTGGGAATCAAAACAAACCTGCAGAAGGATCAGATGGGAAGAAATTCTGCAGATATTGCAAGAAAGAAAACCACACAATTGAAGACTGCTATAGCCTGAAGAGGAAGAAGGCTAGGATGGCAGGAGGAAATGTTGTGGCTGCTGTTTCTCAAAGTGAGTCCTCAACTGATAGTGACTCTTCCAGCTCAGACACTAAGTTGAGCATTGACACAAGGACTTCTACAACATCTTTTGGCCTGTCATCAGAAGAAATCAACAAACTCAAGTTTCTACTCAGCTCAGTCACATCCTCTCCCAGTCCTTCACCACCTGCATCACCATCAGTCAACCATCATGCTTTCTTTGTGTCTCAACATATTCCTCACTTCCCTAGCTTTGCTGGTAAGTATATACTCTCTTCTTACTTGCAGCAAAGATCTGCCCTTATGGGAACTTGGATACTAGACACTGGGGCTTCTGATCACATAGCCTGCAGTTTAGACTTGTTCATTGAATCTCAGCCTGTTTACAATCAATATGTGTTCTTACCAAATGGAACCAAAGTTGCTGTCAGTCATGTGGGACGAGTTAAACTACCTTCTGGCTTGATTCTAGACAATGTCCTCCTAGTGCCAAGTTTCTCTTTCAATCTAGTCTCTGTTAGTAAACTCACAAATGACCTACCTATCTCCTTACACTTTGAATCTGACTGTTGCCAAATTCAGGACCTCATGACCCACAGCAGGACTGGTTTGGCAAAGCAGATTAAAGGACTCTACCAACTAAACTTCAAGCCATCTCAATCTTCTACACACCATTCCCAAGCAGCTGCTGTTTACAACTTTTCTCCTCAAAACATCCATCTGTGGCACTGGAGGCTAGGACACCTTCATAAGGAAAAAGAAAAACTTCTAATACCTTGTAATAGGGATCCAGTTTTTCATTGTGAGACATGTCATTATGCCAAACAAAAACGTTTACCCTTTCCTGTTAGTACTTCTCGAGCACAGGATGCTTTTGCTTTGATCCATGTGGACATATGGGGTCCTCTTGCTGTGAAATCACATGAGGGTTACTCCTACTTTCTCACTATAGTAGATGACTACTCTAGGGGTGTATGGACTTATCTAATGAAGCATAAATCTGAAGCCAGCACTCTTCTAGTTTCTTTCTGTGTGATGGTTGCAAAGCAATTCTCCAAACAGGTTAAAGTGATCAGAAGTGATCAGGGGTCTGAGTTCCATATGGCTGAGTTCTATGCTGCACAGGGAATTGAACATCAATTGTCTTGTGTTGAGACACCTGAGCAGAATGCTAGGGTCGAGAGGAAGCACCAACACATCCTCAATGTGGCTCGTTCCCTTAGGTTCCAATCTGGAGTTCCCTTGGTTTTCTGGAGTGACTGCATTCTCCATGCAGTCTACCTTATTAATCGAATTCCAACTTCTGTGCTTGGAAACAGGTCCCCCTATGAACTTCTCTATAATAAACCTCCAAGTTTGTCTGGCCTTAGAGTGTTTGGTTGTCTCAGCTATGCCACTACACTTCACAGAGATAGAACCAAATTTGACAGTAGAGCCAGACAGTGTATTTTTCTTGGTTTCCCTTCTGGCATCAAGGGCTATAAGCTCTATGATTTGAACAATCATTCCTTCTTTGTTTCCAGAGATGTTGTCTTTTATGAGACAATTTTCCCTTTCCAAACTTCTTCTTCTACTTCTACTTCCACTCTTCCTCTTTCAGATCCCATTACACCTTCTTTATCACCAGTTCCCAACTTCATTCCTCCTCCTGCTCCTACTCCATCTTTCCCTTCTCATCAGGACACTGTCACCACACCTTCCACTTCCCAGAATGTTCCCATTTCCCCCTCACCTTCTTTTCCTTCTCCTTCTGGCACCTGCCCCTCTTCTAGTGAGTTGTCTGGTTCACATTCTGTGGGGGAGGATGTTGAGATAGCTGTGTTTCCTGATGAGAATGACACTGATGAAGCTGAGTTTCTTAGAAAATCTAACAGGACTCACACTGTTCCTGTCTGGCACAAAGACTATCATGTCACCATAGCTGCCTCTTCCTCTAAACACCATGTCTGGCAGCATTACACTTATGAGCATCTCACCCTGCACAAAGATCTTTTGCCATGAGTGTCATGTTGACCACAGAGCCTACTTCATATGCTGAGGCATCTAAGGATCCTAGGTGGAACCAAGCCTGCAATGAAGAGCTAGCAGCTTTGGAAGAAAACCAAACCTGGGAGGTTGTGAAGTTACCACCAGGGAAGAAGGCTGTGGGGTCTAAGTGGGTGTTTAAGATCAAACACAAGTCTGATGGTAGTATTGAGAGGTTCAAATCAAGGGTAGTTGCCAAAGGATACACCCAAATATATGGCATTGACTTCCTTGATACCTACTCACCAGTAGCTAAAATCAACTCAGTGAAGACTTTGTTGGCTGTAGCTGCTTCTAAAGACTGGCACATCCATCAAATGGATGTCTCCAATGCATTCTTGCATGGAGATTTGGATGAGGAGGTATACCTTGAGATTCCTCCTGGTGCAAATGTTCCTAGAAACCAAGGGCTGGTCTACAAACTTAAGAAGTCACTTTATGGACTTAAACAGGCAAGCAGGCAATGGTTTGCCAAGCTAACCAGTGCTTTAATGAAGAATGGTTATTCCCAGACCTCATCAGACTATTCCATGTTTGTTAGGTGGATTCAAGGAAGGATTGTGGTGGTTTTGGTATATGTTGATGACATATTAATTGCAGGGAGTTATTTGGGAGATATTGAGCAGCTTAAACTGTTTTTGAGTAAAGAGTTCAAGGTCAAAGATCTTGGGCAGATGAGCTACTTTCTGGGATTGGAAGTGCTAAGAGATCACAAGGGCATCTTCCTGAGTCAAAGGAAGTATTGTCTGGAATTGGTCACTGACACAGACTATCTTGAAGCCAAGGGCTGTGTTTCTCCTGTTGACTGTAATGTGAAGCTCTCAGCAACCCAAGGAGATCCATTACCAGATCCTAGTGTTTACAGGAGGCTCATTGGAAGACTACACTATCTAACCATTACAAGACCTGACATTACCTATGCAATTCAACAATTGGCACAGTATCAAGGAGCACCATGTGTTGAGCATCTGCAAGCTGCTCACAGGGTAATCAGGTATTTAAAACAAAGTCCTGGACAAGGACTTATGTTCAGATCAGATTCTAAGTTGGAGCTGTCTGGATTTTGTGATGCTGATTGGGCAAGCTGCCCTGACTCTAGAAGGTCACTTACAGGCTACTGTACCTTCTTAGGAACCTCTCTGATTACCTGGAAAACTAAGAAACAAACAACAGTCTCCAGATCTTCTTCTGAGGCCGAATATAGAGCCCTTGCTCAAGTTGTTTGTGAATTTCAGTGGTTGAGGAACTTATTGCAGGAAATGGGGGTACAGGTTCCACTGCCTATTCCTCTATATTGTGATAACAAGTCAGCTCTGCATATTGCAGAGAATCCAGTGTTCCATGAGAGAACAAAACATATTGAGATAGACTGCCATGTTACAAGGGAACGTTTGAAATCTGGTTTGATTCACTTGAGCCATGTTAGAACAGATGATCAGATTGCAGACATTTTTACAAAAGGAGTCTCTCGATATCGTTTGAAGTTTTTGCTTGACAAGCTGGGAGTTCACAATGCTTACTCGCCAGCTTGTGGGGGAGTATCAATCCAGGATGCAGAAGAATGAACCTCTGGTTCAGATGATGAAGCTGCTGTAGCTGACCTTGAAGAACAGAGCAGCAGGACGAAACGTTTCAATCGACTTCTCCAGGGACTTAAGTGAAGAACGAGACGACGACGTTTAGGACTGAGCTTACCGTTGCTTGGAGAAGATGGGAGCCAACGAAGAAGGAACACGTGGCACATTATTTACTGTTTTATTTAAATTACAGTTTAACGTTCATTTCCAGTTTTACTGTTCTTGTACGAACACTTTCCCTTTTACCAGCACTATATATATAAGAGAAGTGAGAACCCTGCCTCCTTTGCGGGTTCCATTGCATACCGCCTCTATCTTCTTCTTCTACCTACAAACCCTACCCATTACATCTTTATTTTAGTAGTAGCGATGTTCTTTAATGTAAGAAACGAGTTGGTCTTTCGTAACGGATCTTCCTTCCTGTATCCAGCTATTGAGAATCCAAATGCTGGGGATCCTAAGATCTCCCACCGGCGAAATTCGGCGGTATAACTCGGTACCCGATCGATTCGTTGGACTGTAAAAGTACCGGTTCGGCACTGCGGCGGAGCTGAAAGAGGCATTACGAGGAGACGAACCGGAAGGGGCAACGATGGATGACAGAGATGTGGCGGCAACCCTGACTAATCGAGAGAAAATCATTTCTACAAACTCGACGAATAGGGTTTTAACTGTTACGGATAGGTTCAGTAATCAGTAAGGCTGAGTCCAATGGGTTGGGCAAATATAGGGAAATCGACAAATACGGGGAAGACGGGAAGTGGAGTCTCCAGGTCCAGCGGGACACTTTATTTGGCGAAAATCGGTAAATGAATCGCCAAATTTGGGGAACATTTTGGCGATTCCCGGGATGGAAAGTGGTCGGTTGCCCCGCCCACCGTCACACCCAGCCCTTTCTTTTTTTTTTTTTTTTCATTAATGATTGTTTGGGGTTAAATTTGGGAATAATTAGTGAGATAATTGTGGGATAATTTTGAGATTAATGGCTATTTGAAAATGATATTTTGCTTAATTTTTTTCCTACTCTTATTGTATTGGTATCTTAAAAATATTTAAAAGTATGTTTTTTTTATAAAATGACTTAAATTAAATTCATTCTACTTAAAATTTATATTTATCATCTCGAATTGTGTGTAAACAAAAACTAGACCACTGTAAGAATGGAAAAGATATTATTGAAATGAAAATGCGTTCTTGAATTATAAAACAAATCGTCACCAATTACAATTTTAATTGAATTACATGCATCCTAGCATCGACACCAAGCAACAAAAATGGCTAATTATTTCCATGCAAGTTCCAAATATGCTCGTCCAAGTCCTATCGAATCTCATGATGTGTTGGTGCATCACGAAACCTATTATTACTAACCAAGTACTCAGTTAGGGTTGGAATATCTCGGTCGACATTAGTTGGTTGTTGGTCGTGGACCTCATAATCAAGACTATCTTCCATCTCATCGTGAGAATCAACCTGCTCATCCTCGATTATCATGTTGTGCAATATAATGCATGTCAACATTATATCATTAATTGTGGCAACATCCCAAGATCACGGAGGGCCACGAACGATTGCCCATCTAGCTTGAAGAATTCCAAAGGCCCGCTCTACGTCTTTTCGATGTGCTTCTTGACATTGAGCAAACAATACTTCTTTGTTTGAGCTTGGATTGTTGAATATTTTTACTAAAGTTGACCACGAATGATAAATACCATAAGCCAAATGATAACCTTGATCATAGGTATAGGTGTCAAAACATGACCCGATCCGAGTAACCCGCCCAATCAACCCGATCCGCGACCCGCCCACAACCCGATTGGACTAAAAGTCAAAGACTTGCAACCCACCCGACCCGTAACCCGCTTGACCCGCTTGACCTGTAACCCGACTAACCCGAACCCGCCCGATTGGCACGAATAATACTACATAATATATTTTTGTGCATAAATATTATATATATATATAGGTGGCTACTTCGGTGCACTCACTTTTTTGGGTGCACTCAGTGCACCCATCTCTAAAAGTGTCCATAATACATCAAATTTTGAACTTTAATCAGTACTCTCAATCTAACATGATGATATGACATAGAATAATAACAAATCAATCTATTGTCCTAACCCCTTAACCTTCAATTTTGAATCCCAAAGCAAAATCCCAAACTGTAAACGTAAACCCTAACCCTAAGCCCTAAATCCTAAATCCTTCAAATTAAAGTAAATCTTAAATGATTTTTTCCTCAAATTCATGTGCTTATTGTTCATAATATCATAAGCAACAATTGATACCATTTTGACATGAATCGCATGCTCAGAATGATGATTATGAGGCGGGTGCACTGAGTGCACCCAAAAAAGTGGGTGCGCCGAATACGCCACCATATATATATATATATATATATATATATAAAGTTTAGGTGACTTGGCCTATTATTTTTTTCATCTTTTCCACCAAGAACAAAGGTTTACTTCGTTTTATTTTTCTGGTCTCTCTGCCTTTCAGTTGAAGGTAAGTAAAAAACAAGTTTGAATTGTAACAAATTAATCACGTGAACTAGTTGGTTTATGTGATGATCTTTCCAATTAAAGGTACACGGTTCAAAGCTTGCCAGAGGCATATTTTGTTCACATGTTTTTGCGCTGGTCACTTTCAGCTAGACAACTGAGTGCGATCCCAGCATCAACTTCTCCCTCCGACCAGCCTTTGCCAACCTTTGATGTCCGCCGTGGTGACGCCGCTCAATTCCGTCAAAACCAAAACCCAGCCTCGGAATCAGGATCCGCCGATTCAGCTTCTGTGCTTCCAAAACCCAGGTTCGACTGATTCCCCACTTTGTTCCCGTTATAGCGACCTTCTGCCGCTTGAATCCCCAAATCCGTCTGATTGATGTTCTGGCTTTGTAGTACACCTCAGTTTCCAGTCTGCCTCTCCAATTCGAGCTATTCGTCGTCCTTGCCTTCCCATGGAATCGTTTCCCTCTTTTTCTGATAACCACCCATCATCACCATAACTCATCTTTCAATCCACCCCCAAACTATTTCTCCCCTCTCTACCACCGCATCTCCGATTTCCCACCACCACCACTTCCATCTTTGTCGTCGTCATCGACTCCAGCCACCAGCAGCCTACTTCCTCCTTCTCCAACGGCAAGATAGGGTTTCTAACTGCATCTTTCCTTCTGTAAACCCTATTTAGAATTGGAGTTGGAACTTGGAATCGGCCGCAGAGTAAGTTTATAGTTTCTGCTTTCATTGTAACATTGGTTTTCTTTCTTTTGTTGCATGCTTCAATCTCCCCATTCTCATGACCACCTCGGTTTAGGGGTTCAATTGGGTTGCTGTGTTGCTTTGTTCTCGACGGGGCGAATCCACAATTTCTAAACCAAAATCCCACAGAGACCTCTTCCGTCGTTTCTGTTTTATAGGATTTCTCGGCTGCTACTAGGGATTCGTCAAAGTTTGATTGCAACAGTGTTCTTTTTCAATTAGTGTGTGCTTCACTTTCCTCATTTTCATGAGCAACGGTAGACGCTAGCGGATGATGGAATTCGATAGACGCGAGGGAATTTTGAAAGAATTGTTTGATCACTGTCTATGGAATATATTACTACATATATATATGACTGTCATCTTACAGGTACTCTTCATTTCACATAATGACCAAATAATATTGTTTCCTAAAAGAATCCGTAATCCTTTTCGCATCTCTGTGCCTAAGGTGAAAACTATTTCCTACACTTGATAATCTAACTCCAGGTCGCTTTTTGTCTCCTGGATTGTGTCTTATGTTGGTAGCCTCTGTAGTGACAGCCACATAATTCGGTTACCACATAAGCTAGCTAGCTTTCATTCAGTTCCCGCAGAAATTTCACAACGTGAGCGAGAATGATATCTATGACCGCCAGCTGAGGAATTTATTCGTGGTAAGTGATGAAGTCCCTTGATGACTTTAAGTTTACATTTGGGTAAATAGAAAAGTTGAGGAAATTAGTTACGTTGTGAATTCTGTTTTAGGTAAGATGGCCTGTAATGGATGGGAGTTCAGGGACCAATTTTGTCTGGCTCTAGATTCTATATCAAGAGAGAGGCACGATATGGCAATGTTTCGCAGAAAGATAAAAACTTCTGGTGATATAATTTGATAACATTAAACATGATTTTAGTTACTAGCCCCAGTGAGAAGAATAGAAGACAATTGATGATGCTTTTTAATGAACAAGGGCTGAAATTATAGCAGCCATTGGTGTTTATATACTAATTATCTCCAGCGCAGCCTTAGCGCTTAAGTGGCATGTAACTGTCTCAGGGCTCAAACTATGCCCAAGGTTTTCATTCGTATTTCTTTTCTTCTTATTATATTTTTAGCATGATATTTTTCATCAATTTTTGGGTAAACTTACCCGGCCAAGGGCCGGGCCCTGTGCTAGTAATAATAAATATCAAAGAAAGGAAGAACTAGATCACTACCGGAAAACAGTTTTCTAGTCACGGGATCTTATTCACGGTAATGTTTCCCGTACTTAGAAGTATGTTAATTATCACGGGAAATATTCCCGTATTTGATTATATAGTTCTAATCACGGGAATTAATTTACCTTTTTTTTAGTTTGCATTTCCTGTGATTAATAGTTAATCACGGTTAGTTACCGTGAAAATGCGACTAATTATTACTCACGGTTAATTACCGTGAACAATGTGACCGTTTATCTTTTCAACTTGGAAATTAGAATTAAGTTGACCAATAATTAATGTGAACTAAAAATATAATGGATGAAAGAATATTTTTTTTCCGGATGGATGAAAGAAATTGAAATTTAAGATAAAGTAAACAAAATCATCTTCCTAAATAATAGAATTGGGACAATTTAAATTTTTTTTACATTCATAAAAAATTGGGTTACCAAAAAGATATACATCTCCCGCATTTTCTTCCCGCCTGCGTATTGCTAAAATTTCCCCACCCAAAATTTTGGCTCCAAGCCCGAAAATTTTGGCTCCAGTGAATCCAAAAAATTTGGGTTTATCCCGCTATTGCTTTCCCAATATTAGCTTTCTCTGCGTTCCCAATAAAAAAAAGAAGCCCTTCAGTCTCACTTCGCTCCCATCTCTCCTCTTCGTTCTTCTTCGTTTCACTCGATCCCATCTTCTTCTTGACGGAGTTCCTTCTTCCACGAAGAGTATACTCAAGCCTGCAGTTGAGGTATGTTTGTAGACGAATCTTTTCCCTGAGGGATTAAATTTCTCACAGCAGGGTTCTGTTTGGAATCGATGGTACAGAGTATCATTTCCAATTTGCACTCTAGGGTTCTGATTTAATTACGTCATAGACGAACTAAAGAAAACCTAATGCATGTTTTTTTAATTCATTTATGGGTGTGTTAGGATTCTAATGCACTTTTCTATTTTCTGGATGTGGCAATGGGGTTTCAAATGTGCGAAGGTAGCATACTTTGGACCTTGTCGGCTGCAGAGAGGCCAGTCTATCGTCGAGAGAAGAAAGAGGAAGTCAACCAAACCCGACAAGTACTTCCGATGAAAATGGTGGAGTCGAGGAGATGCATAACTTTTCAGATGGTTTGATACAAGGAATCTAGGTGATACTCTGTTAGTTTCCTTCTAATTCTACTGTGATCAACTAAGCTTGTCAAAGCAGAGATTTAGGTTACTGACCTAGTTAATTTAGTGGGGTCTAATTATGTTCTTTTTGTTTTCTTATAGAAAATGTATTGAATGTTGGTCAAACTTATAGGTGTCAAGAAATAAAGAGTTGAACTGCTCTTAAGTCCTCAATTCCAACCTTAATTAACTATCAGCTCAAAAGAAGATTGTTTTGTTCTAGGTAAAGAAAGCCACAAGTATTTAACTATGTAGAGTTACTTTTTTGTTATTCAGTCTGAATGTTAGCTCTTTCTGCTTCTGAATGTTAACCAAATTCAAAAGACATCACCCCACAAGTTTTATATGTGTTATATATAACTCTATTAGTAGTTTTTAAAAGGATTTGGAGAGCACGATTAACCTTAATACCATTATTTTAGTTAGTTGATATTTAAACTTCCGGTTCTGCTATTCTAATCTTTGAACTGCTAACTAGTTGTCAATTTTGGTGGAAGGCAAGTTCCAATTACTGGAAGTTATCTTCTTTGAGGTTTATCATATTGGTATTAATACTTCATTTCTTTCTCATTTCAAGCGTCACATTGATTCTGTTTTGATTGAGCTATCTCTTGGGAAAATGAAGTTAATGAATTGACTCTTTATGATGTATGAATTCAATTTGGTATAGTGATGTTTGGCATGGTGATGGAAGCTTTAAGCATGTCGAACGTGTAAAATCATGTGGATATTTGTTTCATAGGGTTTAGTTGTACCCATAGTTGAATGTAGTATGTGTTGATTGCTATTGGGCTTCAGTATGATGAACGTATATGTTGAATTAGGATGGACAACTTATTTTGTAAGGCAGTGTAAGAACTTTTGACAGGTTGAAATTGAACTTGTTATCTAGTGCCATTGGTGCTTGAAGTCTCCTTTAAACGAAGAGCAGTGCACAATCGTCTTGGTTTTAAGCTGAGTTCTTCTGTTGTATCAGAGGGGGAGGTCAAGCTTCAATGCAACCATTGCATGAAGGTTTTTGGATGCTATCCTAATAAGAATGGGACAGTTTCACTGTGGAGGCATCTTAAAATGTGCAGTAAGAGAAATCTTCAAGATTAATGGAGCCTTATGTACTTTTCTGTATTTCATTCTATTATATTTGCTTAAACATCATGTAATGGTCTTAACTATCAAGACTCAAGAGATTGTTTCATAGGTTTATGATCAAGCAAGTTATCAGCTTTTTAATTCCTTATATTGGTTCTGTAACCTTAATGAATCCTCTGCAAAATCAAACTTGTTTATGATATATTCAAGCAAAATCTAGTCACTCATTTGTTTAATAATGTATCGTCATGTTTTTGGGTTAATTGCATGGTTAGTCACTCAAATTACAAAAAATGTTCATGTTTGGTCACTCGAAATATTTAATTCCATTCTTGGTCACTAAAATTAGTTAAAGAGTTCAAGTTTGGTCACTCTCCGTCCATCTCCGTTAACTTTTGCGTATGTGGCAGTCAACTCTTACAATTGACCGTTAAATGTGCCACGTGGCAATTTAAAAATTAATTAAAAATAATATTTTAAATTTTAAATTTCCAACTCATTATTCCAACTAATAAAAATTATAAAACACCTAATTTCTTTTCTTCTAATTTCCATGCTCGGCTGAACCTCAACCGTCCATCTGCGGCTTCACTCACGCCAGCCACCTCTCCACGAGCTCCCCATCAATGAAAATCCCCTAAATCAAAGACAACCCACCCAAATCTCATCCCAAACCTTTAATTCCCGGGGTTTTCTTGCAATGGAGCCAGGAAAGCTCGCTACCCGTGTCGAGCACCATCGTCACGGCCTGCGGCGGCGACCCGACAGTGAGGGAGACGGTGAGGGAGACGTTGTGGTGGAAGAGCATCTTGTCGGATTTGGAACCCGCGGCGAGGGTTTGGAACAGCCTGGAATTGGGAATCCGCTGGTGGGTCTCTGTTTTCAGGGCGAAAATCTGGCGAGGCGGCTTCGAGGCGAGACAGTGCTGTTCTGGTAGAAGGGAAATTAGGAAGATGAAGAGGGGAAGGGAAACAGAGTGGCGGATTGAGAAGGCCATGGCGGCGGTGATTTGTTGTTGCGGGGAGGTGTGGGTTGAGTTTGGGTTGGTTCAAATCAATGGTGGATTTGAGGGGAGAGTGAATATATAGTACATAGTGTATAGTAGGGCGTGGAGGGGATTTTGAATTGAAGACGGAGATTCTGTAGAGCGGAACGACGTTGTCCGGACTCCCCACGACATTTTCCCCGAACTATTTCAATCGGAAGATGTTCTACAGCTTCTTCTCGCCGACGAAACCCTTCGCAGTATCACTATCACCACGTTGGTATGCAACGACGTCCCATCCCCACCCATATCCGGGTCGACTTTTTGGGCTCCCGGATCTCCAAGCCTCACTTCCCGCTCCGGGCCCAGATCCCCATGTACGTCGGGTGCTTCCCCGAAGAAGAGGAGTTGGGGGAGCAAGGCGTGGTTGTTGTGGTTGAGGCGGTAGTAACCGCTGACAGTAGCTGGGGGAGCAAGGTGTGGTTGTTGTGGTTGTGTCGTAATTGGAGCTGTTATGAAAGTGAAGGTAGGAGTTTTAGTTGTAGCAGTAGCAGGAGTATGAGGGTTAGGGATGTTCTGCAAGGGATCCTGCATAATTAAGCCAATTGGAATTTGAACAGGGGAAACCTTACCTTATAATATAATACTCTGTGTTTGCTCTGTTTCTTTTCATGAAAACAGAGATGAACAATCTCCAAGTTCGTTGAGTGCGATATCATGCATATTCATCGATTGGCGAAACACGGATGGTCTCAATTTTCAAATCATAGTTTTCCCACGGAGGTCAGTACCTGTCCGGTATCGACCGTTCAAGAGAAATTCTACCAGCCTGTTCACCTCGGAGATGAGGAGCTGGCGGAGCTTCTCGACGGAGCACCTAGCGGAATCCGAGAGCCACCACCGCTGAGGCGATGGTCTCCGGGAGGCGGGAGGTACTGCGAGGACGAAGATGAACTGCGACTGGAATTCGCTGGGCGGCGGCGGTGGTAGTGCGGCGGCGGAGTAGGTAACTCCAACGGCATCGGGGTTTGGTCGGTAGGGTATGGAGATTAGAAGAAATTAGTTTTAATATTTTTATTTTTTTAATAATTGTGATAATGAGGTGGAAATTAGTTTTAATATTTTTATTTTTTTAATAATTGTGATAATGAGGTGGAAATTTAAAAAATTAAATTTTTTTATTTTTAATTAATTTTTAAATTGCCAAGTGGCACATTTAACGGTCAATTGTAAGAGTTGACTGCCACATAAGCAAAAGTTAACGGAGATGGACGGAGAGTGACCAAACTTGAACTCTTTAACTAATTTTAGTGACCAAGAATGGAATTAAATATTTCGAATGACCAAACATGAACGTTTTTTGTAATTTGAGTGACCAACCATGCAATTAACCCTCATGTTTTTTTCATTGCAATATGGTGATCGGTGAGTTTGTTTTAAATGAGTGTAGTAACTAATTATAAAAAAACTTGATGGTTTGGACCGAACAACCCGCAACCCGACCTGTTGTAACCCGCAATCCGATCAACCCGAACCCGATTGAACCGCAACCCGATCAACCCGTAACCCGATTGATCCGCAACCCGAACCCGATCAACCCGCAACCCGATTAACCCGCAACCCGACTGAACCCGACCCGAACCCGCCCGATTGACACCTATAATCATAGGTATGACCGTTTACCCCAAATTGTACTCGTGGAGTGGATCCGTTGAGAATACGGTCAAATACTGGAGACATCTCCAGAAGTACATTGATGTCATTGTTCGACCCAGAAGGGCCGAAGAAAGCATGTCATATCCAGGTGTTGTATGAAGCCACTATTTTAGCACAGATGGAACAAGTTCACTATTAGTTACAAAAATACAAAATGAGATCCATTTTTAATATATTTCGAGAAAGTTTTTTTTATACAATTCATTACCAACTTCATTCTATATGGTATCGCATTCGTTTCTAAATCTCTGCATTTCATTTTAAGTGGCCTCAGATTTAAAGGATGAGAATTAATAGCTTTTTATTTTCCATAGGTTTTTAATCGGTTCTTATTTTTCTTCATTTTAATTTGGATTTTAATTTTTTTTCACAGATCGAACGAGTTTGTTGTGATCTACAACATGATATCTATTTTTAATATATTTCGAGAATTTTTTTATACCATTCGCTACCAACTACATACCTTATGGTATCTCTTTTGTTTTTAAGTCGATTATGAAAATTTTTGCACAGAAAGAACGAGTTCATCATTATCCTGGTATAGGGGTGGTATCTTGTGCTAAACAATGATGAATGTGGTAAATAACATTTCTTACATTCCTACTATCATGTATTCAAACATTCTACACTCTGTTATTGTTCATACCATCATGGTGGTACACTTTTCATACCACGTGATATGCTCTTATGTAATACCAAACAATACCACCATGGTATACACTTGTACTAAATGTCTCAAAAAATTTATTTTAAAAATATATAAAATATGGAAAAAATCCAAAAGTACCACTGTTTAAAAAAAAAATTCCAAAAATACCACCCAATCCCAAAAAATTCCAAAAATACCACCATTTTTCAAAAACCGCCACCCCACCCAGCGGTTTGGTCGAAAACCGCTTGTCGGGGGGGGCGGTTATAAAAAAAAAATAAAAAAATTGGACCAAAACCGCTGGGTGGGGTGGCGGTTTGGCCCAAAACCGCCACCCCAACCAACGGTTTGGTCCAAAAGTTCGGTCGAAACTTCAAACGAACGTAACTTTGCACTCGGGTATCCGATCTTCAAAATGATTTTTTCCATAAAAGTTGATATCATTTTGAAGAGCACAATAATATGATTTACTAGTGCAAAAAATTAAATTCCAACTTAAAAAGAAGAGATATATAGCTCATTGGATTTAGAGGGGAAAAGATTAAATCCTTCCGTAAATGATGATGTGGCCATGTGGTGCTGAGGTGACAGGTTATGTATGATTGTGCAGTGTGCACATAAGACCATCTCCATCCCTGCAATAGGTTAGCCATTTCATAAATGGACCCCACATCCACATCACCAACTTTAGCAACTATTCAATTCAACCATTTCAAACCACCTACATCCCTGCAATAGGTTAGCAATTGCAATTGATGGGACCTACTTCATATTCTTTTCCTTAATAATACATTTTATGTGTACAAAGTGGATAGAAAAGAAAAAAAGAAAAAAGAAAGAATTTGAGTGCATGAATGTGTGGGTCCCAATTGCTTATGTGGCATTGCAAAGGGGATTGCTTATTTAGCAATCTTGCTAAATAAGAAAGAAGTGCTACATCCTTGCAATTGCTTAAAGCTATTGCCACATAGGATTCCACCCAATAAGCAATAGCAATAAGCAATTGGATGGAGATGGTCTAATTGCTCCTGGGTTTACCAGAGGCTTAGGGTTGAGAATGAGAACGAGATTTCTTTTTAACCCCAATTATATGCTAGGATCTCTTTTTATTTCTTACCCCCGCGAAGTCGCAAAAGTGTAACTAAACCACAATTAACGTCCTACTTTTTTAAAATTTTCGCCCTAAACCTTAATGAAGGGTTAAATTACACGTTTGGTCACTCACATTATACAATTCTTTGACATTTGCGACTCAAATTATTTTTCTTTCTTACTTGCCACTAACTTTACGAATCGTTTCACCGTTAGTCACCGACCGTCCAATTCCGTTAAAATCATCATACGTGACAGTCAACTACACCCTTTGACCGTTAGTTTGATGACGTGGCAATTAAAAAATAATATATTAATTTTTAAATTAAAAAATATTTAATCGTGTCCCAAAGTTGCTCCCTCAGAAAATCCCCAAACTGCTGAAGCACAGGAAAACGACGGTCAGTTTCGGCTGGGAATCGAGCCAGGGAAGACAATCGGCGTCGGATCCGGATCCAGTCCTTCCTCCATCCGCCGTTGCCGATCAACGTCCCAATGCATTACAGCGGCGGAGTGGGCGGTCGATAACGCACAACCCTGTTGAAATCGCTTTGACCGCTTCACTCTCCAGCGCCTCCAATGTGTTGAGTGTTGACTATCAACCCAGCGAATTCGGGCCAGCGCATGGTGAATTCGAGGAAGTACCGATCAACGTCGTCATCTCGGTCGTGGAGAATCATCAGGAACTCCGAAGCGGGCAGGTTCGGGGCTCCGGGAATGTCGAGGATCGTACGGCCGATGTCTCCGAAGCTTTTGGTGTGAGATCTGTGGAGGGTGGGAAAGTGAATAATCCGAGGTAGGCGGCGCCTGAGGTGAAGAAGTTGTAGCCGAGGATGTTGAGCTCGGCGGCGACGGAGAGCACGACGGTGCAGAAGAATCAAGAATCAGGGTGTTGATGACGGCGGAATCGGAGATTATTTGCTCGAGGGTGCGGCGAGTAAGAATAAAATGACACAATTTTATTTGACTCCCACGTAGCCCAGATTTCGCAAGGTCGAGTTACTGCCTCTGCAATAATGTGAAACTAGTTGTGAGCCGGCCCGTTGGCCGATAAAACGATAAATTGACCCCAAGCTAAGATAGGCTGCCCTTTTTTGGTACTAATTAAATCCATGTCTATAGAGTGTCCTATTTAAATATATACTTTTTGTGGCGGTTCGGTTAAAAGTAAGGCTGTAAAACCAGTTTAAGTGATTGAGTCGGTCAAGTAAATGGTTTGAGTTTCAATTATCTAATTAAGGTCCAATTTGTTTGACCGGTGTATACATTTTTCTAAATATATATACAAATAAGATAGTAATTTAAAATTTTAATAAATAAAATGAAATTTACTTTACATATAACTATTAGAAACTCACTTCCTTCTTCGAGTAAAAAAAATTGCATACGCCCATGTGCACCCACCATTCTCCTTCCCTCTCTCTTCTTCTCCTTCTTCTCTAGTGGTCAGACTCGGAGCTTTTTGAAAACTATTTTGGAGTCTGAAAATGATCGGAATAGGTCCAACCGACCGGCCAGTAGAGGCTTAATAACCTTGGTTGAAAGGGGAAGAGTTTTTGGTTCATAGTGGATTAGGAAGCTAAAGTGCATATTATGGTCCTTGTAATGGGTCTAGTGAGGGGCTTGAGATTCATTTAGAGTCTTAATAGAATGAGATAAGATCTATTCAATAAGCGTCCTAATAGAAAGCAAATATAAAGTTCTACACAGTTTGGAATAAGTAGATACCATTCTCTCTTGGATGCAACAGAGTTCAATTCCATGCATAACTCCATGAGTCAAATAGAACAATCTATGTACAGTCAAGCGTGAAGAGAATCTCTGACCAATTTATGTGATAAACAAATCTGATGATAACATATGAATAGACAAATGACCATTGTATTGTGAAAGTTTTCACATTTTTACTATTGACTACGATTATGGGATGCAGACAAAATGATATGTTCTCCACTCAATTTCAACTATGTATCTTCTCTCATAAATGCATTCATCAATTTTTGAAAATAATGAGCATGGAATTTAGATTAATTGTTGCGAATTCAATCTAGCAACCCAGCTTCCCTCACAGCATTTGTGCTTGCAACATATTGTGATGAAAAATCATTTTCTCCCAAATAATAATGAATTGGACTCCCAACGTGTGTAGGAAGTCGGTAGCTATAATAACCACATTATGAAACAATCCCCTCTCTTTCACCATTTGCCTCACTTGATGATTACAAATAAGATCTGAATGCCACAATTCCCGGTCCAAATGTTTCTTCTCATGCTTCATCAACAATTAGTGCAACAATTTCATTAGTCGAAGGTAAATCATACTCTCTCCTGCCACATGATCGACTGCCAATTAGCTTGAACTGAACTTGTTGAAATTGATCTTCATTTATCCGATCTCATGCACGATGAATGCCTCAACTTAAAATTATGCTCATCGAACATCTCTTGCCATCCTTGAACAATGGATAACCACGAATTCTGAGTTTTATGAGAGAGTGACTTAAAGTTTAGACGCATAAGTGAAAATGTGTAAGAGAATCACCATTCGTGCACCCAACAGTAGCAATGCGATTTGAAACTGAAAACAAATTAATACAAATTTCAGAAAATTTGAAGTGTCCAAATCTGCAGTGAGGGAAACAGAATTTGCGAATCAATCCAAGGCAACAATATAATTATTTGAGCAACAAAATCACCTACCTATTCGAAACTTAAATAATGCGGAGAGATGGTTCACAAAGCAGAACAATAGAGCGGCCATTCATTCAACTCCGGATGAGTAGGTTATATATGAACCCACTCCACAATTAATCCCTAGCGTATGCTTCTAAGTTCTAATAGCATAAGCCTTTAAAAAGACTTTGGGGAAGGTAAAGTGGATATTCACCCGGAAGCTTTGACTGTCTTCCCGTGTGCAGGGTATGGAGGAATATGGATTGTACATGCAATTAGTCTAACCTAAGCATGGAAATTGTACACTACAGTGTGCTCCCAAGTCCCAAGTCTCACCAAAAACCTGCCCCGATTGACGGAAATGAAAACGAAGGTACAGAAAGAAGCAAAGGAATACTTGTTACCACTCCGATATGTTTCGATTCAGCAAGGACAGGGAGTTGAGGTTTAGAGCGTGAGGCGGAACTCCGCATCAACAACAATGGAATTGACGTCCGCAAACAACATTCACCAAAAGGCAGAATTCTTGAAGATGGGTCAGCGTGTGAAGCACTGAAGCTTCGTTGGATTAGGGGGATTCCGTTCACTATAAAGCCAAAATCGACAGCTGAAGGCGGGGATCCCAGTTTGCGATTGAGAACCAAATCAAAATGGCTTTGGGTTGCAAAAGATCCAACTCAAGAAAACCTAGGTTTGGATAAGCTATCCCCTCCAGATTTTTCAAATCATAGCTCACTTACTCCCATGTCATTGGCGAGTCTGTGCAATCTGATCTTGCTGCCGGTGGCTTCAAAATAGAAAGCATTAGATATGTAAGGTCGTGGGATGGAAGAGAAGGAAAATCACAAGATATTGAGCATTTTGTCTGTGACCAGAAAAGGGGAAGAAGGCTAGGGCTGCAACAGCATGGGGTGGAAAAAAGATATCCGGCATTTACAATGATACCCTTGCCGAAAGTTACGGGGAGAATCGGAAGTTTGAATTGGCGAAAATCTCACCAAAGTCTACAATATGTTAATTGTGGATATAAATTAGCAAGTCTAGAAAGTAGAGGATTATAGTACACAATTTTAAAAAGGACGAAATTTAGCTGCAACCCGGGTTGCAGCCATCCCTGCAGCCCGGCGACGTGGCATCATATAATTGGTTGGTTTTTTCTTAAATCATCAATGCTTCTATTATTATTTTAATAAAGGAGAGAGTAGTTAACGGAGGTCCGTATAGGGGCTCAAGTTAGAGTGCATAACCCTGGGTTATGCACCCATCAATAACCAAATCTGGACCCTTCATTTAGAAAATCCAGATCTAAAGATAGAGAATTAAAAGGTCATTTTTATTCTCACTAGCTTTCTTAATTGACTCATATCTTTTTCGTTTTAACTCGGATTTTAATTTTTTTTGCACAGATGGAACGAGTTCATCGTGCTCTACAAAATGAGATCAATTTTCAATATTTTTTGAGGAAAAAAAAAATTCTGCCCTCTCGGTACCAACTGCATACCATATGGTATCTTCTTCGTTTTTAATTCGTTTTTGAAAACGTTTGCACAGCAAGGACGAGTTCATCATGATCTATTGGATCTACAAATTTCTGGGTGAACAAATTACAAGACAAAAAAATACCACACAATACCATACAATACCACCCTGGTACGGGGTGGTATCTTATGGTATCTTATGTTAAAAGTCGTAAATGACAATTAATATACTTCTACTATCATGTATTCAACCATCCTACAGTTTTGGTTTGTGTCATACCACCATGGTACGCTTTTCAAACCATAGGTATGCTCTTATTTCAATACCAGTCAATACCATATGGTTTAGACTGGTAAAACATGGCTCAATTTTTTTTTGTTCGAAAAATATATCAAAGTGGATATCATTTTGAAGAGAACAATTAATCTGATCTAACTGTGCAAAAAAAATTAAATTTCGACTTAAAACGAGTGAGAAATCGTCCGTCAAAGATTAAGGAGGGAAAAATTAAAGGCTTTCCAGGAGAGAGAGGATGCTGATGTCATGCTGATGTGGGCGGGTTACTCATAGTTACTCACCATAAGGTTACTGACTTGATCCGTTCCCCCGTATAGGTATCGGCGAACGGAATCCTCTCTTTGGGATGATTTTTTTTTTTTTTGGAAAATTCACCCTTTTATTCACAGAAGCCATATATATATATATATATGGGTAAATGACACATTTGGTCACTGAGATTATTAAATTGTGTCATGTTTAGTCACTAGAAAAAATTAATATCAATTTTGGTCACTCGAATTACCGAAACTGGTCAAATTTAGTCACTCTTCCGTCAGTTTCCGTCCAACTCCATTAATGTAGTTGGACGGAAACTTTTGGGAGAGTGACTAAATGTGACATGTTTCAGTAATACGAGTGACTAAATGTGACATTTTTCAATAATTCGAGTGACCGGAGTTGGACAGAGGCTACAGAAGAGTGACCAAATGTGACCTGTGTCAGTAATTCGAGTGACCAAAATTGATATTAAATTTTTCTAGTGACTAAATATGACACGATTTAATAATCTCAGTGACCAAATGTGTCATTTACCCTATATATATATATATATTTTTGACAACCACAGAAGGCAAATACCAGCAGAGACTATAGTTTAGTGTTAACGTCAATTATTAAATAAAAAAACATCCTTTGTACAAATTAT
This sequence comes from Linum tenue, assembly GCA_946122785.1. Taxonomy (NCBI): domain Eukaryota; kingdom Viridiplantae; phylum Streptophyta; class Magnoliopsida; order Malpighiales; family Linaceae; genus Linum; species Linum tenue. The sequence goes on along the minus strand of CAMGYJ010000005.1, from coordinate 31,452,952 downwards.
AGGACCACACAACGTGTTTTGTATTATTGACAAACGGTAAAATATATTAGGTGTCTAACACTGCTCTACAAATCTTTTTCAATATGTCCTACTAGACGAGTGGAGTTTGTAAGTGGGTTTCATCGTTAGCTTTTGAAAATTAGATTTGGATTTAAAATACAAGAACAAATGAGTTGTAGTATAATGAAAAATATGTTTACTATAATAGTAGAAGTGACTCAGGTTCAAATCACATAGACTACCACTTAAATTGAGATAGAATGGGCCAAGAACATGACGGGCCAGATCAGAAGTAAATACACATGCCTTGTCCAATGCTACTGCGGGTCGGGTAATACCCGCCCCATCATGGGTAGTCAGGTAAAGCCCTACTGTGTGTCAAATTGCCATCCCCACGTGCCATGCAACCGACCTTGACAATTGAGGTATTCACAACTAACTTCCACAATTGGGTAAACCCAATACAACATTATGAACACAATTACACTCGTACTCAGACCCACATGATGAATTGGTAGTCCTCTATTCAACTTAGGGAGATGTTCAACCCTAAATTAATTAAAGTATTAAAATTCGCCACATACTAAATAAAATAGCCAAATCAACAAATAATAAATAAAATTGCGTTTCATAAGGTTACACTATATTTGAATTTTTTACATTTCAATAAATAAGTTATTATTTTCTAGATTTAGAAATATTATCTGCCGTTATAAAAAAAAAGTATTTGGCTGAAAGACTACAAAATTAAATAATATTTTATGGCAATGGACAAGTATAGGCAGTAGAGAGTAGAATGAAAAGCAAAGAAAAGAACTAATAATTAACGGAAAGGAGAGAATAATGAAATAATGAATACGCAAAAGAAAAAAGTGTTTACGGTGAAAGAGGGAGAATTCCCTCCGTCAATAGCTCCGTTAGATAAAAATGAAAGCATGTATATTAAGAAAAAACCAACCAATTATATGATGCCACGTCGCCGGGCTGCAGGGGATGGCTGCAACCCGAGTTGCAGCTAAATTTCGTCCTTTTAAAAATTAATATATATTTTTATATTATTTTTTAATTGCCACGTCATCAAACTAACAGTCAAAGATTTTAGTTGACTACCACGTAGGATGATTTTAACGGAATTGGTCCGTCGGTGTCTAACGGTAAAACGATTCGTAAAGTTAGTGGCAAGTAAGAAAGAAAAACAATTCGGGTGACAAACGTGAAAGATTTGTATTATTTGAGTGACCAAATTTGTAATTTAGCCCTCAATGAAGTGATGATTTTGCCCAAGAAAGACTTAGTCGATGCATTTTACTAATTTTGTGTTCATAGTTAACGCCGACGACCCTAGATTCAAAGTTTCACACCAAAAGGAGAACATGGAAAGACTTTGTGGTGTATGGGTGGGGTTGGTCAGCCATTAATTATGCATGAATTCATCTAAGTTTCTTGTTAACAAACAAATCTTCATATTTTGTTGAGAATCAATTTTCTTTTAATAAATAGATTGGCTAACGATATGATATGAAAACCACACGGTAAATCAGTAATGAATGTTCTTGATTAGGTAGGCAGTCAGCATACCTACTAGTCTCTCTATAAATGTGGGCTACAATAGCTTCCAGGTATCTATCTATCTATTTAACTCGTGGAAGTGTTGAATACCTGTTGAATGTTGGTGATCGCTTCTATTAGTGCTCTGAAGTCTGAAGCAGTTGAACTGCACATTGATAATCAAGTTGTACTCGAGTTCTTCTATGTGCAGCATCTCAAGCCAACTGAAAGCATTTCTACTGCTCCTCTAAACTTCGCCACGATAATGAAGCAAATACACAGGTTCATAGCAAACATCCTACATGATCTTGAATAAAGCACGTGGAATCATTTACGATTTCCTTTTACTAACAAAATATTTCTAAAAATTACTTGGTACAATTTTAGAAATTCATCTACATTAATGTCGATAGTAACTTGTATAACTATGAGCTGTGAAATGTGGGAGATTGATGTATAAGTAATGTTGGGAGATAGTAAGATGCACCTGGGATATCTAGGAACCTTGGTATGCATAGTCATAGAATAGAAGTCTGTATAGAGAATTTTAGAATACAACAGGGGTTTCAGACCTATACAACGACCATCCCCTTATTTCTACAACATGACAACAATCTGTAACACACCTTGAGTTGAGTGACAGAGATACAGACATCTCTTGAGAGTTCCTCTCTCAGTGGTGATCGATCTCTTCAAAGTTCTATGTGCTTAGGAAGGAGAACCCCTAAGGAGGCATAGCAGTAGCAGGCTAGCAGCCACTTCCAAAAATCCTCGCCTCTTCTGTATATCACGTACTTGGTTGACTCTTGAGCTGCAAAAGCCTCGCCCATCTCTTGTCAACACCAACCGGGTTCTGCTTCCCAATATCTGCCGCTCGAAGCAAACCCAAAACCAGTAATGTCAGACATAACAAGGGCACCCTGCACTTTCATCAGATAAACAAACCACAATTGACAAAACGGAACATAATCGACTGATTTTCGTACAGTGTAATTTGGGCTGTGTTTTCTCACAACGATCCGAACATGTATCCGATGTATCCTGCATCAAGGAGTACAACATCAACGCGCGCAAGCTCGTGTCTAGAGTCCTTACCGATAATAAAGTAGGGAGGGAGTTATAGCTTAGCTTAGCTTAGCTTCTGCGGAGGGATGATACCTTAACAGAAATGGCTAAACGGACTGCATCCCTTACCAATGAGTCAAGATCGGCTTCGTGACCTGGCTTCACGTAGATAACCTGTAAGTTTTGCAGAATGACAAGAGGTTTTATTTTAATTCAGAAGGGGAAACAAAAGGGGAAAAAGGGTTATCACTTTAGAGCAGGGGAGATTGAGTTTACAGAAGGGTCGTCCCCTCCAATGAGTGGAAATTCATCCATTGGACCTCTGTCGTGCTTCTGTCTACTTGAGGGCAGAACCCACACGTTCACATTCGTATCAATCTGTTCATGGAATAAAAGACACACCCACACAAACGGCTCTCAAAACGGGTACAATGAATGGAATGAACTGATTGCCTGCAGGCTGCAGATGGAGTTATGTTACGAACCTGTGTGGAGTAAGGGGAATTGCAGCTGATGCATTTCTTGGTGAAGGAAGTGATGATGATTCCGTCCACTGAGAATCCAAAGCTCGCGTGCTAACATCCGAAACCATACACAACAGAAAGAAAGGGGGGAAATACAATCAATCGATCAATCAATCAATCATGTTACTTCGAGGCTCTAGCAGCCCGATTGAAATGATATATGTGGTAGTAAAGGTAAAAAGGTCTACCTTCTCAACACATAGCTTAACAGAGACGGTGGCATCTTTCTGCTCAACAGCGTCCTGGATCAAATCTTGGAGGCCGAGGTCCCTAAAAGTGAACAAGTAGTCACAGCTCCATTCCCCATTCCACCTCCCGTTCCCCGTCGATATCGTGATCAACCGCCGTGGAGCTTTGCCGCTCCTTCTGCTGCTGCTGCCCTAAACCCAATTCACTATTCTTCATCGCTAACCCCATTCAACGACTTAATCGAGGGAAAAAATGAACCATCGCATAGCCAGAGCAATTTGATCAAGGCTAGAGATTCTAGCAACTAAATGAAGGATTCTGTACGTACAAGCTGTTGCTGCGGCTGGGTGTGGCCGGCGTCGTGACTTCTGGAACCGGCGGCTATGATTCTGGGAGCGGACGGCGGCGGTCGTTTGACGGAATGCCTACTGCTTCTGATTGGTCTTGTTCTTGTTGTGGTGATGGTTTGGCGCAGGTCCCCGCTTGTAATGGTTCCGAATTTCGAAACAAAACCAGCAACCTCAGACATTGTCTCTCGCTCTATCGGTAACCTGGAGATTAAGCTGAAGATTTCTTCAGGATAACAGCTCGCTTCTGAGCAACCTTATCCTCGAGCTAAAGCTCATTCTAACATGGTTGGCTATCAGTTGGACACCACGCCCGATATTCTTCTTTCAAATGAGCTCATATAAATATGGCAATCGTGATAGTACGCCTACTACTAAGTCTAAGATGACTATTTTGATATGATGCAGAGGTACTAATTAACGCCCTAATTTTTTTAAATTTGTCGCCCTAACGTAGATAAATTGACGTTTTTGCTCAAAAAAATTCTTAATCTCTAAAACGCTCGCCCTTATCCCTAAATGTCAGTCGTCGCCGTGACACTAATTTTGCTCTGCTCAGCCATTAGCTGCTGCCAGAGAAAAGAATCCCGCCCCGCCGGCTCAAATTCCATGGACGCCGTTATCCCAACCGTTCTCTGCATCGAATACATCTCCCTGGAAATTCTCCTCATTATCATTCAGAGAAGAAGCTTCATAGACAGTTAATTTCCCAATCCTGGGTTCCTCCACGAATCCAGTCATCACTTCCCCAGTCATTACCAATTTCCCCCGATGGAACAGTATTGTCCAATTCAACAATAGTACTCTCCAATCCGCCATTTTTACACCTATCAGAATCTTTTTGTTCGTCACGATGAAGTAGAGCTTGGTAATTATCGTCTTCTTCTCCTTTTTGGGAATGACAAGGATTCTTCCAGGGCGAATGGCGGCGACGGCGCGAGATTTTTTTCCTTCTGGCGACGGACTTTTAGGGCGAACGGCGGCGATGGGGCGGCTGAAATTTAGGGATTAGGGGCGAGCATTTTAGGGCTTGGGGTAGAATCGTTCGTTTGGTTAATTTAGGGCGACAAATTTAAAAAGTTAGGGCGTTAAATAGGATTTCAGTTTTGGTATCCGACTTGATACACTGCAGTTTCGATCTATTTAATCACTAGATTCTAGATTGTAACCCGGCCCGTTGGCCGGTTGCAATATCATCGATAATCGTAGATAACAAATGTCCCAAGTTTAAAGAATCTAACGGAAATGACTAGATTTGTTCTAAACAACTATAAAATCTGGCTATAAGTGGTATTTCTTCAAAATTGGTTATTATTGTCATAAACGCGAAAGTTTTGGCTATACAAATGTATTAAGCCAAAAAATATTATATCAGTTTAATAAAATATCAATATAATTTCAGGGATTCCCTAGAGTAACTTGAGTATAATTTTAAATTAGGTAACTTGATTAAATCTGAACCATTAAATTATATCCTAATTATTTTAAGCCATTGATTAAAAGAAAAAAAATAGGAAAATAGAAAAAAAACGGCAACCGGGGGCTCAAGATAGGGTGCATAACCCATGGTTATGCACCCATCAATAACCAAATCTGGACCCTTCATTTAGAAAATTCAGATCTAAGGATGGAGAATTAAAGGCTATTTTTATTTTCACTAGTTTTCTTAATTGACTCATATCTTTTTCGTTTTAACTCGGATTTTAATTTTTTTTGCACAGATGGAACGAGTTCATCGTGCTCTACAAAATGAGATCAATTTTCAATATTTTTTGAGGAAAAAAAAATTCTGGCCTCTCGGTACCAACTGCATACCATATGGTATTTTCTTCGTTTTTCATTCGTTTTTGAAAACGTTTGCACAGCAGGGACGAGTTCATCATGATCTATTGGATCTACAAATTTCTGGGTGAACAAATTACAAGACCAAAAAATACCACACAATACCATACAATACCACCCTGGTACGGGGTGGTATTTTATGGTATTTTATGGTATACAATGTTAAAAGTCGTAAATGACAATTAATATACTTCTACTATCATGTATTCAATCATCCTACAGTCTTGGTTTGTTCATACCACCATGGTACGCTTTTGAACCCATAGGTATGCTCTTATTTCAATACCAGTCAATACCATATGGTATAGACTGGTAAAAAATGGCTCAATTTTTTTTGTTCGAAAAATATATAAAAGTGGATATCATTTTGAAGAGCACAATTAATCTGATCTAACTGTGCAAAAAAAATTAAATTTCGACTTAAAACGAGTGAGAAATCGTCCGTCAAAGATTAAGGAGGGGAAAATTAAAGGCTTTCCAGGAGAGAGAGGATGCTGATGTCATGCTGATGTGGGCGGGTTACTCATAGTTACTCACCATAAAGTTACTGACCTGATCCATTCCCGCAACCGGGTGCCGGATTTCTATAAGTTTTGCGGAAAACTTCTTTCCTTTTTTTTCAAAGATATTAACACTTCTTTTCTTGTAATATTTGATGTGTCTTCTTTTTCTTAGCACTTCTACAATGCTATATAGCATTGGTGCTTTAATGTACGACTTAAAGTTGTACCATAACATTAAATGTATAAATTTAGGTTATATCATAAAGCAATTTGTACCATTATGGTATGATACAACTTTACAACTTGAAGTTGTACCATCACATAAAGGTACAAGTTCAAGTAAAGGTACAAGTTCAAGTTGTACCATAAAAGAATTTGTACAAAAAGTATAGGTAGAATCTGAAGTTGTACCATAACGTAAATGTACTATTTTAAGTTGTAGCATAAAAGCAAAAACCTATAACACCAATATTATATAGCATTGTAAAATTTCTCCTTTTTCTTTTTTTTCTATTTATTTTTTGTATTTATTATTTAATTATTTTGTACAATTTTGTACTTAATACCCCATTACGTAACTTTTACGAAACATAGATATTTCTTACTCGGCTAGTGTTCGTGTTCTGGCGCATTTGGAAAGGTCGGTGTTGGGCGGCTTATGATCTGATCATATATCTTCCTCCCACCCTAGTGCGACAGTATGACTCTCAGCTGGCAGAATGGGAGACCGTTCAGAACAGCTCATCGGCTCGGCGGCGTGCCGGTCCTAGAGGGCAAAGAGCTGCTGGTGGTGATTCGCCTCCACCTCCCTGCCCAGAGAATGGAGTCTTAGTCCATTTTGATGGGGCCACCAAGGTTTCAGTGGGTGGAGGGATTGGCTTCGTGGGAATTGTTACAGGAGGAGCTATTTCATTTGCATTTGGGCGGTTTTATGACTACATTTCTGACCCTTTCCTTGTTGAACTCATGGCCTTGCGTGGTGCCTTACGTTGGTGTCTCAATCATTCACTAACTAATGTGGTGTTTTGTGGTGATGCGCAGGTGATCATTCAGATGGTCAACGCGAAGGATACGTCACAAGTGTTGGGGGGAGCCATCTTAAACGAGGTGCTCGTCCTTAGTGCCTCGTTCCAATGTGTCTCGTTCCACTTCGCACCTCGGAGGTACAATAGGGCTGCCCATATCGTGGCGAAAGAAGCCCTCTTATCGATGGATCGACTTCTTGTTGACCGACGTCCCTTGCTTGTTCTTTAGTTTTTGACATTTGGTCATCTTTTGTATATACTCGTATCTTGCTGTTCCTTTTGGAAGATCTATGGCAAAAAAAAAAAACATAGATATTTCTTACTAATAGTTAAATTAGAAGCGTTATGTAAGTCTTCCGTAATGACTTAGTAGTTTACGTAACACGAGGTTAATACTCATTACGTAAAGGGACTATCTATTACGTAAGGTTTTCATAATGATATTTTACAACTGTTACGTAAAATACACATCGATTGCGTAAATGTTACGTAATGATAGTTATTTCTTACGTAACAGTTAAATCAGTAGCGTTACGTAAGGCTACCGTAATGACTTGCATTTTACGTAACGGGAGGTTAATATTCATTACGTAAGACACATTCTATTACGAAAGGCTTCCGTAATGATCTTTTACAACTGTTACGTAAGATTACCATTGGTTACGTAACCATTATGTAACGCTTATGGTATTTTACGTAATGCGACCTGTGAAATCTGCTATAATTATGTAAAAAATTCAAGTTACCTTAGGAAATCCCTATAATTTCTTAGTTTTGGCCATTAAGAAAGTCAAATTATTCAATTGTTGAGAAAATAGAAAATGAGCATCCATCATACATATTTGGAGATTCACTCTTGGTGACTTGTCTGTCATCGCTTTGTTGTAGAAATTCTCGCTTCCAATATGCCAAGATACTGAATAATCCCTCAACTGTACATGGGCACTGGGTCGTGCTTGGGCTGGCACGGCACGAGCACGCTTCGAGCCCATTTATTTCGTGTCGTGCTTGGCACAACTAGTCAGTTTTTGTGTCGTGTCGTGCAAGCCCATTTGTTAACTTTGCTAGACCCGGCACAGGCCCGAACACGGTTGGAATCGTGTTGTGCCTATTCGTGTTTGTGTCGTGCTCGTAATTGTGTTTAATGAAAAGGAAGAAAACAAAAGAGATAATGAAAAAGAATGTGAAAATTGGATGAAGAAAGATAGTATTAACCGATAATGTTTGAGAAAAGTAACAAATAAGGGGGAAAAGAAAATTGAAAGTATAACGAGTGTGTTTGACTTTGTTTAATTTTTCGTCCATTTTTACTTATGGTAGTAATTACGTATATATCTTTATGACACTTCTAACAACAACAAATAATTATTTTTCTTCTTTCTATTTTGTAATATTTGAACCTATAATTCTATATTTATTTTCAATCAAATAAACATTATTTTCGTGCCACTTATATACCGTGCCATACCCGTGCTCTTGTCCGTGGCCATTAAGTTTAGGCCCGACACGGCACATAAATTATTCGTGCTCGTACTAGGTTGGCCTATTTATTTCGTGCCGGTGCTCTAATCGTGCCGTGTCGTGCTAGCCCGTGGGCGACCCGACGGGGTCGCCCACGTACACCCTCAACCCATTTTTCATACTCCAACTTCCTTTGGCAAAAGCAGCACAGTTGAGACTTAACAATCCCTCAACCCACAACTACCTTTGGCAGAAGCTCCTCGGCCACACCGTCCCCGTCCTCTGCTTCTTGCGTAGGTATCCAACTCTGTTCGAAGAATTCCCACGCGCCAGAATCCCATATCAGCTCAATCTTTTCTCCAGTTTCTTCCTTCTTCCAAGTTCTCTAGTCATTCCTCGAGTTGCATAAAAGCAACACAGAGATTTCAGTAGAACTCTTCTGCACAAAGCTGGGAACTTTCTCACCTTCTTCCCCTGAACCCCGGCCGCTGCCCGCTGCTGCAAAAGAGCTCCGCCCTCCAAAGCCATACAGTAGCTCCTGCTAGCGCAGCTGTAATCATCTGCGACTTTTTCCCCTTCATCCTTCCGCTCATTCTCCCATCGATTATCGCCGCAGTAACGAAAGAAACAATATGTAATAGATCTCCAAATTCGTGATGAGATATGATATCCGGTAGTGAGATAACTCCCAGTTTGGTTTCCTTTTATTGGAACCTATGGTTGTATTTAACCAATTGAATGGACATGAATAGTCCATTTGAATCGGAGCCTCAGTCCCCTAATTTTAATCAATGGCACCGGTGAGCCCCAGTACCCAATGATCCCGTCGGATTTGTTTTCACTATATTAACATTAACTTGTTTTCTCTGGCCTGTCCATCATCTCTCAAGAAAGGGGAGTACAGAGATCAATTGTTTTTGTTCAATATTTGTCTAGCTCGGGATAGTAGAGCACGTTCACCGGAATCTATCGCCAGCAGCTAATTTATCGTCGACCTCGTTCATCGTCCAGAGGCAGGGCCACTGCTTTCTTTTTCAATTAAAAAAATCTCCCTCAGTTTGTTGTCAGGATAAGATCAATGCTACCATACCTATTTCCAAATCAATTAAAAAATCATTATCCCTCAATTTGGTGTCAGGATAGGAATCCATGAATTCATCCTCCTGCTACCATACCCATCTTCACAACTGTAATTATTGTGAAATTGAATTCTCTTGCTCATATACAGATATACCTATCTCCTCTACTTCACTCATTGGGAAATTTTAGATCCAGAATTCTCATTTGGTCTCTTCGGCTTGCTAGACAGTAGACACAGCCAAGTGAACCACCTAGATATGATAGTCTGGCATTATACTCCTAATGGTGAGTAACCAGTGAAAACAGAATATCATAAAGGACACCACTTAGCTTTATCACACCACTTAGCTTTATCACATGGTGCAAAGAGTGTAGCTCAGGTAATGGATGGGGGATTATGGTAAAAAAACATGTCAGCTACAAATTCCTCCTAAACTTCGTTTTTTATATGGCAAGCTTAAAGAGTAATCATACTTGTTATGACTATTCGTAAAGTAAGAGACGTACTTGTTTCAGACTTTTGTTTAGTACGTCGTCTTCAAATCGAGACACTAGAACACCTATTCTTTACCTGTTCATTAGCTACATGACTATGGCAAATGGTAGAGTTGGATAATACCTTTAATCACGCCGCGCTAGAAAATTTTAATACTTGGTGGTGGAGAATTGTGTATTCTATGTACAAGCCACATCAGATTCTACAAGTTGTTTGTTTACTATGAAGAATCTGGAAATCCCGCAATATAGTAGTTTTCGAGGATAATCAACTACTGGCATTCGTACTCGCTGCTCAATTTGCTCGGCAAGTACAAGAATTCTATTCCGCCCGCCCATTTATTCCTCCTCCCCCACCACTAGTCATCCCATCAGTGCCCCGTCTTGGTCTTCTCCTCCTCTCGATCACCTCAAACTCAACTTCGACGCTGCAGTCCATTCATCTCAAGGTAGCGCTATGGGTTTGGTGTTGAAATTTGAAGACGACCGAATGCATCTCGCTATTGGACTTCAACATCAAGAGATTTGCAAACCGTACAGAGTCATACTAGAAGAGGATTCTGAAGTCGTCATTCGCCAGCTAATCAAAGGGAGGGAATTAGATGTGACTGGAGGCCTGGTGCTCAGAGACTGCTATCAGATGATCGCTGCTCTAGACATAGGCTTAGAAATTTGTGTAGTTCCTAGAACTGCCAATCGGGCTGCCCATAGTGTGGCAAGAAAAGCCCTTTCTCTGTCTAGTTTAGAGTTGCTTTTATTTGATTTTGTTGCTTGGGTGGGAAGAGATTTGTAGGGGTCGATTTATTTCTTATATTCTATTGTCATATCTCTGGTAAAAAAAAGCATCCATCATACATATTATTACATTGTAAATTTGTAATAGGACTTATGGAAGGGATTATCAACTCATAATAAACTTAATAACACAGTATTATAGTTATTCCAAAATGATTGGTAACATTTCATTACCATCAAGAATCTTCATCATGAACTCCATTGTGATATGATCCCAAATGGCCAACTCTACACGTTTAAATTACTTGACGAAGAAGCTATCAAAGTTGGAAAGAAGAAGGACATAATTTGGGAGGAGGCAGCTTGTTGATTGTCTCGATTTTGGCTCTGTCCACCTCTATCCCCATCTTGGAGATCTTATGCCCCAAAACTATGCCTTCGCGAACCATGAAGTGGCACTTCTCCCAACTTAGCGCCAGGTTCTTCTCCTCACACCTTTTTAGGACGAGTTCCAGGTTATGGAGACAGTGAGAGAATGAGTCTCCATAAACCAAAAAATCGTCCATAAATACCTCCATGATTTCTCCGACCAGACGGTCGAAGATGGCAAGCATACACTGCTTGAATGTGGCTGGGGCGTTGCAAAGCCCGAATGGGATCCTCCGGTAAGCAAATGTGCCGAAAGGGTAGGTGAAGGTGGTCTTCGCCTGGTCTTCCGGTGCTATGGGAATCTGAAAATATCCGTACATCCCATCCAGGAAGCAGTAGAACTTGTGCCCCTAGGGCTGGGAAAACGGTTGCCTTTTCGCAGTTAAATCGATAACCGCACCGAAACCGCGCGGTTATTGGTTAACCGCAAACCGCATATTTTGCCTATTTTGCAGTCGCGGTTGGAGATATGGGTTGTTTTGCAGTTTGCGGTTTAACCGCAACCGAAACCGCAAATCCATATAACCGCAAGGCTAACCGCGACCCAGACCCAGCCCATAATTGACCCCCAGCCCAACCCAAAGTTGACCCCTAGCCCAGCAGGCAGCAGCCCAAACCCAACCCGGCCCCTCCCCCTCTTCTCCCTGTCGTCGTTTTGATTTGACGAAACAAAAATCGAAAATCCCCTTCGACCCTTCGTTTCGTCCCTTCCCACCAGCAACTGAAAACCCTTCGAGTCGAGCTTTGACCCTTCCCATCTTCTCGCTGCGGCGCTGCGCCGCTGCGCCCGCCGCCGTCCCTGGTCGTCCGGCGTGTGCATTTGTGGATTGTGTTATTTGGATATGCAGACAGATGCAGGGGCTGGATGGAAGTGAAAATAGACAAAACAGTAGTTGCTGTGTTTTTTTTCCATAAATTTTTTGCGGTTAGTTCGCGGTTAATTGTCGGTTAGAATGCTTAACCGCGGTTTCGTATACTGTTTCGGTTGTTGCTGTTTTTACAACCATAAACCGCGATTCACCGCTAACCGCGTTCTGCGGTTTTTGGTTAACCGCTAACCGTGAGGGATGCGGTCGCAGTTGGCTAATATGGGTGTTTTGCGGTTGCAGTTAACCGCAAATTGCGGTTCAGTTAACCACAAATTGCGGTTCAGTTAACCGCAACCGCACCGTTTCCCACCCCTATGTGCCCCGCCGGCGCCAACCTCTCTAACATATGGTCAATGAACGGCAGCAGGAAGTGATCCTTGCGTGTGGCGTTGTTGAGGCGACGATAGTCGATGCAGACACGGTACCTGGTCACCGTGCGCATCGGGATGAGCTCATTCTTCTCATTGGGAACCATGATCATCCCACCCTTCTTAGGTACCACCTGAGTGGGACTGACCCACTCGCTGTCAGAAATGGCGAAGATGATTCCAGCGTCCATCAGCTTAATAATCTCTGCTCGAACCACAATCTCCAGGTTCGGTGTCAATCTCCACTGGGGCTGTCTCACCGGCCGAATCTCATCCTCTAGCAATATCCGGTGGGAACAGAAGGAAGGACTGATCCCTCGAATATCAGTGATATTCCATGCCAGAGCTCGCTCATACTACTTCAACAGGGCCACCAGTCTGGTCTTCTGCTCGGGTGTGAGGGTCAAGCTGATGATGACTGGAAGTTTGTTCCCCTCCCGGAGAAAAGCATACTCCAAATGAGGAGGGAAGGGCTTCAGCTCCAGTTCTGGTGGCTTCTACATAGAGGTGGTGATGCGAGTCGAGGATGAGAGGCTTGAACATTTTATCGACCTCCAGGAACTCGCCATGCTCTAGTGCACCCAACTGCTCCTCTAGATGCAGCTCCTGCGATGCCTGCTCACATAGCATAATACAACGCTCAAGGGCATCGTCAGTACCCGCACTCGTGATGGAGAGTGCAGTTTCAAAACCAGCAAGCATGTCACATTAATCCAAGTCATCATGCATATGGGAATGCTTCGCATTATCAGACACAGAAAATGTAGCTTGTTCATCCCCAGCTCGCAAGATTAACTTGCACATCAATCAGCGCCTTGGCAGTGGCGAGAAATGGTCTACCCAAAATCAAAGGCACATCCACATCCTCATTTATATCCAAAATAACAAAATCAACATGATATGTGAATGCACCCACGTTAACAAGCAAGTCCTCTATGATACCCCTAGGATGCACAATCTAATGATAAGCTAACTAAATACTCATCCTAGTGGTTCTAGGTTCACCTAGGCCTAGCTTCTTAAACAGTTTATAAGGTATGACATTAATGCTAGCGCCTAGGTCCGCCAAGGACTTTCCTACATGCATGCTGCTAATAACAAAAGGGATAGTAAAACTCACTAGATCTTTGCGCTTCTCGGGCAGCTTGTTTTGCAGGATTGCATAACACTCCTCGATCAGTATCACTGTCGAGAGATCCCCAAGTTTCTTTTTGTTGGTGAGTAGATCCTTCATGAATTTTGCGTACTTGGGCCATCTTTGATAGTGCCTCCACGAACAGCATGCTGATGTTGACATGCTTCAACATTGCCATGAATTTGGTAAACTCAGTCTCCAGCTTGTCTTTGTGCATACGAGTGGGGAAGGGAAGCTGGGGAACATGATCCATAACCACTAGCTGTGGCTTGGGAGCAGGTGCTTCCTTCTCGATCCCCACCTTTTCATCTTCACCTGGAAGTGCTAGAGCAGGTGTTGGTTCCTCCAGCCTGGCCAGAGCAGGTTCAGCAGATGTCGTCTTGCCACTTTTAGTAGTGATGGCATCCAACTGCTGGTGAGGCTCGCAAGGATTTGGGATGGTGTTGGCAGGCAGAGTTCTCGGTGTCCTAGTGCTATTGGTGCGAGCTATTCCTCCAATCTGGTTCTGGAGATCCTGCAAAATAGCACTCTGGTTCCTCTGGCCTGCCTCCAGTGCATTGATGCACTGGTCCAACCTTGCGAAATTTGTTGTGCTGGTACTCACGAAGGCCATCACCATATTTTTCAGCTCTGATATCTGGTCACCCTGTGCTGGGGCTGCTGCCGGATGGGCCAATTGCCTATGTTGTTGCTGGAAGGGTTGCCCCTTTATGGGCTGATAAGGTTGATGCTGTGGAAATGGGCCCTATCAGGTCTGGAAAGGTTGCCTTTGCTGAAAAACCACCAGATGGTGCTGGAAATTCGGGAGGTTTGGTTGTGTTGCTGTTGGTGCCATTCCAGGAAAAATTGGGATGTTGGCGCCACCCCTCATTATAAGTACAACTGTAAGGGTCAAGGCGCCGAGCATTGGCGATGAAGTCTAGATGCTCATAGGGTGTAGAAGACTCCCGTATAGCTTGACAATCTTCCACCAGATGGTTCGAAATCTCACACCACTGGCATTGTGCGACTGGAGGTGCGGCTATGCCTCTGCCAGGAATAAGATTGTTAGGCTGCTTTATTGTCTGAACCAGCTCTGCCACCTCTCGCTCGAGTCCTGATCTGGCCTTCATGGCATGCACACCTCGATCTCTGGAGTTCCTACCTATGGTGCTCTGCCCCCAAGAATGATCTCTGGCGGCCAAATTACTGATCATCTGATTCAGCTCGGATGGATAAAGACTCAATCAATCTCTGGCTCTCTAGAGATAGAGCACTATAAAAGTTCCCCACAGTGAATGCATCACTAAAACCGTGATGGGGACACTTACAGAACAGTCCCGAGTACTGCTCCCAAGCATCTCGTAGCGACTCATCACATTCATGGCGAAAATGAGTTATCTCCCACTGAATCTCCATAGTCTTCGAGGCCGGATAATACCTGTGCACGAACTTGTTGGCCAGATCGTCTCAAGAAGTGATGGATAATGGCAGCTGAGTCTCTAGCTACCTCTTCGCATGCCCCGCCAGAGAGTGGGGGAAGAGGTAAAGACGGATCGCGTCGCCTGGTACATCGTTCAGCTTGAACCAATTGGTAAGCTGCAAGAACCGAGAAAGGTGCACTCTCGCCTCTTCATCCTTGAGGCCATGAAACTGGATGGAGGATGTTATCAGTTGAATCCAGAATGGCTTGATCTCGAAGTTATTAGCGGGAATGGGTGGATACTAGATAACTGGGTGGATGTCGGCGATCCATGGAGTGTAGAAGTACTCCATAGTAGGACCCTGCGGAGGTGGCACCATCTGATTGGGAGACTTCATTATTAGCCAGAACCTAATTCATTGGGGGAATTTGGAGAGGCATCCCTAGAGGTGGATTCTGCCCAGGTTCAGGTTAATCCTGTTGTGCTCGTCTCCCATATCGTATTCCTGCTTGGAGTCACTGCTAAGATGGCCGTCAACTAGCTTTTTCTCAGTAGCCAGTCTTGCTCGTTGTTCCTTCCTAAGCTGGCGACAAGTACGTTCTAGCTCCGGATCCAATGGTAGTAATGCTCCTGACTGGCTACGAGTCATGCACTACCTGCACACAGCTAAGCAAGCAAACCCGTGAAGGCAAAAGTGGGACAAAGCAAAACAATCAATGCAGAAAAGAAATGTTAAAGTAACAGAAATCGCGTTTCTTCAACAACCTAGCCGTCCCCGGCAACAGTGCCAAAAACTTGACTCGCCTGTACTATCACACTAGAAAGTGGCCAAGTGTAACCACCTACCAATGCGTAGTATAGCGGGTTTAGCTTTAATTGTCAACCCGGCTCCTAGATGTGATGACTACTCCGTGAAGTTCTTATTATTTAGCGGTTTAACTGTAGTGAAGTATTAACCAACTAACGAACGCAAGCAGTAAAAGTTGCGGTTCAAGTTTGAGAGAGGTCACCCAGATACGGTTCCCCCTAGACTACAGTTAAGTCAAGTTGCAATTCACTAAGTCCATATTCCAAGATAGTTATACTGCGGAAGGCTCTTATCCAGTCTAAAGTCTTGACTAAAGGTCTCGAGACCCTCTCAATCTGAATACCCGGCGGGCGACTAACCTCCACCGGAGTAAACAAACTGAGGCCCTAACGTGCAAAACCTCATATACTGGAGTAAATCTAGTACAAAGCAGTGAATTGACTCCTCGACTAAAGTAATCAATTCACCACCTTCAATTAAGGTTGCTCTATCAACCTAGAAAAATATTCTCTTTCTAGGTCAAAGCAGGAACTACAGGAATTTGATCAGGATTCATGCAATTCAGAAAATCATGCCTCAATTGAATATAATCAATGTCAAAGAATCATGTACTTAGGTTCATACAACCAAACCTAACATACAAATCTATGATTCTTCATACCCAGGTGAGAGAGAGAGTTTACTCCATAGAGAGAGAAGATAAATTAGCTTCAGATGCAGAAATCATTCTATGAAGGATGAAAATCGGCTTCTAGTAATCAATCGGCACTTCTCCCAGCTTCAATCGAGCTCCAATGATGTTGAATCTCAATCTAGGGCACTTGGAGGCTTTGTTCGTCGCTTTCTCTCTTTAGTTTTATGCTTTCTTACTCTAAAACTCGGATTCCTTTCCAAAGAGACCAACTCCCCTTGAAACAGCAGCAGAACCCGAAACCTGACCCAAATACCCGATCGGGTATTCCTGGGGACCGGCCGGGTATTTCAAAACGCATCGCACAAGGAAAGGAGGAAATACCCGATCCTGTCTCTCGTTCGGGACCACTTCTGTTTCTCCTGACTCTTTCAGTTGAATACCCGCTCGCCCAGCTGATAATACCCGGTCGGGTATTTTAGTGTCTGACCGGGTATTTTGGCCTCCAGCTCCTTTAGGTGTCAACTCTCCACTTTTTGACCCGAAACTCGCTTCCACGCTTCCATGTCCACATCAAGTCCTGAAATATGACTTAAATGCACAACCTAGCGTGAAATCGGCTTAAAACACGAGAATCGACTCTCAAACGGTTCAAGAATGGTGACTAAAACATGTGCAAATAATGGTCTATCACGCATCCTTACGAGATGCCTTTAATCTCAAGGAGTTAGGACCTATTTCATACTTACTTGGATTGGATGTAGTAAGGTCTGATGCAGGTTATTTTATTAGTCAAAAGAAGTATATCTCTTATCTGTTATCTGCCGTAAAATTTTTCGATTGTCGTCCATGCTCTACACCGATGGAACAAAATTTGAAGTTGAGCAGAGACAGTGGTGAACTAGTGGAGGATCAGACATTCTATAGGAGCGTTGTGGGGAGTCTTATTTATTTAACCCATACGCAGCCTGCCATATCTTACGCAGTACAGGTTGTGAGTAGGGCTGCAAACGAGCCGAGTCGAGTCGAGTTTTTGCTTAGCTTGAGCTCTGCTCGTTTGTAAATTTTGTAGCTCGAGCTCGGCTCGAGCTCGAATTTTCATCATCCAGTTCGAGCTCGAGCTCAACTCGATTAAAAATAATCCAGCTCGAGCTCGGCTCGATAGAGCTCGCTAAATGCTCATTAACACAGCTTGTCAAGCTGAGTACAAGCTCGGCTCAAGATAAGCTCGATTTGAAACCATTCTTGTTGAAAAATGTGTACAAATAAGAACATTAGAAATTAAAAATGATGAAAAGAACACTAAAAACTAAAAATAACATCTAACTTCCATAACATCCTTATTAACATAATAATTTTCATTTCAAAAGAGTAATTAAGCCTTCCACAAGCTTTAAACAAGCCAGCTCGCGAGCTTAGCTCAACAAGCCACCGAGTCAAGCTAGCTCACGAGCTTATCAAGCCGAGCATGGCTTAGCTCAAGCTTGGCTCGTTTACTAACGAGTCGGCTCGCGAGCCGGCTTGTTAAACAACGAGTCGAGTGTCGAACGAGTTTTTTCCGATTTTTCCGATTCGAACGCCGAGTTGCTCGCGAGCGGCTTGGCTCATTTGCAGCCCTAGTTGTGAGCCAGTTTGTGGGAATTGCGAGAACTAGTCATTAGGATGTCGTGAACAGGATATTAAAGTATTTGAAGCATACTTCAGACTTTGGTTTGTTCTTTCCTACAGGAGATGAATCGACTAAAGAAGCATTTGCAAATGCTGATTATGCCGGTTGTCAGGATACACATCGATCTACTTCTGGTTGGTGTATTCGGTTTGGGAAATCATTTGTGTCTTGGCGTTGCAGGAAACAAGACAAGGTTTCTAAGTATTCTACAGAAGCAGAATATAGGTCAATCTCAGAAGTGAGTTCAGAAATGGTTTGGCTTCAGAGATTATTGGAAAAACTGGGTGTGTCGTGTCTTATGCCTATGAGACTTTATGGTGACAATACTAGTGCGATACAAATCGCGATCAATCCAGTTCTCCACAATCGAACGAAGCACATAGAGGTTCATATTCATTCTATTTGGCAGTTGGTAGCTCAAGGATCAATTCAGATTAGTTACTTGTCTTCTGAAGATCAGACAACCGATATTCTAACCAAGGCGGTTAGTTCAAGTCGACAATGGTACCTATCAAGCAAATTGATGTTACGATCCCAACATTAATTTGAGGGAGGGTGTTAAAATATAGGTACCAAAGTGTAATTTTAGTTAGGGTTTGTTATAGCAAACCTATAAATATCGTTGTAAATTGTAACAGAAGATTAATGAAATAATAAGCACCTAAAACCTGAGAAGGAGATCCTCTTCGTTGACTAGTGCCGTACTGGCGATACCACGTTAAAAAACTTCTTGTGTTCTTCGATATAGCTTTTCTTACCATTCCTATCAGACAATGCTCTTGAAAACGTGCAGTCATTTTGCGGCCAACATTGGTGCTGAAAAACAATGCGGTATATATATAGTTTCATCATAACATAATAAACATTAAACATAATATCATATGAAAAACCATCGTCTCTACTTTCTAATGAAGCCCTAAGAGGGCAAGAGATTTAAACATTGTGATTAGGGATGTCAATCCAACCCGTAACCATGAGTACCCTACCCGACCGTAACCGGTCAACGAGGGTAATTATCCGCTTTGACGGGTTAAGGGGCGGGTACGGGTAATACCCGGTTTCAAAATAAAGGGTAGGGTACGGGTATGGTAATCGATAATACCCGCCCGTTATACCTGCCCCGCTAACCAAAGGATCAATTTCCCTTGATAAATTTATTTTAGCCTGAGAGATTGAGTTTAGCTACCATTATTGATGATGAAGATGTAGAGGATTATTATGTTTGTGTGGATTGTAGAAGCAAGAACAATTATTATGTGTTTCCTGTTTTATTTGTGTGGATTGTTGAAACCAGAACAGTTACAAGTATTGAGAATTTTTAATGGACAAGAGTATGCATGTGCATATATGTGTATAAGTTCATAGTTTAGGATTCGTACCCATGGTTACCCGAATACCCGTGGTTACCCGGTGGGTAGGGTATGGTTATATAATTTTCATACCCAGTGGTTATTTGATCGGATATTTTAGAAAGCTCTACCCAACGGGTTGGGAGTTGGTATAGGATAAACCCGCACCCGATCCGACCCTACCCATAGTCATCCCTAATTGTGATTGAGTTTGGCTCTTGTTGGAAAAATAAATAAAAAGGGAAAATGGTCGAATAAGGTGTTGGCGATACATAAAAACATCTTATTATAATGCAAATCATAAAACAAATCGTTCGGAACAAACTGTGCAATTGATTCCTAATTTTTCATAATAAACCGTGAGGTAAACAACCTGAGCGATAGTGAATCAAAATACAATACAATGGACAAAAGGGGAAAATCCCAGAATACTCTAATTATTGAAAAAAATTCCCCAAATACAATACTTACAAACTTATTTCCCAAAATACAGCAGTTTCAACATCACTGTCTTTGTCTTCGACAGTGATATTGATCACCGCTTTAGTTCAAAACGGGGAAGGTATCCCCGCTTTTGACCACAACGGGGAACACATCACCGCCTTGGACCACAACAGGGAAGTAATCAGCGTTGCAGTCCAAAATGGTGATCGCCTCACCGCTTTTCTGAGAAACGATGATTACATCATCGCCGTCGACCAAAATGGTGATAATTGATCGCCTCACCGCTTTTCTGAGAAACGGTGATAACATCATCGTCGTCGACCAAAACGGTGATAATTGACCACGTTTTAGAGCCCTGGTAGGTGAAAAATTAGGTCACAGCGACCTAGCTATCACCGCTTTGGACAAAAGCGGTGATGTGTTCACCGCCATTGTCCACAGCGGTGATTAGCTGTCATTTTTTTCTATAAATTCCGACGCCCACTTCCCTCCTGCTGCCTTACAGCAAATTAGTACAAAAATTAGTGTTTTTTTAGTCGTTTTCTCAGCTAGTTTGGAGTTGGTTTACTGCTCAAGAAACTCGTCGGGATTCGGTATGTTAGAATTATGTATTGTTTACATTTTGATGTGTAAGTAATTATATGTCTGTATTTAGTGAATTGCGGTTATTGAAAAATATGTTATGATATATTTAGATTAATTATGATATGATAGATGTTAGTTAGTACTGAATTTAGATGAATTTGTTTAGTTTTCTCATGATAGATCGAGATTCAGTATGTTATAAGTATGTATTTTTTACATGTTGATGTGTTAGTAATTATATGTCTGTATTTAGTGAATTGCGGTTATTGGAAAATATGTTATGATATATTTAGATTAATTATGATATGATAGATGTTAGTTAATTAATTATGAATTTAGATGAATTTGCTTAGTTTTCTCATGATAGATCAATTACATGCGTTTGTTTATGGGTTTGGATGATATTGTTTTTGTATCCTAATGTACTAATTATATACTATACTTAATTATTATAAATTGCACACATGGGTAAATTTAAGAAGTTTTGGCTTATTATTCGGTGGAATGGTCGGGTGACAAACTTGAACATTGGATCGACTATGAAAATGGCGAATCCACTATGCTAAAAATTGAGTCGAGATTCTCGTGGCAAGAACTCCATGACATTTGTGCAGAAAGGACTTGCACGGGCGGGCAAAGGAGAGTTGGTCAAATTGCTTACCGCTATCCAAACATGAGTGTTGACGGAATCATGTACGAAAAAGTTGTCATAAATGATGATGACTCGGTGAACATGATGATACAGTTCCTATCTGACAACGGGGTGCGGCTTGCAGAGGTGTATGTCGAGACGGAGCCGGTCGGTGAAACTCATTCTCACCAGTATTCTTGTGATGATGGTTTTGCAGGAGGGTATGGCTGGGGTGGTAGTTCAAGTAACTACGAAGGAGGTACTTCTGCAGGAGGGTATGGCTGGGGTGGTACTTCAAGCAACTACGAAGGAGGTAGTTCTGAAGGAGGTGTTGGGTGGGAAGAATACCCGCAACATGCTGAGACTGCCGTTGATATCATTCAGCCCGACGGTGATCAATGACCTGCTTGGGGTCCAGAGTGGGCTGACATTGAGAACACCCTTCGATCTGGGCGTACTTCGCATGACCAAGAAGACGATGCTGGTTATGCTGGGGGATGCTGGAATTGGTTGCTCCAATCGATATTGCCTCAAAGATCGATCGGGCAGGTGCCATTCCACCATGTGCCAGCAGATTAAGGGCACCTTGCACAACCATGTCTCTTGATCCTCGGGATGTCTAAGACGATGCAACTCAACCACTTCATTTGGATATGGATCCCATACCGCCTACAATCATTATAATTCATGGAATAAGTAAAAATTATATCCACTCCACCTAAAAAATTGAAAATCATGAAATTTTATATTTTTACCTGGTTCCACCAAGGCTTATCAAATTCAGCACGATAAAACAGTAAAGAGTGCTCGGGCTGGTGGTCGTTTGTATTTGCTCCGATCCACCTAATTAAGCAAAAGTACGTATATAAGCAATTTTAAAAGCATAGATGTTTACTTGTTAAGTATGATTGTATGGAAGCATCTAAATTGAACTAAAATTCCTTACTTGGCAATAATCTAAATTAGCTAAATACGATTTTGTTAGAATAAATCTAAATTTGCTTACTTGGAAGATATCTAAATTCACTAAAATACTATAATTGCAGACTTAAAATGTCTCTAAATTTGCTTAGTTGGAAGATAGCTAAGTTCACTAAAATACTATAATTGCATACTTAAAATGTCACTAAATTCGCTTATTTGGAATAGATCTAAATTCACCTAACTAGCTACCATTGCATATCTAAAATAAATTCAACTTAAATTGAACTTACTTGAAACCATATGGGGGATTTGCTACAAATCGTAGCTCATCATCTGGCAACCAGAATTCCCAAGGGTCTCGAGGTGTGAGAAACGGAAAATGCTCCCATGCCCAGAGCTGGAGTATGAACATCGCACCACCAGCTTGTTTCACTCCCAACTTCGAGCAAGTACACAACTCTCGGTAGATCCCAGCCAAGACGGCCGACCCCCAACTTTTTTTCCCGATCTCGTCCCAGTCACCGAGGAGCATATTTAACCACATGCCTTGTATCCACTGGTTTGACTTGTCGGGGAACAGAAACCCACCAACCAAGCCAATTAGGTAGACACGTGCTACCGCTCCACCTGATCTTCAGGAGTATCCGGGCCTATATTAACCTCCAACTGGATGTGGTCAACAAGCCACGGGATCGATACTTGCCCCGCATTCGGTGGTGGATGCCCCTGACCTTCGACGGGCGTGGTGGTCGGCATGTTGAACCCCAAACGTTGTTGAATCAATGGCCCCCAACCATCTTCTGGTTTTCTCGAGTTGTCGATGATGGCATCTCCGGTGATCGGGAGCCCGGTGAGGATGGCAACATCTTTGAGGGTGATCGTCATTTCACCCTCGGGAAAGTGGAAGGTATGCAGCTCAGGGCGCCATCGCTCTGCCATTGCCGTCAGCAGATCGTTGTCAATATCAAGTCTCATAAAGCGCCTCAGCATGTGCAATCTCGTTCTCTCTAGATAGGGATCCAGTCGAGGATGCCAACGAGGCAATCGACATGTCCCTTGATGACTGATGGGAATAAGTGATTCCTACAAAACAAAAAACACAATATTGTCAGTCAATAGAAAGCAAAATAAAAACTTTAAAACTATTGAAATAATTTTAGTGTGTCTACTGGATTATTGTTCCAAATTGAACGGGAGCGATGTTGATCTTGCCCGGTTAAATACCTTCGATCCCTTGGGCCAGGATCGATATACAATCGAGGGTCGTATATCTCAGCACCCATCTATAAAAAAATATTAAATCAAATCAATTTAAATTTTAGCACCCATGTAAAAAAAATCACAAAAGAATAAAATTAATTTATGTACTCTCAAACTCTAGTAATTCTTTCTGATGCGGAAGATCGGACTTAGCCGCAACCACAGAGCATACTTAGAACGAAACTAGAGTGAAGTAATGGAGGGAGAAAGAAGTATAAAATGGTGGTGTGGTTTGGAATGAGGGGGGGGGGGGGGGGGGGGGTGGTATTTATAGGGGGAAGGGGGCGCTGGAAATTTCACTCAGCCAATCACCGCCTTCGTCGAAAGCAGTGAATTCACCGCCATTGACGAAGGCAGTGATGCGCGGATCGCTGACGTGGCGACGCGTGAGGCGTCGGATCGTGGAGAAAAACCACAATCCGCGCCTCACCGCATCGAATGGCAGCGGTGAAGGGCGCGGACGACGCAGATTGATGACGTGGCGGGGCGGGGCTATCACCGCTTTTCTCTTTGGCGGTGAAGTGCCCGCGCTCGACCACGTCAGCGATCCGCACCCATTTCACCGTTTTTCCCATCAACGGTGATAGTTGCTTCACCGTTTCTCAAATCAACGGTCAGACAATCACCGCTTTTAACAAGAGCGGAGATTGCATCACTGTTTTTGTCCAAAACGGTGATGCATCACTGTTGTTGTTAAAAGCGGTGATGCTCTCACCGTTTTAAACAAAAGCGGTGATTGCAATCATTGTCTTGGTCTACAACAGTGATGTTGAAACTGCTGTATTTTGGGAAATAAGTTTATAAGTATTATATTCTGGGATTTTTTTTTAATATTTAGAGTATTCTGGGATTTTTTCCGACAAAACAAAAGCCCAATATCAACAACTAATGAGTCTTATTTGCAAATGAAGCAGAGTACAGGAGCCATAACGTTATTATCCCACCCAAATTAATAAATTATAATCCCCGTTGAGGGAAGCTCACTGACTCGCTCCATCTTCATCTGTTGTTCTTCTGCCCGTCTATCCAAGTCGCAATCAGTAGCCTCTGTTCGACTGTTCCCGTGCCGCCATGTACTCGATTGAGCTGAGCTGAGCTGAACTGAACTGACGCGCATGACCTAGCCAGTCAGTCACCAAGCAATTCGATCTCCGTCTACAGTTTTAGAATTACAGTCATAGTGGTTTCTGCTGATGAGGCAGAAACTGGTGGGACTGCTTTCAGTTCTATCCGCCGTTTTCATCGCCGCCGCCGCATCATCTCAGTCGTCGGCCTTCGACCGCGATCAGGACCGCCTTGAGAGATGGCATGTTCTCGACAGGCACAATTACTCTTCTCAGATCAGAATCCATCCCAAAATCCTCCTGCTCGTCTCCGTTCCATGGTCCGGCGAATCGAGGTCCTTGATGCGGGAAATAGCCGATTTAGTCGCCGGAAAGCCGGACGAATTCGGCAGCCTCGAGTTGATGTATCTGCAGAGGAACAAGGAGAAGATGCTCGCCGATGCGATTGGTGCCGTGGAGGGAAGAGTGACGGTCTTCTATCTCCATCACTCCGTGCCTTACAAGTATCAAGGCAGGCTTCGAGCAGGGAATGTTCTGCGCTCGATTCGTCCCTATTTGTTGCCTGATCCTGAAGAAATTCCTATCACGGAGCTGAAGACGGAGGATGAGCTGCGGACGTTCGCTGGATCAACAGATAAGGCAGTGCTTCTCATGGAGTTCTGTGGATGGACGCGTAAGTTGCTGGCCGGCGGTAATAAGAACGAGACTACTCGTAGTGGTTTGCGATTGCAAGGTTAGTCATTTCCGTTGTCGTCTCTGTTGAAAGCTTTGGGTTCTGATTGCCTGGTGAATTTTCCCCCGAGGGGATAAAAAGGATGAGATGTTGGCTCATTCCATTTGTTGCCAGTTAGAAGTTCAATGTGACGTCCTTAGATTACTTTGATGGAGCCTGAATAAGAGAATAGATGACCTCAGTTGTGTCAATTGATGATGGCTACCATGTCCTTGCTTCAGGGGATTTTGCTGGCGCAAATGGAGAAAGTGAGAAACTACCTATCTCCCTAGGAAAGGAAAACCAGAAGGTGGCTGGTAGTTTCTAATTGGCTATCCTAGGTTGTTCAGTTCACTAGTCAAGTGGAAAAGAGATTGCTAACCATTTGTGAGGTTGATTACTTACCTATCAATGCAGGTGAAGAGAAGGCAGCGTTGACATGTGGTAGCGAAAGTGCAGTCACCGGAATTCCTTCAATTGGAGAATTCAGCTCTGGAAATGACAGCCTTACTCACCAGGAGGATGAGTACGGGGATGCTGAGAATGCGAGATCAGGAACTGGATTGACTTGTACCTATGAGCAGTTTCAAAAGTTCGATGCATTCTTCTCAAAGTTCATGGCTGTGGCAAGAGAGTACTTTCTGCCTCTCGAAAAGCATAGATTCGGTCTTGTTTCAGAACGATCGTTGCTTTCCTCTCTTGGTATTGGAGACTCGGGTTCCTGGGTTGTGATGCTTTCTTACAATGGATGCCAAAGTTGTTCAAGGATCCTGAGGGACAATGATGACCTTGCGAGTATTCTGCAGTCAGAAAAGTGTATTGTTACTGAGGTAACTCCACATTGTTTCCCCTTTTCGCCATTTCAGTATGATGTTTTTCTGTTTAGACTTTGTCTTTGAATGACAGTGGAGGGGCCTCCATGGATTCTCCCTGCATAATTCCGTGTAGATGTACATAATGTACGTGATGGTGTTTTTACACCTTTGTAGTTGTAGTGATTGCTACTTCCAGTTCAGATCCATTTTTTCTTATGGTTAAATCAACCCAAAGTCGCTCTAAACTACTAATCTGCTTTACCTCCTTCGTGTTCTTTTAGCTGGAAGGCAATGGGGAGGATGTTGATCCTGCATTACCAACAAATAAGCCATCAGTGCTCCTCTTTGTGGATAGGTTATCTGATTCATCAGAAATCAGAAGAAAGAGTCGGGAAGCTCTTCAACAGTTCAGAGACCTATCATTTCATCTTAAAGTTTCAGATAACATGAGCTATCAAACGAATGAGAGGTCCGAAAGATTGTCCAACCGAGGACTTCAAAAACTGCACGTTCCATCATCAGGCCATCCTGCATTGAAGCTGTCTCCAACAGTGCAGAAAATGAAACGAAGAGAGAAGATGTCAATCATGGTCTTAAATGATGCTAACCATGGTAGTTTGGAAAACTTGCAGGTAGATTTGCAAGGCAAATCGTTGCAAGAGATAATAAAGTATGTCCTTCAGCAGAAGAAGGAGGCAACACTGAGCTCAGTTGCAAAAGAGGCTGGTTTCCAACTGCTGTCTCAGGATCTCAGCATTAAGACAGCTGACTCATTGCCTTCAGAGGGTCAGGCAGACGCAAACCAAGATTCATCAAAATCTTCTCAGGACAGTCCCATCAGAACATTAATCAATCTGAATGAGGTTTCAGTTTTAAGTAATGAGGAACCATCGAGTGACGCCGAACATTCTCATTTTGAGGAGAACCCAGCCTATCTGTTCACATCTGACAAGCCTATAAGACTTGATCGACTTGTATCAGATGTTGGAATGTCAGCACAAGAAGGCATAAAACTAGAAGGGGATGAGGTTTCAGCTTTCAGTATTGAGGAAACATCAAGTGATGTGGAATCTTCTCATGGCGAGGAGAGGCCAACTTATCTTCTCACATCTGAACAGCCTACAAAACTTGATCAACTTGTCTCAGATGTTGGAATATCAGAATTGAAAGGCATAAAATTAGAGGAGGAACAGTCTCTCAGTTTGGACTCGTTGGCGGAAGAACAGCAAGAAGTTGAGAATTTCCCTGGTTCTTTTTCATTTTCTGATGGGAACTACAGGTTGCTAGAGGCCTTGACTGGGGAGACTAGAATTCCTTCCTTAGTAATTATTGATCCTGTTTCACACCAACACTATGTGCTTCCTGGAAATATAGATTTCAGCTATGCCTCGGCAGAAAGTTTTGTTAACAGGTTCCTGAATGGGAGTCTTTTCCCCTTCCAACTGTCTGAGTCTGAACCTGCAAGCCCTAGGGAAGGTTCCCACCCGCCTTTTGTTAATCAAAATTTCCATGAGGTAGACTCTATCCCTCGGGTTACAGTTCACAGGTTCCATGAAATGGTCATTGGTTTCAATCAATCTGATGGTGAGAATGCGGTTGGTGCCTCCTGGAATGAAGATGTGTTGGTCCTTTTTAGCAACAACTGGTGTGGATTCTGCCAGAGAATGAATTTGGTTGTTCGTGAAGTTTTTCGGGGCATAAAAGGATGTATGAATGTGTTGAAGATGGGATCTACGGCCAAAGACACAATTCTCAGTGACAGTAAGTGCACTAGAAATTGTATATAACTTCTATCTAAGTTCGGGTTTCCAGATAAATTGAAGGAAAGTAAAACATGTGTGCTTATGGTTGTTATTTGTTAAGCGTCATGATGACCGACTTCTTATCTTGTTGTGCAGCATCTGAGACGAAGTTTCCAAAAGTCTTCTTAATGGACTGCACATTGAATGACTGCAGTTTGACCTTGAGATCAGTGGGCATGGTATGTTAATGTTCCACATTACATTCTTCAACTCTTCCTTCATTTGGATTAAAATGATGCATATCAGATTTGGACACTGTTATGTGAGTACTGTGTTTCTTTTCTCTGTGTCTTTCTTATATCCAGAGAGACGTCTATCCCACTCTTTTGTTGTTTCCTGCAAAAAGTAAAGTGGCTGTCCCGTATGAAGGAGATGCAACAGTGAATGATATCATTGAGTTCATAGTTAACCATGGCAGCAATTCGGAGCATCTAACCAGTGAGACCGGTATTCTTCTTTTGACGCCACTATATAACAGCCCCCCTATCAGTTCATTGAATTATACCCCTCACATCCATCTTCTTTTGCCTTGTTCTTCTAGGAATTTTAAGGAGCGCAGCCAGAAAAGGACGCAAAGTTCAGCAGTCAGGCAAGGATTCATCAGCAACAACCAAACTTCATGACAAGGATGCCTATGTCGAGTCCCAGGAGGTCATATTGAAACACCAAGCACCAGAAGAAGCCGCAGCCTGTAGCGAGACTGAATCACACACTTCCAGGCATTCCAGCAATTCTGCCCCTCCCCATGTGGTCATCGGCACAATCCTCTCCGCCACGTCAAAGATCACTTCCCAGCCATTCGACGACTCACGAGTGATCATAGTTGCAGCCGACGAGGGTGCAGGATACTTTCAGGGCCTAATGTACAACAAGCCCCTACGGTGGGAGGCCGTCCCCAGCCTGGAAGAAGGGTTGAAGGAAGTGCTGAAACAGGCTCCTCTTTCATTTGGTGGTCCACTCGTGAGATCCGGACTGCCATTTGTCGCTTTAACAAGAGCAGGAGGACCTAGAGATGGTCATCCACACTGGCCTGAGGTTGCTCCGGGGGTCTACTTTCTCGATCAGCAGAGCACTGTCAAAGAAATCGAAGCGATCAGATCAGGAGATCGTGAAGTATCGGATTACTGGTTCTTCCTGGGGTTTTCGAGCTGGAGCTGGGAACAGCTGTTCAACGAGATCGCGGTGGGTTCCTGGGATGTTCACGAGAAGGGCATTGAGCATCTGGATTGGCTGTCGTAAACCCAGTTTCTGTTTGTTCACGAGAAGGTTTTAGTTTAGAAGAATCATTTTCGTGACATAAACCATAACATTTTCTTTTGGGTTTAGCCGTGGATTTAAATTAATGGCGTTTGCAGTAGAGGTGGCAGTTCGATTCAGTTAACCTAACTAAAAAATCATTAGAAACTGAAATCTGAAGTAGCCATTGTCCCAAAACCGGAACTGATAAGCACTTAACGGTTTCAATTTTGGTCAGAATAAACCGTAAAAATGAAAACGAACCTTTGGTTGTGTTAATGGCCTATCGGTTTATTAACGATTTTAAACGAACCTTTGGTTGTGTTAATGGCCTATCGGTTTATTAACGATTTTAACCTACAAATGACAATTATAAATAGCATTCGTAGAAGGTCAAAAATGCGGATATGATATGATGCATAAACCCTAATTAAATATTAGACGGAGAATCAATCAACTGTTAAATCTGTCCTTATCGAAGAATCAATCAAACAGCTTAGGCTCATTAAGGGCTAAGATTAGGTGACTAGGGGGTCTCTTAGTCACATGACTATGTCAATCTCAGCCATTGAGCTTCATTAAAATCTAATGGTTGTAATTGATCTCATTTAATGAAGGCTAATGTAGTAATTGCATATTAATTTAATTATTAATTGACGTCACCTTCGGCGGCTGCTGGCTTTCCGGCGGGCTTCACCCCTGTTGGATTTCGGCGTCCCGTCATCTGGGTGGATGGGACTTAGAGAGAGAGGGGTTTTCGTCATCAGCGTCTGTTTTGTTATGTTTGTCTGATGATTTTGTAATGTTTGTAAGTATGCTTTGTTATTTTGTATCAATTCGGTTTGTATCGTTTATCATTTTAGTTTGTCATTTTTATCTATTATGTTTGTAATGTTTATATGACTAATTTGTATACATTGTAATTTGTAATGTTTGTTTGTCTAGTTTGTATACCTTATGTTGTGATTTGTATACTTTGTATTCATTTATTTGTAATACAAGTTTACTGGTGTAAGTAGTGACATTTTGTACTGTTAGTATGTTCTGTAATGTTTGTCGGTCTAGTTTGTATTGTTTGTATAGTTCGTATGTTTTGTCGCTCTAGTTTGTATTGTTCGTATGTTTGTGTGTTTGTAAGTCCGGTTTTTATACTTCGTAATTTTTCATAATACCCAAACTACCCTTGTCATTAATTAGAAAGTCTTTCCCACATTTTAAGTTTTTAACCGTCAAATTGATGTG
Source organism: Linum tenue (assembly GCA_946122785.1). Classification (NCBI taxonomy): domain Eukaryota; kingdom Viridiplantae; phylum Streptophyta; class Magnoliopsida; order Malpighiales; family Linaceae; genus Linum; species Linum tenue. The sequence continues at coordinate 31,422,762 of CAMGYJ010000005.1, read as the reverse complement.
TCCAGAACTAAGAGGCAGGGACTTACTTAATCAAGTGACTAAGCACCCTTAGTCACCAGATCCGCTCTCGGCGGACTAACCTTAATTACTTGGATACTTGGATTGCCAGAAAACCCTTAATTAGGAATGGCAATGGAGCAGGTCCGGGACGGGTAGCTCGATACCCATACCCCCCCCCCCCGGTGGCAGGTCGGGTCCGGGTCGGGTAATTTATCATAGGGCGCGGGTTGGGGTAGGTCGACCCATTGGGTATATAATTTCTGCAAAAACATTATAATTATTCATTATTTTAATTAAAAGACCAAGAAAGAAACCGTAATTTGATAAAATATAGTTAAATTATTGGAGAAATTGAGTTTTTCACTTATTTACAACTTTATTATACCTAAAATATGATGTAATAAGAGGAAAATCCTAACTAATTTGACTAAATTACATGTAACTTAGCCCAGAACGGGTCGAGAATGGGGCGGGTCAGGGCAGGTCGGGTCGATGAGAGGTACCCATTCCCCCCCCCCCCCCCCCCCCCCCCGCCCCGCCTATGTGGCAGGTCAGACCCACCCCAAAACAGGTCAAACAGGTCGGATAAATCGGGCCAGGTCGAAATTGCCATCCCTACCCTTAATTAGTCGGGCTTTGAAGGTCCGCCCACTAAACCCTCATTGATTAGGCAGGAAGGCCCGCCCGGCCCGGCCCGGCCCAGCTATCTTCGCAGAAAGGGCAATCTCCCTCCCTCACAAGTCCGCCGCAAAATCCTTTACCGACCAAAGGAAAACAACGCTGGCAGAAGAAGAATACAGTCCGTCTCGCCCTTAAACCCTCCTTTCGCTCATAGCTTAACCCCGGCAGCTTCATCTCTCCCGTCAGCGGCTGAACTTCATCTTCTTCACCTCTTCCAACCAGTCGAGGTACGAAACTTTCACTCTTCGAGTTCCCCCGAAAGCATCGTCTTTTGGCCTTTTAAGCATAATTAGCTGATGAGTAAATGAGCTTTTCTTCTGCTCTCTTATCCCCTGTTGCTGCCCCCTTTCAATGGCGTACGATCTGAATAAATCATACTTCTCTTGGCATGACTAGGAGTCCGATTTTTTTTGTGTAACTCGGAAGGGGTGAGCTTTGGGGACTTAATTTAACGAGAGTGGAATTTTTCGTGGCTAGGTTTTTGCATAAGGGAGCAAGAAGGATGTTGGACATTAATCTGTTTAGGGAAGATAAGGGGAACAACCCGGAACTCATCAGGGAATCACAGCGCCGCCGATTCGCTAGTGTTGAGATTGTTGATGAGATTATTGAGCTCGACAAGAAATGGAGACAATGTAAGTAAATTAGGATGTCCCCTCTCTTTCGTTCGTTTTTTCGGTGTATTTTCGATCCTATTTGTGCTGTTACTACTCACACTGGTTCTGGACCTATGTTTTTTCAGGTCAATTCCAGCTTGATAACATGAGGAAGGATTTTAACAAGATGAACAAACAAGTTTACCAGCATAAGAAGGTGAGGCATTTGTGTTTGTTCCTCTTTGTTTTCTGTCTCTGTATCGGCAGTTATGTTTATTGGTTTCTCAAAACTTGTTGGCTGTTAATTTTATTGAGAATCAGGACAATCTAGATGTAACTGAACTTATGAAGAGCATTGAGGAACACAAGCAACAAATGGCAGTAAAAGAGGATGAGGTGCAGGCCGACAAGAAGGCATTGTATGCAAAACTCGAAACTGTTGGGAACCTTATCCATGATTCCGTACCTATTAGCAAGGATGAGGTGAGCAGGATTTTGATGCTGAACCCAATTGCCAATCTGAGTTTAGTTTACGGAATGTTGCCCGAGACCACTGCTAACCTTTGTTTTTGTTTTCTACTCTTGGGTTTTGCAGGCAAATAATGCTGTCATTAGGGTTTGGGGAGAGAAGCGCACGGAGCAGAAGTTGAAAAATCATGTTGACCTCGTGGAACTTCTTGGGATTGCTGACACAAAGAAAGGTGCTTTGCTGTGATGGTGTTTTTATTAGTTCGTTTTCTAATTTTGTATGCCTCCAAGTCTCAGTGGTTATTTTTGTTTTCTATTGTTGAATTTTATCATCCCATTTTCTGCCCGTTGAATTTTGGTCATCCTGTAGTCTCATTTTCATACCTTCTTAGTTTGTACCTTCCATCCTGAATTAAGGTGCTTAGTGTGATGTTATACAGTTGTTCATTTCTTTTATCTAGAATGTTGAAAATATTTCTGAATTTGAGGTTGATTTGGCCTTCTTTAGCATGTTTGTTTGTTAGTCATCTTCTTCTTTATAAAATGAGCAGGAGCCAACATAGCTGGAGGTCGAGGCTTCTACCTCAAAGGTGATGGTGTACGTCTAAATCAGGCGCTGATTAACTACGGTTTAGATTTCTTGGACAAGAGAGGGTACACAGCATTGCAGACTCCATTTTTCATGAGAAAGGATGTCATGGCCAAGTGCGCTCAGTTGGCCCAGTTTGATGAAGAACTATATAAGGTACCATTGCAAAGCTTTGTGAAATATATAACATTCAAAAGGCGTGTAAATATGCACTTGTTATATGAGCATATGCCAGTTCTTTTGTGCTGAACTATGTACTTCATATGGAATAGGTGACTGGAGAGGGTGATGATAAGTATTTAATTGCTACTGCTGAACAACCACTATGTGCGTATCACATAGATGATTGGATTCAGCCCGCTGATCTACCAATCAGGTATAATTGCAAAGTACACTAGTACTATTTGTGGAAGAAATACCAGAATGAATTTTGCTCTAACTAGTTTAGTGTGCTTTGCCAGATATGCTGGATACTCATCATGCTTCCGGAAAGAAGCTGGTTCTCATGGCCGTGATACTTTAGGAATTTTCCGAGTTCATCAGTTTGAGAAAGTGGAGCAGTTCTGTGTTACTAGCCCCAATGGCACCGACTCATGGGACATGCATGAGGAAATGATCAAGAATTCAGAGGATTTTTACAAATCGGTACTCTCTTTCTTTCCAAAAATGTACATAGTCCTATCATATATTGCGTATTGACTTCGGCACATTGAGAAGCTAATGTTGATAGCTACACTCCTTTATTCCTTACAGCTGAACTTGCCGTATCAAGTAATTGCAATAGTTTCTGGCGCCTTGAATGATGCTGCTGCAAAGAAGTATGATCTTGAAGCATGGTTTCCTGCTTCAAAAACATACAGGGAGTTGGTGTCCTGTTCCAATTGTACCGATTACCAATCGAGAAGATTGGAAATCCGATACGGGCAGAAAAAGGTATGTGCCGCCATCCTCTGTGTCTTATTTTCGACTTGATCTTGTCTACCCCCTATAAACTTTGTGATTTAGCAGTAGTTGATTCGGTTATGAAGCACTGAGACTAGTCTATGATAATGCTTCAGGGAAACGAGGCAGCGAAGCAATATGCTCACCTGTTGAACTCGACCCTGACGGCTACCGAGAGGACACTATGCTGCATCCTTGAGAATTACCAGAAGGAAGACGGGGTTGAGGTCCCAGAAGTTCTGAGACCCTACTTGGGTGGAAAGTCATTCATCCCTTTCCAGGCCAAGGGGAAGAAACCCACCAAGTAGAGCACTCTCATTTTCACCTTTCTAAAGTGCTTGTTACGAAAACCCTCTTATCTGTTTTGAAGTCAAATCTTTTTGGTATTTATCATCTTAATTTGCTGCATTTGAATAGCGGTCATAGCTGTTGTATTGCCCTAATTATTTTAAATACAATTGGATTAGTGCTTGAACTATATTGTCTTCTTCCTAGTGGTGGATCCTGTCTAAGGCAAGGCTATAGAATTCTGCCTTTTAACCTTTCGAAACTGGAAGTCGTCCATCTTGATTGATACTCTCCCGTTGTGAGTTGTAATCAGTGTAATGTAACTGTGGAGAACCGGAGCCTAGTTCGACTAGGACGGTCGAATATTAGCCACATCACTAGTCAAGGAAGGTTGGACAATATCTGGCAGGAATGGTTCAAATTATGTGCCCCAACTCAAACAAAGGTTTTGTATTCTTGCCAACTTGATTAAACCTCTCAGCTAATCGTCGCTGGCTAGGTCGGATAATATTTAATGAGATGGGTTCAAATTATGTTCTCTAATTCAAACGAAGGTTCTGTATTCTTGCCAACTCGATTAACCCTTTTATAGTTGTACTGTTTGCATATAGATGTAAAGTTGGGGAATACTATACTGAATCGCTATTTGCCGCCCGTCGTTTTACTATTTGCCGCCCATAGTTAGAACGGAAAAGACAAAATTGCCCCTAGCCCTAACCCTATCTATCCACCCCTCCCACCCCACCCCCACACCCCTCCCACCCCAACCCCACCCCACCCCTCCCTGCCTGCCGCCCAGCCCACCCTCTGCCGAGAGCTTCCCCCAGCCCACCCGCCGGCAAACTCCTCAAGCAGCCGCCGCCGCCGACTTCCCCCTCTGCTCGCAGTCGCCGCCTAGGAGTCGCCGCCCAGGAGAAGCTGAAGCCGCCGCTGTTCCAGTCGTCGGCGTCGAGGTAATTTTTTTTTTTTTAATACTGTCTCGCCCCCGTCCGCCTGGTCGGAGCGGACCCCGTCCGCCAGGTCGGAGCGGACCCCGTCCGCCAGGTCGGAGCGGACCCCGTCCGCCAGGTCGGAGCGGACCCCGTCCGCCAGGTCGGAGCGGACCCCGTCCGCCCGGTCGGAGCGGACCCCGTCCGCCCGGTCTGGTCGGACCCCGTCCGCCCGGTCTGGTCGGACCCCGTCCGCCCGGTTTGGTCGGACCCCTCTGATCGGGCCGGTTGATTGGGTTTCTGATTCGGTTTGAATGGTTGGTTTAATGAAATATTTATTAGATTTATTTTAAATACAATTGTTAGTATATTAATTAATTTAATATTGATAGTTGATTAATTTGTATATAATTATAATTGTTAATTAATTATATAATGCGTTAGTTTATTAATTGGGTAAGTTGAAATAATTATAATTGTTAATTAATTATATAATGTGTTAGTTGGGTAAGTTGAAATAATTATTTGAATAACTATCTAGTTAAATTAATTAGTAATTGATAAATTAATTAGATAACCAAGTTGTATGTATCATAATTAGTAATTGATAAATTATGACTATGAAGAAATTGCTAATCTAATAATTTATTATAATAGATTAATTAAATTAAGTAGATAACATCAAACGAAATATTAAGTAGATAACAAATTGTATGTATCATAATTACTCTATGAACAACAAGTAATTGCTCAACAAATAATTTTCAATAAGATATTAATAGAAAATTATTGTCTATGTTTAGAGATGGCGTCATCTGGTAATTCTGGAGGATCACGTAGTTCTGGAGGACCAGGAAAGAGATTGAAAAGATTCCTTGGGCGTAACATTAGCGCTAGTGCGAGAAATAAGGACCCAAATGATAGAGATGAGCCACAACCACAGCCACAGCCTCAGCCACAGCCACGGCCACAGGTGACACCGATGAGATATAGGGCAGACGGTTTCTCTGAGTTTGATTTTCGGATGCCTAGTATGGGTGGTAGTGGAGCTGGTCCCGGTATTGATCATCATACTTCATCGTTTGAGCCTTCAGACGAGATTGACGACGAGTCGGAGGAGTATGAGTCGGATGCTGTTGAGACACGTATTCCACGAGTCAGTCCGATCAGAGACAGAGGTGCCCCCAGCGTTGCGTCACCTGTCGTTACTGGGGTTCATGCTGTTACTGGGATCTATAGAGACCACGCGGGGCGTTTCTATAGAGCTCCACAGCCTGGTGAGGGCCAGAGTTCTACTGCTGATGTAGGAGAGGCCTGGGAGCCTAGAGGACCGTGTCCTGGCGGGCCGAGCGACCCGAGTTTGCTCTGTAGCTTTCTTGGGCATGTTGCCCACCGTCTGTACACGGGAGAGGCTGATAGAGGGGTGATCACTTGCTACGACAGGAGTGCGACCCTTTGTCACGTTCTCGGCGGTTATCAGATAGCAGATGATAACGCTAGGACTACCGTAGAGACATCGGGCCTTGCTCACCTCGTTGATATCACCTTCCAGAGCGAGTTGGACCCTGCTCTCATCTCGGCATTTGTGGAGAGGTGGCAGCCGGATACTAACACCTTCCACATGCCGTTTGGAGAGATGACGATCCTCCTTCACGACGTGGCACACATTCTTGGGCTTGCGGTTGACGGAGAGGCGATGGTAGTGGATCCGAGGCAGTTGGAGAAGTTTGCACTGGAGGCTGACATCCGAGCACTACTGGGATTAGATCGTGACGAGGATGAGTACGGGGCGCAGGTTGGCGAGGTTGCTAGTCTGTCTAGGTGGTACAGAGGATTTGGTTTGTCGGGTGTGGGAGCTTTGACTCATTTGCAGCAGTCTGGTCCGCCAGCTAGAGAGGCTCAGTGCTACCTTCTTTTGCTGCTTGGGTCCACACTGTTCGTAGATAAGAGTAAGGACCGTGTTTCTGCTGTTGTGAACTTGTTTGTGAAGAGGCCGGATATGCTAGGAGAGTATGCGTGGGGGGCTGGAGCACTTGCTTATCTGTACAGGCAGCTTGGTATTGCCTCCCGGGCGGAGGCTAAGGGAGTGTCGGGTTGTCTGACTTTACTACAGTGTTGGATTTACGACCACTTTCCTACTTTGAGGCCTACTCGGTTGGAGCCACGAGAGCTGGAGCAGGGGCAGGCAGGAGCATTCAGGTGGCGCGGTACAGCACCCCGGTCGAGTAAGAGGAGGGATGCACAGATGCTGGCTTATTATCGGCAGGCGATTGATAGATTGACCCCTCAGTCAGTTACTTGGACTCCGTATGGTCGTAGTCCTCATCTGACGGTGAGACGTACCTTGTATCAGGGCCTGCTCAGATTTGCAGAGATAGCAGAATATTATGATCCCACTAGGTGCCTCCGACAGTTAGGGTACGTGCAGGGAGTACCGTATCCACCGGAGCGTCCGCTTGTTGTGCGTCGACCTGCTTCCACGCTTGGATACTCTCTTAGCTACCATTCTGTCTATGATTCGTATTGGAACAACTTGGGGGCGCATAGTGTGCATCTGGACGTTTTTTCTACTCAGATACGACGTAGGCCATGGGAGTTTGCTGAGAATTACATGACGTGGTACATTAGGCACTCGCACCCACATATACTGAGTGACAGCCGACCTGTTGATGACATCTCGGATGCTGATACGGTTAGTACAATTATATTTTAAATTATTTGTATTAAATTATTTGTAACTAATATGTATTTAAATTGTATGGTTTTTTATTACAGTTGTCACGCGAGATGTGGGTTGAGATATCTCCCGTGATGGATGCTGCACAGGGTAGTAGGGAGGAGTGGATGGCTAGCGCCAACGAGTACTACGACTTATGTCATGGAGTTGGGAACATGTGGCCCGAGTTTAGGAGGAAGTCAGATTTTCTACCACCTCCACAGTAGTTGTATGATTATTATTTCATATGTATGAGTGTTATTTGTTGTTTTTAGACGAGTTGACTTATGTGTTCTACTACGACTTATGTTATGTGGTGTTCAGTTGCTTATTTGTTGTTTTGGGACTATGACTTATGTTATTTGTGTAATCTGATTATGACTTATGTGGTTTATGTTGTACTTTGGATGTTTTTATTATATCATGCTTCCATGTGACGTAAACAAACTTCATTACAATTTATTTAAATTGAAGACGTTCATTACAATTTATTTAAATTGAAGACGAGTACAAGTTTATTTCTTTTTACCCCTCTTTTTGCGTGATGGAAAGTTACTCGCCGCACCCCCAAGATCGAACCACATTTGACTAAACGGCGCGAAATATGTCTCCCATCCATCCACGCTTGCTTGGTGACCGTCTGGCCACATGCCATGTGGCGGGGGCATCGGTATCTTGTCCGCCGGGAAAGAGAGGTTGATCCAATGGTTCTGGACGAAATGCACAACAATGACTCCTCTAGGGTGGGCTTCCCCATATATGTTGTCCACTGGCAGAATGGTGCAGTTGTACGATTGCGGAGTTGGGTAGAAGTAATGGCTGTACATGACAACCGCCAAATTAAATAGTGTGGCAAATACGAATAGATCCACACCCATCATCCAATGATGTTGAGTCGTTGGTTCTGTAGTAGTGATGTCAATGCGTCTGATTGCATCATTGATGCCTTCACCGTAGATGGGTGCGTATCGCCAATCGTGCTCACGCATTTCTTCAGCAAGTCGTGTCCTCACCCCTGTGAACCCTTCTTGAGTACCATATAGTGCAAAACTAAGTGCACGAAACCCACAATGACCGTCTGGCGCCGGGTCGTGGATGGCAATGACAAGCGGCCGAATGAAGACAGGAAGCAGTTCCATGTGTTCGTAATCGGAATGGGCGCTGCTGGGTCCAGGGATATCTGTGAAGAAAATAGGTAATCAGCACAATTATATTTTAAAATATTAATATAAATAACTACACTTATGAAAAAAAATTAAATTGTACCTGTGTCAAAGCAGTTGTATTTGTTGTTATCTTCTGGATCATCACACTCCTCCGCTGCATGGTCGTCTGACGGGTACTCGTCTGTCTGAGTCCCCGTGGACTTGGTACTGGTCGACTTTGTAGACCCCGACGTTGTGCTTCCCGACTTCTTTTTCATGCTTTTCTTATTGCCTCGCAGTATCTTTTCCCACCACCCTTTCATTCTTCCAGTTGATTTTTTGGCTGGGCGCCCCTTTCTAAATTCGTTCACTTCTGGCTCGTGAATGTTGTCCTCCGCCGGGTGGAGACCGCGAAACACGTTCTTTGCTGCTTTTTTAGTTGCCTCTGGTCCTCTGCGTACAGCCTCATCAACCAACTCCCGAAGGTGAGATCTAGCCTCCTCCTCCTGGGGAACGTACTCCTGAGCATTGGGTGGATGCTCATATGACAGTGTCCGCCAATATATATGAATATCACCGGGATATATCTCTATGTCTCGCGCTCTGCCATCCATAACTTGACATCCACACCTCAAGCCGTGTGTCACAGAGAAATGACATGCACATCGGGAGTTCTCATTTTTTTCCAAGCGGGCACCCAATTCTTCTTCAGCCTCCTTCATTAATATAATTGCCTGCATGCTGACCTTTCTTCTCAAGAATGTGAATGGTGTACCACCGGATGCTGAAAGGGTTTTCTGTCTAGAGTTTTCCAACATCATCCTAACCTCCCCGAGTTGGTTAGTAATGTAGCGGTGGTTTCCTTTCCATACAGTGTCCATAGATCCCCGCGAGTTGTGGAGGAAAGTCTTCAAAGCGGAATGTGACGACTCAACCCTGTTTGTGCTCGTATTTCCTAGATGAAACACATTTTTTGTATGACAAACAGCCCACTTTTCTCGATGTTGCCACCACACTCCCTGTATGTATTGCAACAGACGTGGTTCTTGATTGCCCCATCTTGTCCTAAAGCGGCCAAACGCGGCCAACATACCTTGCTCTGACCAAGAATAAAGCATAGGACACCAATATTGGTCGTACGCCTCGTTGACCAAATCCATCCTGTTCTTCCCAAATATTTCCAAGCACTTCTTCTGCACATTGGTGTTGATGTGCCAAACACATAGCAAATGCGGGGTGCGGGGGAAGACCACAGGAACCGTAGCAAGTAGTCCACCTTCGTGGTCGGTGACGATGACAGAGGGCACGCGAGGATGGAGCAATTGTTGTATGCACTGCAACAGCCACAAATACGACTCTTTTGTCTCATCCTTCATGAGAGCACAACAGATGTTGAAATTCTTCCCAACTGGAGTTGCACCTACGACCTCCACCCACGGCCATTTATATGCATTGGTCTTATACGTTGAGTCGATCAGAATCACGTACGGCCAAGCCTTCAACATCTGGATGGAAGTTGGATGGGCAAAGAAAAGATGTGTCAGCACGTCGTCATCGTCCTTCATAACCTCTGTATGATAATTCTCACGTTCAGCTTGTAGCAACGCATACTGCACTGCATTCATCTCGCCCATCTCTTCTTTCCTAGACTTGGACCCGAGGTTATACATCTGCCTTTGGGTGTGATGCCCTTTGTCACCCTTCTGCTTGTTTATTGTTTGCTTCTGTTGCGACGGAGGTACCCCAGCATCTCTCATCTGCTTAAGAGATTCTTTATCCTCCTGACTCAATTTATTCATTTGACTGTGGCCCTCGGGATAAAGCATTTTCTCATGACTGTGATACCCTCGCCTTAAACCGGTTCCTTGCTCCGCGACTCCTTGTATCTCCCAGAATGTAGGTCCATCAAGAGCATCTGGATTAACCAGTATTTCTTTGATTTTAATCTTGAACATGCATCCCGCTCCTTTTGAACTTGTATTGCCACGACTCTCTTTGGAAGGATCCGGCTTGTATGACTTCCTCTCCCTACTGCATCTGTCGCAATACATATAACAGATACCCAATGATCTTTCGTTGCCCAAGTCACGTGGCTTCATCGATCCCTTAGTTAGAAAGAAACCAAGAGACATCGCGATGTTTTTGGTCTCTGTTACAGCATCTTCGAAATTGGCATATCGGACGCCATTAAGAAAATGGTCTGTGTAATCACCAATTAGTTCAACATTGTCAGCCATGTCCACCTGCAATTATGATTTTGACTCTCGTTAGAAATGTACAAATTATATGATTCTACAAAATTAAACTAAATGCAATAATTTAATTAAGTCTAAAAAATACAGATAATTTAAATATAAATTATTAAACCAAATTAGCTCTACGATTTAAATCTAAACACAATAAAACTAATTTGCGCTACAACAAAACACAATCACTTAATTAAACTAATTGTGCTTTAATTGACTCTACAAAATTAAACTAAATGTAATAATTTAATTAACTCTAAAAAATAATGATAATTTGACGATAAGAAAATTATTTTAATATAAATTTTTAAACATCTTTAGCTCTACGAATTATATCTAAACACAATAAACTAATTAGGGCTACAACAAAACACAATCGCTTAATTAAACTAATTGTGCTTCAATTGACTCTACAAAATTAAACTACATGCAATAATTTAATTAACTCTACAAAATAACGATAATTTGACAGTAAGAAACTAATTAGCGCTACAACAAAATACGATTCGCTTAATTCAAACTACAAAGGAATTTAACTATGTAAAATAGAAATAAAAGCAATAAATTATAAATTATTAGCTCTAGAAATAAAATAGGAAAACATACAACACTGTTATGCAACCGGTCGTCGCTCGCCGGCGTCGGACCCCGTCCGCTCGCCGGCGTCGGACCCCGTCCGCTCGCCGGCGTCGGACCCCGTCCGCTCGGCGGCGTCGGACCCCGTCCGCTCGCCGGCGTCGGACCCCGTCCGCTCGCCGGCGTCGGACCCCGTCCGCTCGCCGGCGTCGGACCCCGTCCGCTCGCCGGCGTCGGACGGCGTCCGCTCGCCGGCTTCGGACGGCGACCGACGACGGCGAGCGGACGCGGTCCGATGACGGCGAGCGGACGGGGTCCGCCTCCGGCTAGCGGACGGGGCCCGACGCCGGCGAGCGGACCGAACAAAAAATTCAGGATCAGCAAGAGGTTTACCTGCTTCGCTGGTCCGACGACGGGGTACGGCTGCCGTCCAGTGCCCGGCGATATCCTGACGAGATTGGTCCGGTGACCGGCGAGTTTGGCTGCCGTCCGGTGGCTGTGGTGTTTGTGGGGGGTTGGTGGTCGGGACTCGGGTAGTGTGTAAGTTGTTTAAAAAACCATTCAGCGAATAGAATATAAAGAAATATTTGGAGGGCAAAATTGTCCTTTTAGTGTTTTTTACGGGCGGCAAATAGTAATTGCCCGGGCGGCAAATAGTAACCCTCATACTATACTAGTGCAACAAAAAATAATTAATAACAAATGTAAAACAAAATGATTAACTCAATGATGATATCATTTAACCTATTGTTAATTTATTAATTAAGATAATTTTTGGTGAAAACGGTAAAGTAACCAAAATTTAAATGTGTCGCTTGTCTACATTATATACTGATAAAATTAAATCAAATATTCCGATAAAACATAAGGACAAGGAAAATTAAGGGGAAATAGGCAAACAAAAAAATATTAAAAATGATAAGAAAACGAGGAGAGCAATGGAGAAACAGGCGTCAGGGGGATTGGAGGAAGGGAAGAAGGCTCAAGGCTCTTCTTCCGTCTCTGTCCGATCACATCTGAGATAACGAAGCCGGCCAAGGCCCCGTCTCACCATGGCCGACTCCGAAGACAAGGTCAGTTCTCAATCCTTCCCGTTTCTCCATCTTCAATTGCTTCCTATCGTTGCTGTGTTCTCTGCCCTGTAGAAAACTGATCACAAAGTTTGCTTCCGTTTTGAATTCCTCGCCTCTTGTAAAGAACTCTGCGTAGCTTGACCTCGAATTCTGTAGAATTCGTGGAACGCGGAAAGAACAAGAACACAAAGACGGGTTTTACGTGGTATCCCTGTTCGTTGTGAACAGGACTAATCCACGGTGAGCTCGGAACGAGCTCACGGACTGAGTTTTTATTTATGACTGCGAGAGACAACTGCTTGCTTTTACATGACCCAAGCTAAGCATATATATAGTGACCGAGAAAGAGACTAATGCCTCGACTATAACTCAGACTCTCGGTTTCCCTTTACAACATTAACTAGGAAACTTACATGTACAAGGACACAAAGACTCGGTTACTTGGGACACAAGATAAAGTAACCGCAACACTCCCCCTCAAGCGAAAGCATGAATATCCAACATGCCGAGCTTGGAAAGGAGATGACCAAACTGATCCACGCTCAAGCCCTTGGTAAATAAATCGGCAGGCTGTTCATGAGTAGCGATCTTGCAAGGAGCAATATCGGCAGAGAGAACACGTTCCCGAACGAAGTAACAATCCATCTCAACGTGTTTTGTGCGCTCATGAAACACGGGGTTAGCCGAAATATGCAAGGCAGCTTGATTATCGCAATGTAGAGGAGTAGCAGGCGTGGAAGGGTGTCCAAGCTCAGAGAGCAACCAACGGAGCCAGACGATCTCACTGACAGTGGTGGCCATGGCTCTGTACTCGGCCTCAGCAGAGGATCGGGCAACGACTGACTGTTTCTTGGTCCGCCAAGAAATGGGAGCACTACCAAGGCTAATAAAATAACCGGTAGTGGAGCGACGAGTGGTAGGACAACCACCCCAATCGGCATCACAGTAAGCCTCGAGACGGAGAGGGTTCTGAGCCGGAAAGAAGAGACCACGACCAGGGGACTGCTTCAAGTAACGCAATATGCGTACGGAAGCATCAACGTGGGCCTGGGTAGGCGCATGAACTGCCTGACTGAGTATGTTGACTGCGTACTGGATATCAGGACGGGTGACTGTAAGATAGAGCAACCGTCCAACGAGACGTCGAAAACTCGAGGGATCAGGAGCTGGTGGTGAGGGATCACGACCCAGATGGTGGTTTTGCTCGATGGGAGTGGCACAGGGACGAGTGCCTTCGAGACCACAGTCAGCTAGTATGTCCAGAACATACTTTCGTTGATTTAGCACAATGCCTTGACGCGACCGGGCGACTTCGATGCCCAGAAAATATTTCAAGTTACCCAGGTCCTTGATAGTGAACTCGGCGTGGAGAAAGTCTTTGACCCGCTGCATGAACTTCTCATCATTGCCGGCGAGAATGACGTCGTCGACATAAATGAGTGCAGCAACAAAACTTGAACCAGACCGGTAAGTAAACAATGAGTGATCCGCACGGCTTTGGACAAACCGTAACCCAAGAAGTGCACGAGAAAATCTTTGGTACCAATTTCTCGATGCTTGACGTAGACCATAGAGAGACTTCTGTAACCGACATACACGAGAATCACCAGGACGAGAGAAACCTTGGGGAACTCGCATATAGACTTCTTCGTGCAAATCGCCATGTAAGAACGCATTGTTGACGTCGAGCTGGTGGAGAAACCAGTTCTGACTGACGGCAACGGCAATTAAGCATCGAACAGTGACGAGCTTGGCCACGGGAGCAAAAGTATCGTGATAGTCAATACCTTCGATCTGGGTGAAACCCTTTGCCACTAAACGAGCTTTATACCGATCGACAGTACCGTCAGGCTTGAACTTGACCTTGTAGACCCACTTACAGTCGACGATGCGTTTGCCAGGCGGCGCATTTGCCAACGACCATGTTCCGTTTGCTTCAAGAGCATTGATTTCTTCTTGCATTGCTTTCCTCCAATGCTCATAACGGACTGCTTGCCAAAAGTGCTTGGGTTCAAATGTAGCCGAGACATTGGCCACAAACGCACGATGATCGGGAGACAACCTCTCGTACGTGACATGATTGCTCAAGGGATACAAGGTAGCATGCTGTGCATGCGGACGTAAACCGGGGAGATCGGTGTCATAATCTTGAAGTCGGACAGGAGGGCGCACAACGCGCTTGCTGTGACGTGGAGCGGGCTCGGCCGGTGACGCGGGCGAGGACGAGGCGCTAGCAGCGCCATCTGGACTCCCTGAGATGATGCTGGGACTTGGATCAAGGGCGGATGGTGATGCCGAAGTAGGAGGCGAGACAGGGGAGCTGGTCGTGCATGGGCTTTCGGACGACGTTGGTGGCGAAGGTGCTGGAGTGGTAGGTGCTGCTGCGTCGGGCGACTGCTGGGCCACGCCAGCAATTTCTTCTTCGTCGAGTGAAGAAGCAACTCCCTGCACCATGTCAAAAACCCCAGGATCAGCCGACTCATCTTCATCATCATCATGCGGCCAGGACAAAGGCGAAACTGGGGGCAAGGCTGCCGACGTCCCTAGCTTCTGGAATGGGAAGACTTCTTCCAAGAAGAAAACGTCACGGGAAGTGTAGATGACCCGTCGTGCAATATCGAAAACCCGATATCCCCGCTGGTGCGCAGGGTACCCAACAAATATACCTGGTTTTCCACGAGCTGCGAACTTGGAGAGACCAGGACGAGTATCCTTGGCATAGACAAGACAGCCAAAGGTTCGTAGGTGAGTGTATTGCGGACGATGACCAAGAAGAATTTCATGAGGGGTCCGATTCTGAATGGTGACTAGTGGCATACGATTTACAAGGTAAGCCGCCGTGAGAACACACTCTCCCCAAAAATGAATCGGTAGACCAGCATGAAATCGGAGTGCTCGTGCAGTGTCGAGAAGGTGTCGATGCTTCCTTTCAACAACCCCATTTTGCTGCGGAGTGTGTACACAAGAAGTCTGGAGTATAATTCCATTCTGTTCATAAAAGTCACGGAGCTCAGGAGTGCTGAACTCCCTACCATTATCGGCTTGGATGCGTTTGACATTTTTCTCATACTGCGTCTGAACCTGGTTGAAAAACATAAGAAGATACCGAGCAACTTCGGATTTCTGCTTCAACAAATACACCCACACAACACGACTAAAATCATCGACTATCGTGAGAAAATAATGTGCACCGGAAAATGAGGCCTGTTGATATCCTCCCCAGATATCGATATGAATGAGATCAAAACACGACGTAGTCTTAACAGTACTTGTAACAAACGGTAACCGAGTTTGTTTAGCCCGCAAACAAGATACGCACGGGTCCTTATTGACAATCAAAGTACTTGAAATATAAGACTGCAAAACTGAAAACTTCGATGCCGACGGATGACCAAGCCTCGAGTGCCACAACTGAGAGTCTCTAATGGCCTGCTTTGCCGTGAGTGCTACTGGATGACGCCCATCAAACACTTGCAGGTAATAGAGACCATCGACACGTCTACCCATCCCAATCATCACTCTGGAGCGTAAGTCCTGTAGTACGCAGAAATCACTCAAGAAAATTACGGCAACAGCATGATCGGCGGTAAGACGACTGACAGACAATAGATTGCATTGGAACTCAGGAACATGCAGAACACGACGAAGCATAAACCCATTACTCAATCTCGAATTCCCAATACCCTGAACAGTGATGCCTGTCCCATTAGGAATACGAACCTGTAAACTCGAGTCGGTGTCCAACTCGCCATCAAACAAACATTTATCTTTAGCAATGTGTTCGTTACACCCGGAATCAATAACCCATGCTGTAGATAAATCGATCGAGGACATACCTGACAAATTTGCAGTAGGTTGCGACTGGACTTGAGCCGTGGTTGGCTCCGAGCTCAAGAATGCCCGAAGTTGGGCAATTTGCTCGGCAGTAAGGCCTGGAATGGAAACTTCAGTACGCTCCACTGCCGCTGCTTGAGGTTCAGAACGGGATGGACGAGATGATCCCTGACGACGAGAACGCCCTGACTTCTCTGCGGACTTGGGCGGCCAGCCATGAAAGTCATAGCACGTGCTTTTGAAGTGGCCGAGCTTGCCGCAGTGACTGCATAGAGGTCGGCCATCTGGAGTCCGCTCATCTTGCTGCTCCCCCTGTCCTTGAAAGGCGGCGGCCTCGACTCGTGGTCTGTTGTCGTTAGTCAAGTTTCGCTGCTGCTCATCATTGGCGACGGCGTGATAAGCTTCTCCAAGGCTGGGCGCAGGCTTCAACGACAGCAGGTGAGTGCGGACAGTGGCAAAACTATCGTCAAGCCCAACCAGAAAGTCGAGCAGCTTCATGGACTCGTGTGACTCCCGAGTTCTTTGTTCGACGTTGCAAGTGCAATTCCCGCAGGTGCACCGCGCTGGAGGATCGAGTGTTAACCAGTCGTCCCATGCTCGCTTGAGTTTAGCATAGAAGGTGGACACACTCGCTCGATCCTGCCGCAAACTTGTGATCTGGCGGCGAATTTTGTAGCGACGGGGAAGAGTTCCAGTGCTGAACCGCTCCTGCAGCTCATCCCAAATTTGCTTCGAGGTAAAATTGGAGCTAATACTTGACCTTATCTCTCGTGACATGGCCTGACGCAGCCACCCGACGACCATCGCATTGCACCGCACCCACGCGTTGAGCTTCTCGCCGGACGCGGGCTTGACGACGGTTCCCAGGACAAAACCGAGTTTGTTTTTAGCAAGCAGGGCATTTGAGATCTCGGCTGACCAATCCCCATAATTTGCGTCGGTCAGCAGATCGGCGACAAAGACTTGACTAGGGGTGTCTGACGGATGGAGGAACAAAGGAGACGTCGGACCTATGACGTCGACTGCATCGGCTGGCTTCTTCTCACCGGACGCCGTTGCACTCGACTCTTCATCGGACATGATGAAGAATACCAATCAGCAGCGAGGACTATAGAACTTGAAGCTGAAAATCAAACCCTAGGATGATTCGAAATCAGCTCTGATACCATGTAGAATTCGTGGAACGCGGAAAGAACAAGAACACAAAGACGGGTTTTACGTGGTATCCCTGTTCGTTGTGAACAGGACTAATCCACGGTGAGCTCGGAACGAGCTCACGGACTGAGTTTTTATTTATGACTGCGAGAGACAACTGCTTGCTTTTACATGACCCAAGCTAAGCATATATATAGTGACCGAGAAAGAGACTAATGCCTCGACTATAACTCAGACTCTCGGTTTCCCTTTACAACATTAACTAGGAAACTTACATGTACAAGGACACAAAGACTCGGTTACTTGGGACACAAGATAAAGTAACCGCAACAAATTCGTATTTAGTCTTGTCTGCAATGGGTTTGATGGGATTGATATATTACTCTCACCTTTGGCAATAATCGATTGGAGGAAAGTTTAATGGGTTTCCATATTTTGTTATTTATGTTGTGATTCGAAATTCATTGACTCAGGATGGAATTCGTATTGGTCAAAAGCTTTTAGTTAGACAGAATGGTAGAAGCTGAATTGTTTATAAGAGATGAAACTGGGTTTGGCTAAAGCTGAGATTGATCCTGTTAGGAACGGAACAACAACAGGAACGAGGTTACCGAATCTGGAGCTGAGTCGCGGACTAGGTCGCTCTCTTTAAGACGTTCGCGGCACTGCCCTCGATGCGCACGGCAGACTATCAACCGGTCGTCTCCAGGATAAAACAGCTCCTCTCAATACTCGCGGTTTTGTGCGAAAACCTGAGCTCTATGAACACTCTCTCTTTGTGTTTATGCTCGTTGTCGTGTGTTTAGAGGGGCTGGGGAGGCGGCTATTTATAGGCCTCTAGCTTGGGGAATAAGTCGGATTAATTAAGGAAGATAATTACTTCCTTAATTAAAACCGTCGGTTAGGATAAATCCTGCTGAGATTATCCTTTTCAATCGATTATCCCTAGAATATTCCTCAGAATAACCGATTAATAATTAATTTCTCTAAAAAATATGTATATAGTCTCAAGTGATCCATCCAACCAACCGGCCGGCCGGACGGACGGCGCGCGCGCGTGTGTGTGGTGGTCCGTTAGGTCCTCCCTCTCCCACAAAAGTGGGTCACCCCAAGGGGCATGCCCTTAGGAGAGAGGCTCCTATCTTTATTATCACTTCACCAAGTAAAACTACCAATGTGGTAGTTTTTCCACTTGAGACTCTATAGCTTTCAAAGCTATTCATACACATTTCCAACAGATCCTTGCTGCAAATAGTCCGTAAGCTGCAGTTGGGTTGGTATTTGAGGAAGATTATTGAAACTAGGAGGGTGCACATGGTTCAAGTTTCATGTTTGAATTTTTTGAGGACCTAGTCGTTCGATGGATTATTCTTTCAAATGGGGAAACACATATTACCTGTGACGGTATTGTGCTGAAACATAAAGGAATGCCAATTTTTTCTCTTCCTCTTGGTAATGCAGGAGCAATTTGTGGCTACAGTATCGGAGGATCATGAGACGACTTGTTGGGGCTGCGGTTTACGCCTAATTCTTCCATCCAATGCACCTGTGTTCAAGTGTGGTTGGTGTGGAGCAGTGACGAACCAAAACGATAAAAAGCGTGAAAACAAATGGTTCTGGTGGAAACTGATGAAGTGTACCTGATTCCTGCATTATAGGCTGTTTGTTATCTGTTATATGTGGAACGTTGAGCTCCACTTTTCTCTCCTTCTGTTACTTTTCTTCCGTTGCACACTCTGCTGTATTGTACTATATAATCCTTGAGTTAATAATAGAAAGGTATGCCTTGAGTCTTTTATGGTATCAGAGCCTATCTGAGCTCTAACGAGACAAAATTCTTCTGCTTCTCTGTTTCCTTTCTTCTTCTGTTCTCCCCTATCAACATGGCCACTGAATCATCCTCAATTTCTTCTTCCTCTGCTTCAGGCGATTCTGCCGCTATGACCTCTACCTTCTCCGCTATCTCTCTCCCTGCCAATCCCCAGCTCAGTGTCAAACTTACACAAACCAACTACCTCCTATGGCATGCCCAAATAACCCCTCTTCTTCGTTGTCACTGCTTGATGGGCCATGTTGACGGCTCTCTTCCTGCTCCACCTCAATCCATTGATGGGCAATCAAATCCAGCCTACTGGACTTGGTACCAAAGAGATCAGTATGTACTTACCCTGATCAATTTTTCCCTCTCTGAATCCGTCATGCCTAACATCATCAACAAGGTCACGGCGTTTGATGCGTGGACAGCTCTCGCCACAATCTACGCCTCTGGTTCGCAGATCCAGATTCGGCAGCTCACCAAGACGCTTCAAACCATCCGTCGCGGCGATTCAAGCATTCATGATTATATGCAAACAGCCAAAACCAAGGCGGATCAATTGGCGGCCCTGGGATCTCCTGTCAAAAACGATGATCTCACAGCTTGGATCCTCGATGGTCTGGGAGAAGACTATCGGCCCTTCGTGCGTCACATCGAGTCTCGGCTGGAACCCATCAGCTTCGAGAATCTTCATTCTCTTCTTCTCAGTGAAGAACTCCAGCTCCAGCGATATGCCGCCCACACCGACTCTCCCGCGCCGTCGGCCTTCTTCTCCAGCGTTGATGGATATCGCGGCAGTGGCCGCTTCAGCTATCCCGCTCCGCCGCCCTTCTTCTCCGGTCCTGGTGGCTATCGCGGCCGAGGCAGCCGAGGACGAGGACGCGGCTATGGCCGTGGAAATCGTCGTTCTAACCAATCTGTTGTTTATGATGCTTATGGCAGGTCAAGCCCAGCGAGTGGGGTTCTTGGGCCTAGGCCCACTGGAGGTTTGATCTGTTTTAATTGTGGAGGACAGGGCCACATAAAGCCCCATTGCCCTAGCCCACTAGTGAATCCGCCCCCAACCTCAGCCCAACAGCTTCAGCCTTCCCATCCACGTCCGTCTCGCCCACCAGCAGGCCCACATGCTTTTCTTTCTTCCTCCCCTGTTCAACCCTTTGATTCACATCAGTGGCTTTTGGATTCGGGCACGAATCATCATCTCACCTCAGAATTGGACAACCTTGCTCATCATTCTGAGTACAACGGGACTGATCAAGTGACTTTTGGCAACGGTAACTCTCTTCTCATCTCTCGATTTGGCTCCTCTTCCACTTCTCTATCAAACACTCCGATTTCTCTCGATAATATTCTTCATGTGCATGATTCTCCCTACAATCTTCTTTCCATTAGCTCTCTCACTCGTTCTAATCCTATCTCGATTGAATTTTTTGACTCTCTTTTTCTCATCAAGGATCGACGCACGGGGCGTGAACTTCATCGTGGCTTTGCCGTGGATGGTCTTTACTCGCTTCCCATCACTATTTCTCGGCCTCTATCCCCCATTGCTTGTGTGGCTTCGTTTGATACTTGGCATCATCGGCTTGGGCATGCTCACGGTCGTGCGGTCAAGCAAGTCCTTCACCAAAATAAAATAAAATTCGAACCATCTTCTCCTTCTTTGTGTCATGGCTGTGCCGTCAGTAAAATCCACAAACTCCCTTTTTCTGCTTCAACATTTCAGGCCAAGGCGCCTCTCGAACTAGTCTGTAGTGATGTATGGGGTCCCGCACCTATTTTGTCTTACGATGAGCAATCCTATTATATTCTCTTTTATGATCATTATAGCAAATTCTCGTGGATTTACTTTGTTCGTTATAAATCACAATTGCTAAATGTGTTTATTCAATTTAGGCAGTTAGTGGAAAAATTCTTTGGTCTCCCCATCAAAACCTTTCAATCTGACTGGGGCGGTGAATATCAAGCCCTCTCCACTTATCTCGCCCAAAATGGCATTGCTCATCGCTCCTCCTGCCCGTATACTCCCGAACAAAATGGGTGCGCCGAACGAAAACATCGGCATATTGTTAATAACGGGCTTGCTCTTCTTCATCACTCCCATGTTCCTTTGAAATACTGGTCTCTTGCTTTCGACACGGCCTGTTACCTCATCAATCGCACCCCTACTCCGCTTCTTAATCATGATTCTCCTTTTCATTTTCTCTTTCAACGCGCTCCCGATATCACTAACCTTCGTGTCTTTGGGTGCCTTTGCTACCCTTGGCTTCGTCCCCTCTCTCCCAACAAATTGGCTCCTCGGTCTGTTCCATGTGTTTTTCTTGGGTACAGCAAACTTCACAAGGGTTATCGTTGCCTTCACATTTCCACTGGTCGGATCTATGTTAGTCGCCATGTTTTATTTGATGAGACTCAATTTCCGTTTGCTGAGTTGTCTAATCCCTCCCCTTCCTTACCCACTAATTCTCACTCACCGCCCATTTTATTCCCCCCTCCCACTGCCATTACCCATGGCTCCTTACCACCCCCCCTACCCAGGCCCGTCCCTCATACCACCCCTGGCCCAAATTCCCCTTCCCCTGCTTCTATCCATCCCCCTACTTCCCAGCCCACTGATTCTACCCAGCCCACTACTTCCGAGACTCCTTCCCCGCCCACTCGTCCTCTCCTACAGTACCACAGGCGTCGGCCTGCTCCCCCCAATCCTTCGCCCCTCCAGCCTGCTACCCACCCTTCTTCGTCCACCAATCCCTCACCGATCAGTCCGGCCCAACTCCATCTATCCACACCGTCTACCGACCCGTCGCCCTCCCTCCAGCCCATCTCTCAGGCCCAACCTCACTCACCATCTCCCTCGTCCCCCACCTCTTCCCCTCGTCCAACTCCAACTCCCCTGCCTCCACGCCGCCCAGTTCCCGATCGGCCGCCTTTCACCACCTCCCCGCGCCTGCTTTCTATCACAAACCCAACGAGCTCCCAGCATCCCATGGTCACCCGTATCAAAACAGGGAATCTAAAACCCAAAGCCTTTCTTTCCAACCTCCACGTTGATGACACACCCTCCTCTGTCAAGCAGGCGCTCAAGAACCCCCTCTGGCGCTCGGCTATGCAAGAAGAATTTGATGCACAGCAACGCAACCACACCTGGGACTTGGTTCCCCCGCCTTCCAACTGCAATATCCTCTCCAACAAGTGGGTGTATCGCACCAAACTTCATCCTACTGGCTCATTGGACCGTCGTCGTGCTCGCTTGGTTGCTCGTGGCTATGAGCAGATTCCCGGACTCGATTTCCAGCAGACCTACAGCCCGGTCCTCAAACCTGCAACGCTTCGCCTAATTCTTGGCCTGGCGGTCACTCAGGACTGGCCTCTTCATCAAATTGACATAGCCAATGCCTTCCTTCATGGTCAATTGCAAGAAACTGTATATATGCAGCAGCCAGCTGGCTTTGTCGATCCAGACAGGCCCGATTATGTATGTCGGCTTCGGAAATCGATCTATGGTCTACGTCAAGCACCCCGAACATGGTTCAGCTGTCTTGCTGCTGCCCTTACACGATTTGGTTTCTCTGTTTCCAGAACTGACCCTTCTTTGTTCATCTATAAGACAGGTTCGACTCGGGTTTATATGCTCGTCTATGTTGACGACATAGTCATCACAGGCAATGATTCATCTTTCATACAGCGGCTGTTCACATTTCTTCGCGACAACTTTGCTCTTCGTGAGTTGGGCCCTCTCGCATATTTTCTTGGCATTGAAGTGTGTCGTACGCCCACTGGTCTTCTTCTTCGGCAGCGCAAGTTCGTCCAAGATTTACTTGAACGTGCTCATATGTCGGAGGCCAATGCAATCTCCACACCCTGCACAACTGACATAATTCAACAGTCTGCTCTGTCAACTTCTCCTCAATTTCAAGACCCAGGCATGTATCGCAGCATAGTTGGTGGTCTGCAGTATCTCAGTTTTACTCGTCCAGACGTTGCATTTGCCGTGAACCATGTCTCGCAATTCCAGCACGCTCCGACGGATAATCATTGGGCAGCGGTCAAACGGATTCTTCGGTACCTCAAAGGCACTATCGATCGTGGTCTAGTTCTCACCAAGTCCTCATCTTTACATATTCATGGCTACTCCGATGCCTCTTGGGCGTCTTGCCCACAGGATCGTAAGTCTGTCACCGGGTTCGCTGTTTTCTGCGGATCCAACCTCGTTTCCTGGTCTACTCGGAAACAAAAGTCTGTTGCCCGCTCCTCAACAGAATGCGAATATCGTGCTCTTGCTACTCTGGCTTCAGAGGTTCTCTGGTTGCAGTCATTACTCACTGAGCTTGGGCAGCAGCTACCATCAGCTCCAGCTCTTTGGTGCGACAACCTAGGAGCAACTTTCCTTGCTCATAATCCAGTGTTTCACAATCGCTCGAAGCATATGGAAATTGAGTTCCATTTTGTCCGTGATCAAGTCAGCAAAGGCCGGCTTCGTGTGCATTATCTTCCAGCACCTGATCAACTTGCAGACGTCCTCACTAAACCGTTACCTCGGCAGCCCTTCACCAAGTTCTGCTCCAAGTTTCGCCTCTCCGAGCCTCAACTTGCGGGGGGGTGATGAAGTGTACCTGATTCCTGCATTATAGGCTGTTTGTTATCTGTTATATGTGGAACGTTGAGCTCCACTTTTCTCTCCTTCTGTTACTTTTCTTCCGTTGCACACTCTGCTGTATTGTACTATATAATCCTTGAGTTAATAATAGAAAGGTATGCCTTGAGTCTTTTAGAAACGCCTGAGAGACCGATGCTTCGTATTTGTCCTTCTTGGCTTCATGCTCTTAGTAATAGGTACGTCTCACCCATGTTTCCTTCATATGAGAAATCCTGTTTTTGTAACTGTTCCAGATATACTGTGCTAGTTTGGTTTTGTACTTCACCAATGATAATCTCCCCCAACCCCCCAATTGCTTGTTGCTTAAGGTTGTCTACTTTCATTTGTATTTGATGTTCCTCTCTCGTTTGACAATGTAGGTGGTGGCCTGTGGGCTGTGCTTCCAATTCTTTTCGACAACAGCCTATTTGCTGGCGTTCTTCACTCGTTTATAGCTGCTGTCTTGTCTCTGAGCACTCTTTCGACATTCGCCCTTGCTTCCTTTGGGTGTGCTGGCACACCACCTATCATACAGTGGGGGAGCTATCCAGTTGTTGGGAAAGGTCACCTTGAGAACTATACCTTCTGTCATGATTGTTTAAAGCCCAAATCACCGAGGAGTCATCATTGTCGCTCTTGTGGATTCTGTATCCTAGACATGGATCATCACTGCCCTTTTGTAAGTCATTTTTCTGATTAAGAAACAAGTTGGACTCTTGCAATTAAGCTTCATATGTAATTGTCCTTCAATACTATGATAACTTATCCATCTTTATGTTTGGAAGTTGCCACTGAACTGTGCTTTAGAGAACCTGCGCCTTCCTGGATAGGAGAAGAGGATGAAAACAGGTTTAAATACAAGTGTGATTTTATGAGTTCAGTGAGGTTCGATTGTGTATCAAAACATGGTTAATGGGTTAAATTGGTTGCGGTGGCTTATCCCTTTGCCGGTTACTAGGAGTTCTGGCTGGGAAGTGCTATATTGTGATCCCAAATGTTGGTTAGCAAAATATTTATACAGCACAGCTTACTGCAAGTGGATGCGCATTTCACAAATCTGATATTTTGACAACTCCCGGATCTTGCAGCTTAGGGGCCCTCAAATCCGGCTTGTTTAGGATCTGCTCTGTTTTCTTGTCGAAATCTTGCAGCTTCAGCTTGTTCTATTTTCTTGACATATTTAGTCCTCTTAATGCTGAATCCTAACTGGCACATCTATATATGTTGTTTCTACAGATAGGAAACTGCGTTGGTGCAGCAAATCACCGGCACTTCATCTTGTTCCTCATCTCAGCAGTGGCCAGCATGTTATACGTTGCATTCATGTCAGCTTATGTAGGTTCCCAGATTTGGCCGCCATTAACATACCGACAACCCCTAGATCCATTGAGTGGGATAAACAGTGATGTAGCTTGGAGAACATTGACAGAGAGTTTCCTAGCCCTGCTGAACTCAGCTTTGCTTCTGACAGCAAGAGGGCTTGTTCTGGTGTATCTCTTCTTTGCCGGTATATCAGTGCAGATAGGGCTTAGTGTGCTTCTCTGGCAGCAGCTGTCTTACATATACGAAGGGAAGACTTATCTAAGCCATTTAAGCGCTCAAAGGACTGCTACGGACGAGGTTGTCGAGAAAGACTGCAAGAACATTCTGCTGTTCTTCGGATGCCCGTATTCGGTGTCAAGATTGTTGCCCACTGTGAGGGATTCTCAGAAGCGGCACAGGAAATGAATGCTGATTGTGGTCATTTCTACAACCAGTGATCCCTCATCGAAGTCGAGATAAATCCTGACCATCACAACCGCCGGCTTAACCATGACAGAAACAGATACGACACTGTTTGTTTTTCTTTCTTTTTGGGGCAAGGATTTCTCATCCTCGTTTTGTGTTTGTTTCCCACGTCTCCTCACACTTGTATAATGTATGATATACAGAAAATTGCTGAGAAAAAAGGCAAAAGAAAAAGAAGGGTACTCACATTTAGGGCCCTGAATTTTCTTAAATTATACAAAGTTCTCTTTTGTCAAATCACTCTGAAGAACGAGAACAGAGCTCTGCATTGCTAACAGTCTAAAAGTGGTGCCATCAAAGTGAAGAATAGATAGTCAAGGTTAATGGAACATCGTTTTTACTTGAGAAATTCTCACTGTCAGTGGGGCAAGGACCCGCCATGAAAATCGAACTCTCAGGGTTTGAAGCTCACGGTTTATCCAAACAAGATCTTGACTTTCAACTCGATCGCCGGACTCTGAGCTACGCTTCTGAAGTCTCCCCGCCACCAGAACGCCTGCCGGCTGGCTGACTGGAATTACCTTTCTTTCCCCCTTATCCCGTATAAGGAGAGTGCTTTTGTGCATATGGTTAATTGTTGATGATACAAAGAGGAACAAACAATTGCAGAACGAAGCAACAGAGGATTATATATGAAGAAGAAAGCAAAACACAAAGAAGTAGTATCCAGGTCAAATGAAAGCCGCGACTGCAGAATCTCGGGATCTCCGGCGTCTGTGAAATGAAATGACGCAACAGACGACAGCTCTGGTGAAGCAGGAGACGGCAGAGCGCACTGCTTCAAAAATGGCGGCGAATCGGAGCTCCTGAAGCCCCCACAGGGTCCCGAAGAACAAACCCATGTGGTGAACCGTCACCGCGAGCAGCACTATCGGCATCTTTTGCAGAACGAAGGGAGCTCGAGGAATTAAAAGGGTATGGAAGTTGAACGGTACTGATCCGATCGGCCCTTGGGGTTTCTGGTCCCGATTTGAAAGAAGTAGGGATTGGGGTTTGATTCTTTTGATTGGAATTGGTTCCTATTTGTGTGTTTAAGAATTATTCCCCTTTTTCCCCAATATAAAAGGGAAAGAATGTTTCCATTGGTTCTTCGTCTAGCACTCTAACGACCTTTAGTAGCGAGTCTTCTCTCTCTCTCTCCCTCCCTCTCACCGGCAAAAATGGGGATCCAGAACCACAGTCCGGCGGCGGTGGCGACGCTGATCTTCACATACGGCACTCTGAAGAAGGGATTCTCCAATCATGGCCTAATGCAAGATCTGATGCGCACAGACGACGCGGCCTTCCGATGCAATTGCCGCACCCTCGAACCCTACCCTCTCGTCTGCGGGCCCTACCGCGTGCCATTCCTTCTCAACCTCCCCCGCGCCGCCGGCTCCGACCGAGTCTCCGGCGAGCTGTACGCTGTCTCCGCCCGAGGACTCGCCCGCCTGGACGAGCTAGAGGGTACGGCTCGCGGCCACTACGAGCGGCTGCCGATCAGAGTGGACCCCATTGACGGCGGAGGAGGAGAGGAAACCACCGCGTGTGTGGTGGAGGCGTATTTTGCGGAGAGAAGCTACGCGGCGGAGATGTGGGAGAGGTGCGGGAAGAGAGGGTATTGGGTGTACGGCGAGAAAGAGGCGAGGGGTTATGTGAGTAGGAAGGATCGGCCTCAGAATCTGAGCTTTCTGGAGCAGATTCAGCTGTTCGTGTCTTCTTCTTCTTCCAGTTCTCCCGACGACGGCGAACTCTGACCGGCCGGGAATCTTGTAGGTAGATAGACCTGTACGAATTAAAAAATTAGTTTCGCGATTCCCACTCCGCGTTGTTGATCTGATTGGTCTTGAAATCTGTATTTATTGGACGTGTTTGGTTTTGTTGGGATGAATAGCCTTTGAGAAACTATAAATGAAATTTCTAATTAATTATTTCGTATTTTTGCCGTGGAAATAAGATGGATAATTAATAAGAGAAATACTATGGAGATAATTAAGATTATATTTAATTATGAGAGTAATTATCTTAATAATTATAATGTGACTTATTCCCAAAGAAAGAGGGAATATTCTGAGTTTTCTGCTCCTATAAATAGGAGACGCCCCAGACCCTCTAAAATCATCTCAGAAGAGCAGAAGCACGAAAAAGAGTGAATTCATAGAGTTTCGGTTTTCGCACGAAACAGATGAGCAATAAAATTAGAATGACTGTTTTATCTTGGAGGCGACTGGCTGATAGTCTGCTGTGCGAATAACGAGGCAGTGCCGCGAACGCCTTAAAGAGAGCGACCTAGTCCGCGACTCAGCCAGATCGGTAACCCTAAATTTTTTGTTCGATTTCTAACAACTTTAAGACGTTTGGCTGCTGTCGTTATGTACCGAACAGGATACCGATTCTGGTTCAAGGGATTTCCACCGACCAATGCTACGCCGAGCTCATTGGCGGTCGTGGACGCTCCGTCGAAGAAGCCCTCGTACGATGTACTGTCTCGCCTCTGGGAAAGCAGATTGGGATCCGTCCTTAGTTTCCGTCCAGAAGTGATTAATTGGAAGGTTCGATGAATTTGAAGGGATTTATTCCCTGCGAAGGATGGACTTTGTCCATTGGAACAAATTGAGGTTGTTCGCTAGCTTTATTCCCACAGATGGACTTTATTCCCTGGGAAGGATGTAGGGCGGCAACAAAATTCGAATTTACGGGTACTCACCCAATCTAACTCGGTCAACGTGGGTAAAATCCGTGTTGACGGGTTTTGGGTCGGGTCTGAGTTTAAACCCGTTCACTATTTATTGGGTTGAGTTTGGGTTTAGTTAAACCCGCCCCATGGGTACCCGTCCACACCCATATAATTAATTTTCTTGGTATATTTAATATTATAAACAACTAATCTTATTTATGTTTGTGGTAGGGGTGGGCATTGGGTGGGTCGGGTGGATTTTGACCATAAAATGCACCCACCCGCGCTTAAACGGATTGATAATTTTTAACCCACCACCCACCCACATTCAGTTTCGGGTTGGGTCGGGCGGATGGTGGATGATGCGGGTGGGTTTGTGGGTTCACCCACATCACAACGTATATAATATAAAGGAGTCAACTTGACATGATAATAGGTGAAGAGAATCATCGAGGGAAACAAGAAATTGAAATAGGGCGAAAAATGTCGAATTAGTTCTTAAATTGGATAGAAATTCTATTATGAAAGAGTTTTCTATAGATTGAGACGATTATTAGGTGCAAGGAACTAAGGAAAATAATTCCACAAAGGAAAGAGCGGTGATCTAGGCACAAGAATTAGAGAAAAAAGTAAAGGGAAGAAGAGGGGATCTCTATTTGAAAGGTTGGCTTTGAGGTTCAAACTCCAGGAGCAGTCCGAGTTTATATCTAACGTCTCCACTCTCCTCTCTCAAGCGCCAACGACTTTGATCTTTTTGTTGTTGGGTTGAGCGGGTCACCCGCACACTCACCCACAACCCACCCACCACCCGGCGGATGGCTCCTAGCGCAACCCGTCACCCACCCACAGACCCACCCACTTAACGAAATTCGGGTCAAATGCGGGTGGGTCGGCCCAAACCCGCGGATGATCCGCCCGCATGCCCAGCCCTAGTTTGTGGAGACATGTATAATTTTTTCTTTCTAATTGTGTAGAATGAAGTTGATGTTATTGAGTGGAAAGTGAAAAAACTTTAATTGACAAGGAGGAAGAAGTTTTCAATCAATCATGTTATTTATGGATAATTTGTAATTTGCTTCAATTTTCTTGAGTTTTCTAGATTGGTGTTGAACAATTTGTATAGTTAATTGGTGATTTGCTTGAATTTTCTAGAATGATGTTTTATTTATTTTATTTATAATTTGTCTTGAGAGATTGATATTTGACTTTAATTTTGATAGGAACTTGTTATTGTAAAAATTTTATGACAAAACCCATGGGTACCCATGAATCCGCGAATACCCAGCGGGTTGGATTGGGTTTGAGTTTTTCAAACCCAATGGGTTTTACCTCGGGTTTTTTCACGAATAAATCCATGGATTTGGGTTTTGGTTTGGCAAAACCCGACCCAACCTGACCTATTGCCATCTCAACAAAGATGGACTCCCACAGAAGGCTACCCGGAAATAAAAGAAGAGCCAAGGTAGATAATATATTACAACGTAGAAGAGAAATTGCACACTCGGCGCACATGACGGACCCATCACCATTCACCACCAACGCCTTCTTTATTCGATGCCCGAGCCGAGAGAACAGACTCTGCTGCAGCCGGGCCGGGTGGGAAAAGCGTTAAGGAATAGGGTTCACGTATAAAAATCATTGGGCTAGGCCCATTGGAGACTTCGCAACATTTCTTCATGATGGGCCCGGTGGCATTTGCCTCGTGGGTACAGTGGGTTTGTTAATTGTTGCCGATGCCGAGCAAAATAATGTTTACGCCTGCGGAAGTGAATGTTTGAGCGGATTCTTTGCCAGGGGTTCGAGTCAGAAGTAAAGTGGCAATTATCAATTCAATCAATCCAATCCACCAAATCATTAAAAATATCCACCTAATCCAATCCATTTAAATGATTTAATTGCATCAAATACCACTTAAATATTACTTTTGTTGTATACTAACCACTTATATTTTTTTAGTTGCAACTAAACCACAAACGTCGATTTATGGTTGCACCGTCGCATTTTCCATCCACAAACTTAACGGCGGATACCAAATTACAATTTTTAGTACCAAATCAGCATTCCAACTCGGCCTGACTGCTTGGTTAAAAAATTTCCTATTTTCCTTCTTTTCCTCCTCTTATCTCCATTAACATTCCTTCTCTCCTCGGGTATTTCTTTTCCTTTCCACCCATCTCACCCACACCAGCAGCCCTCCTTTGCTGCCATTGAAAACTTATATACAGTCCATAGTCCATATACCCCATTCATTCCAACGTTCATAAACAGCGTTGGGGGATACAGCCATACAGGTAAGTTGTTGATTTAAAGTTCTTCTTTAAGATAATATATAACAATTGTTAAGTCAATTAACTACTAATCATACCAACCAAAAACGTCCACTATCTATAGATTTGGAGATACTTCTTGTTAATAAACGGTGTACGATCTACGATTGAACATCTCCCAACAACTCGAATTATTGTAATCAACTGGTTCTTGACATATATGTTAAACTCAATAGAAAGCAAACTAAGAGATTGTTTATTGAAAGCGAAAGACAGAACATAAATACAATCTAGCAAAGCTTCCAACTAGCCCACTCTCTAACCCCACAATCTCACAACCCTTAAGAGTAGCCAACTGATCAAACAAACCCTCAACTTGACTCTATATGAAAATTCTAGGAAGCGCTTTGGTGAATTGCAGAACCCTCAAAGGGTTTCTCAGCTCTGCATTCGTTTATATATCAGTGAGCTAATTCAAATTAGCCCGCTAGTCCACGTGTCTCTACCTTATAGGCTATTACAAGAAATAAACACTGTTTAGCAACGGCTAACCGCTGCAGCATAAAACGACACAGTTTCACTCTCTTCAACTTAAACAAATAAAAGGAAACGTTTCAACACAAGAAACATATTCTTCTCACAGCTGCAATCCTTTCTTCATTAGGACTTCTTCTTCTTCTTCCTGCAACACTTGCTGGTTCAGCTTTCTTTCTTCACACCCCCCTTCAAGTTGAGGATGCCAGTGTCACTCCCAACTTGCATAGCAAATCCCTGAGACGAACCCTGTCCAGACCTTTAGTAAACAAATCAGTCAGCTGGTTAATTGTACTGACATGAAACAACTTAACCAAGCCCATTTTGATTCTCTCCCTGGTGACATGCATATCAATCTCTATATGCTTTGTCCTCTCATGGAAGACAGGATTTTCTGCAATATGTATTGCAGATTTGTTGTCACAGTAAACTGCAACTGGTAGTGGTATTGTAACTCCCATTTCTGCAAGTAAAACCCTTAACCAATCCACCTCACACACAAGTAATGCTAAGGCTCTGTATTCTGCTTCTGAGGAAGACCTGGATACTGTTGTCTGTTTCTTTGTTTTCCAGGTGAGCAGTGACTTCCCCAAGAAGGTACAGTATCCTGTGGTAGACCTTCGTGTATCAGGGCAACTTGCCCAGTCTGAGTCACAAAAACCAACCAGCTTCAAGTCTGCATCACTTCTGAAGTGTATTCCCTGATCTGGACATGGTTTCAAATACCTTAGCACTATAAAGGCTGCTTGAAGGTGTCCTGTACATGGCTGCTTTTGGAATTGGCACAGTTGTTGCACTGAGTATGTTAAATCTGGTCTTGTGATGGTAATATAATGTAGCCTCCCCACTAGCCTTCTATACTGCTCTGGATCTTCCAACAGTTCTCCTTGTTTTGCACTAAGCTTCACCTTTGGATCTGATGGTGTTTGACACCCCTTTGCATCCAAGTATCCAGTGTCTGCCAGTAAATCCATGCAATATTTTCTCTGACAAACACTAAGTCCAGTGGCAGTTCTGTTTACCTCCAATCCCAGGAAATAGTTCAGTGGTCCAAGCAATTTAATCTTGAACTCCTTACTCAGTGCCTTCTTGATTTGATCAATATCCTTCTGTGCATCACCTGCAAGGATGATATCATCCACATACACCAGCAGTACCATTGTTCTTCCATGTACAGTTCTAGTAAACATAGAATAATCAGACATAGATTGGGAAAAACCATTCTTGAGTAAAAAGGCAGCCAGTTTAGCAAACCACTGTCTTGAGGCCTGTTTTAAACCATATAGAGATTTCTTCAGTCTACATGCCATCCTCTTGGAATTTCCAGCAGGTAATTCTACTCCCAACGGCACTTTCATGTAGACTTCTTCACACAAGTCACCATTCAAGAAAGCATTAGACACATCTAGTTGTTCCAGTGTCCAGTTCCTAACAGCTGCAACTGCTAAAAGGGCTTTTACAGAATTTGTCTTGGCCACTGGAGAAAAAGTGTCCAAGAAGTCAATTCCATAAATTTGTGTAAAACCCTTTGCCACCAATCTGGCTTTATACCTTTCAATTGATCCATCTGGTTTCAGTTTCAGTTTGAACACCCATTTACACCCAATAACATGTTTACCTTCTGGTACTTCCACTATATCCCAAGTCTGATTGGCATCTAATGCTCCCAGCTCATCTTGCACTGCTCTATTCCACTCAACTGACTTAATAGCTTCATGGTATGATGTAGGTTCAACATGTGACAAGACACTTAGAGCAAAGGCTCTATCAGCTGCATTAAGATGATCAACTTTCAAAACAACAGACTGGGTACTAGTGGTAGTAGCTCCAAAAGCACCAAACTTCAAACTGGGATCAATCTCGTAGTCATTTAGTCTTGAAGGAAGGACTGGAACTCTTGAGGATCGTCTCACTGATGGGTCAAAGTCTTCCTGAGGCAGCAGTTCACAATCCTGCTCACCATGATTAACAGCAGGAGGAATTTCAGGATCAGCTTCTACATCAGTATCTGCTACTTCTTCAGGACCTGTAACCCCCCTTTCAACTGAGACTGGTTCTGGGGAAATAGGCTCAGGGGAACAAGGTGAAGGAGCAGGAAAAGAAATGGGAGGTGCATTTGTAAAAGTGGGAGGATCAGGGAAAGAAGAAAGGGGAGAGGAAGGAGAATCAGTAGAATGCCTAAAAGGCAGAATCATCTCATAAAAGACTACATCCCTGGATAGAAAAACTTTCTTTTCTTCCAAGTCAAGCAATTTGTAGCCTTTGACCCCTGTGGGAATGCCAAGAAAGACACATTGTCTGGCACGAGGGGAGAATTTAGTTCGATGATGACTCAATGTGCTTGCATAGCACAAACTCCCAAAGACTCTAAGATGACCCAGGAAAGGAGGTTTTTGGTAAAGCAACTCATAGGGTGATCTGTTTTGTAAGAGTGGTGTAGGGAGTCTATTAATCAGGTATACTGCATGTAAAATGCAGTCACTCCAATAAAGAAGTGGGAGTCCTGACTGAAACCTAAGCGACCTAGCAACATTAAGTATATGCTGGTGCTTACGTTCTACCCTGGCATTCTGCTCTGGGGTCTCAACACAACTCATTTGGTGTTCAATTCCCTTCTCCTGAAAGAACTCATGCATGTGAAATTCTTTACCTTGGTCACTGCGAATGACCTTAACATCAGCATCAAATTGATTCTTAACCAAAGAACAGAATCCTTGCAAAAGTCCCCTTGTCTCATGCTTATGTTTCATAAGGAAAACCCATACTGCTCGTGAGTAATCATCCACAACAGTTAAGAAATAGGCATAACCATCATAGGAAATAACAGATAAGGGGCCCCAAATGTCTACATGTAATAGTTCAAAGGCACATTTTGCAATGCTGGTGCTAATGGGGAAAGGTAAACGTTTGTGTTCGGAATAGTGACATACATCACAATGGTAAAACTTAGAATGAGTTACAGTGGAATCAGTTTTCTGTAACATTGAAATCCTATCACTACTAGCATGTCCTAGCCTCCAGTGCCAGACATCAAAGTTCTGTGGTTTGAAATTGAAAGTAGTGGCTGCTGTGAAATGTGATTCTGGTTCCTTGACTTTGTCTGGTGAGTTGAAAGACAAGTAGTAAAGGCCTCTATGTTCTCTTGCTAAACCAATCATCCTCGAGCTTACTGGGTCCTGGATTTGGCATAAGTTGGAATGAAAATGTAAGACTAGAGGTTGGTCATGAGTAAGCCTACTAACTGAAATGAGGTTAAAAGCAAAGCTAGGTACTAGAAGCACATTGTAGAGATGGAGTCCTGTTGGCAATCTAACAGTTCCAATGTGAGAGACAAGAACCTTAGAGGTATTAGGCAGATGAACAAAAATATTCTGCACTTCTCGATGTTCTATTAATAAGCTTAAAGAACAAGAGATATGGTCTGAAGCACCAGTATCTACTATCCATAGAGCATCTACAGAAGGACTTAGTTGTGGTGAAAAGGTTGAAAGGCTGAATTTACCTGCATAATTGGGATATGGAGGTAAGAATTGGGAGACAGAATAAGCATTGTGTGCTATGGAGGGTGAAAGTGGTGGTGAAGTGACAGCATTACCACCAGCTTGCATCATGTGCCTTAGCCTGTTCATTTCCTCAGGTGTAAAACCCATTGTAGTTTTAGAAGAACTTACAGGGCTGTTTCCAGTAGTGTCATTAGAACTGCCATAGCTTGACTCTGTTGATGTGTCACTGGAGTTGTTCTGTGAAACTGAACCAACAAAACCAGTGACATTACCCTGTCCACTTCTGGGTGTTCCTCCATCTTCCATCTCTCTCTTCTTCTTGATCTTCCAACACTCATCCACATTATGTCCATACCTCTTACAATAGACACATTGCTTTTTGCCTTGTGATTTTGGCTTCCCTTCTTGTCCAGCTTCAACTGCTAATGCAACAGTTTGACTCTTTCTTCCACTTGTTGTAGACTCTGCTTTCAGTTTCTGCTCATACAGAAGAAGATCATCTACTGCTTCTGAAACAGTACGAAGGGGTTTTTGTGACAGCAGCTGACTTTTGATGATCTCATAATCTGGATTAAGACCCCTCAAGAACCTTATCAAGTAGTCTGTTTCTTGCCTCTCTGTGTAAGCAACAACAGCATCACAAGGATTGGGATTCCCTGGGGCACAGTTGCAAGGTACTATTGGACTGAATTGAACATATTCTTCCCACAATCCTTTAATCAAAGTGTGATACTGGTTGATTGTGAGGTTTCCTTGCTTCTGCCTTTGGATATCATCCTCCAGGTTAATGAGTCTGATAGCATTAGGTTTACCATATCTTCTCTTCAACTCATCCCATAAAACCTTAGCATTGATATGGTTCATCACAGATCTCTTCAGATCTTTATGAAGTGAGTTTAAAATCCAGGATAAGACAGCAGTGTTACAAGCATCCCATAATAAGTACCTCTCATCAGTCACTAGAGGAATTGGAATACTCCCATCTATGAATCCAAGCTTATGCTTCATCTTGAGACCCATTACCACAGATCGACTCCACATAGTATAGTTGGTTCCATCAAACACCTCTGTACCAATAGACTGATTGAGAGCTTCATTGGGGTTGAGATAGTAGGGATTGCCGAAAGTAATTACCTCAGATCTGGGTCCAGATGCAAATTGCTGCTGGTTTCCTTGCTGGTCTGTGTAAGTCCCAAACTGGACTCCTTGAACACCAGATCCAGTTATCCCAGCTGACCCATTTCCTGATGACTGAGGACGGCTTTGGTTTCCTCCCGGCGGAGTGTTCATCGCAACCCTAGTAGCGTTACCGCTCTGATACCATATGAAAATTCTAGGAAGCGCTTTGGTGAATTGTAGAACCCTCAAAGGGTTTCTCAGCTCTGCATTCGTTTATATATCAGTGAGCTAATTCAAATTAGCCCGCTAGTCCACGTGTCTCTACCTTATAGGCTATTACAATAAATAAACACTGTTTAGCAACGGCTAACCGCTGCAGCATAAAACGACACAGTTTCACTCTCTTCAACTTAAACAAATAAAAGGAAACGTTTCAACACAGGAAACGTATTCTTCTCACAGCTGCAATCCTTTCTTCATTAGGACTTCTTCTTCTTCCTGCAACATTTGCTAGTTCAGCTTTCTTTCTTCACACTCTACCAACTAAAACACTCACAGCATCTGAACCGACTAACAATCTAATTTACTAACCTCTAATTCCTGTTTTGCAACCACGACTAACTCTCAAACGACAACACACTGTTAAAGCTCGCGTGACACACCACGAGTGCTTATTATCTAACACTTTATGGCTTTCACCCATGAAATAACTATGAGATAATACTATTACAAACTTTAATGAATTTAACTACTTAGTAGCTCGAGAATCTGCTGATTAAATTGATCTTACTAAAAGAAAAGGGAAAAACCAGCAGCTCTCAATTTTATAAAATTCCAACCCGCAACAATGAAGCCAGAAGAGAAAAAACAATCCCCTGCACGAAGTTCGACTCAGGGGAGCTAAAAAATCCATGATTCATCGAACAAAAGCGTCCACCAAAATCATTAATCCTAGCTGATACCGACAACTCCTAACCATGATACTTAAAGAGCAACCTAATTCAGCTAGTAATGTATATGCATGAGTCAAATAGTAAAGAACAAAAATTTTGAGGTAACCATGCAATCGATAGTAGAGGGAGAATGAAAATAATGAACCAGTGATACAGCTGCATGTTTTGTTGAGTACAGGAAACCACGAAGCAAAATTTCTTGGATATTTGGCTGGGAATGAGATCATTTTGTCAAATATAGTGTCGGAAGCAAGGGGAAAGGAAGACGGAATGATCAACCGTTGCTCGGAAAAGAAATCTTCAGATAATCAGATGTGGGCCATTGAAAACTTGGTGGCCCCTTATATGACTCAGCAACCAAGTTGAGCTGGAATGCTCGCATGACACGGAAAATTACCATAACATACCCACTGTTAAGTTTATGGACGGAAAATATGATGGTGCAATCGAAAGTAGACTTATGTGATTTAGTTGCAACTAAAAAATGTTAAGTGGTTAGTATGCAACAAAAGCAATATTTAAATGGTATGTGATGCAATTAACCCCATTTAAATTCAATCCATTTGATCCAAATTCAATTGGATTGGTGGATTCATGGATTGATCCATGGATCCAAATGACAAATTATGGTTAGGTACCTATATTTTTTATTATTTGATACCCAAAATTTAATTTTTTATGCGAAAAATATCATTGGAAAATTAAGTTTTGGTACCTAAATTTTTTTATTATGACATTTTAGTACCTAAACTTTTCACATTTTACATATTGGTCCTTGGTTGAGGATGTCATTTGGATTCATGGATAATCCACCAATCCACTTGATCCAATCCATGAATCCACCAATCCATTGGATCCAATCCATTTGATCCATGAATCCACCAATCCAATCCACCAATCCATGGATCAATCAGTTTGCCACCTCTAGTCAGAAGGTTATGAATTTTGGAAAAGAGGTAAACCTAAATTCTTTCTCTCGGGTCATTAATATATGATAATGAGAATCTATTCCATTGAGTTTTATGCATGGTATTGAGAAACTAGATGAATATGAGAAAGTAAAACTAGGATTGATGCATGTATATGTCGACATTGAGAAGTATTACCTCGATGATTAGAGTATAAATAGAATACATGTTGTGGAATAGAGTAATTTTGTTACAAAAGTGTGTGAAGAATATATGGGAATAGAATGGGTTATTATGTGGCTAGAGAATCAGAATCGATAGATCTGATTTATTTTAATATGGGTAAACAAGGTGGAAAGACAATATTTTTTTTATTGCTCTATAAAGTGTTTTGTCTAAGTTATTGGAGATGCTAATTTGAAATAGCTTGAGAAATGCTTAATTGTATTGTTTCTGATTGAACTGATTATTCAATATATCGCATGCTTGTGGTAGAGTTAACAAACCAGTGTAGTGATAACTAGAAGAGCATATGAGTGTGTTTTATGTTGTCAACAATAAAAACACATAGTTCCTATGAAACGAAATACTCATGTTGTTGTGAAATCCATTGATGCCAATAAACTTCCATTTTAAATCAAGAAATAGTGGGGTAGTGTCCTGCCTACTATTAGAAATAATGGATCTAGTCGGGGTGATGAATTTGAGTATGAATTCACAAGAGACAAATGAACCATAAATCACTAAAGGATTTTGGTTATGAATTTGTTATTACGCCCTAAGAAAGATCCCACAAGTCTGTTTGAAGTTTGAACTTCCATAAATATGCAGATTCGTGGGAGAATCCATTATTAACGAAATGGAATTTGTGGAGTCTAGTAAGACTTAGAATCTTGTAGAGTTGCCTCTTGGTTATAAAGCCTTGAGTAATATATCGGTGGAACCGAACAAGATTTGACATCTTCGAGAATTACCTCCTGGCAATTAAGCCAATGTAATAAATGGATTCCTAAAAGGAAAACTGAAACCTGATGGTTTAGTTTATGAGTATAATGATCGCCTAGTAGCTAAGG
Source organism: Linum tenue (assembly GCA_946122785.1). NCBI lineage: Eukaryota > Viridiplantae > Streptophyta > Magnoliopsida > Malpighiales > Linaceae > Linum > Linum tenue. The sequence goes on along the minus strand of CAMGYJ010000005.1, from coordinate 31,384,274 downwards.
CTTTAGGTAAAGAGGAAAAATTGTAGATTTCTTTGATATCTATTCACCAATATGTTGAATAACATCCATCACATGGATGTTAAAATACTTTTTTGAATGGTGATTTGAATAAAGAAATCTACATTGAGACAATCTTAAAGGTTGTTATTCTAGAACATGCTTCTGGAGTCTATGGTTAGACAAATCATTATGTGATTTTAAATAAACTCAGAATTAGTGTAATGAATAATCAGATTCTCTCTCATGGTTTTAAAAGTGAAAGTGACAAGTGCATTTAGTACAAATTTGAGAATGACACTTGCATTATGAATGACACGTCGATCTTTGGTACAAAGACTTGTGATATCAATATTGAAAAACCATGATGGTTGAGAATTTTGAATGTGAAGGATCTGATTGAAACAAATGTTATGCTTAGAGATCCTAATAACTAGGAAAATACAAGAAGTACACATGCATACGGGTTTGATGTTGCTGGTATAAATATTTAAAGAACACCTAACACGGTGTAAGAAAGTTAGAATATACTAGCATTTACAGTCTGCGAGAGGCAACTGATAAACATGAGATCCGATTTAGTGAGGGGTACTTGGCAGGCTTATTGATTGTCCTAGTTTGAAGCATTGAAATGCTATTGAAAGGGGTCATGAGACACCTTAAAAGAACAGAAAAACTTTGGTATTTGTTATCAAAGGTTTTGATGTATTGGTAGGGTATAGTGATGCGGATTAGAATACCCTATAGAGGACTCCAAGACAACAAGAGGTTGTGTTTTAAACATCGATAGAGAAGCTATGTCTTGGAAGTCTAAGAAGTAAACAATCATGGCTCAATCAACTAAGAAATCAGAAATGATAGAACTAACAAAGGCTAGTAAAGAGGAAAGTTGATTGAGAGGGTCACTACTAGAGATTCCCTTATGGGAAAAACCGATCCCTCAGGTAGTTGATTAATTGTGATAGCACCGCAGGTATTGAAAAAGAAGGGAACCGGTTCTAGAACGAAAAGAGACGACAAATTTGTCGTAAGCACAACACTGTAAGAGAACTCCTAGCGATAGGAGCAATGAGGGTGGATCATGTGAGATCCTAACAGAATCTAGTTGATCCTTTGACGAAAGGATTACCTAGAGAGAAAAGTCCAAAATAGCACGAAGGGTATGAGACGTATGCCTACCGAACCATGGATTACAAGTGATGGTAACCCGAGCCGATAGACTGGATATCCCAAGAAACGGGTTCAATGGGTAATAACAAGTCATGAGTAATATTGAGAAAAGTTCATGCATAGTGAAGCATGAATCCCAAAGCCTTGGAGGCTGAGTTAAACTCTTAATGAGATCTATACTCTATGTGGAGTGAAGTACTTTACTTTGGGGGTACTTCTGATAAACTCACCTGTGTGACTGTGGGAGTGGGGCCACTCCCTATGGAACTTTGGAGGCACAAAGTTGCTAGAGCGTTCACTAAACCGGGATAACGTGCATGGCCTATGAGAGAATATCACTCAATGAAAAGATCCGGTGTGCTACATTGTCTGAGATAGGGTTCAAGACTACGAGTCACCCTTATGAAATCGGAAGTGTAACCACTACGCTAAGTTCAAATCTTCGCGATACCTTAGCTTATGCCCGATCTTATGGAACTGTTGGTGCTTAGAGATAGTTTCAAAACTATTCAAGTGGGGGATTGTTGGGATGAATAGCCTTGCATCTATAAATGAAATTCCTAATTAATTATCCAGTATTTTCCCCATAATACGAAAATAAGATGGATAATTAATAAAAGGAATATTATGGAGATAATTAGGAATACTTATCTTAATAGATTATATTTTAATTATGAGAGTAATTATCTCCCTAATTAAAATGTGACTTATTCCCAAAGAAAGAGGGAATATTCTGGGTTTTCTACTCCTAGAAATAGGAGACGTCCCAGACCCTCTAAAATCATCTCAGAAGAGCAGAAGCACGAAAGAGAGTGAATTCATAGAGCTCCGGTTTTCGCACAAAACCGATGACGGCGATGAGCAATAAAATTAGAATGGGTGTTTTACCCTGAAGGCGACCGGCTGATAGTCTGCTGTGCGAATAACGAGGCAGTGCCGCGAACGTCTTAAAGAGAGCGACCTAGTCCGCGACTCTGCCAGATCGGTAATCCTAAATTTTCAGTTCGGTTTCTAACTGGTTTAGATCTCCAATTGGATGCCGGGCTAGTCCGGCGGCTATATTATTATATGTATATTTCTTTTAGGTTTTTTTAACGGAGTTAGAATGTTGATGGTTGTGTGACAGTGTGATATGATCGAGATTCTCGCCATGTCGGTGGACGTGTTTTTCTTTTTCACAGTTACCTACTTTCCCTCAACCCCCAATATTCTCCGATCAGTAGGATCCACGACGGAGTAAGCGGGCTTACTGGTTGCCGGAACGGGGAAGAAGACGCGTGCAAGGGGATGGTTGTAACTTATGAGAGAGGAAGGCGGAGGCAAAATGAGCCTTTGCGGTCCAATTGGGGGTTAGGGTGGCCGGGGGAAAGTTAATCTTTGTTAACAGATACTAACCGATATCCAAAATATATGAACTAATATCCAAGTACTAAAGTATCTAGAGAGCACAGACTAGTATTCAAAGTTTGCTAACTGATATCCACCATGAATCAACTATTATCCCAAATTCACAAACTAATATCTAGACAACGCAGAATAGTATCCAAACAACACATAATTAGTATCCAAATAACACATCGACCCGACCTGCCCTGACCCACCCCATTCTCAACCCGTTCTTGCCTAAATTACATGGAATCTTAGTAAAATTACTTAGAATTTTCCTCTTATTAATTTACATTTTAGCTATAATAAAGTTATAATAAGTGAAAACATCAATTTCTTCTATAATTTAACTACATTTTATCATATTATGGTTTATTTTTTGGTCTTTTAGTGAAAATAACGAATAGTTCTAATGTTTTTTTGCATAAGTTACGTACCCATTGGGTCGACCTGCCCCACCCGCGCCCGTGATAAATTACCCGACCTGCCATGGGGCGGGTATGGGTATCGAGAAACCCGCCCCGGACCTGCCCCATTGCCATTCCTACTTGTACGTGTCGTCAAGTTTTATGATGGAAAAGGTAAAAGGGTAAATACTAGGGATGACAATGGGTCGGGTTGGGTCGGGTTTTGTCAAACTCAAACTCATGGATTTATCTTTCAAAAAAATTCGGGGTAAAACGCAATGGGTTTGGAAAACTCAAATCCAATCCAGCCCGCTAGGTATCCGCGAGTTCATGGGTACCCATGGGTTTTCGTGGTAAAAAATTTACAATAACAAGTTCCTATCAAAATAAAAGTCAAACATCAATTTCTCCATACAAATTATCTATATATAAAATACTAGTCTAGAAAATTCAAACAAATAACAAATTATCCATAAAAATTATAAATTAGATTGAGGGAAATTAGAATTAGGGTAGGGTTTGGAGAGAGTAGGTGACGAAATAAGTGTGGGCGGGTATCCATGGGTCGGGTTTCACTAAACCCAAACCCAACCCGGTAAAAATATAACGGGTTTAAACCCGAACCTGGCCCGAAACCCGTCAACACGGGTTTTACCCGCGTTGACTGGGTTGGGTCGGGTAGGGTACCCGTGGCCTGTGGGTTTGGGTTTTGTTGTCATCCCTGGTAAAGACCACCCACAAAACAATACTAGGTGGGAAGATGGTAATTAACAGAAATATCACAAATCTTTACACTTTGTACAAAATGGTCACACACTTTTAATTTATAACAATCCGATAACAAAGGTTTAAAATTGTATGAAATTGTCATTTGTGTTTTGTTTGTGAGTGTCGTTACAAATGAAAGTTTGTGACCATTTTGAGATCGAATCATGTGTTCGTCAAGAATATGAAACTAACCACTAGAACGACATGAGATGTCGGGTTATGTGTTCATCGATATACTTGTTTTGCCGAATAAGAATGACATATGTTTACCTTTAAATTCCATTACCGAGAAACGTAAGAAAGTAATTTGGGATTTTTCAACTAAAAAGCCGCATGTAACCCATTTGTGAGACGTTGAATTCCATCACTGTTATCTTTTGTTTTTCTTATGAGTGTTGTCATCCTTTGCTACTTTAGTATCATTCACATAAATTAACAAAGCCATCATACCTAGACTGGAGTGAATTGCATTAGTGATTGATTGTTCAAACCTTTGAATTTGTACAAAACGGTCACCAAAAATTTAATTTGTAACGAATCGGTAACAAAAGTTCAAACTTGTATGAAATGGTTACTCTGTTTCATTTGTGACTGTTTTGTTGTAAGTACAAACTTTTGTTATCGTATCGTTGTAAATTAAAGATTTATGACAGTTTTCTACTAAGCACAAAACTTTGTGATCACGTTTATGCTAATTACCCGTGGAAAGAGTGAGTGAAATTTTTTAGGTTTTTTTAGCTACAATATCAATTGAAGAGTAGCGTAGGAAAAAAGTGGGATTGGGTTCTAGGATAAATCAATTTAGTCACTTTGCTTATATAATTCGTTGGTTGTTGGTTATTTTTATACATGTGGTAATAATTAATTATGATGAATATAATAATTGATCAGGTAATAATAAACTGATCACATGTTTGTGACATAATGAAAAATGAGTTGAATGTGATATCTCGATTTTGGATTTAGTTTCAACAACAACTATCAGGTGAATTGGATCAACATGGCAAATCAAATTGACATTTTGTTTCATCATTTTTGGGTCAAGTTGTGAAATAAAAAGGGCAGTGAGTCACTCAAGGTTACACGAGTCCTACGAGCTAAGGAAACATATATGATCAAAGGGTTCCTACGAAGTTGTTATGATAATAATAATAATAAATGATTGTGGGAAGGAAGTATAAGAAGGGTATTGTTAGAAGGATGAGTTCCGAGCAAATTTCGGAGACGAAATTTTTATAAGGGTGGAGGTTTAGCGATTCATTCAATTTTAATCATAAGTAGTATAAATGAAGTTATATAAATGAAGCCTGGACTTGGTTATTCTACTTTTTCCACTAGTCAACCTTCTTCAATCTCTCAACTTCTTACTTCTCTCCACACACCAACAACTTTTTCTACATTAGGGGTTGGTTACCTTGATAAAAAAGCTTGAGAGAGGCAAAAGGGAACCTGATGAGAGGCAACAAGAATATGAGTGTCAACTTGATCGTGAAATTCAAGAAATGACGATGATGCTCGAAGGATTCATGCTTCGACAACAAGTATTGTCATATCGTCATCGTTCATTATCACATTTATTAAAAACGGTGAATTATAATAAGATAAATGCACACAAGCAGTTAATGCAAAATTATTTCAATCCAAATACAAACCCTCGTTACATCCATAACCTCCCTACAAAAATATATGGTAAAAATATCACTAAATCTCTCCTTGATCAAACATGGGGAAAATTCCCAAAATATTTTTTTTTATTTACCACCAATATTAGGGGGTGTTCAAATGGTTACCATGGTAATAACCAAATCAATTAAGCCTAAATTTTATTAATTATGGAATAAAATGTCTTAACCAAACCGTCCAAATTAACCAAACTAAAGTTTAATTGGTTTGGTTAACCAGATAATCGGATTAACCAAATAACATAACATTACATGAAAACAATTGTCCTGTTAATGAATAAAACATAACCATATGTTGTTACTATCATAAACTATCATTATATATATAAGCAATTATAATAAGACTAACCATCCATGATTATCATTATCATTCGAGTTAATACATCATGCATCATCTCTTCATCTAATATAGTTAGCTTACAACAAATCTATTAACATAAATACATACCATTACCACTCATCACGAAGTTAAAGCTCTCCTACAAAATACTTAAACTATACGTAGTTTGAGGTGGCTGTCATGGTATTGTACATAATCCTAAAGTCTAGTGTTGTCCAAAATGTTTTGGTTTAGTAAATAGGCAGACTCATTTAATTTTTTACCCATAATGTTTTGGTTTGTTGTGCACATGGAAATAAAATAGCAAATCACGAAAGTTTGGTTTGGTTGGTTGCATGGAAGTATAAATAATTATGTATATTATGTGTATCATTAATTGGTTAGTTGGTTTCATTGGTTAGCAGTGTTGAAACCAAACCAAACCACCTACAACGATTGATACAACTATGGTTGATTCAGTACTTCTTTGGGCACATGGTCAACATCGTGCCGACTCAGGCAAAATGAGGTAAGTATTTTCATTAAAGTTCATTAGCTAGTTAGATTATAAATTTTACTAGGTGAACTGAAATATTAGAATTGCATGTGAAATTTTGTGAAATTAGTATTAGTTTGATTAGATATATTTTACTAAATTAGATAAATTTTACTAGGTGAACTGAAATATTAGAATTGCATGTGAAATTTTGTGAAATTAGTATTAGTTTTGATTATATATATTTTACTAAATTAGATAGATTTTACTAGGCGAACTGAAATAGAATTACGCATGAAATTGAATTAATATAAGTTTTGTGCACTATAGGTTGGTGATCGCATTTACCAGATTCGAGGTACGACCAATTTGGTCACGTACCATCCACGTTATGAGCCGTATCTCCAGGATGTCGGTTTGTTTAGCATTCAGCAGTTGGTCCCTATGACTACTGCTATTGATGCATCTTTGATCACTGCTCTCGTAGAGCGTTGAAGTCCTGAGACATCAACCTCCACATGCCGCTTGGTGAGGTTACGATCACTCTGGAGGACGTTGCCACACTGAGCGGTCTATCAAGCGACGGTGAGGCCATCATAGTATACGTACCAGATCGGGAGTGGTCAGCGACGTGTATCAAACTGTTAGGACATGCTCCTACCGATCTTTCCGACGGTGTCGTTAGGATTAGTTGGCTCAGCCGCAGTTTCAGCCGTCCTCTTCTGCGGGCTTTCAGCCTTCTCAGACCCAGTTTCAGCCCTCTCAGCCGCAGTTTCATGGGGAGCCTACTTTGGGATTTCAGCCACCAGCCGATATCTTTCATACACCGCCGCAGCATGTTATGATGGGTGGCGGATACACAGCCTCACCCTATAGATGGAGAGACACCCTAGAGGGGGACGATACTTTTATGGAGGCAATGTGGCACCATGAGCAGCAGCTTTGGGGGCAGGGGTTTACCACAGGTACACCAGACGAGCATCCCCAGTCTCAGGTAGATGGTTTGTTCGGTATACAGGATTTGATATGACCCCAATCGTACCCCTACGCAAGCTCCAAAGGTTTGAAACCAGAGCCACATTGCCCAAGGAAGGAAACTTGCATTTTTGGCTAAGTTCTTGTTTCGTGTTGAGTAGTCAACTTTGCACGTCCATATCTCACGAATGGTTTGGTAGAAACGGGAGCTTGATAGTTGTTTTTGAATCTGGAATGTTTGTTTACGTGTTGGGATGCTTGGGAGCTCGAGGCCTAACCCAGAAGACTATTTTCGAGCCCTCCAAAAAGGGTATGGCAGAACCGGAAATCCTGGCGGATTTGGCTAAGGCAGGAAGTTTTAATCGAAGAACACGTTTTGTTCATTGAGTTTATCTCGTGAATTGTCCTTGTTTGCGTGGATTTAATTCCATCAATCAAGCGAGCTCGTATCAATTGAGTACGCACCTCAATTGTGGCCGAGTTGCTACCACAGACTCGATCGAGCCTCTTCCCCAACACGGCGAGAAGTTGCACGGTTGAACCATCTCGTTACTTTGTTTTGTGAATCAAGATCGTCCCAAATCCTATTCTGAAGAATCGAACGTCTTAATCCGAGGTTTGGACGTTATCAAGTGGCATCAGAGCCTTAGGTTCAAACACAGTGGCCAACACGAAGAAGAACGTAGCCAGCACTATTCCCTGGACAAGATCGAAGGGTTCTGTAGACAGCGACCCTGCAGTTCGACGTCCTGAAACAGGGAGCGCGTCTGAATACGAGGAGGCGACTTCGAGTGAAGATCGAGTGATGGGGGACCCAACCATCAACAATTCTAATCTATTGCAGTCGATTGTAGCGACGTTCCAGACGCAATTCGACCAAATCCAAAAACAATTGGCCGAATTACGCACGACAGTGCAGGCCCCTGTTCCGCCAAGAAATTTCGCAGAACACGGCGGCAATCGCAGAACTCAGCCAGAGGAGCATCGAGACGAGACGAATCAAGCATTGTTGGCGCGACTTCAGGAACTGGAACAACGTATGGTGGTGGTTGACCACGATAATGAGCACCGCTTCCAAGATCGTGGCGATTACCGGGAAATTCGCCGGGAGGCAGAGCCAGAGGAAACCATTGCCGAGCTCAAGGGTATAAAGTTGTCAATTCCATCCTTTTCAGGCTCCAACAATGTCTCATCTGACCTAGATTGGGAGAGGAAAATCACCCTTTTCTTCCAATGTGGCAATTACACTGAATTCCAGAAGGTCTCGCTTGCGACTTATGAATTTACGGAGTATGCTGCGTTGTGGTGGGAAAAGATGCAGCTGCGGCGAAGAAGAAACCTTCAGCCTGCTATCGCGACATGGAACGAGCTGCGAGGACTATTAAGGGACCGCTTTGTTCCCGAGTATTACCAGAGGGATCTCTTCGATTCCTTGCAAGGGATTCGGCAGGGTTCTCGCTCTGTTGACGAGTACTACAAAGAGCTTGAGCTGCTCTTAATGAGAGCTGATGTCCGCGAGGACAGGGAAGCTACAGTTTCCAGGTTCTTGCACGGGTTAAACAGAGAAATTCGAAATGAAGTTGAACTTCGATCGTTTGTCGAGTTGGAGGATGCTGTGCACTTAGCGATCAAGGTGGAGAAGCAGCTGAAACTCCCAGCCAATCGCAGAATCCCACCGGGAAGCAAGGCCAATCTTGACGCTGCTCCAGGAACTCAGGGGAATCCAGCTCGACCCGAGGGCGAAAGGACAACTGCTAAAAGCCAGCTAGCCAAAAACGAAGGTTCCAGTGCACAAATTCAGTGTTTCAAGTGTTTTGGGCGCGGGCACAAGGCGAATCAATGTCCGAATCGGAAAACGCTCGTGCTCAGAGACGGGGAATACTATTCTGAAGATGATGAGGAAACTCCGGCAAAACTTGTCATTGACTCTGATGGAGACGAGATCGAAGAGGAAATTCAAGCTGAAATTGCTCCACCACCAGGCAAGTTATTCGCAGTCAGCCGGAGTGCGCTAACGGCAACTCATCAACCCGAAATAGACCAAAGGGAGAACCTCTTTCAATCAAGATGTTTGGTCGAGGGTCAACTACTATCCGTAATCATCGATGGCGGCAGCTGTGCTAACGTCGTTAGCCAGGACATAGTTAAGCGTTTGGGACTAAGCACAAGTCGACATCCAGCACCCTACAATTTGCACTGGCTTAACGACTACGGCGCAATCAAAGTTCAGCGCCAAGCTCTTGTAAAATTTGACATTGGCGATTACCAGGATGAGATGATGTTTGACGTTGCCCCTATGCAAGCTACCCATCTTCTTCTCGGTCGACCTTGGCAATTTGACAGAGGCGTCTGCCATTATGGTGATACCAACTGTTATAAAGTTTGGCATGGAGGGAAGCGTATTCTGTTGAAACCATTAACACCGGCAGAGGCTCGAGAAGACCGGCAACAATTGGAAGCGGGTCGTCGAAGGTTGGAAGGAGGATCTGCTCCGGTGAGTCTCGACGATCAACGAAGTAGCACGCTCTCAACCCGAAGGTTTATACTCACTGGTTTCAAGAGGCTAAGGCCGCCACGGCGTCGTCGCTCCTGCAGGCTGTCAAAGAAGCAGAGTATGAGAGAGGGGGAATGGGTTCGAGCATTCGAGGCCACCTCGAACCTGACCAAGAGCGCCGATTCAATCCCCGACCCTCTGGGAAGCTTCAACCCTGCTTGGATGGAGTCGACTGATGCGGAATTGCTGGACCCAATTCGCACGGAACTTGCTCTGGAAGTGGGCAAAAACGAACACAAAACGGGTCTATTGGGTGGAAACATTGACGGTGAATCGACACAAATGGGTGATTCAAATCGGTCTAGCTTGGTCCCAGGAAGCTCTTGGATCAATCAATTCGATTCACAGATTGTGATTTTGAAAACGCCCAATTCTCAATTTGGAATTTTGGGTTCGGACAGTTCAAATGACAGTGATGGTGGGAAGCAAAGACCTGGCGATTCAACAACAATGAAGGGGTATCGAGGCTTTTGGCCCTTCCAGAAGCTTGATTCGTAGTATGGCAAAGATCGTAGGACCACGGAATTGCGTTGGGGGTGCTTTGAATCGAAAGCCCCAATATCGGCCGCGAAGAACAATGCCAACTCGAGCTGGCCGAAGCAGGGGTTCGCACAGATTACTTTTGATCCAATTTGGGACTCGTTCTGTGAACGATTCGATCAACGCGAGGCCAAAGTGTTGAGGGCAACACTTTTTCAAGAGAGGGGGCCTGATATGACCCCAATCGAACCCCTACGCAAGCTCCAAAGGTTTGAAACCAGAGCCACATTGCCCAAGGAAGGAAACCTGCATTTTTGGCTAAGTTCTTGTTTCGTGTTGAGTAGTCAACTTTGCACGTCCATATCTCACGAATGGTTTGGTAGAAACGGGAGCTTGATAGTTGTTTTTGAATCTGGAATGTTTGTTTACGTGTTGGGATGCTTGGGAGCTCGAGGCCTAACCCAGAAGACTATTTTCGAGCCCTCCAAAAAGGGTATGGCAGAACCGGAAATCCTGGCGGATTTGGCTAAGGCAGGAAGTTTTAATCGAAGAACACGTTTTGTTCATTGAGATTATCTCGTGAATTGTCCTTGTTTGCGTGGATTTAATTCCATCAATCAAGCGAGCTCGCATCAATTGAGTACGCACCTCAATTGTGGCCGAGTTGCTACCACAGACTCGATCGAGCCTCTTCCCCAACACGTCGAGAAGTTGCACGGTTGAACCATCTCGTTACTCTGTTTTGTGAATCAAGATCGTCCCAAATCCTATTCCGAAGAATCGAACGTCTTAATCCGAGGTTTGGACGTTATCAGGATTAGGATGACATAGTTGATGGAGATCAGACTCAACACGATGAGGGCAGGCCTGTACAGGACAGACATGCACCGTTGTGTGGTACTGGCGGTCATCTAGTGGATTCTCGTGGTGGTGGTCGTCGTGGTGGAGGTCGTTAGTGCTACTATTATGTATGACTATGTATTATTGTGAACTATTTATCATGTCATGATATATTATTATGTATTATGGTGGACTATTATTTCATGTCATGATGTATTATTATGTGTTATCTTGGACTATTTATCTTACTATTATTGTCATGTATGGTGCCAATGTCTAGAACGAAAACTTGAACTATAGAAGTAACAACAACGCGGGGCATGCCTTCAAAAGTTCCAAAACCCAATTGGCACAATTGATCGTTCAAACCATAATAACATCAACCAATAACAACTACGTCGAAAAACAATAACAAACATCAAACAATAACACATTCGATGTTTCAAACCATAATAACATCAACCAATAACAACTACGTCGAAAAACAATAACAAACATCAAACAGTAACACACTCGATCATTCAAACCATAACAACATCAACCAAACTACATACCACGTCTATTACCACTACTTCCTCTTCTACCACCTTTCGCACGTCTACCACTTCTTCTTCGGTGGCTCCCACTGCCACTTGCTCCTCCACCAGAAGTTGATGCATCAAGTCCACCTACGTCCTCTCTTGGCCAATCCATCTTGTTGTGAATTCTTATTGTTCGTGGCCTCCTCGACTTCCTAATCATGTGCACGTTAGGATGGAGAGTAGAGCCATTGTGCTTCTTCCACCCCTTAGGTTCACCAAGAGGTGTGAAACTTGTCCCATAACAAGCCAATACTGTTTCCAGCTTATAGATGTCGTTTACAAACCTTACGGGTTAGCCCCCATTCGGTTGCAAGCTACAATGGCATGAGATCAAGTAATTTTATTTCCTTGAAATTTCCTACAAGTGCAAAATCCCGCTCGATTGTGGTCATTGAAATGCACTGTGAGTGTGTTTGAACCCGTCATGTTGAAATTGTTGGGAGGAGTCTGAACTACATAGATGCACTGACGTCGATCAACCCCCATCACGGAATGTCCAACTGTCTTTTGTGCTCACGGCTTCATCAGCTCTTCACATGGTTTCATGTACTGTGACTTCCCACTTCTGATTTGTGCTTCTGTCTCCAACCTCATCTTATCGAATTTCTCCAATAATCGCCAATAAGTATGTTGCACAAGAGAAGCTATAGGAAGTGAACGAATACATTTGAAAACACCATTGATGCTCTCTGGTCTCTGCCATGTTGGTCGTCATCATAGACCATCGACGCCCACCATTATAGTTATCATGTGCTAAGCTCCAACGAGGTTGATTTTAGATGCACTGACGTCGATCAACCCCCATCACGGAATGTCCAACTGTCTTTTGTGCCCATGACTTCATCAGCTCTTCACATGGTTTCATGTACTGTGACTCCCCACTTCTGATTTGTGCTTCTGTCTCCAATCTCATCTTATCGAATTTCTCCAATAATCGCCAATAAGTATGTTGCACAAGAGAAGCTATAGGAAGTGAACGAATACATTTGAAAACACCATTGATGCTCTCTGCCATGTTGGTCGTCATCATAGACCATCGACGCCCACCATTATAGTTATCATGTGCTAAGCTCCAACGAAGTTGATTTTGATCCACCCAGTTATCACAAGAAATATTTCTTTCAGCGGCCATCTTCTTAAATTGCTCAACTTAACGATCGAACTTCTCCAAGCGTTTTTCTCGGGCTACAAAATAAATAACCACAGGAGTTAGATAAATTCATGATAATATTAAATTAAAATAAATAATATGTCGAAAATCAATAACAATAACGATGAAGAGACTTACCGACTCAAAACAATTGCCTATACATAATTTTGCTTTTTTGTCTTCTTTTGCAAGTTGCTTGCATAGTGTCGCATGCACCATCTCCACTCCCAACGACTTCCGATATTACTCATGGCTTCATAGAGTCCAGCATGTCTATCTGAGATGATGCAGACATCGTTTCGATCGGTCAAATCTTGAACGTGTCTTATGAACCATGGCCAACTATCAGTATTCTCGCTCTCCACTATGGCAAATGCAATTGGAAAAATCTTCTTCCGACCATCAAATGAGCTCGCCATGAGTAGCACTCCTTTATACTTTCCAGTAAGAAATGTTCCATCAACAACCATGACTCCTGGACAATTCTTGAATCCATCTATACAAAGTCCATAAGCCCAGAATACTCGCTGGAAGATCAAATTACCTGGTTGCGATGAAGGAACTTTTACCCAAGCAATCACTGATGTTGGCATTTTTCTCTTGACAACCCCCAAGAATATTTGCAAATAATCGTAAGATTCTACCCAATTTCCATGCAACTTCTCCAATGCTCTTTGTTTCCCATACCAAGCCTTCTTATAAGTAACTTGCATATTAAATTTATCTTTCAACTCGGCTTGCACAGTTAGAACACTCAGATTTGGTTGGGCACGTACCAAATGTTTCACGGACTCAGATATAATGTCGACATCAAGATGGCGATGATCTGTCGATTGAGTCGTACTGCTACAAGAATGCACCAACTCGGCCTTTCTCACAGTCCATGCGTTTCCAACGTCTCGACATCCAAACTGCACCATCCAAGGACAATTGTCATCCTTATGCTTCAAGCATCTAACCTTCCAGATTGAAGGTGACGACTCCACCATGGCATACTGAAAGTTGCATTGTAGCGCGTGGTGTTTAACCGCCACCTGTGCAGCTTGTTTCGAGTGACAATTCTGGCCCTTGTAGAATTCTCCTTCAAAAACCAGTAACAATAGGCATTGGAATTACGCCATATGAATCAACATATGATAATTCATCATCCTCTTCATTAGCCTACAAGTAAAAATATGGAGGATAATTAGGCTGCTTTCTTCCCCATCTTCCTCTGCCTTCTCCTCCTCCTTGTCTTCGTCGTCATAATCATCATCAGATGGCACACTCCATGTCTCATCTTCACCCTGATCAGCCTGTCTAATCTCAACACCCAAACAATAAGGATTTTGTGCCATAAAATCGAAAAGCACATTCAAACCATCATCATCCACAATAGGCATCGCATAATGAAACAGAACATCATTCTGCCATTCTGGAAGACGGTAAGTGAAACCTGTGATCATATCACTATCTTGTATTGCTTCAACTCTACGTCGTATTCTCGGGATTAGATTCTCACAAAATTGATGATATGTCACCCGACATGGAACTGTCAACTGAAATCTTCTATCACCAACGAAATGGACGTCAAAATTGTCCTCTACTTTCTCCGATTTCCACCAAACAATTAGTTCAAATCTCCTAAAATCACTACATAACAAACAAATTCACTAATTACTAACTAAAGAAAATTATAATAGCATTTTAATAATATAATTACAAAAATAAATGTGTCTCTTACCTAGCCATCTTTGCAGCAATCAGCAGAGCTCCTCCCTCTCGTTTTCGTATCAGTTTTTGGTGTGGTGATATTGAAAGGAAGAGAATGGGGGAATATATATATACTAGCCTGGGCTCCGGCCAGTTGGCCGGAGGAAGGTGAGGTATGAAATTTGATAATGTAATGGGGTGTATAGCTTATTGTTGTATAGTTTTTTTTATAAACACGTGATAAAAATAGCGAATTTTAGGAGGAAAGAGACATGAATGATGCAACGAATCAAAAATCGGCCTTATGAACCAAAATCAAGTACATGTTACCTTGTGAAACAATATTGTTTCTGGTAATATGATGAGGTGGAGTAAGTTTTATAGAAACCAAATTCCAGAAAGCGAATAAAAAGTCGCCCATCCCGTCGGTTTTCGGGAAATGAGCATCTCACAATCGTTGCTAGCTTTTACTCGGGCCGTTGGCTGATTAATTGCTTTATAAAACTTTCATCTTGTCGTCATTGTACTTTCCGGTTTTTGTCAGGCCATGATAAAATCTAAGGAAATCAAGAACGAACAACACGATTTGGGATAGGAACCGCCGTTGTCGTATCCCTAGAAAATGGTGGTAAATACGGACTCACCTGCCAAACTGGTTTGGATTGAGATTTTTATCGGGTATCAAGGAACCATGTGATTATAAATTAGACTTGATCAAAACGGGCCAAAACTTAAAATTCTGCCTATTTGACCGACCCATGCCAAATTCTAATTATTCTTTACTTTTAAACTTTCTATTTGAAAATAAAAAATAGTAAAAGAAAAGAGATGACTGCAATTCGCCATTTGCACATCACTTATTCGGGAGTAAAATCATAGAAATTCAAAAGGAACTGAAGATATTTAGGATCGTTTTAATGTTTAAAAACCAAATAGATATTTCTGTTTAGTTTTTTACTAACAAATACCAAATGATTGCCTATAAAGTACACTATAATTTGATCATTATGATATCAAATAATTATATAATATATATTTGAAATGATAAAAATTTGACTAATTGGGTTGGTCGAGGTTGAACCAATGAATAACTTTAAAATACATTATATTTTAGCCACTAAGATATAAAATAACAGCATAATATATATTATGCCAGAGAAAATAACTTGTTTTAGAATGACAAACCAATAATGTTCATTTGTTTTACTTGATGGCCAAATCCCGTGTAGGTCATGCCCATTCAACTCTTTTATTTTATGGTTAGCGGTTAGCCCATTAGATACCATGCATTAGTTTATTGTTAATTTTTTATTTTTAGCAATAAAAAGGAGTATTGTTTTTCCTTTTTCATATATATTTTATCACCACGGAGAAATAAAACAGCATAAAGAAAAAAATTGACACTCCTGGACCCGTTGAAATCTGCATGTGTATGGTAAGTTGGCCCGTTCAATAGAGGAAAGAGAAAAAAATTGACACTCCCTATTCTACCCTTTCTACAAACACTCATCGAGCAGGAAATTTGAAATTGGGGAAGGGTTTTTTCCTCCCTGCTATTATATGTTTTTAATTTAAAAAGATAGAACAAATGTATTTAGTGTGATTGGTCATGATTCTTGCTTTTCTTTAAAATGGTCACGGTTCGAATCCCAGTACGTGTCTTTTTAATGAATACAAAAAGTAATTGTGAAGACCAAAATATCCTCCATACTTTCACTCTCGTTGACCGACCCATGCCAAATTCTAATAATTCTTTACTTTTAAACTTTCTATTTGAAAATAAAAAATAGTGAAAGAAAAGAGATGAATGCAATTCGCCATTTGCACATCACTTATTCGTTGAATAAACCCATAGAAATTCAAAAGGAACTGAAAATGTTTAGGATCGTTTTAATGTTTAAAATAACCAAATAGATCTTTCTATTTAGTTTTTTACTAACAAATACCAAATACCAAACGATTCCCTATAAAATACACTATAATTTTATCATTATCATATCAAATAATTATATAATATATATTTGAAATGATAAAAATTGGACTAATTGGGTTGGTCGAGGTTGAACCATTGAATAACTTTAAAATACATTATATTTTAGAGACTAAGATATAAAATAATAGCATAATATATATTATGACAGAGAAAATAGCTTGTTTTAGAATGACAAACCAATGATGTTCATTTGTTTTACTTGATGGCCAAATCTCGTGTAGGTCAGGCCCATTAAACTCTTTTATTTTATGGTTGGCGGTTAGCCCATTAGATACCATATATTAGTTTATTGTTAAATTTTTTATTTTTAGCAATAAAAAGGAGTATTGTTTTTCCTTTTTCAGATATATTTTATCACCACGGAGAAATAAAAAGGCTAAAGAAAAAAATTGACACTCCTGGGCCCGTTTAAATCCGCATGTGTACGGTAAGTTGGCCCGTTTCACAGAGGAAAGAGAAAAAAATTGACACTCCCTATTCTACCCTTCCTACAAATGCTCCTGGAGCAGGAAATTTGAAATGGAGGAAAGAGGAAAAAATTGACACTCCCTATTCTACCCTTCCTACAAACGCTCCTCGAGCAGGAAATTTGAAATGGGGGAAGAGTTTTTTCCTCCCTGCTATTATATGTTTTTAATTTAAAAAGATATAACAAATGTATTTAGTGTGATTGGTTATGACCCTTGCTTTTCTTTAAAATGGTCACGGTTCTCTTTTAAAAAAGGTCGTGAATCCGCATGAGACTAATGCGGGTCCGCTAGTCAAAGTTAAGGGAATCTGTCAGCGCTCTTTAAAAGAGAGCCATCGTCTCCGCACCAGTCCCACGCGGGCCCGCATCAGTCTGATGCGAATTCGCTCTTCTTCCCCCACAAAAACACAATACCTGTGTCAATTAATTTAAAACCACCATATTGGTGGTAAATAAAAAAACAATATTTTGGGAAATAACCCTCAAACATGTTCATTTTAGTCGCATAACAATTATTTTTCAACCCCGTTCGATCCCTTTTCGTAACTTTTTAAAATCTTACTTTCTTTCCAAGCAACTAACTACGATGGCTATCGAGATTGTCAAAGGTTAGAGCTCCGACAATGTCGTCAAAATTTGTCAAAGATTCACTAATGAAGAGTGTTGTTGATGTGATTTTGACTTGATGTTTCGGTTCTTTTGGAGAGAAAGAGTTTCAACATATTGGGTTTCTAATTATAAGGATTTTGAAAAATGAAAAATAAGAAAAGAACAACAAAGGGGAATTTCACTAGGATTTGGAGCATGGTCGTCATGCCGGTGGCATGTCGATCGGTTGAACCATGTTTAATCGGTGTCGGTCATGAAAACCGTGCATGATCGAAGTAAGAATTTTGAGCAAAATGACGTTGTTTTAGGCAATTTAATTAGTAAAAAAATTATTTATTATTTATTTCATAAGAGTCAAAAGTTGGTGTTATTTGTTTGATTGTAAGTAAATTATCATAAAATATGTTTTATATATAATTAAATTCACTAGATGTTAATGTTTTCACATATTTTGTTAAACCGGTACAAACCAACATACACAAATTGTACCTCTACTCATACCATTTCACTTGTCAAATTGACACAACAGTATAAACGAGCTTGACCAACTTGATTTAGAGCGACCAACAATGATTTAAGGGACTAGATACTATAACAACACTCCTTGTGTTGTTATTGTAACAACACTAGTCTCCAACCAATAGGAAGCTAGGGTTGTGATGACTTTTTATTAGATGAGTTGACCTAGTGTAAAATCAAAGCAGGGGTATAATTGTCATTATGAAAAATATGTTTAAATAATAATAAAAAAATAAAAAATAAAAAAAATAAAAAAAATAAAAAAATATTTTTTTATTTTTCCGGCCCAAAATTTTGGTCGCCGGAATTCTGTCACCGGTCGCCGGAAAACGATCGCCGGTCACCGGAATATGCTTTTCGTCGCCGGAATATGCTATTTTGTCATCGGAATATGCCACCGGCGCCGGAATATGCTTACCGGCGCCGGAATCTAGTCATCGGGGCCGGAATATGCTTATCGGCGCCGGAATCTACTTACTGACGGTCACCGGAGTTCGGTCAACGATTTTCGTTGACCGGTCAACGGTCTTTGTTGACCGGTCAACGGCCAACGACCACCGGATGTTATGGTCTGCATTGTGAGATTTATGGTTTGGTTTCTCATATTTTTGTAAGCCTTTTGTGGTTTGTTTTATCGTGTTTGTGGTTTGCATTAAGAAGTTTCTGGTTTGCTTTATCGTGTTTGTGGTTTGCATTGAGAAGTTTCTGGTTTGCTTTAAAAAAAATTGTGGTTTGCTTTGCGGGGTTTCTGGTTTGTTTTAATAGATTTTTGGTCTGCATTAGGACGTTTCTGGTTTGTTTTTGTGGTTTGCTTTATCGTGTTTGTGGTTTGCATTATGAGGTTTCTGGTGTGTTTTTTAAAATTCTGTGGTTTGCTTTGCGGGGTTTATGGTTTGTTTTAGTAGATTTTTGGTCTGCATTAGGACGTTTCTGGTTTGTTTTTTTTTGTTTGCTTTAACGTGTTTGTGGTTTGCGTTATGAGGTTTCTGGTGTGTTTTTTAAAATTCTGTGGTTTGCTTTGTGTGGTTTCTGGTATGTTTTAGGGGATTTGTTGTTTGCATTAGAAAATTTCTGGTGTGCTTTTTGTGATTCGTTTTATCCGTTTGTGGCCTGCCTATGAAATATTTGTGGTTTGCTTTGTGAGGTTTCTGTTATGTTTTATGAGACTTGTGTTTTGCATTAGTAGGTTTCTAGTGGGTTTTAGAAATATTTTTAGTATACTTTATAGTGTTTCTGGTATGTTTCAGAAGTATTGTGGTTTGCATTAGGAGATGTTTGGTGTCCTTTCGAGTGAACTTGAGAATACTGAAACTCATAAGAAAATGGTGTCATTTCTGGTATCAAGATTTTCAACCTGATCTACTGGAGTAGATGATGGCGCTGAACTTGATTTCTGCCCAAGTACCATCACTATGTACCAAGTAATGAGACAGGCACACCAATGATATTTGGTGAATTAGCAAACTCCAGCCGTAGAGCTCAGACGCCATATCTAGATAACAGATTCCAAAACAAAAGAGAATGTTTTTTTGGTAATGAATCGTGTTGTATTTCATAAACAAGCAGTACAGAGATTCAAATGGCGATAAGCTTTATATAATGTCAATTCTCTGACTATACCCTTATACTCCAGCCCCTATAAACCAGTAAAAACTATCAAACACCACTAATAAAGCCTCTAGTTGATAAACAAAAGAGAAAACCAGAAGCTAAGAAACCCAGAATCTTTGTAACCCTTGATATGCTGGGACTGCTACATGAACAGCTTTAATAAGATTCACCATTTGCAACTCGGAACCTGCAAACAATATGCTCATGAAGCTCCTCATGGTCAAAGTGCATGTGTGCCAACTTATTAACAATAATTCTCCTTGTCCTCTCCTATAGAAGCAAGGCTCGCTTCTCCTCTGCCGCTCGCTCCAGCTTCCCCTTGGTCATCACCACCACAATCTTCATCTTCCTCCTCAAATCCACCACCACCACCAAAAACCTCCCTCCCGGCCCTCCCTCCATCCCAATCTTCGGCAACTGGCTTCACCTCGGCAACGACATCAACCACCGACGGCGCATCGGGACCACAACATCACCTTCTCCTCGCTCTTCCAGATCTCCGGGCTAATCGTCTGAGCCTCCGCTCACACCAATACAACCTGCCGACGCGCGTATCGGGACTGGGGCGGCGGTGGAGAGGGGCTTACAGCCGTTGATTCTCGACGACTTGCGGTAGTAGAAGCAAGGACTTACCGAGGTTGCTATGGCAGCCATGAAAGACGAGGGTTGCCGCTGACGTCGAACAGGACCTCTCTCGGCGCTCGTATCCAGGGATTGATTGGCGCCGGAACATAGAAGGAATAGAGGATTTGCGACGACGGCGGTGGAAGAAAGAAGGAACAACGGGAGATGGGGAAGAACAGAAGAATAGTATACGAGATAGAAGGAGCGGATTAGGGTTTGAGGATTATTTATTTAATTTTAATTTGATATTTTTGTTAATTTACTTATTTACCCTTAATGAATTATGTTGTTATAATAACAACATCAGAGGTGTTGTTATGCTATCGGCACCCATGATTTAAGGCCCACAAACATAAAACCCGAGATCATACACTTCCTGCGATTAATTAGCTTAACGGTAAAACAGGTAAATCATAATCGAGGAATAAGAATCACACAATCAAGGTTAATAAAATGGAAGGGAATATAATTTAAAAAGAACTATCAGCGTGGAAGAGAATGGATGAAGAGCATCGGAAGGTCATACTCATCATCTCCAGTAGCAGCATCGACAGCAGCAACTCTGGGTTTTCTCTCTTTCGCTCGTAAAACCCATCTCTCCTTATTGGCGGCGGCTAGGGTTTCTGCCAGTCTCAACTTCTCCACTTTCTCCTCCTCTTCACCTGCGGTAGCCATGCCGGGAGAAGACCGGACCCAAGAGCTCCAGTGGCCGGCGAAGAAAGTCAGGGACACTTTCACCGAATTCTTCAAGGACAAACGCCACGAGTACTACAAGTCAAGCCCAGTTGTCCCCGTGAACGACCCAACTCTTCTCTTCGCCAATGCTGGTGAGCTTTCATTTCCCGTCTCTCTCTCTCTCTTAGGGATGGCAATCAAACCCATGGCCGCGGGTACCCGACCGCCTCATACCCAGTCAACGCGGGGAATCCCCGCTTTGACCGGGTATGGGGCGGGTATGGGTAAAACCCGCAAAAGGTTTGATGGGTATGGGGCGGGTATGGTTTTAGCCTCCCCCGCCCCATACCCAAACCCATACCCGCCCCACCAAGAGAATTTTTTCACATATCAAAAAATACGTGGATTAAATTGTAATCTATCAATGATGATGATGATAACTCGAGAAAATAAATAGTAGAAATGCAATTGAGTAACCACCTTAATCAAAACCTAATTCATTTCCCTCAATTCTCCTTCCACTCTTTCACTTTCCCCCTTGTCAACAAAATTATGTTAGTTAATTATTACTTAGTAAATGTATCAAGAGTTAGAGCATAATAATTTAAAAAATTTTATTGTCTATATTATGTATTAATGGATGTTTTAGGATCATATTCTTTGAATCGTATTTAGAAAATAACCGTGTTTTGTTGACTTCGTGATATAATAGGTTTGTTTATGGTTATAATTAAAACTTTTCTTGTAAGTTTTAGGTATAATAATGTTGGATGTACGGGGATGGGTATTACCCATGGGTACCCGAAACCCACGGGTATGGGGATGGGTTTGCAAAACATTCCCCCGCATGGGTATGGGGCGGGTATGGGTTTGGGTATTTGAAGATGGGGATGGGGATGGTTTAGGCAAACCCGCCCCAAACCCGCCCCATTGCCATCCCTACTCTCTCTCTCTCTCTCTCTCTCTCTCGAATGATTGATGCGATTTCTTTAGTAGCGCGTAGATTCTGATTAGTTTCCCGAAGGAAGTATGGTATGAGGTATCAAGCTTACAATAGTTGCTAGATATGAACTTGGGATCCCGGTTCGCAATTGTTTATGAGTGAAGGATAGATTTCAGTTTCGCAATTGTTTTATACGGGATTCGAATTCCGTTTGGTTTGTGGGTGCTAATTGTTTGATTGTTTAGTGTAATTTTTATGGACATAAATGTGTTCACAATCCTTGTTATCTTTACTTCTGTGAGCAGGCATGAATCAGTTTAAACCCATCTTCTTGGGGACAGCTGATCCTAATACCTACTTGAGCAAGCTAAAACGCGCTTGTAATACACAGAAGTGTATCCGTGCGGGAGGGAAGCATAATGATCTTGATGATGTCGGGAAGGACACATACCACCATACATTCTTTGAGATGTTGGGGAATTGGTCATTTGGTGATTATTTTAAGAAAGAGGCAATTGAATGGGCTTGGGAGCTCCTAACCAAGGTAGTATGGCAGTAAGATCGACTGAAGGTTCCAATATATACAACATGTTGACCAACATTCTTCTTAAGTAGCCAACTTTGTGCCTCACGTCTGTGACATCTTCTTCTCTAACCCCTCTCCCTTGTACGTAAGCTAGTGCATTTCTTCGTCTTTTTCATTTCCTTGCCCTGTTTTTTATTTATTTATGGGTAATAGGTGTATGGACTGCCCAAGGATCGAATTTATGCTACTTACTTTGGGGGCGATGAGAAAGCTGGTCTAGCTCCTGATAATGAAGCAAGAGACATGTGGCTCAATTTGTTGCCACCTGGACGAGTGCTGCCATTTGGTTGCAAGGTCAATACTTATTCTGGTTAACTTCAAATGCTTTCTGTGGCTTCTGTAAATAAGATCTGGCAGACCATGTAAGACAACTGATTAGTTGACGTGTTTTTTTTTAATCTTTTACTAGGACAATTTTTGGGAGATGGGTGATACCGGTCCGTGTGGTCCTTGTACAGAAATACATTTTGATAGGATTGGTAATCGGGATGCAGCATCATTGGTGAACAATGACGATCCTACTTGCATTGAGATATGGAACCTTGTGTTTATTCAGGTATAGCTTCTCCTGAATTGTCACTTTATTGCTTGCTGCTCATGTATGTTACCCTCCACATCAATGGTCGACGATAATTTTGTGATTGAGAGCACCGAGAGAGCTAGAAGTATCTCGAATTGAAACTAATTGCATGTCCTCTTCTACCCCCATCCTTTTGCAGTTCAACAGGGAAAGTGATGGCACCTTAAAACCTCTCCCCTCTAAACATGTTGATACTGGAATGGGTTTCGAGAGGCTTACTTCAATTCTCCAAAGCAAGATGAGCAATTATGATACTGATGTTTTTATGCCCATCTTTGATGCCATTCAGCAGGTACTGTTCTGGTGGCTCTACATTTTCTCTCCCCCCCCCCCCCCCCCCCCCTTTTATGTTATCTTTAGCTGTCTACTTTTTGGGCCTCGAGTTTTTGTTGAAAATGATAATTAATTTGGTCATATGTTTTGTTTGGTTCATTGTTTATGGGGGGTAGTCCTGTACAGGTCAAGTAATGGTCCGAAGTCACGCTGTTTCTTTCAGTGTTTGATTTTTATGTCGTGGGAAATACAAATTGACGAGTATATACCTGCAGGCAACAGGCTCACGACCGTACTCCGGAAAAGTCGGGGCGGAGGATGTGGATGGAGTTGACATGGCTTACAGGGTTGTTGCTGACCACATCAGAACTCTCTCGTTTGCCATTGCTGATGGTTCTCGTCCAGGTAGATTATCACGGGCTTATTGGGTCATTATTTACCCTAGCTTGCTGGTGGAGAAGATTCTTATGTTGAATGTTTCAACTGCTTCGCTATTTGTTGCTTGTGCAGGTAATGAGGGACGTGAATATGTTCTTAGGCGCATCCTTCGCCGTGCTGTTCGTTATGGAAGTGAGAAGCTGAAAGCTCGAGAAGGCTTTTTCAACGGGTATGAAGAGACACGTATATTTTCTTGTTATGGTCTTCAAAACAGATTTTACAATGATTTGGTTTGATTCACTTACTGTGACAGTGAATGCGGGTTGCCATGTTGTTTAACATTCATAACTCATGGATGAGGGTTGGAATCCCTTTCTGTCTAAAGAAGACTGAAATTGATGTGAAAGAAGGAAATCATGTCACTAAATATATTGATGGTTCACTTTTCCCCCCTGTCATTGATGATCTGTTATCAATGCAGGCTTGTAAGTGTTGTTGTAAAAGTGATGGGTGATGTTTTCGAAGAGCTTAATGAAAAGGAACAACACATCAGGGAAATAATCACAGAAGAGGAAGCAAGTTTTGGGAGAACATTGCTCAAGGTCAGTGGGATTTTGTGTATCATTTTGGTTATTCTATGCGATAATTTCATTTGTGTATCTTTTGTTATACTTTGAGATACAACTGGGTCTATACGCTCCATATATTTGACACGGCATGAAACTTCCTTACTTCCTTGTAGTTGTGCATGTCCTCTCTCACTTCTGTTTGCTACCTAGAGGAGATTATTTATGTATACGCATGTTTCCCCTTATTTTAGTTTCTTGGAATTCTTTTCAAAGATGTCTTCTTCTTGTGTCTTAATTGATGCTGTAATTAATTCTCAGGGAATTGAGAGATTTAAAAAGGATGCTAAGGAGGTTGAGGATGCACAGGGAAAAGTAATCAGTGGGCAGGTAAGCACATATCTGTGAACTTCATTGCTCTGATGATATTTGTAAGAGCTTGTATTCAACAATTGCTCTAAAAATACATATGGAAGTTTTCATTCTGGCGTGATGTGCTAAAATGTGAACTCCTGTGCATTTGGTATTGGATTATTGTAAACTATATTATTGTAAACTATATTGGTGGTTGGTGCAGAAAGCGTTTGTTTTGTGGGACACTTATGGCTTCCCACTAGATTTGACTCAGTTGATGGCAGAAGAGAAGAAATTGGGAGTTGATGTTGAAGGTTTCAATAAAGCCATGGATGAAGCAAGAGAAAGATCAAGAAGTGCCCAAACTAAGGTATAGCTGGCTTTATCAGTTTCTTGTGGATTTGTTATCATTATTACTTAGTAACATCGTTCCTTTTTTGTTGATCTTAAAAGTGAATTTATGGAATCTAGTTAAGATCTTTCCATTTGTTTTCACAAGCAATTTGGCTAATATAGACCTTTTGGCAGCAAGCTGGTGGTGCTATTGTCATGGATGCGGATGCTACATCTGCCTTGCACAAGAAGGGTGTTTCTGCGACAGATGATTCCTACAAATATATTTGGTTCCAGGTTAGAATATTACTTTCTAGGTTAAGGTTATCTTGCCCTTCCTATCTCATTCTTCTCTACTCTTTTTCAGGATCATGAATCGTCAATTAAAGCCATTTACACAGGTTCTGAGTTCTCAGAAAGTGCCTCTCTTGGCAATGAAGTTGGCATAGTTCTCCAATCTACTAGTTTCTATGCCGAACAAGGTGGTCAGGTAATCACCAGCCGAGGAAATGGCTCTTTGCTATTGTATTCTTAACATCGAAAGATGTTTATTATTCTCATTTATGCGTTGATACTTCCCTGTTACGGTATGGAATCATACAGTCTGAGTTTGCATATACATATATATTTGTTAAATCAAGGTGAAGTTTGTGGTGTGTTCTTGATGTTTTTTCCCCATTCTACTTTCTTAAGATTATGTATTATTGGTTAGTGTAATGAGACTTGTTTTCTTCTAGATTTTTGACACTGGGTTACTTGACGGATCATTTGGTTCCTTTGAGGTTCGCAATGTCCAAATATTTGGAGGATTTGTCCTTCATATTGGTTCGCTTACTGGAGGCACAGGAAAATTCTCAGTCGGGGAGAAGGTTATCTGTAAGGTAGTTAAAATTGTAATTACTTGACTGCCTTCTTAGTATATTGGTATTTTAGTGTACCATTGATGTAAATGCTTCAATTTTTACCTTGTTGTTTGTTCAGGTTGATTATGAGAGACGCAAACTCATAGCACCCAACCATACTTGTACACACATGTTGAACTTTGCTCTTAGAGTAAGTCCCTTATTCTCCCCACAGAAATTCTTATTATTTTGAAAAAAGCACTTCTGTGATTGTGTCCTGATCTGAAATCAGGAGGTCCTTGGTAATCACATTGACCAGAAGGGATCTATTGTCCTCCCCGAAAAGTTAAGATTCGACTTCAGTCATGGTGAGCCTTTTCCGGTGGTTCATAATGTTCCGTCCAATTTTTAGGAACGTTTAATTTGCCTACCTACAGATGGTAGCTAACTTGATCAATGATCTTGTAGGAAAACCTGTGGATGCTGAGGTTTTAAAAAATATTGAGGCAATTGTGAATGAACAAATTAAGGCCGAGTTAGATGTATATGCTAAGGAAGTGAGCCTGGCTGATGCTAAGCAGATTAATGGTTTGCGAGCTGTTTTCGGTGAAGTACGTAATGCACATAACCTGCAATTGGCGTTTTTAAAAGTAGTATATGTACCTATATATCATGAATTCTTTGTTCATTGTCTCTGTTATGATTTAGGTCTATCCTGATCCTGTTAGAGTGGTTGCGATCGGTCGTAATGTTGAAGAACTTGTGTCTAACCCAGATAACAGTGAATGGCTGTCACTTTCAACAGAGCTCTGTGGAGGTTTGTTTTTAAAAAAATGTCTCTTCAAGGCTCTTGTTCTTCACATACTTTTAGGTGTAGCGTGACCTACCTTTGTGGAAATATTTGACAGGAACACATATTACAAACACAAAGGAAGCTAAAGCATTTGCTCTTCTGTCCGAGGAGGGAATTGCAAAAGGGATCAGGCGGATTACTGCAGTTACAACCGACAGTGCTTTTAAAGCATTGGAATTGGCATGCTCGCTTGAGCTCGAAGTTGACGAAGCATTGAAAGAAGATGGAAGTACACTGGAAAAGGTTGCTCCTATCAAAAGTTGATGATACATCAAAGACAATATTCCTTGTAGTCTCCACATATGCTTGCTTTTTTGGCTCATTGTTTGCTTATAATTAAACAGAAAGTCGCATCTTTGAAGAGTCGTGTGGATGCGGCAACTATTCCAGCAGCCAAGAAAGCTGGTCTGAAGTCCAAAATGAACGAGCTTCAGGTATTTGCCGACACTTGACTGTCAATGCTTTATTCTCCATTCCTTATCCTGGTGGAATTTTCATTAGCCCATCTAGTTTCTGCTGCAGTGCTGCCTCTTGCCCTATAATTACACTGAAATGTTCTGAAATCTTATCAGGGCAAAGTGAGAAAGCTACAGAAGAAGATTGCTGGAGAAAACATGCAGAAGGCTGTGCAGGTAGCAACGGAGATTGCTGAAACTGCTGCATCAGAAGGCAAATCATTTTGCATCTCGAGAGTCGATGTAGGTTCGGATACAGCTGCAGTTCGCGAGGCTGTGTTGAAAGTCCTAGACCGGAAGGTGTGTTTTGTTTTATGCTTGGCCGCATATGCTGTGCTAGTGATGCCATGGGTGCAAAGAAATTGGAACAAAAACAAAGTCTTTTTTTCTTTCTTCTGAAGCGGGCTGTGTGCTATATTATTTGCCAGGGGATCTCGATTATGGTTATCAGCACTGATGAAACCACAAACAAAGCGGTGGTGTGTGCTGGAGTGCCCAGCAAGTCGAACAAGGTGAAGCAGTTGGAGGTTTCTGAGTGGTTGAGCAATGCTTTGGGGCCTCTGAAAGGATATTGTGGCAGAGGAAAAGACGGTGTTGCCACAGGCCAGGTTGGTAGTTTTGAGTGAGAATTCAGTCTCCTCATTTTCTAACTCAGCATACTGAATGATCTCTCTCCCTCTTTCAGGGGCCCGATGCTTCGAATGTGGACGAGGCTGTGGATGTGGCGACGAAGTTCGCTGACCTGAAGTTGCGATGAGGATGATGTGGAATGTAGAATGTTTGACAGTTACTTAGCTTAAATGAATGAACAAAACAATGGAAATTGTCGTAACAGTTTGGCTGGAATCTGTTGTTTTGCCTCTTTTCTACTTTGGTCACTGTACTACCTTCTATGATCAACTATTAGAAAGGCAAACGTTGATGTATCTTTAGTGAATTGCCTTGAAATTGAATAGATCGAGTTGCAAATTTCATGGGAAACAAGAACAAGAAATGTGAAGTTATTTTACGAGTTTCACTATAAGCAATTGCAGCGGAAGTCGAGAGGGGTAATTGATGTCATTAGAGGGAACGGTAAATGTACGACTTAATAGAAGTTGGACAGGGAATTAAGACTTTTGGCTTGAGGAGTGAGCATTAGCAAATGAGCCGAGTTGAGTTGTGACCTAATTATTCGGGCTCATCTCGTCAGAAAGTGTATTAACTTGATCTTTTTTTTTCAGAGTAAGAGGTGGAAAGGATGTTAAGAATAGTGATGGTGATTAGGGGATTGAGACAAGGTGGCCGCCTTTCCCCATGTTTGTTCACTCCGGATCATCTTCGAGAGCAAAAGTTTTGTAGTGATTATTAAAATATATGATTACCTACCCAAAGGGTGAAAGCTAGTAAAAAAAAAAAAAGAATCACCACTTTTTGAATTGGAACCTTCTGACCAATATTGTAACAATAAACAGATTTGTATGTTTCTGTAAGACTCTTGTACTGATTTTGGGATCTAAGGAATTGGGAGGGAAAGGTAATGGACAGTGAAGCCGATAGAATTTGCTGATCAAAATAAGGCGATAATTGGGGGAAAGGAAATGAGTCTCCCCTTCAACGGACATTTACCAGACGCTTTGGAATTGGAATGGAATTCTCGGCCTGCACTACCTGACATACATGATCACCTCATATAAAAGTGAGCATCTAACTGAGTAGCTTGCGGTCAGCCATTGTACCTATAAATATAATAATAAACTAGCTTTTTACTCAATTCGTTGGCCGGAGAGATGCATTTTATAATTGATATTAATCAACTTATTTATATGTCTAAATCATTTTTTATTTTCTAAATATTTTGTGTTCTTGATTCATAACAGAGTTTGTAGTATGTCTATATTGAAAATTCTCAATATTTAGCACACCTATTTGTGATGCTTCGGTTTTATAATCATAAATGCTGTCACTGTCACGTCCCATTTAGAACTTATATCAAAATTTGTCAACCAAAACACTAATGTTTAGCGTACGCCAACCAGAACCACACACACGCATATATATAGTTCAAGCTAGCATGCGCTAGGAGTACGCTATACTCTTGCGTTCACACTACTATACGACCATTAAGTTTTACTATTTAGACCCCCGAATTAACCAAAGTTTTTTGGGGCATGATACTATACCCTAACCTCTAATAGGTTAACTCCAGTCCCTAATTCTCTAACCTCTAATTTATGCACATACTTCGTCATACCTATCTTCTATCGTATCTTGAGTAAAATCAAAAGTATAGTACACCTTGATATTGGGGGGCGTCTACGGTACCCTGGGTGAAATCTTAGGTACCGCATACCTTAAGTATGAAAATGCTATCGAGACCTCGAATTAGCAGGATTTTTGGGCCGAATAATATACTATAACCCTTAATGAGTGAATCCTAGGTCCTAATTATCAAAATTATAAAACTATAAACCCTAAGATGGTGCATTCAATTTTTGACTATATTTGGACGAATCATAATCGTCGATCATTGTTTCTAATTAAATTGATCGTGGGGTATAAGATTTAGAGAATTAAAACATAGATTTTGATCTCTGAGGTTTGGAGTATAGTATCATGTCTGAAAGATCAGTCAATTCAAGGTCTGGATAACGTTTTCATACTCAAGGTATGCGGTACCCTGAATTTCACCCTAGGTACCGTAGAACTCACCCCTTGATATTATATATATATGTATGTGTGTGTATCTATAGTAGACTAGAAAATATCCAGATACTTCATCAGACCTATATCATATCTCGCCTAATACTCATATTAAAAGAATTAAAGTGCTACTTGTCTATCCCCCACCCCCGGGATAGAGATCTCGCTTTTACCCCCATAACGTCAAACAACAATTGGGGTTGTCTATCATTCGATATGTAATATATAAAGAGGCAAATCCTAAGATCCTAATATTTATTTCTTATCCTCTCCCACATCCCCCTTTATGGAGAATAAAACGGCAGAGATGACAGGATCATAGCTCGATATGGTTTTATTCTGTTCATCGTATCGGAGTTTTTTTTCCTTTGCTGTTTTTGGGCTTCTTTTCATTCCTCTTTGGCACCTATGGTTGTGATCATAGGTATTTAGCCCCCGAAAGGGATTGAGATTTTAGGTCATTTCGAAATCCAATACACATTCATGATCCTCGAGTTTGGACGAACTCTCGACCAATGTTGTAAAGATACTTTAATTATTGGATCAATTTATTCAACCATATCGCAACTTCACACACACTGTAGCCCTCATGATGATTAAATTCTCTAATCTCGACTCATTTTCATTTTGGATGTTAGCTTTATTATCAAGACACTTAAATTTAGTATATTATACAATAGTATCAATTGTTAATTCTTGACGTTTAGACTAAACCTCAATCCATGGTCATTGTTTATATGTTGGCTTAGAATATCAATCTAAGACACTTACACTATAGAGGATTTTGGTCTTAACATGGTCGTTGAATGTGTAATTTTCAAAGATTTGATCATTTATATATTAATAATTGATAAAGAGTGTCTACAATACACACATATTTCAAGTGCATTTAAAATGTCTTATCATTTGAACAATATCGGTGGATTTCATTTGATTATCTACATTAACTTATTATCTTATACAACATATATCAATTCGTGTTTCTCGAGTTTGGAGGAACTGACAACCAATTTTGAGAGTTGAGATGATTGGATAAAGATACTTGATTGTTGGATAAATATGTTTATCCCAATTGACTATCTTACTAAAAATTGCCAACCTATATTTGCTAAATGCCTAGGTTATTAGTTGATGATACGTGATGTTTATTGTAGATTCTCAACAAAAAATCTCTAACCTTCACATATGTTATTTTCAAGGAATCTTGTGCCTCATCTTAGGGTATGAAGTCAAAGTTCGCCAACAATCATACTTAAGTCATTTTGAAAATTTTGATTTATAATCGTCGACGATAACTCCTAGTCTGAAAGAAAAATTCTTAGCATACAACTTAGGAACTCAATAGAGCTTTCTCAATCAAACATGATTTAGATTAAATATTATTAATGTCAACTTTGGACACATCATAAAATTATTGCATATTCAATTCCTCTTCATTTGAGGAGTTTAAGGTAGAACATGATCTGAATGAATAAGAAGTCTTTTTTAAATAAATAACTGTAACTACTCGATCAAGATTATACTCTAACATTTTGCTAAATAATAATTGTTTTATTTTATAGACATATACTTTACGAATAAGTGAGTGTTTCATTGCAACAAAATATAAAGTAATGTAGTTTATTTTTCAAAGGTAATTGAATGTCAAATATTTATTTTCACTCTTTTCATATATTTTGTTTAATCGATAAAAACATATTACTTATGTGTATGTTTGTTTAATTTTTTCATCAAAATGTTACTTATCATTCAATTTTAGTTTAAATGAGTAGAAAATTTACTTCATAAGGTTTAATCATATATTTTTTATTGAACAAATGTGATATGTGTCACTCTCTGTTTTCTAATTTATATTTGGTTTACTTGATAGAAATTTATTATTTATGTGTGTTTGGTTAATTTTATCAACATATAACTTATTTTTATAGACATATACTTTACGAATAAGTGATTATTTCATTGCAACAAAATATAAAGTAATATAGTTTCTTTTTCAAAGGTAATTGAATGTCAAATATTTATTTTCGGTCTTTTCATATATTTTTTTAGATTAAAAACATTATTATTTATGTGTATGTTTGTTTAATTTTTTCATCAAAATGTAACTTATCATTCAATTTTAGTAAAAATGAGTAGAAAATTTACTTCATATGCTTTAATCATATATTTTTTATTTGGAAAAATGTGATATGTGTCACTCTCTGTTTTCTTATTTATATTTTGTTTACTTGATAAAAAATTATTATTTATGTGTGTTTGGTTTATTTTATCAACATGTAAATTATTATTAAAGGAAAATAATAAAAAATAGATAAATGAAAAAAAGAATAATTGGATAAAAAAAGGAAATATTAAAGAATAGAGAGGTAGCTCCATAAATACATTAATAACTAACTTTTTTGTTTGTAAAAAAGTTGTCCAACTTGGCAAATTGTGGATCCTCCAAGTGCTTATGTGGCAAGACATTGATTTTGAATTGCCATAATATATAGTATAGATAGATAGATAGATAGATAGATAGATATAGATATAGATAGATATATAAAATAGATGGTCAAGATTGTCACACGCTCTACTTATCCTATTTTTAGCGAGCTGTGTGGATCATGAATTAATTGCGATTTGGGTCATATGATATAATATCCAAATTTTTACTCAGTGAACCCCATACTCTAATTTTCGAAACCCAAACTATAAACCAAGTAGTGTAGATAGAATTTTATACAAGGTGGTTTGGTTTTTTTTTTTAATTCCACTATTTTAATTTTGGGCTTATTACCATATCACAAAGCCCGAATTGTAGGCTCGTATTTCGAAAAAAATCAAGACACATTCATATGATACTCATATCAATATAAACTATCATATAATCATTCATTATTTTGTTTGTCATTCAATTTTTGAAGAGTGTTTTTCACGTAGCTTATTGCAAATATCTTTTCTATAAGTGCAGTGCAAGTTTCAATAGGAAGAGGATTTGGTAGAAGAGTAATAAAATTGAGAATTAATATTTCAAGGATGAATTTTTATTTAATTTTAATATTATTTATGTAGAAATTAAAATGTATTACCCATATAAACGTAAAAAAAACTAAGTGCTATTATTTGAAGTTCATATAAAATAATAAACCACCCGTTGTGGCAATAGTGTGTGCTATGAGGCCCTCCAACTAGAGTGCCTCCATGTAAAGTCTGTTATGTACTCAAAATATATATAGTGGCGGAGGGAGAGTGTGAGAGGCCGGGACCCACCCTGGATCGGAAGGAAAATGGTTAAATTAATTATAATAGTAA
Source organism: Linum tenue (assembly GCA_946122785.1). Classification (NCBI taxonomy): domain Eukaryota; kingdom Viridiplantae; phylum Streptophyta; class Magnoliopsida; order Malpighiales; family Linaceae; genus Linum; species Linum tenue. The sequence goes on along the minus strand of CAMGYJ010000005.1, from coordinate 31,351,138 downwards.
GTTAGGGCGACGTTTAGCCATGCATCGATGGCCGAAGAAGCCGTTACGACTTACGTGGAGGGGGTTGGTTTTCCAAACCCCTTTAATATTTTGTAAGATAAGATTTTTCTTCTAGTGTGGATTTAGGTTGAGTCTTCCCTATTCCCTTGTAGAGAATTTTCTAGTCCTAATGCAAGTAAATGTAGTTTTCGACTCGAGAATTTTATAAGAAAGCTCACTTGTCGCCATTATTGATAGACAATTCTCTTGAATATAATCACGAATTGATAGTACATTATAACAAGGGTTTACCCGTGGATGAGGCCGGATTCTATGATTAAGGGGGGGTGCTTAGTCACTTGATTAAGTCCCTGCTAGCTTTTAGATCTGGACACACCATACAAACAATATAAACTAAAACGACAAAACATACAAACATACAAACTAGTACAAAGAGGGGCGGAGGGAGTGTGTAGGGAGAGGGTGCCCCTCCACACCCTTGGATTGGAGAAAGGATTGGAGAGTGGTATATATAGTAGGTTGTTTGCAATGGAACTTTAAAATAGAAGGTTATTCCTCCTTGTACTTAATTATTTCTACCATCAAACTAAATTAAGAATGTACATTTAAATTATCTTCAATTATATAAACGAAATCATATATGATTAATTCAATCTTTTAAATCTCTAATGTTTTAGATAATTGTTAACTCTAAATTGTGGTGACTCTTAACCTCACACAACACCACTATGCGTCCAATATCTAACTATCCAACCAAACGTGGTTACTAAGTCGTTCACCTCTGCCATCTCATTCCAATCGATGTTACTCAGCTATCCATAATCACTAGAGTGACTTTAACGTAACTCTCCATGGATGTAATGATAAGGAAAATCATGAATCATTTGGCAGGGTATATTGACAATAATATCTTTTGTAGTTTATAAGACCATATATTTTTAAATTTATATAGTGGAAAAATGTTGTGAGTCACTAAATAGAATTAATAATTTCTCATATAAGATATATTTATTTTAATTAAGAAAATTGCACCTCCTTGCGTAAAATCCTGACTACGCCACTGAATACAAACTAGACCGACAAACAACCAGGTTGACTTTAGAGTTTCAATTCCTATATAGAAGGGTTTCGTCCCAAAGTCAACCCGGTTGTTTTTTAGACATACAAACATGGTGGACAAAAATGATAAACTAGACAGACAAACCATACCAAATGGAAAAACACCCGAGTTGACTTTGGATGCTCCGTCTCTATATAGAAGATTTCATCCAAAAGTCAACCAGTTTGTTTTTTAGAGATAAGAAATATTACAAACATGGTTGGCAAAAATGACAAACATGGTGGACAAAAATAACTAAGGTTACAAACATTACAAAAATACCCGACAAACATTACAAAATAACAAAGCTTACAAACATTACAAAATAAACCGACAAACATTACAAAGCATACTAACAATACGAAATAACACTACTTACAATACAAATCGGTTAAATTGTATTACAAATCAATGAATACAAAGTATACAAACTAGACTAACAAATACTATAAATCAACTTATTAGCAAATTAGTCATATAACATTACAAACACAATAGACCAAAATAACAAACTAGAATGATAAACGATACAACTGAATTGATATAAACATTACAAACTGGACGTAAAAACATTACAAAATAAGTTGACAAACATCACGAAACCATCATTGCTGCTGGAAAATCCTCCTCTACCGTCTCTGGTCGTCGAGAAGACTCTGCCACCGGAAAGTCGATCGTATCTCTCTCTCACACAAAAGATGAAAACTGGGTTGGGGAGAGAAATGCATGAGCTGTGTATGGACGCTCGCCGAGAAAAGTGGACTGCCGGCGGAACTGAAGGGAGGCGGGAGGAACAGTCGACCGTCGGAACGGTAGGGATGCAGGTGTCGTTGTTTGACTCGTCTCTGCCCAATTATTTTTTTAATAGGTAAATAAATTAAATATGAAATTATCACTCTACCCTTCATTAAATGAGATTAATTTGAAGCATTAGATTAGAATTTGAATGAGTGGCTGGATTTGGTTTAATCATGTGATTAAAGAACTCCCTTATAGTCACATGATGTTAGCCCGTGTGGATAATAAATAAAGTTTGGAGTGTCCTTATAGAAGAATGAGAGATTATAGCTAGATCGCCGGCCTATTTTGAAGAGTTCATAATGCACCAATCGCCCAAAAAGACGACGAATGGAATAGCATAATTAGAAAGAAAGAAAAAAATCAGACCAGGGGGTTTACACAAACTAAATGTAGATGCGGGGATCTTGGTTAAGGGATGGACAAGAAGGATTGGGTCGTGAGTTGGATCAAGATATCTGATGCGATGGGTCGTTCGTTAACAAATGCTCAATTGCTCATTGAAGGTAACGGCCAATATCTAACTTGGACTATAATACGAATCTTAGTGACAACAAATGAAATAAAAATTTTCAAATGACAAATAATAACTCTGCAATTTATCCTAAAAAAACTAAATTTGTCTGAGTACACACTATGCATACATCCTGATATTGAAGCATCCAACTTTCTTATATGGCTGGCCCAACAACTTCGTAATCCCGCCTTCATATAGCTCGTTAAATCGACCTACTAACCAGCATAATACTAGTACTAATCAGTAGGTTGTCAAACCGGTTTATGCCAATGTGCCGATTTAGCAAGTGGAATGGTTCGACCGGTGGCACTTACCGGTTTGTGCCGGTTCATGCAGGTCAATATTACAAATAAAATTATAAATACTCATCTTAAACATGACATTTAACGTCAATACCTAAACATTTATACTTGAATCCAACAAATAACATCAATATTTAACATTTATACTCATACATAAATAATAAAATAATTTTTAACAATTGAAGTCACTTAAATAAGGTTATTTTACATAGAGATTCGTATATCGATCATGTCGGTCTTATCGATGGTGTCACGCCGGTTTTATGACCGGTACAGGTTGAACCATGTCCAACCGGTGGCACGCCGGCCGGCGTGACAACCTGCTAATCACAATTCTTAGAGTTCATGCCAAAAACACTTGCAAAACCCAGATGCACTGTACAGTCTACAGATTTATATTAGGCAAAGGAAGATTTACTCTCAGCAACATGAAAACAACAACAGCCTACCAAAACCGTCTACTAAACCGACAACCCCAGTACTCCTCGAACGCTCGAGTCGATCGACTGTCACTTCGAACCATGAACTGGAAACAACCAACAAAAAGGGAAGGCACACCCCACTTGAGTAAAGAGCGTAGTAGGGTTTAGCCTAGCCTTGTTGGCCAGATGATTGGCCTCCACGTCCACCAGTTCTCCCTCCACCACGTGGCAACACTCGTGCACCCACACCCCGACCACGTACCAAACCTCTGACACGACCTCTCAATGCACTCGGCGAGGCTGCTGCTGCAGGGAGTGAACTCGTAGCGGCTGCTCCTAATTGTCTCATACGAGCCCGTTCCCTGGCTCTGACAGCTAAATTAACGACTGTTGATGCCTGACTCGCTGGCGAAACCTGCTGCTTCACCACCTCCGCTGCCTCTGCTTTCACCACATCAGCATCTGCACTCGCATTGGTCGTGGATACGTCCCCAGCAACCGGTGTGGTTTCCTGACCTTGATCGGTTTCCACCACTGCATTCTGGTCGTCAGTGTCATTTGCCTTCTCGGAACCAATGTTAGAGGTATCCGCTGTATCATTTTCGTCATCTGGGATTTCGCCGGCCTCGAGATCTTCTGTAGGGGCTGCTGTTTCTTCTTCCATCCTCAATGGTGATGACTCAGGTGTGATGCCGCCTTCGGGCATGAACTCCCCACTTTCAGGGCTGCCCACGTCAGCACCACCTTCAGCTTCAGAAACATCTGATGGCAGCTCTCCCTCTTCTCTGTCACCTTGTTGGTCCTCTTCAACCATTAACTCGTCCTTCAGGCTCTCATCAATCTCGATAACTAATGTCCCACTCGTCGGCTTATCTGAAGTAGTATCCTCCGCATCATCACTCTTCTGGTTCTGTACTTCCACCTGGTCCCCGCTGCCACCTATAACATCTGAATCCATCTTGTCCCCAACAATATCGGCCATTTCATTTTCAGCAGCGATCACTTCTTCATTTGAACCTCCTGTAAGTACATCACCAGCTGCATCCAAAGAAACGTCGGCTGCTGATGTGCCAGGCAGCACTTCTGCCACCCCTCCCTCTGAAGAGCCTTGTCCCTTGGCCTTCTTTAGCACAGGGGCAGCTCCCTGGGAAAGAGCCTCCCCTTGAATCTGTTGCTCGCTACCCTCGGCAACAGATTGTGAAGGCCGTTTGCGGCTCAGTGGTTGAGATGATGAGCTTATTAGATTACCTTGCATAGCATTAGCATCGGTATCTTGGGATGCGGCAACAGGTTTCCCTCCAAGGTTGGATTTATCTGCTGTTACCTCAGACATCTCTGCATCAGTAACCTGAGGTTCCTCTGTCTTGCCACGCCAGGGTCGAACCAACCTTCTTCCTGGTTTACGAACTTCACCTACGTTCGTGCGGGAGACAACAAATCTTTTGTCCTTCTCTTCAGCAGCTTTGGCAGGAATTGGATTGGTGGGAATGGCTCGGGTAACAGGAATTTGAGCAGTTGTTTGACTTGCTACATCACCAAAACAAAAATAGCATGGAGAGTGTTTTGTGTCAGGAGAAAATTTTTCAGAGCCATAAGGACACTTAGGTGACACATTTGTTGGATCTAACTTTTTGAAACAACTATGTAACATCAATTCCACAAATTAATTTAAAGGAAAAACACATCTCCAAGACAAGATTTCGCTTGGAGCTTCGCTCTTACAACATAAGGACCTACTATTAAACTTGAACTCATTTCTAGACATTTCCCCAAATCCACTTGTTTCTTTTTCATCACTTAAAAGGTATATCTCATTATACCATATTATCAAGAGACAGCTTCATGTTGACAGTGATGTGAATCAAGTGAGTAGAAGGAATTACCAGTTGGAACTGGTGCAGGAGCATCCAGTGCTGGAGGGGTTTCTACTGGAGGAGTCGGTCCAAGTTCACCCAGCACGGAAGTGGCTATTTTCTCAAAATTTTCAACGGCTGACAGGTAAACAGCAGCATGATCACCCAGAATGCTCCCAGAAAGAATCTGAACAACGGAAGTTCCCTAATAATGGGAACATTTAGACAATAATAGTGAGAGAAATTCACAAAAAACAGTGGACTAACACAAACTGAGCTCAAGTACTCAACAAACACATTTACCTCAGGGAGACTGCCCTCGACATGCTTAAGCTTTGCAAGCTCATCTGAAAGGCGCCTCAGGGCCTCGTTATGCTTTTCAAATTTGTTCTCAAAGCTTGATCTCTCCTAAAAGCCAACCAAAATGGAGTTCAGGACTAGGAAGGAAAAGTGGCAACAATAATGGTTTTTATCTTTTACGTTGTATTAATTGAAAATGATTAGCACGGAAGTGGACTATGCAAGAGATTATGTCGAGACCCAGTGCTTCCAACTACTAATATATGAAACTTCAAGCAATTTCCAAGAATACGATACATGTGCATATATTACAGACATAAGCTCACCTGCTCAACATGCTTGACAGATTCCTGAACAGTCTTTTCAGAACTCTCATGTTTTGCCTTCTCCAGGTCATGATTTTCTTTTTCCTTTCTCAAATCGTCTCTCACCTTGTCCAGCATTTTCTCTAGCATCTGCATGATTGAGCACACAAATTAGACCCACATGAAATCAACAACTAGTGTTTTAAACTGGTTTTTTCATTCCCCTGTCCTGGGAACCTGTATTCTGGTGTCTTTCTCCTCCTTTTCCTTAACGGCAAGTTCACCACCAGCGTTTCCGATAACCTTCTTGCCTGTACAACAATAGTAAGTTCTCATTTCTCAATATGGAAGACAACAAGTTGTTGACTTTTCTTCCAGAGAGAAATACCTTGCTTTAATTCCTCGATCTGTTTGTTAGCTGCATCCTTTTCTTTGAGTAACTCATCCCTTTCCTTGGACAAACTATTATTTCTTCTCTAAAAGCACAGCAATTTAAAATAACCAGACAAACGACAATGAATAATCCCATAATAAGTTATCCCGGCAAGACAGAACATAATAACATGCGATTAGATATACTTGCAATTGACAATGGCTTTCGAAAGAAGAACCTTATAGTGCGTGACCGTTCTGTTCTGCTTGTCCAATTCGGACTTTATACTATTCAGCTCCGCCTCATTTCGTCCAAGGTCCTCCTCCAACTTTGACAGGGTTTCTTGCTGCCTCGACATGCAGTTCTTCGTATCCACCAACTGATCATCCTTCTCTTTCAGTTTCTCCTGGTGAAAGGAACTCACCAAGTATTAGAGTAGCATGAAAATAGTCTATAGTTTCATAACTAAAAGCAGTTGAAACTTGAAACTGAAAGAATAGGAACACAGATCCTACTACGATATATTTAGCACGAACTAGTACAGGTGAAAAAAATGAAAAAAAGCAGGCACAATGTCTGAAGGTTATCAAAAACAGACTACATGGCTACCTGTCTGGAATTGAACGGAAAGGGCATGTAGAAACCAAAAAAAAAAAAAAACGATTATTCACAAAGAGAGACTGAATCTCATAATTACTACCTGCAGCCTCTGAAGATTAGCTTTAAGTTTGTCGTAGTCTTCCACATTAATATTTTTCTCTAGCAACTGCACGACAAAAGTTAGCAACAAAATTCTCAAAGACATGGGTGCCAAAGAAAACATATGAAAACGAACTACCTCAGAAACCCTCTTTTGCAGGAAATCCTTCTCCGCTCTTGACATTTCAATTTCTTTCTTGCAAGCTTCTATTTCTGCTTCTCTTCCCCTCAGCAGAATTTTCATATTGTCTGCCTTAGTTTCAGTCTCTTGCGCTAATTCACGCATTTTCTGCCATCAAATGAGTTATATTATTAGGACTTATGTCTAACTATAAAAGAGACGACTACCAGAAAATGAGTGAAACATGCAGATAACATCCCTAGTGTCACCGAGAAAGAAGTACCTGACATTCCTCAACACTCTGCTTGTTCTCCTCTCTAAGTTGCATATTGCTTTCACGTAACAAGTTCATCTCTTCAACCTGAAAGGAATGGAAAGATGCATTAACGACATAAACATGTTACATCTAATAGCTATATAGAGTTGTTTACGACTTCCTTAGTTCTTCCTACATAATATTGCTTAGCACAAAATAGTCCTTATTCATTAATATGAAGAGCGTTGTTGTTGAACTCTTGTTATGAGGATAATAACAGTTAGGCACCTCCAAAGTTTATTCGTAATTTCCTAACAAAAACAGAAGAAATTATATCCAAGAGAATATTATAATGGATTTCATACAAGCACAATCCCAGCTCAGAGCTGATGAGTTTTATACGGCAATCAATCCCTCAAAGTAAACCATGAGATTCTTTTGTATTGCGCAAACACAAAAAAAAAAAAAACTGATCCAAACCTTAAATTACTATGGGAATAACCCAATTTAGAAGCATGTGGCTACCAAATAAAAAATTACTTCAAACAAAACACAAACCCAGCTTGTGCTCCCCAATCCTGACCCCAACAATATAAATGCACCGATGACCGACTTTCAACGAATTGGTCAAGCAATAGGACAAGCACTCCAAAAGGCGTAGCAGTGATAACAATAACACCAAGTGACAGGACAACAACTTAGACACTGATTTACTGCAACCACATGTAATGTGTCAAGGAAGAATCCAATGTCACCTGATGCTGAAGAGACATCATTTCTTCCTCTGAAAATATGAAGGCCCTTGAGTTCGCACGCTCAGCACCGAGTGACACTTTCGCATTTTCCGCCGCCTTCAGAGCACTCTCAAGCTACAGTTCCATTGGCGGGAAAACATATATGAGCACACAAACGAATAACACTAGCATATGCTTCTCCTATCTAGTGCTTGCAGATTACTGATGCCTAAAGTTAGAAGTAAATGTATTAAAGTATACATTCTGCTTTATTCAACAATCATTCTCATCACCAAAAAAAATATTTGCTTCTTTTATTAATTTTTCCTTTCTGGAATTCAAGATTACGGTTATTTATAGACAAACAATTAGCTAATGGGGCCATTTCATCAACTTGCCACGCCTCACGTCTGAAAAACAGAAAATTTAACACGGTCAACAAGAATCCCAGTCATCTCGCCATTTCATTAGGGTAAGTTGTTGTAAATGGTAATTGGTAGTATAAACAGTTGAGCAACACAACAGTCCATGAAATATTGTGCCGCCACAGTCTCACACAGACAAGCACAACTCTGAACACTTCCGCAACATTAAGTTGTGACCGAATTTCAAGGAGCAACTTGCTGAAATTCTGAGATAAACTAAAATGAATTGGTGGTGTGCTATGTTGCATTTATCCATGAGTCTGTAAAGAAACCACCTTAAGTCAAAAGATAGGTTAAGATTTTTGTTTTAATTTTTTTAACTTTTAATTTTTTTTGCTTTATCAGGCCAGAGCCTGTTGTAAGAACTGTTTGCTCTCTGGGAAAAAAAAATTCAATGTATTCACCACTGAGCTGTATCGAAGCGCAGAACTGTCAGGATACAAAATCTGATAAGATTTAATAATTCAAAAATGAAGCAGCCACATAGTTGCACAAATATTCTCAACCTGTTAAAACAACAAGCGTAATTGATGAAAAAGACATCAAGTTATTTAACATACTTGTGATTGCAATCGCAGCTTTTCCTGCCTTAGCAAAGAAATCTCAGTCTCCGCCTGTTGAAATCAGATAGACAATCAGAACAGTAAGGCATCCATATGGTTTAAAATGAGATGCTACAGGAAATGCATAATGTTATCTTATTAGTCCGACTGTAACAAAGTAAAGACTTTTCTAGTAGAAGCGTTGACATTGATTCAATTGGCAAAACATACTATCTCCTTTGACCGCCGGAGATAGCTAACAACATTCTGCAACCCTCCATCAGCATTTGGATCAGCATTACTCCTAGAAGACATTCCTACTGAGCTCCGATCACTCTCAGCCAACTGGATGTGCAGAGCCTCCAGTCTGCTGTGCAGTAATTTATTCTGCCAATAGAGATGAAGCAAGGATGAGGAACACAAAAAACAAATAGAATTGACACAATAATATACATGGTATACTTCCATGATAGTGCAAGGCTGATGTAGAGTTATTCAATAATTTACTCAACTTGCTCTATATACTTTTAGGGTTCTAATGCATCTGTCAGCCTTTGTCTGAAAAACTAATGTTGCCATGTATCCATGCAAGTCACCAATCGATTAATAGGCCAGCATGCAAGGAGAGGAGCAGGCAACTACTATACTAAAGAAATTTTACAAGTTTGGCAATATAGAAGACGACACAGGCAATACTTACAAAAGATACGGATTTCAAAATAATCAGTTTCCCTGGTTTGGATCCTTCTATATTTATTTTCATGACTTAGTATTAACTCAACTCAAAAGTGAGTTTTTGTCACTCGTCAAAATATTTGGGTTCCTTTAGCTCGGATCATATAGCGAACCCAAGGAATGGCAAAGTTAATGGATTCATGAAAAATCCGAGGAGGATCAGTTCGGGATGATGTGTCTGAGTGACCATTCACAACCTCAGGACCAGCTAGGGGTAAAGGATGGATGAAACCATCCAGCCCTGCAAAACCTTGGGGATAACACTCCACTGCTAGAAAGAGGGGGGGGGGGGGGGGGGGGGGGGGGGGGGGGGGGGGGCCTGCTCGAAAAGTACTAATAAAAACCTGCTGTTGCAAGACTTTGTATTCTTGCTCAACACTTGAATTGGGTTAACCAAAGCCATCAATGAAAATAATGCAACTATATATAAGAAAATGGAACATGTGGATGCATGCATTAATTAAAGGACGCACATCAGCACACGATGCTGGTACCTGTTCATTAAGCTCGTCATATTTCTTCTGAGAGTCCCTTCTTGATTCCTCTAGCATTGATTGAGCGGCCTCCCACTTGGTTTTCAGTTCATTCTAGAACAATAGGCAGGTAAACAGAGTATTAGTAGAATGCATAGAATACCAAACTAGGCTACCAGGTTATCTCAGACAAATGTGACAAGGAGACATAAGTTTGGACCAAAATAAATGACTCAAAGTATTAGTAAAAGAAACTCACCCATTATATAAGATTTTAGTCACTAATCGTTATCAGCCTAGTATGGCATATATTCCCCAGCCATTAGCAATTAAACACAGGAGGTGATGGGATTATACCAACCCTACATGACCTAATTCGATTCCAAATTATATCTCTACATAGACCATGGGTCAATAGACAAATTAGGAGGTTTAAAGAGAGTTTAGGAGCATTCAAGATGGGTGAAAATGGGTCTACAAACAAGACCTTCGGGTTAATGAAGAATTGAGGATTTCTTACAACTATCCTTGTCCAACAGGGATTTGGAAGAGATGCTTAATTGTTGTCCATGTTGGTTTAAGAGTCTTTTATTATATTAGCTTTATTTAATTTCTGAAGTATGGGTGTTATTTGTTTCCTAGTAGTAGAGTTATTACTTTTCAGTTTCCTATGTGTAGAAGGAAGTCTTTTCTTTTGAGTTAGCCTCTCTATAAATAGAAGGCTTGTAGTTCAGTTTTATTCAATTCAGTATTCAGACTTCAATAAGAGTTTTCAAGAATTGCAAGAAATATTTCCTTGTGATTTCTTAGGCTTATCAACCTCTGGTTGTGGCGCCTTGCCCCGAACCTTATCACCGACTGGTGTGGCGGTTCTTCCTCCATCTAACCTACCAAAAACCCTAAATTTCCCAATTCCTTTCAATTTCCAGCAACCCTAGCTATTTTATTGTCAATTAGAGCAGTTTAGGCACATCAGTTTGGTATCAGAGCTCCGGTTTTTGTTAGATTTTTTTGTTGATTTTCGTCAAAAACAAAACAAAAAAAAACTTTTTTTTTTAGAGTGGCATTCCCTTTAACCAAAGGAAGGATGAGTGAAGAAGTAAAGGTCAAGCCAACTTTACAATCTCTTCAAGAGTCTCTGCTGCAACTTACTACAACTGTCCAACAATTGGTACAAAACCAACAACATGACAAGGGCAGGAGTCAACCTAGGAGGGTTGTTCGAGGTGCTCGAATTAAAGATGAAGAACATGACAAGGGCAGGAGTCAACCTAGGAGGGTTGTTCGAGGTGCTCGAATTAAAGATGAAGAACGAGATCGAAGGAAAGCTACTCATGGAGATATCAAGATTAAAATCCCTCCATTTTCCGGAAAGAGTGATCCTGAAGAATTTTTGGATTGGGTGGACAAAGTTGATTCTGCTTTTGAGTTTCAAGACTATCACGAATTCGTCAAGGTTCGTTTCGTTGCAGCTAAACTGTCTGGCTATGCTAGCTTATGGTGGCGGAAAGCTAAAGCTCAAACAAGGCACCCTATAGAGGATTGGAAAACAATGAAGACGTTGATGAATGATAGATTTGTGCCAAGCTATTACAAGCAAGATCCATATTGCAAATTTCAGAATGAAGAGCAAGAGATTGAGAAGGCAAGATTCATTGATATTGATCAGACTGATGCTTCTTCAAGATCAATTCGTGGTGAGACTGACAAAAGGAGTGTCAAAGTCGACAAACATATACCTTCGAATGAAGTTTCTTTGCCTTTTTCTCTACCAGATTTCGAAGAAAAGGTTCTTGTTGATGAACTTACTACTTGTGGAGAGAATGCTCAAGCTTTAATTCCTTTAGAAGAAAAACCAGAACTTGAGATAGAAGAGAAGATGTTGCCTATCACCAACATGATAATGGCTTTTGACAGGGTAAGTTTAATGGATGTTCCAGAAGAGTTGCCACTTATTCAAGATTCTACAAATCATGTTGACTCGACCACCGAAGATGGGATTCTACCCAAGCCTGTGTATTACAATGAAGATATAGAGATAAAGGAAAATGTGCTCCGAGTTAACGAAAAAGAAGTTGGGAAAAGAGAAGTGCATTTCAGCTGCTCTAATGAAGAGGAAAAGAATGACTTGTTGGGTTGCGCTATATTCTTGTCAGGAGGAGTTCAAGACAAGTCATCAACTATTGGAGTAGATTTGGTCATTAAAGATGGGCGATTATGCTACGATTTCAACTCAACTCAAATGGGTGATTATGATGTGATTAGTGAACACATGGAGTTTGTTATTGGAAATGAAGTGTCGTACAAGGAAATTCGTAGTAGGGAAAGACGAAGACTTCAAGAGTTTGTGGTTAAACTTAATATTCAAGGAGTACACTCATGTTGGGAAATGATAGAGTCATGGGAACACATTCCTATGTCACAAGAAGATTTGAGGGCAAATCTTTTCCAAGAGGGAGAGAATGATGGGATTATACCAACCCTACATGACCTAATTCGATTCCAAATTATCTCTACATAGACCATGGGTCAATAGACAAATTAGGAGGTTTAAAGAGAGTTTAGGAGCATTCAAGATGGGTGAAAATGGGTCTACAAACAAGACCTACGGGTTAATGAAGAATTGAGGATTTCTTACAACTATCCTTGTCCAACAAGGATTTGGAAGAGATGCTTAATTGTTGTCCATGTTGGTTTAAGAGTCTTTTATTATATTAGCTTTATTTAATTTCTGAAGTATGGGTGTTATTTGTTTCCTAGTAGTAGAGTTATTACTTTTCAGTTTCCTATGTGTCGAAGGAAGTCTTTTCTTTTGAGTTAGCCTCTCTATAAATAGAAGGCTTGTAGTTCAGTTTTATTCAATTCAGTATTCAGACTTCAATAAGAGTTTTCAAGAATTGCAAGAAATATTTCCTTGTGATTTCTTAGGCTTATCAACCTCTGGTTGTGGCGCCTTGCCCCGAACCTTATCACCGACTGGTGTGGCGGTTCTTCCTCCATCTAACCTACCAAAAACCCTAAATTTCCCAATTCCTTTCAATTTCCAGCAACCCTAGCTATTTTATTGTCAATTAGAGCAGTTTAGGCACATCAGGAGGTGGAGCACAAACACAGACAGCAAAACAACTTCAAGGGGAAAAAGGGGATATTGAAAGAACAAAATGAAATACTAACTAGCCAACTAAGGGTTCAACAATCACAAAGCAATAACTAAATGAGTCTCACATTTATACATTCTCGCTCATCTGCCAATTTATGCCAGCCAGATGCTTCCTCTTGTGAGGAAGCCAAAGTCTGCGATGTCTTTGTTAACTCCTGAATTGTCTCAGATTGTAAAATGACCTAAAGACAACAGAAAATTCAAATTAAAATTAGAAACTGCGAAGTCAGTTCAGCTGCTAAAAACAGATTTATCATATTCGATGCGGCAGTTTAGAGAGAATTTTTAGAATTGTTTTCAACGAAGATATAGCCAGCACATTGCACTTAACTAACTTTTTTCATGAGGAAAAATAAATAAATCGTGATAAAGAACAGCCAAACTAAAAAATTTCACCATCCAGCTATTATCAGGAGGACTTTTCATATATTCTACATTCAACTTTACTGAAATGAATGAACCTGTCTTTCGTAATTTGTTTGAGCAGACCGCCACCGCTCATGCTCCTTCTCCAGATCCTCTTTCAACACAGAAACTTGCATTTCCAGTGCAACAACTTGAGAACTATGAAAATTTCTGACCGTCAGAAACTACATATAGTAGGAAACCTTTATTAAAAGAAGGTAAAGGATATATCTCACATTTTACTAGAACGTTCCTCCTTCAAGACATTAATTTCAGCCAGAGCAGAAGAAAGAGCCTCTTCTTTACCAGCAGAAGCCAACACAACTTCTTCAGACTTTAAGCGCAATTCATTGTGAAGCTCAGATATCTTCACTCTGGAAGATATCAACTCGGCTTCCAAAGACTCCTTTAACTTTTCTGACTGGACAATTGTAAGCTATAATCTCAGAAGAGAGTATATGGACACAGGCATTACACTGTACATGAAGCTAAAAGAACTCCAATACTAGAGCTGATATTTCATTCAGACATACCTCTATCTTAAAGTTCTCATGAGCAGCTTCCATCTGCTTCAATGCATCTTCATTTACCTGAGCTATATTCTTGTACTGCAAATGACAAATATCTTAGTACATGTCATAAATCCAAAATTCTAATTTACAACAGCAACTGCAATAAAATACCTGCAGCATGTGCTCCTTATTAGCTTGGGCTTCTTCTCTCAATTTTCCAACTTCCTCCTTCACCATAATCAAATCGGTTGTGATCTAGTCCACATTTAGGTAACCATCAAAAAACGTCCAGAAAAAGAATACTGATCAAACTTCAATATAGATTGACATAGCAATAGAGGTGTTAGATAAAAACATAATGGCACAAATTCGAGCTGTAGATCAGCCCTTTCCTACCAAAGAAATTCAACCAAACTAGACTAGCTTTGTGCCCGGCCTATTGGCCGGGTGACTGACGCAATTTATTTTACAGATCAAGTAATTCATAATTGTTCTTAATATAGCAATTTATCATTTTTACAATTAATTTGAAGAACATCTTTGTGGTCTCTCAATGATTATGAATAGCATAAATTATTTTGAGTATGTAATTTAAACAATACATACTTCAAAATTAGATATTCTAAATAGAATTATTATGGTACTTTCATTAAAAAAGAAAATATGATAGAATTTAATTTTTTTCTTGATATTGATTCTAAAAAATGACCATTGAAATATAACAAAATTATTTCAAATATAATAAATAGATTTATGATGAGATCTAATTTAGAGGCTAATTTGTAGTAAATGAATTTAAAGGACGATGATGAAGTAAATTCAAGTGCGAGGAATATATATGATATAAGAACAACAAAGTAAGAGCATCCACATCAAGCAATTATATTGAATTGCAAAGTGACGTGGCAAAGAAAATGCAATTGCATTACCAATTTCATGGACGTAAGTCTCAATTGCAATAATGCAGTTTTCATTTTATGCAATTCCATATGCAATTGCCATGTAATTTTCTTTTATTAAAAAATAACACACATACAAACCTTAAAAATAAATTCGACCCACATATGCAATTGCAAGTTAATTGCATTGATGTAGGTAAATGAAGTGAATGTGATGTGGGTTGCAAAAAATTTGAGTTGACAATAAAAAGCACAAATGCAAATTGTTTTTGCAATTACATTGATGTGGATACTCTAATAAGAATTTATTATTAAGGGCAAACTTATACCATTATCTGGACCTTGTCAACATTATCCTTCTTTATTTTTTTTGGTAAATCATTAATCCATTTTTTCAAGCGGCTATGAAAGATAAAATTGAGAAGCAATTATTCATAAATATTGAAAGAAAAGAAATAAATTTTCCGATCTCACCTATCTCTACAAAACTGTGGGAAAAAACCAAAAAATATGATGAAGGTGGTTATTATTATTTTTTTACAAGAGGAAAATGGTTATTAAGGATGAGTTTAGAGACGGTTGCAGAAGAGAGAGAAAGAAGCAACGGGTTGTAAAATGTAATTAATTGGGAGTTGATGGAATAAGAAACCGTAGCATTAAAAGTAAGCATGGACACGCACTGACCTCTGCAGAGGAAACAGTGAGCGCCCTGCTTTCCAGCCCATCAGCAACCTGTGCAGGTTGACGGCATTGTATAAGATAACAACTAATATAAAAATCAAGAAAACGAGAAACAAATAAGACAGTAACTTAGCTGGAGAAACACACATATCTCGCAAGGAAAACAGATTATGGCATACATTTTGATCAGAACTTGCCTTCTTCTTCTCCAAATCAAGTTTAGTCTGCAAGATATAATTTAGAGAAGGTCCGATCAAATGAATATTAAGTTTAACAGTCGTGAACGTTTTTGTCTTAAAAAAACAAGTATCACTGAAAGACAACTTCAGGTCTCGGGCATTAAGATAAAAGTAACAGGTAAAATTAGAAACCTCAGCTACAGCAGCCCTGGTCTTAGCAGCTGTGACAGCACGCAGTGCATCAGCCAACTCTTTTCCCATGTCATCCACTTGTCTCATCGCATTCTTCAAAGTCTGCTCCCGATCACATGTGAGGGATCTGACATTTTCCTTCTCCAGTTGCAGCTCCTTTTTTGCCTCTGCCCATTCCCTCTTAACATCCATCATTAGCGAAAACTCAGTGAGAAAAAGTTTTAAAAAATGAAGGCCAAATTGCAAATAAATTATGGCAAACACAGATTATGCATATGCCTTAAACTAAGCGCAAATAACAGTCATTCCTAAATTTGTTCAACCCTGAAAGATGAAGCAGCAGTACCATCTATTCATTCACCTTGATAAAGTACCAATATAAAGTGTGGATAAAAAGTCAAGTACCTCAATTTGTTTGACATATTCCTCCTGTTTTCTCCTCTCGGCAGCTCGTGCTTCCTAGAATAACAGCGAGAATATATAAAAGGATTAGTTGCTATGATGGAATTTAAAAAGAATTGGGGGAGAGAGAGAATGAGTACAAGTCACCCACCTTTCGAACATCCTCGGCGCTCTGGAAAGTGTCTAAACTAGACTGCAGAGACAATACAATGTAAGACAACTGAAGCAAAATCAATACTAAACAGTAGCAGATTGCTTTCCAAACCTGCAGCCTATGCACCCTCTCTGACAATCTACGAACTTCATCGCATGCTCTCTTTTCAGCGTTTGATAACATTTCCTTCTCATGCTTTAGGGCCGATACCTATCAACAAGTATTATGACATGACAACCATGCACAAAAATCATCATCCAACATATCAATCTCCAGCTCTTTTACCTCCATGTTTAGCTTCCGACAATGATCCTCAGAAGCATGTTGAACATGCATGCTTTCGTTTAATCTTTTCTGGAAGTCAAGAATCAGGCGGCCATGTTCTAAGTTGCGTGCTTCGAGACCTTTGATTCGACCGTCCTGTCAATCACAAGTCACGAAGGAACTGAATAAAAGGCTTGGGACAGGAAAGGGAATGTCAAACAAGAACACAGCAGAACCAGCATGAATCAACTTGCAAAATTAAAATAAAACATGTTCTTTTCTGGAAGAACTACAAAATCATTGAGATAGAATAAGCTACATAATTCATACATTATACCATCCTAAATCCTCATTATATACTCGTGAAAAAATGGTGCATCTTAATAATTCCACCAAACCACTGCTCTGTTAGGACCAGTCAAAGAACTATCAACTCAAAAAAAATAACCTGGTGTTCAAATTCTTTCATAAACCTCTCCAGTTTTTCAGTTGCATGCTTTGCCTCCGAACCTAACTTGTCACGCTCCAATTGCAATGATACAAGTTCACTCCTAGCCACAACAAAATAACATTTAAGTTAAGCACAAGCACCAACATACAGACAGATAAATAAATAGATAAATAGATAAATAAATAAATAAGTGAACATTCAGCTATCAACATTGAGAAGAAAGGTTGAATGAGAATTGACAGGCTAGAGGCAAGAGCTTCAGGGGCATTGAAGAGAATTATTTCTCGGATCATAGGGCACTTATATATTGGCAACCTATACTTCAGTGAAGACAAGACTCATTATAGCATCGTCATGGCAAAGCCTGATAGGCTGATACAATATCAGGTAGCACAGAATGATAATAAAGGAGTGTAGTTGTGGTATGCAGTCAATAAGATCTGAAGCAGTATTAAAATAAGTTACAGTACATCATACACTGATGTGCTGACGTGGCATTCGGGAAAGACAACACTCCCCTGTCACTTAAACCCAAATTTCCTCCAAATCATTACCTAGCTTTTGACAGCTTTTCCTCAAGAGATCCCAACTGCTTCGCAACCTTTTCTTGAGCCATCTTGCTAGCTTCCTGCATCTAATTAAGAATAGCAAAAACATAAGCACGGAAGGTCTAGAATCAATAATCTCTCCACCTACAAATTAAACAATAAAACAAAATTTAATTGTTTTGACAGAACCTGAGCACCCTCAAGGACAAACAGAAGATCCTTCCCTCCATTCTCTACATATACAAATTGAAAACCGAGTTGGGACCAATAACCGTAACATACATATAAAAAGCAAACTATTTAGAACGACTGCAAGTGTCCTGTTACTTCCATAAATGCAACATCTAACAATTTAACTAAACAAAACATCCATTAGCATGTTTAGCACTGCAAATAAAGATTCCAAGTAACAGCATAAAAAGACAAGAGAGCTCATGTAGCATCAAGGAAAGGACAATACATTTCTATCAAACGGGCATATCCAAGATAAGAGTGTGGTCTCAGAAGTCTTTCAAAGAAAATCTCAACTAGCCAGAAAGTACCATATATAGCTACTAGATTCTATGTCCATACCACTGAACAAGGCGAATCATAATAATTATGCCAAGAACCTAGATGTATAACATATTATCTTTAATACAAAAGGACATATATTAGCACAATGATGGGAGATGGCAACACTTCAATGCCTCTTATGTCAAGAGAAGTTCTGAGGAAACACTGTCGCTATTGGTACAATAGCAACTCAAAATGTCGAGAAGTTATGAGAATGCACATTCAGTAACCACAAATCAGTAGTTGAAATTCAGAGCCAGAGATGCAAACCAAAAAAACAACAATTTATTTGACAATGACAGTAACCTAGAGCTGCCTCTGAAGAATGTAGAAGTGTATCCGGTGACTGTCGTTTCTTTTGCTCCTCATATAACCTTTTGTACATTGCAAACTACAAGGATTGAGAATAAAGACAAGCTGTAACTACAAGAATAGCACAAAGCATTACTCAGAGAGAGACGAAAATGCAGCTAAGAGTCAAACACGAAAATTGTGGGAGAGGGAACAATACAGATGCACGAAGATTTTCAATCATGTTCCCTTGTTCTTCTGCCCTTTGTAAGACATTTGCAACTCTAGCGGCAGCTTCATCAGTGAGTTTCTTGTGTTCCATTTCTAGTTTCTCCTGCAATGGTACATCCGAATTCTAAAGCATGCAGACCAGTGGAACAAAAGCATTAAATCATGCAATAATTGGAACACAAGTACGGCTGAGTTGTCAAATACCTTGAACTCTGACTCCCTATTTTCAATCTGATCTGAAAGACTTCGCACAAGACCTCTGAGTTGCACATTCTGCTCAACTAATCCATTTATGTCGTTGAAAGTCAACTGCATAATGTTGGAATAGATGCCAAATATAGCTAAGCTGTACAAATAAATCTTGCAAACAACCGGCAATAATTAATGAAACAACTTACAAGCCTTTCAGAAATGACATTATCAGCAACAGCGTTTGTTTCCATACCAACATCAGCATAAATGGAAGAGTCGTCACCATCATTATCCCCCAATCCACATCGTAGTTGCACATCGCGACATTCCTTCAGAAGAACAGTAACCTGAAACATTACAAAATATGCAGACAGTAAGGCAAGGTCCGGGTCGATAACTCCATAACAATATCTTCAAGCTTTGAAAAACCATGGACAGTAAGTTTGCTTTATCTACTTGTATTTGATCCCAGCAAAATAAAAATCAATGAATCATTGTCGATGATAACAGGCAGGAAAGAAGAAACATGAAGCACTAAGAACAAGAACAGCAGAGTACTGCAATCACCTATCAGATACGACTGCATGAACAATGCCAGATGGACAAAATTACTAACAAAAACATAACCAGATCAACTTGAAAACCTTGTACACATTTAAGCAGATCAGACAATAGTTAGGCACAAGAGATGTTCCACCTGCTTCTGAAGGTCAACAATCTCCCTCTGGGCGAAATCATAGTGTCTTTCATTCCTCCTTAGTTCAGCCTGAAAATTTGCAATCAACAAGCAGCCACAAAAAAAAAGTTCTGAAAGTGACATTGACGGAACATACCTTCAATTCGTGGATCATTTTTTCCAGGTTCCCCCGCTCTGATACAGACTGCTGCAACTTTTGGCCAATGATGGAGTATGACTCCAACATTCTCTCATATTCCGCTGCAACGCATAGCAATTCATCAATATATTGGCATAAACCCACTAAAGAAATATCTCAAAAGAGCATCAAACAGTTCAACTGCTAAATCAGGAATTGGATGGCTCTAGGAAAAAGAAATTGATAGCTAAGGAAGGAAATGTGAACTTCCTCAAGGTCCACTTTATCCGAATTTATACCTCTTTCGTCCAAAATAACTCCTGCTTTCTCCTCCAGTTCAAACAGAACCTGGAGAAGGAAAGGACAAGTGATTCCAGAATCGAACAAATAACAGCACCATTGTTGTAAGAAAAATACTAATAATAACAAAACCTAAAGGTGGGGACAAATCACAACTACTCATGACGCATCAATGATATAAGAAATGTGATGAACATCATACCCGTTGCAATACAGCTTCAGCATCCTTCCTTCCTAGTTGTTCATGGCGCAGAGCATCAACAGCTTCTTGGTATTTTGCATACATCTTAGCCAGCTACAAAAATGCAACATGAATTCAAAATCAAAGCAAGATTACTATTGTATGTAAGAAGAACAAGTCATACAACTCACACTCCATCCATCGCGAAGTAGAGAAGCTGCTAATGCAGTCCCTGAAACGCCAGGAGGAATCTTTGGAACAAGCATGTCAGTATCCTCCATGGAGACATTGCTATCAGACTGGGCCGCCCACCTGCGAGATAAAGATGAGAACATTTGACATAATTAAACCGGAAAACTAGGGTCCAGATGCTCATTTTTGTCAGGTAAACAGTCTGCACGCTGATCCATGAACCATCATAAAATATTAACACCATGGTAGAGTGTTGCCCAATTGCATGTCAAAACAATTTTGGATGCACGCCAATTCAGCTTGTGAAGCATCAACATCCAAAGAGGACATCACAACCAGCTAATACCTGACTTCATATGATGACAATCTCTATGGTTAGGATAAAATTTTATTTCTGGACTCGATTCCCAAAGCCTACAGCTTAAATTGTGGGAATCAGCCGACAGAAACAAACTTCTTTAAGACTTCCATACAACTTTCCAATAATTGCACTTAGTAACCATTATTTAAAAATGCAAATGAATGCTCACAACTTTGATCTCAGACTGCAGACTCCATGGCTTAGGTTGTATGCAACATGAAGAGTAGAGAAAGATCTAACAAATAGTCCATGTTTTACACAAGTAGACACCCGAAAAGCAACATTTTGCATGAACTTTCTTTCAGGCGTTACGGTTCTGACATTGTACTGCATCCAGAGTTTCTCTAAGTTTTGCAACACTAATGAATCAGTACCTGAAAACTCATTAAGAACCAGTCCACAAAGCAAGGGAGAGGCCTCTCTCCATACACCTTTAGAAACTGTTTAGTGGTTCTACCATGATAATATCCTCGGCTTGGGAATATGCCTTAATCACATAAACAATGCTCGGATTATCAAGCAGGGTGCATAGCTCTAATACAATAATAATCTCAGCTTGGCACCATAGTAAACAATGCTCGAATTATTAAGCAGGACACATTATTACTCTCATACATAAGAGATTGCACATTTCGAATATCACATCTGAGGCAGAAAATAATACTCCCAATAAGGTCTAGACTCTAGACACATTTTGCATTCCTCGCACAAACAAATTAGTAGTAGTAGAAAGAGTCCCACAGTCTTTATCTTCATTACACGTAAGAAGAGACCACAAAAAAATTCTTGGACAGTGAACAACATACCTTTCTGTCGAGAAATTACTGAGTGGAAGTAGATTAAGCTCACTATTTCTCCTGCTACTTTCAATCTCAGCTTCACATTTTTCAAGTTTTCCTCTGAGATCAGCAGCTTCCTATTACCCAAAAGAAAAAGATAGCAACTAAGAAACCTAAAAATCAAGCATCAACAAGACACAATAAGCTGAAGAACAGACAATAAGGGAAAACTTGATATGGAACTTCCAGTTGATAGTCAGAACAAGTTTATCAGTAGCTATGAAAATAGAAATTAAATAACAACATGCGAAAAACTCTCAAACAAGGTATCACTTGCACAACTATAGTCACTTTCCATGACCAAATATCCTGCATAAAGCCAGCTGAGTGTTCAGTCCACAATCAGTATAGTGGGCCCACTAGTGAATAAGAACTGTATATACAACGTATACCCAGATTCAATAACTTTAGGTCCATCTTCTTGCAATGAAGAACAATGATAGCGACCTTTTAAATTGATGACTGAAATCAGATGGTCCATCATTTTACAACAACCACCACGAAAACGGGGAAACACAAAAGGATGTGTATACTTCAACATGCGACAACTAAATTAGAACCTAAAATAATAAGCAACACAAAACAGCTTACCTTCTCTAATTGGCTTCTTGATTTGACTTCTTTTTCGAGTCTAGCTTTGTAATCATTTTCAAGCTCACCCAAATGAGTCTGCTCAACAGGCAAAAAGAGATTAATGGTACAGAGGGTATAATTTTCATGGAATATAGAGAATTTGTTGGACAAAGTAATACAAGGAGATTACCTCTAAAGCTCTAATGACACCCTCAAGCTCCCCTGCTTTCCTTGACCATTCCTCGGAGCTTTGCTTATAAAGTTCAACTAGTTTATTTGCCTACACTAGCAGGAAATCAGATAAATATGTCACATTCCATGACTCAAAATTCCAGATTTTCCTGACATGCCAACAATTGAATGTATAAATAGATATGCCATCCAAAAATACCAGGAATACTGGGAAAATACTCAGTGGAAACTGAATGAAAACAGATTGCAGAATATTATGCAATAAGTGAACCAACTTAGTTGGAATAACCATCAACATCCGACAATCCAAATATGTTCTTCAGTTACGTCATAAAAAAATTCATCACTTACAGTAGAGAGTTCAGCAGAGAGTTGCTCTTCATTTGTCACAGCAGCATCCTTAGTAGAGCATAATTCCTTCATCATGTACAAAAGGCCATTCATAAGACACCTAGAATCAATGGACTGGCACACATACAAACAGAGATTAAATAAAATAAAGAGAAATTCACCTCTTGCAAGGAAGTTAATTTCGCTTCAAGCTCATCTGCTCTATCCTTGTTCCTCTGTGCAGAGCTTGAAGATTCACTCAATTGTTTCTCAGCCTACAGGATCAAGGCAGTTACCAACACATAACCACACAAGAAAGAAAGATATGTCATAGCAGAAGCCCAAAACCAGAGAGACATTCATTAGTATACTTATTACTTACACATGCAAGCTTAGCAGACAGATCTTCCTCTAGATTGGAATGTCTTATGCGCAGCTCAATCAAACTGTCGACTTTGGCTGTCAGCTCATCATTTAGCCATGAGTTATGTCTGTCCACAATTTCTTTCTCCTAATCACATAATATTTAACTTCATTAAGATCCAATCTACAGTTATTGACACACACAGAGGAAACGGATGCATGGTAATCCCCCCCCCCCCCCCAAGCCCCAACACACACACAAAAAACATCGCCATCCGGAGAAAATGCTTCAGAACAAAAAAAAATCCCGCCAAGTGATAGGGTCATTATGGGGCAACTTCGTATGGGATTCCGAAAAGGGAGCACTGCACTGACCTGTGAAAGGCGAGAGCAGGCAGCTTGAGAATGCACCAACTCTGCCTCAACCTCATATAGTCGAGCTTCCTTCTTTGATGCACTCTCCGTCAAATTAACCTTAGAAAGAGGGGGGGAAAACCAACACAGCAATGAACAAAGGAAATGAGGAATAGCTTTGTTCAGGAAACAAAGAAACGATAAATAAATGGCCAGCAAGTAAAGCTAAGCAGCAAAATTGAGTTCACGGGTTAACCCACAATCTTATCGAGATAGCTGTTAATAGTAGCTTTCTTATCGTTGATCTCCGCGTCTTTTTGCTCCACCAACTCAAGCAACTGCCTATTGCTCTTACGCAGTTCCGACAAGTCTGTTGCCAACCTCTCTACTTCGCCATCCTTCCCCATCTACGTGACAAGAAGAAGTGGCAGTTAGCAGCGTGAATTTCACTTTTCCACCACATCCACCACTCAATTTCGAAGAGCTAGTACGTGAAACCTAAGTCATGGATACACGATACAACGATCATGGACCTAAAACATGAATGTACGAAGAAGCAGCCAAAACTCAGCATGACTACCGATTGCAGGTGAAGCTGATGCTTCTGAGCCTGGGCTTCGGCGAGCTCGGAGAGACGCTCATCGAGCGTGGACTGGAGAAGTGCGTTCTGCGATTGGAGCGTGGAGAACTCGGTGGAGAGGGACAAGAACTTGTGCTCGAGAAGCGAACAAGTCTGCTCGGCGGTGACCGCATTGGCATCTGCGGCAGCCTTGACGGTCTCGAGCTCCGTCTGCAAGCGCCTGATGTAATCGTCAGCCCTAGCTGCGACGTGGGGAGCGTCGTTGGAGTAACGAGCAAGCTCGTCGTCGGTGATGAAAAGGGGCATGGCTTTGCCCCAATTGAAACGAGGGCCACGCGGAGGCGGTCAGTTTCTGAATCCCTCGCTACGCGAACTGCAGGGGAGGGATGAAAAGAGACGACGAAGACGATCGATGGACACAAAATTGAAAAATGAAAACGAAGAGACGGAAAATGAGTGCTTAAGCTAATCGAGAGATGGGCTTCTTCATTCTCTCGGCGTCAGCGAAGAGGCAGGGGTGAGTTCATTCGAACTGTGAGAAAACCCTTCCTATTTTTTTTTTTTTTTTTTTGGTAAAAAGCAGGACGAAAGCGTCCTAGATCATCATATTAATAGAACGGGTCATGGTATTACCCATAACGTCATACAATAACCAGTGGTACAGGTGAGGGTCGCACACATCGAAATAATGGGTGCCAAAAGGAAGACAGTGACCCTTAGAAGCCAAAAAATCAACAGAGTAGTTACACTCTCTAAAGACATGCTTCACTTCCACCTGCCAGTCACGAGTGAGTAGCTGCCCAATCTTGCTGGCAAACAAACCGTGCTGATGATCATCATCCTGCCAATTCTTGATGATATTAATGGCTGTTTGAGAGTCAAGATTTAACTCTACAGCTCTGAATCCGAGCTGCCAAGCTCTTTCGAGCCCAACAGTCGCGCCCTTGAGCTCTGCACTTGTGATAGAGCAGACACCAAGGTTGCAAGAGAAGGCATCTAAGCATTTACCAAATCTGTCTCTTATAAGACCACCTGCTGCAGCAGCAAGAGAATCCCCCAAAACCGAGCCATCAGTCTGAACTTGAACCCAACCTTCTCTTGGTGGTTTCCAGCCGACTTGAAGATCCATCCGATGAGTGTTCGATGGGGGAGAGCACAAATCAGAATTCTGCTTAGCTTGTTCAGCAATTTTGAACCACGCCTTGATCCTGCAAATCAAACCGTCCTCCGAGTAGCTCTTACCATCCATAACCTCCTCATTTCTTTGTTTCCAAATCAGCCAGCAAATAAGGCCGAAGTCAACTCCTGTGTTTTCAGCTTTAATGTTACTGTTGATCCATGTCACAAAATTGATGTTGTTTCTTTTCTCTTTCACCTTTCCACTGAACACTTTCCAGATTCCTGCAGTCTTCTTGCATCTTCTAAGGATATGCTCGAGAGTTTCTTCTTCATCTTTACAATTGTTGCACGAGTCATTAGCAGTAAGTTGGCGCTTTTTCCTTTCCGCATTAGTGAGGAGCTTATTGTGTGTGACAAGCCAAAGGAAAAGTTTAACTCTGCTTGGACCACTCCATTTCCACAAGTCATCCCAGATTTGAATTGGTTCCTGCTCCAGCTCTCCCTCCACAAGACGGTAGGCAGAGTTGATTTTGAATCTCCCATCTTTCTCCATTCCCCACAAAGTCTTGTCCTCACCAAGCCCTGGACTTGGTGCTTCCATCCCTGCAATCCGCACAAGAATCTCATTAGGAAGGAAAGCATTAAGTTTCTCCCAATTCCACTCACCATCCCCATTGGTCCATTCTGCAATGCTGGAATGTTTCTCCTCCATGGACAGATCAACAGTAGCAAAATCCTCCAACACATTGTCCTTATCGAGCCAAGGATGGGTCCAAAAACCCGTTGTCTCTCCATCACGAACACTCCAGACAAGTCCCTTCCTCATATAGGGCATTGCTTTCAAAATAGCCTTCCACAGACTAGAATGATTGCTGGTCTTCATGGCATCAATTCGTCCATCCTTGTAGTGAAAATATTTCCCTTGAATAACCTGCACCCACAAATCCGAATCATTATTGAAGATCTGCCAAGCCAGTTTAACCATGAAAGCCAAGTTCATGCCTCGAGCTATTTTGAGACCCAGACCTCCCTGATCTTTAGCTTTGCAAATTTTATCCCAAGATACCAAATGAACCTTCCTTTTACCCTCTTGAGAACCCCACACAAACCATCTTATTTTCCTATCAATTGTGTCACAAACAGAGGCAGGTAGCAAAGTAGTTTGCATAGCATACAGTGGGATAGCTTCTAAGACAGCTGTGGCAAGAGTAACTCTACCAGCAAGAGAAAGTGTTCTAGCTTTCCATGTTGTCAGTTTCCTATCAATTTTTTCAATAATATACCTGTACGTATTCTTAGTCAACCTACCATGGATAACTGGCACACCTAAGTACTTACCAAGATCCTCAGTAGCCTGAATATCTAACCTAGAGCAGATGTTCTTCCTAGCAATCAGACTAGTATTCTTAGAGAAAAAAATCCTAGACTTCTCCTTACTCACAAGCTCACCAGAAGCATCACAGAAAGCATTCAGGCACTGCAAAATACAATCAGCTTGCTCAACAGAGGCCTCCGAAAAAAGAACAAGGTCGTCGGCGAAAAAAAGATGGGAAAGGGGAGGACCACCACAAGACAGGTAAATCGGCTTCCATTCTTTAGCATTCACTTTCCTATGGATGACATGACTAAGTCTCTCAATGCACAAAGTAAACAAGTAGGGCGACAAAGGACATCCCTGACGAAGGCCTCTAGAAGTTGAGAATGGCTCGGTCTCTCCTCCATTCCAAAGCACCTGCATTTCAACCGAAGTAACACAAGACATAACAAGATTGACACAAGGGGCAGGAAGCCCAGCCAACAACAACGTCTCCTCTAGAAAGCTCCAGTCGATTCTGTCGTAGGCGTTTGCAAGGTCAACCTTTAGCAGCATCAAACCTTTCTTCCCACCTTTCTTCGACATAGAGTGCACCGTTTCCTGCAGAATAACAATATTATCAGAAATGTGTCGTTGAGGAACAAAACTAGACTGATTTGGGTGGATCAGCTGCGGCATGAGTGGTTTCAGTCTATTAGCCAAGAGCTTTGCCACAACTTTACAAGAAGTGTTGCAAAGGCTAATAGGACGAAACTGACTCATAGAAGCAGGAGAATCCACTTTGGGAATCAGGGTTAAAAGGGTCTGATTTATGCATCTAATTTTGGAGGGGTTCAGAAAACAATCCATAATAAAACTGGAGAAGTTAGTTCCAACAAGCTTCCAGCATTTTTGGAAAAAGATGGCTTGAAATCCGTCTTTTCCAGGTGCTTTTAACCCGTTCATATCCATGATGATCCTTCTGATTTCATCTCCACTCGGGACCACACCAATTCTGCTGGCTGAAGACGAGTCCACATGTGGGAAGTCAGCAGCAATACTTGATAGGTTCTCCCTTCCCTCTCTTGTAAAGAGCTTGACGTAAAAACCCCTGGCCATGTCCTTGAGGGTGTCAGGATCAGAAATCCAGGCTCCTTCCTCATCTTTCAAGCTCGTGATCTTGTTTCTCCTTCTTCTACTAAGGGTACTCTGGTGAAAGAAGCGTGTGTTCTTGTCGCCGAAGAGGTAACAATTCGCCCTAGACTTCTGTATCCAGAGCATTTCCTCTTGCCAAAGGGTGTTTTCCAGCTCAGTTCTAATGTGCTCTTCCTTTTCCATAGACGACCGACTTGGTGCTCGCTCATTACGAAGCTCCAGCGTGCGCAATTTATTGTTGAGATGCTTCTTTCTCTGGAAGATGTTACCAAAAACATCTTTATTCCAAATTAAGAGCTTCTCTGTAAATCCCTGCAAAGACAAAGGAAAATCAACTCCACAATTCCAAGAGGCAGCAAGGAAGTTAAAGAAATCAGCATGTACAAGCCAAGGTGCAAGAAACTGGAAACGTCTCACCGGTTTTTCCTTTGATGGAGGACTTGAGCTGCACGTCAGGATTGGACGGTGATCTGACTTAAGTTTGGTCAGATGGGAGACATTAGTTTGGGGAAACTGTCGCCGCCATTCCAAATTACATAAGCTCCTGTCGAGTCTTTCCTTCACCCTAGATGATCTAGTGAACCACGTGAAGTTAGGACCTGAAAAGCCAAGATCAATGAACCCACAATCATCTATGCACTCATTGAAGGCACGAGTTCTAGCATAGTTGAAGGGGGCTCCTCCTTCCTTCTCGGAGGGACAAGTGATTGAATTAAAATCACCAGTTAACAACCATGGAGAATTAACATTCCTCTCAGTTCTTCTAAGGAAACTCCAGAGATCCCTTCTCTCATACTCGTTAGGACTAGCGTAGATTGCTGTTAGTAGCCCTCTAACCTTGCCAGCCTTAGAGTATTTCAGGTGAAGGTACTGCTTATCACAGTCAAGGACCTCAAAGTGGAGTTGAGTACTATCCCAGAGCACCCAAATCCCTCTACTGAACCCAACCGCATCTGATACCTCCCAAGCATCGAATCCCAAAGACTTAATAACGTCAATGGCGTCCTTACCACTGATACGTGGTTCCAAAATGCAAATCACATTTGGATTGTGAGATGCCTTGTAAAACTCTAAAGTAGAATGAAAATTGGGGTGCTTTGCACCCCTACAGTTCCAAGCAAGCACTTTAATCATGGATGATGAAGAAGAAGTGACTTCCTTGGTCAGGTAGATAAAAGTCAGTCTTGATCGACGGCCATGGCCGCCTCTTTTGGTCCTGGATCACCCCTTGAGGTGGCCTCCATAGCATTCGCAGTTTCAGGCGAATCACCCTTCACAACCTGCTGCTGGGGAGCAAAGTCGATCTTTCTTGGGTGTACTTTTCCATTCTCAGGGGAGTACTTACTGACAACTGGAGGGTCATTCCCAGGAGGTACATGAGTGAGGAGTCTCATCTTGGGTTGGTTCCCTGTGAAATCATTTAAACCAGTGCCTTCACTTCTCAGGTTGGAGCAAAGACCTGGCTTGATGACCATAGGGGAGGCTGTTCCATTATTCTTCACATTGCTAGAGCTAGGTGGCACAACTTTAGTGTCTCTACCCTTGTCTTTTTCTCCGGTTGGAGTTTTGATTCCCCGTTGCTCCGACATCTTGTGGAGGGTAGCTTCTTTTCTTTTCCCTTGCTGGCTATCCGGAGAACTTTTCTGGTTATCCTTTTTTATATGACTTGGAATGCCCAAGCTTTTTCCTTGCTGCTTGACTTTCTTTAGATTTTCAGCCTCTTTTTTCCTACTTAGTTTCTCTTTAGTTCCACTTTCCTTTAGCAGAGTTTCGACAGGAGTCACAACACTTCCTTTGCTGCCCATGTCCACCAGAGTCGAGTCTGTAACGTCAACTTCATTTTCCACTTCCATCTGTTGTTCTTCCCTCTCCGTACTAGTTTCGACAGTGGTATCCCCATTGTCCTTCGCCAAGGTACTAAATCGTGAGCCGGTTGCCCCGCCTTCGTTTGTCGTTCCTCTTGTTCCCCCTTCAGACTGTCTCTTACTTCTCGTTTGTTGCTTCCTTCTCTTGGTCCTCGTAGCTAGTATCCAGGGTCCAAAATCTTCAACAACCTCTGGTCTCACCTCTTGACTTTTCGTAGCTTGACTCTCATCAGTCGACTTGTGGTCTTGCATCTGGGTGTTCCCTTTTGCAGGGCAGCTCTCATCCATGTGGCCATAATGTCCACAAGCAAAGCAGACCGTATGCAAGCCTTCATACTCCACCCTGCGGACTCTCCGTTTAAGTCGATATTTGGACACAAGTCTTTTCCTCAGATCAATTTCGATACATAGGCGTGCATAATTCCCACGAAATCCATTCAACGTATTGTAGTCGATATTTTCAACTCTACCCAGTTTACTGCCAATGTCGAGCAAGATCTCTTCATCAAAGTAGGCAAGGGGAAGCCGGGGGAGTCTTACCCAAACCGCAGCCCGATTGATGACGTCAAAGTCCGGATCGAAATCAAGTCTCCAAGGCTCTGCTGCAATGTAATGGTCGTCGATTGTCCATGGCCCTCCATATAGAGCTCTGCTGTAATCCAGGTGCGAATTGAAACAGGCTTGGAAATACCCATTTCCAATATCTCCCACTTTGATTCCACCCGTCTTTGCCCACATACTTTGTACTCTTCGCTGAATAAAGGCAAAGGAGAAGGTCTTACCAAGGATACGGAAAGTTATGGCTTGGCACCATTTCTGGTACACTCTCGCGTTGGTGCTCTTTTTAATTCTGATGGTGGGACAATCAGGATCATCATCGCCATCTTCCCCTTCCGATTCGTCGGACATAAGCTCATCCCCGTCAGGAATCGGTTGCACCGGCTTGTTTCCGAGGAATGAGTCCTTGTATGAAATCTTCGGTTTCATCGGCTCGTCTTCACTTGTCGGCAGCAGTTGTTCAATGGTATCCCTTACCTCCTTCGTCATTTCTGAATCGTCATACTTTGCTCTAGCCGTCACGGTAGAGCTAGCAATCTCCATATCCCTCTGTCCCGAGAACCCTTCGCTGGAGGAATTCTTCGATTTTTTGCTGGGCTGGATTGGCGATCCCGCCGGCGATCCCGCCAACGATCCGTCCGGAGACTTCAATGAGTGATCGACCTTCGTCTCGGGAGGTTTAGGGTCGGTGGACATTCAAACGGTCGGAAACGGGGAAAAAAAGGAGAGAGGGCAGAGCAAATTCTCTCACCAACTTTACCTTTCTCTAAGTGTGTGTTTCCCTTCCTATTTTCTAGTTTCCCATAGTTGGAGGAGTGCCACACTGCCACCGCACAAGCCAGCCTAGTTATTCTGCTAACTTGAAAATTTATTAGTATATATTAACTAATATCCAAAATGTATGAACTAATATCCAAGTCTGTTGAGTATCTAGATAGCACAGACTAGTATTCAAAGCATCATAAACTAGTATCCAGATAGCAGATACCAACTAATATCCAC
Organism: Linum tenue; assembly: GCA_946122785.1. Lineage (NCBI taxonomy): Eukaryota > Viridiplantae > Streptophyta > Magnoliopsida > Malpighiales > Linaceae > Linum > Linum tenue. The sequence goes on along the minus strand of CAMGYJ010000005.1, from coordinate 31,319,995 downwards.
ACGTATTCAATATGGATACTCTTATGTGTTATTTGGATACTTTTATGCGTTATCTGAATACTAATTATGTTCTGTATGAATACTATTCTGTGTTGTCTAGATATTAGTTTGTGAATTTGGGATAATAGTTGATTCATGGTGGATATCAGTTAGCAAACTTTAAATACTAGTCTGTGCTCTCTAGATACTTTAATACTTGGATACTAGTTCATATATTTTGGATATCAGTTAGTATCTGCTAATGAATTTTCAAGTTAGCAGATTAACTTTTCCCCGCACAAGTTATTCTCTAACTCCTGGATCGGTTAGCAGATACTAATAGGATCAAATTTGATGTCACGTTTGGGGTGGGCATCTGTTTGGTCCAAACCGAACCGAAATGCAGTATACATGATTTTCGACTTATCCCATAGGTCAAACCGAATTTGAACCGAAATATAATTCGATTCGGTTTGGTCGAACCAAATCGAACCAAACTGAATCGAATTATATTTCGGTTCGGTTTGGTTTCAAGACCCCAAACCGAAAGATAATCACCTACCATCAGCGCCTCCTCATTTTCTTTTATTTCCCCCTTTCCTTAGGATTTTGGGTCACACTTACAGCCGCCACCAATCCTCTCTCTTGCTCTGGCTCTCCGCTCTCTTCCTCAAACCCTCGATCTCCGACTTCCCTCTCCAGTCTCTCCCTCAATCTCCGATCGACTCCCCCAACTCTTACTCTACAGTCGTCACATCTCCCTCTCAACTCGATCATCCTCTCCTCTCCCTCTCTCCCAGACTCCCTCAACTCGACCGACAACCATCGTCTCTTCTTCCCGACTTCCCGATTCCCCCAATCTCGACCATCATCCTCTACCTATCAGACCCAGAACACTCCTTTCACAAGTCCCGTCGCATGCAAAGCCAAGACTCAGAGTGTCTTCCTCACATTTTGTTGGCAAAGCGATCGAAGGGAGGCAGGTCGGAGATGGCTGCTCAGGGCGCCACTAGTCATTGGATTTGATGCAACGAAGTCGTGTGGTGGTTGGAGAAGGTTGGCTGGCGGACGACAGTTGCTGAGAATGTGAGAGGCGAGGGTTGAGAGGCTAGAGGGGAGAGAGGGAGAGGGTTGGGGCTGTAGAAGTTAGGGTTTTGGTTGGGCTTAGTGGGTTAGGTTTCTTTTGGGCTCAGTGTGTTTCATTTGGGCTTAGGGTGTTGGGGAATATTGATGGATTTTGGGCTTATTTAATATATTTCGGTTTTTCGGTCGGAATTTCGGAATCTCGGTTCGATCGAAAGGACCCTGATTTCTGAACTTTCCAGATTTCCCTTTCGATTTCCGAACCGAATAGTAGTATTTCGGTTTCGGTTCGGCCGAGTTTGGTTTCGGTCTGATTCGGTTCGGGTTTACCGAACCGGATGCCCACCCCTATGCCACGTCGAGGTAAGATCCAACGAATGAGAGAGGCAAGTTCTGGTGGCTCACTTGTGATGGGTTTGATGGTATAAGCCGGCCCATTCTGCGGCTTGGTGGACGCGCCGAAGAAGCAGTTTTGTAGGCCCGCTTCAGTTTAGACAGGATTTTGGAGAGGAACGGAGAGAGAACGAATATTGTGGGCCCGCTTATCCATGTAATATTTATGTATGTTTGTGTGGATATTTATTTGTTTTCACCCGATATTAATCTGTGTTGTGTTGATATTACTTTGTATCATTGTTGAAATAAACTAGTATTCTTTTTTCGCAAACCAATATCCATCATGGAACTAATGTTTACCAAACCCCAATATAACCCAACCACCCGAAATTGATTATACCAATTTAGAGTTTAGGTTTTAGGGTTCAGGTTTACGATTTAGAGTTTAACGTTTGGGTTTACGGTTTAGTCTGGGCAATTGACAAACTAATTTTTGCATGAACTGATATTATATGCGATGGATATTGTGTCTTCCGTCAAAACTAAACACGCTATCAAGTCTTAATACATAAGGCTTGCAACCTTAGTTAGGGTTGTCCGCCAAGGGCCCATAAGCCGAAGGCCCATGAAATAATAATAGCTTTTATGGTTTAGGGTTTAGTGATTAGGGTTCTAGTGTTAGGGTTTAGTTTTTTTAGGGTTAGGGTTTATTAGTCTTATGGTCGTTTGCAATAAATGGATATTATTTTATGTGGTTCGGATATTAGTTCATGTTTTTGGATATTTTTGTGGGACGTTTGGATAAGTCTAATGGGGCACTTTTGGTAACTATTCGGATTAGTCTACAACTATCATATATTAGTCAGTATGTGGTGGATATTAGTCTGTCATAGTGATAATATCCATTTTGGGATCACATGATATTCTCTTGAGATAGAAGGATATTAGATTGGGTGGTGTGGATATTTGTTTGGGTAGTGTGGATATTCGTTTTAGTTTTAGGGTTTAGGGTTCATTAGTTCATATTTTCGGATATTTTTTTGGGACGTTTTGATATTCTAATGGGACACTTTTGCTAACTATTTCCGATGTGATCCTTTGTTTATTTAAGCATCTAACACTTTTGGTAACTATTCGGATTAGTGTACAATAATAAGATATTAGTCTGCGTGTGATGGATATTAGTATGTTATATATGGATAATCTTAATTTTGGGATCACAATATATTTTTCTAAGACGGTGGGATATTAGACTGGGTGGTGTGGATATTCTTCTGGGTAGTGTGAATATTCATTTTAGTTTTAGGGTTTAGGGTTCATTAGTTCATATTTTCAAATATTTTTCTGGGACGTTTGGATATTCTAATAGGGCCCTTTTGGTAACTATTTCGATATGATCCTTTGTTTATTTAAGCATCTAACACTTTTGGTAACTATTCGGATTAGTGTACAACAATAAGATATTAGTCAGGATACTAGTCTCTTGGATTATGATGTGGATACTTTTTTGGAGCCATCTGATACTATTGTTAGGGTTTTAGTGTTATGCTCACAGAAAAAAGGTTTGGTGTTCGAGTAGATTCGGAGTAGTGATTAGTGTTTTAGTGTTAGAGTTTAGGGTTTCTTTTTTAGGGTTAAGGTTTAGTTTTTTATGTGGTCGTCTTGTGGTCGGATATTAAACTGGGTGGTGTTTATATTTGTTTTGCAATGAATGAATATTAGAAGGGTGTCTATGTGGACGTGTATGACAAGGTTTGTGACTTTTACACGGATTGATTTGTGGCGATGTTCCTTGATGTCCTTGTTGAGTTGTTTTTTATTTCCAATTCAGAGTCGGATGATGACGATAACACCGATGAAACTGTATTCATGTTGTGGGGGAGTCGTATCCTTATTTATCTACTTACTAGTATTATCGTTGAAATGAACTATTATTCTGTGTTCAGTATCCATCCTACACCAACCTAGTATCCATGTCTTTATTAAACTATGCAGATATTAGTTTAGAACGATCGAACATTTGGTTGTGTTATATCCATATTCACTTAAGTAACATTGGACCTCACAGAACTAATATGAGAGCATAATATCCAGACAACACAGATTAATATCCGTACATTTCATAACTAATATCCAGACCTAACATAATAATATTCCAGAATAACAAACTCAAATCCATAATAAAAAGAGTTGTTTTATCGGCAACCGCGACAAAACTAGTATTCTATGCCATTACAACTTGGCAATCCCAGAATCTCAAATCCGAAAAAGCATAACCACATAAGAAATGAGAAAGCAATAATTTTGAGTAAGTGATGTGCCTCCACCTCCCCTTCTCATGGAGGAGTTGGAATCGAACAGCTTTTGGATCTTGTCATCTTGCAAAATTCCTGAAATACATGAAAAGAAATCATTAGGCATATGGACAGTCCAGACTAATATCCATATAGGGCATACAAATATCCAGACCTAACATACAAATATCCATGCATCATGGGCATGCTAAATATCGACATTTCAACAAACTGGTATCCCAAACAAGTTAAATAATATCTCAGGTCAACAAACTATCATATTAACGAGCAAAACTCAGAACCCCCAAAACAATATCCACATTCAACAAAATGGTATCCCGGGCATGCTAGATAATATCCTCGATCGACAAACTACCTTATTAACGAGCAGAACTCAGAACCCCCCCAAACAATATCCACATTCAACAAACTGGTATCCCAAACATGCTAAATAATATCACATGTCAACAAACTACTATATTAACGAGTAAAACTCAGAACCCACCAAACAATATCCACATTCAACGAACTGGTATCCCAAGCATGCTAAATAATATCCCAAGTCAACAAACTACTACATTAACGAGCAAAACTCAGAACCCCCAAACAATATCCACATTCAACGAACTGGTATCCCACGCATGCTAAATAATATCCCAAGTCAACAAACTAACATATTAACGAATAAAACTCAGAACTCCCCAAATTGAAAGAATCTCAGATCCCCCAAATCAAATCCCAAGGCATAGAAAGTGAATCTCAAATCCCCCGACAAGAATCCCAGATCCCTAACAACGAATCTCAAATCCAAAAAATGAAGCAAAAAAAAGAAAAAGAACTCAGGTCCAGTTGAATCCATGAAACCCTAAATCAAATAACAAGAATTTCGAATCTCCCAAATCGAATCCCAGATCCCACCCATAGAAAATCCTAGATCCCCCAAATCGAAAGAAATCCAAATCTCTCAAATCAAAAGAACCCCAGATCCCCCAAATCGAATCTCAAGGCACAGAAAGCGAATCTCAAATCCCTCGACAAGAATCCTAGATCACCAACAACGAATCGCAGATCCGAAAAATGAAGCAAAAAAAAAAAACTCAGATATAGTCAAATCCATAAAACCCTAAATCAAATATAAAAAATCTCGAATCTCCCAAATCGAATCCCAAATCCTAGCCATAGAAGATCCTAGATCCCCCAAATTGAATCCCAAGGCACAGAAAGCGAATCTCAAATCCCCCGTCAAGAATCCCAAATCCCCAACAATGAATCTCAGATCCAAAAAATGAAGCAAAAAAAAAAAAACTCAGATCCAATCGAATCTATGAAACCCTAAATCAAATATATGTAATCCAACATTCGTATCCATGAATGAAGGAAGGAGAAGGGTTAAACACCTACCTTAAAGATATGCCTTCACCGTCGCGTTGGTACCCTCAATGAATCGGGAGAAAGGAAGATGCTTACCTCAAAAACTTTCTTCTCTTCGCAGGCGGTGTAGTCGTCTTCCTCGCGCTACCGGCGTCGATGTCTTACTTCTTGCTCGGCCGACTTCGTCTTCTTTCAAGCATCGTTACCGGCGTTGCCAAGCACCGCCGTCTTCTCTTTGCGTTGTAGTCTTCTTCCTGTCCGTAGCCCTCGTTGCCGGCGTCGTGTTTCTCACACCCGTCGTTGTCGAGAGGTATTTTGAATTACTTGGGAGAGAGAGAGGAAGAAGAAGAAGAAGAAGAAGAAGAAGAAGAAGAAGAAGAGAAGAGAGAAAAAACAATCGACAGTTTTGGAGAGTGGGAGAGAAAGGAAAAATGAAATGATGGAGAGAGAAAAGAAAATTAAACATAAATGAAAAGGTTGAGTTTTTTGAATTGTGGGACCCATTTTTGTTTTAATTGTAGGAGGAGGCTTGGTTCAGCCGAGTCACAAGCTGCTCTCTTCCCCCACCACCGTCCGATCGCGGCTCACCTACGTGGCCTCAAATTCGGCCGTGTTAGTATATACTTACTACTTATACAGTTAGCAGAATAACTCTATTGCACTGCCACTGTGCTAGTGTCTACCGTGGTGTATTATTAACCTACGTTGTCAAACCGATCTAAATCATTGAATCAAGCCGATTAAATAAGTCGTTTGAGATTTAATGATCAGATCAACCTTCAACTTGTTAGGACTTAGAACCGTTTTTTATTATTTTATAAAAGTAAAATAGTAATTTAAAATTTTAATAGCTCAAATAAAATTTAACTTACAATGTATCTATTAAAAGCTCACCTTGAATCTAGTCTAGACTACTTATAATCTAGATAATAAATAAAAGCCGAATGATGAAAACTGTTGCTCCATTTCAAATTTCCTGCAACGAGAGTGATTATAGGAAGGACATTTTGGTCTTCACAATTGCTTATTTTCTTATTTATTTATTCATAAAAAAGGCATGCACTGGGATTTGAACCTTGGTCTCTTTAAAGGCAAGCCAGGATCATAACCAATCACACTAAGTATATTTATTGTATCTATTTAAATTCAAACATACACGAACCTAAATTATGAAAATCATATGACTTTTTTAACGATTAGTTGGCCACTGAATCTCCCGTAAGTACTTATTTGGTGTTTTAATACTTTGATTATTTTAGTTGTAGTTTAATACTTAATTTAAATTTCTATCTATTTTATAAATATACAATAACCCTAAAATTGCAGCCCAAATATCACTGGTTCGAATATTGCATATCGAATTGCAATATTAAACATGTAGAAGCAATATCGACTTCTTAAATTAATATTATTTTTCAGAATTACTATGGAGAAATTATATCTTTGTGCAAACTATATGAGACTGGTTCTTTTAATGTTTTAGTCGGGATAACCGCTACATTTTAAACTTCTTCATAATCTGGCATGATTGGATCCAATGATCATTATACAAGATTGTGTTTAATAGGGTGGCTCATTTCACCACTTTTTGGCGTGTTAATGAATTTGTAGGACAATGACAGGTCTACATCTACACTCATCACAATCTACACATCATATAAATGTGAAATGTGAAATGAGAAAAGAGGGATTCCATTTCAAATTTGATGCGTACAGAGCAATTTTTTAGGGGTAAATTTAGAAGATGCCAGTGCGGTTGGTCTGTTGAGCACGAAAGTAAAAATATGTTTTCATTTAAACGGGCCCAAACTGTTATTTGGCCCACTAATCGTGCACCCATTGCCAATGCAGTCAAATTCGGGATTTTGATCGTAAAATCGTTGGATTTTAGGATTTTACTTAGGGATTCCGATCTTGATTTTACTATAAAATCGGTGGACCTTAAAATCGTTTAAAATCGGGACTAAAATTGTTGAAATCGTAAAATAGTACCGAAATCGGGATTTTGATCGTAAGAGAACAAAATAGGTGGTTTGAGCCAATTTAAAATAAGTATAACTGTTTCAGCGGAAAGGGCAATGGAATATTCTTAGACAAATATTCAAAAATAATAAAAATAACCAAATTAGGGTTCTGTTAATTTCTTTCCCTTCACCCCATTTAACTTATTGGTAAAACACCTGTCCTAATATTGGAAGTATGTAAGAACTAACATCATTATTAACTAATTAATTTATTAATGAATATATTTGTACCAAGCCACTAACATTACTTATTTTATTGGAGTTCAATTATTTTTAGTTTTAAATCATACTTAGTAGACGATGTCGAAATATTACTTTGAGTTAAACAACCTAGACATAACATGAAAATAAGAGCCAAACCCATGAACTATATCCCTTCATCATGAATTATTTTGAGTTACACATTAAATAACAATTAAAATAGTGATTTTGGAACATTAATCTTGAGAATTATCTTATGGAAAAAAAATCTTCTGAATTATCATTTTAAATGCTATGTGTCTTTGTGATATTAATAATTTACCTTATTAATATTCTTATATGCTATGTTCTATATGGTACTTAAAATCCTACGATTTTACGATTCGATTATACGATTTTGATTTTACCCCAGTTTTCGCTTTTAGGTAAAATCTCGATTTTAACTGCTTTGCCCATCGCAGCCTCTCCAAATCTTCCTATTCTACTCGCCGGGTCATCTCCTCCACTACAAAATATCTCCTCATGTACTCAAAGTTCTCACTGAACCCTAATATCTACAACTTAGGCGCAGAGGGAGCAACCGATGGATTGTAGCGACCCTCACTATTTTGATAGCTAATCAAGAAGAGCGCGTTTGTTTAGTTGTATGGTGATTCACTTAATTAACAATTTTTATTCCGTTGACAGCCTCCTCTCCGCAATTGTATTGTGTTCACGAAGATCTGAAGGCGCAAGTGCAACAGGTCCAGGGGTAAACAATATGTATAAAGCGTTGGCCAAATTGAATTGAGTCATTCTACTTGGAATATGAAGATTTTTGCTTAATTGCTTTGGTTCGTGATGCAACTATGTTATGTTTGAAGGTAGACCAACGCAAACAACAGCACAGCTCCAGGGCTATTCTGCACATTAGGTAGTTAGGGCATTAATTGATAATTATTTGGGATTATTCCTACAAGTACATAATTTGGAACGTGCCATTATATTGCATTGATTAATAGTTGTTTGAGATTTTTCAAATGAGTGATTTGACATGTTAAACTCTCTTATTTTTGAAAATGGAGTCTTCGAAGTGGAATATGAAGATTTTGGATTAAGCTTGGTTTCGTAACGCCCTTATGGGTGTTTATTCTCTAAAATGCAGCTGTCTTTCAAAGTGCCCGTTGCAAATGGCAAGTCAGGATACAACGATGGTACCGGTACACGTTTATATCATTAGTAGGTAGCAGATTGTGTCCATTCTACTATATCATTTAGCTAAATACTTAGTTGTTCTTTTCAACTAAAAATTATGCTTAAATGCTGTGATTGGCCTCAGAAATGTATGTCTTTGCATTAACTGTTAATGATTGTGAGTTTTGGTTTAATGGTGAAAAGTCCATTTATTTAGAAGTCTAAATTGGGCAAACCTATTGGACAATAGGAATGCCATACATTAGTGTCGTGGGAGGTTTGTTTGATGTCTCAGGGTGTTAGATTTTTAAGAAGATTGTTTGTTGTGGTAGAGAGTCCCTAAAGCTAGCGAGGTATTCCTATGTGGGCTTTTTCTTTGTTTGACTTTTTCTCGCCTTTTTTCTTATCTCTTTTTCTATTTTTGGTTTTTGTGTGCTACCTTCAGTTGCTACGTCTCCATTTGTGAGCCATCTATACTTTTCTTATTCAGTGCCTAAAAATCATATATACTCGATTGCATAGTAGTTACTAATAGATACATTTATACCAATAGAGAGATTTTAAGTTTTATCAGTTGTTAGTTTTAATATTTACTTGCATTGGTTGTTTATGTAGTTTTCTTTGTAATATTTCTCATTATACAACTAATTACTATGGCTACGTAGTTGTATAAGTGGGGGTTGGACATGATAGTTCTTAGAAGCATCAATACTTGAAGGTTATTATAATGACCAAATTCTAAAGTTATGGTTTGCCTTCAACTTGCTTGGAGCATTTCAATTATGCATCAATTGTTCTCTCCGTGTAGTTAACTCTCAGACAAATCGAAAATCTTGCTGATATGTGCTTGATTGTAGTTAAATTTAGGGTTCTACTGCATTGTTGCTTTACTCTTTTTTCGTGGTTGAGTCTGCTTCAAAAAATTTAGTTTGATTTTAGAAAATTTTGCTTCTGCAGTCCTGTCTTGCCACCAACGCGTTCAATAGATGGAGACGGGAGAGGCGAAGGCTATTTTTGTGTTGTTGTTGCTGGTTTAGGGATCGGTTTGTGAAGAAGAGGGAGAAGAGAGGGGGAAAGGGAAATGCAGGAGAGGGGGATAACTCTTTTCTCCGACAAAAATGGAGTGAAGAAAGGAATTATGATCAGTAAGAATATGGTTATCTTACATAACGGTCTCTATTCTGTTTGAATTGAGCTTTGAGAGGCAGTGATAAGGACGAGCTGCAACCAATTCATAGTGAGAAGAGAGCTATGAACTGTGATCATGTCTTATTTCAAGTTATAAGGTAGTTTCAGTATAAGGATTATTTAATTTGACAAGTTGTTTCGTCCATGATTCTTGGTAGTTTCAGTGCCATTCTAGCCAATGTTTAGTCTGTAATTTTTGAGAATTGATGTGCGAGTAATGACTTTCACTTAGCTTCAACTATTATGTGTGTATTTATTGGCATGTGATAGAATTCTCTTTTCCTTTTCATTGAATTCATTTTCATACTCTAATTGTATTATTTGTACATAGGCAAATCATGCTCGAGATGGCAACTCGCTGATATGGCTGGTGCAAGGAATGAAGCCATCATTAGAATTCAGACCGACAACGGGGAGGGATGCCCAGGACTAATTCAATGATGATTGATGATGGTATAATAAAAACTGCAGTCTGCATCAGCACCAATTTCTAGGCCTAAGTAAAGGTATTCAACCCAGAACTCTGCTTAGCGCTAAAAATTGCCCTCACCCAACCTTGATCCTGTTTGACCCACTTCTGAAGAGTCAATATATATGACTAATCCTCCCCGTTCGTATTTTCTTATTGACTCTTTCTGACCCTGTAGGTTGGGGCGGGTCGGGAAGAATTGGATTAGTGGGTCGGTCCTAATCAAGTGGAATCTCAATCCCTTCACTCTCACTTGCTTTCTCTCCCATTCCACAAGTGGGTAACATACAGTAATCCGGCCAACGGGCCGGGTAATAAGCTAGTACATTTTAAAGAGTTTGATTTGCTCCATTTCAAATTTTCTGCAACGAGAGTGAAAGTAGTAAGGGTATTTTCGTCCACACAATCATTTTTTTTATTTCATATAAAAAGATATCAATGCTAGGATTTGAATCATGGTCCCTTCCACCAAAGACTAGAATTGTAACCAATTAGACTAGACACATTTGTTATACTTTATTAATACAAAACATAGAGGAAGTCAAAATTATGAAAAACAAAGTACTTTTCTATCACAGTTAGTTAGCCCGCTAAGTCTCCTATAAGTATTTTGTGGAGTTTGATACTTCTATTTTCATATTTTAATAATTAATTTATAATTTTTTCTAACTTATAAATGAAGGATGATCTTAAAATCTCAATACAAAAATCATTGGTCGGAATATTGCGTATTGAATTGAAGTGTTCAATGACGATATAAGGACACTGGTATCATACATTTCAAGATAAATAAAAATGACAAACACCGATACCAATTATCTCGACAAACTATGCTAAAATTCGAAATTGTTTAATCATTCAATTTGAATGATAGTTTATTCAAATCAAGCAAATAATTCACGATTGTGTACGAACAAAAATAAAAACATATGTATTATGAAAAATGTATTTATTTTAACAATCTAAAAAAACAATCAAAACTTCCATACGACCCCTTATTTCAATAATGTAATTAATGAAATAATTTTTATCAGCATGATGCAATGTTCAAGTTAAGGTCCAAGTATTAACACCAGTATATAGTATTCATCATAGTTAATTATTTCAATATCCACAGCTAACTATTAATGGTTACTTGCTTTCTCTTAGAGAGTTTAATGTAACACTCTCATGCCTAGCTATGCTCTAAGCATTTTTTTTCTTTTTCACAATATCATTTGCAGTTATTTATTAAATCAACTTTGTTTCTAGCTTTCAATTCCTAATTATTCACTTCTTCATACCAACTTATGAGAATGCTAAATATATTTTTCATGTCTAATCTATTAAACATAAATGTTGCTTATCACTTAAATATTGCGCTTGATATCATAGTTTCTTTAGGTAAAGTTCAACAAACTCAATCAGTATTCGAACTCTTCGAAATAGCTATCTACATGCGAATATGAAGTACCGAGTAGCTAAAACTCTACTTGAGTTAGTACAATCTTTTGCGCTATCTATTCAAAATTCAATACATGATTATCTTAGTACAATTTAGTCATACTAATTGTGCAGTAGGGGACATCTTATCAAAATCTTAAAGAAAGACTCTTTGATTGATCGCTTTACTAATGTAATCAATTATACCAAAATAGAAGTGATCAAATTTATAAGATGCACTCAAAGTTTGCTATAATTATTGAGGTTCAGCATCACGTTAGGCGTACGACGGTCATTGGGCATTTGTCTATCTCTTAGCTCGCCTAGACATGCTTAGACATTATAATAAAAATATTAATTTTAATAATAATGAATAAAATAATGATTCTGAAGCAATTTTATACTTTAGTTCAAATGTTTTAACAACAAACGAAATAACTCTCAAGTTTATAAATTATTTTCTTTTATCAAGTGATATAATTAATTAATTCATGAGTTGAAATAGCTAATTATAAACACTTCAAATTTAAGTTAAAACTCTATATGATGCAATTGTTTGACGAAATGGGTTTTATAATAGAGTGGTTCTATCGAGAGAGGTCTCTAAGAAACATGGTTTACTTTATTATTCCTTAGGTGGATATAATATCTATCTTCATCGTTACTTTTACATTGGATTCAATTTAGTATACTTTTTCATTTAGATAGATTTGTTTATGATGTTCTGGGATATAATATATCATTATATATGATGGTGTAGGATATTAATTCCTCTCATTTTAGGTTCAAATTGATGCATTTTCCCCTTAACCGTTCCCTTTTATTGGTTAATAATTTTTATGATATTTTTCACTTTGAAATATCGTGAGCGGAATCTATACACTGCAATTTGTGCTTTTTCGCTTCCTCTTCTCTTGGTTAGATATTGTGTCCATATTGATTCCTATATTGATGATCGAATTACTACTTTTTTGTTCTTTTTTCTGATGCAAGATATGATTTTATGTTTGATAATCTAGATTTATTTTGCAAGCATGTGGATGCTTGAGAGTAGGTTGTCAACCCGCGGGTCGACCCACTTTGACCCTGACCCGGTGAGAAAAACGGGATGCACGCACCCGCCGAGTCGACCGCTACAAGGTATCGGGTTAGAGGTCAAATTGTGTCATTTTTTTCTTTGGTTTGCGAAATGCGCCTATTTTCCGATTTTCTTTTCGCCTAACTCAATCTTTGGAATCCTAAGTTGAACATTTGAATATTGTTGTTATATAATTGTGTGTGAATTTTCACTATATGTTGGATCTAAGTACGACATGTTATTTTAGTGTAATATTATATGTTATAACTCATATGTTAGATGAGATTTGATATAATTTATTAGGATAAGTATAATATAATGACTCTTTCCATATTTTCGGGCTAAACCGGGTGACCCATTAACCCTTGACCCACTAGCTTCACCGGGTCCGGGTCAACTCGCGGGTTGACAACCTTGCTTGAGACTTTTCATTTGCCTCATAACTTACATTTTACAATGGCTCCAAACTTGGATGGGTTTCTATTCAGCACATAAATTTTTAATGATGTAAAATTTATGAAACTAAGATGCATATTAATAAACAATGTAAGGTCTCATCTTCCCTCTTAAGCACTACATACTTACCATTAAATCAAAGTCTTTCTAACTTGAGTAAGACCAACAATGACTTTTATTAACTTTCACTACTCATATATCACAAGTGTTCAAATCATTATCAAGTGTTCATACAATGACTTTTATTGTTGTGGATTTCCCCCAAAATGTTAGGTATGTTGCTTTTAGTTTTTGCCTTCTTTTCGATTTGATTTAGCTTTTTATGTGTTGCTCTATTAGTTGAACTTGCATCTGGAGATCTGCATGCTTTGTTTCATTATATCATTGAATACACTAAAGTCAATGGAACCATGACTGTGTGAGTTAGTTAGTTTCTTTTTAAGTACACTGTAAACATATGATTTGTTTCATTATATCATTGAATACACGAAAGTCACTGGAAAAGGCAAAAAAAATTATCGTATACAGAAGATTGATTATGTATGTGTGATGTAAAACAACTCTTATCATTGTTCTTCTTAGACATTTATATATAGATATGACTTTGTTTGAAATATGAATTTATGTTAGTGTAGTTGGGCGTTGTTTGTCATTTTTTAAACTTCATTAGTCAAATACATTAAATACTATCCTATATTATTCATGGAGAACTTACCAAATTAAATTGTTACTTCAATCCTCAATGTTTACTACACATACACATGAAAATCAAACTCTCCCGGCCAAGAGGTCGGGCCCTAATCTAGTAAATAAAAACTGGGTTGCTAAAGAACGTCCTAATACTACTAACGATCGTCCTAAATTCATTACATTAATTAAATAATTGCCCCTTCAAAAATTCAAATTGGCAACGGCCAAGCAAGCCATCTAGGCTCTATCCCTCTACTCCCTTCAACGAGCGCCTTCCTCAACAAACAAAAAAACACCGTCGATGATTGCTCATTGATAATAACAACCTCGTTGATTCCATTTCAACAGTGTGTCGGCAACCTCTTCTGCAACTCCATAGCCAGCCTTCGGGTGTAGTGTCGTCCCGTCTATGCTCCTCTATCGTTAAATCATGCTACTCCACTAGCGACTGTGGAGGAAGAAGACGAACGAGTGTGATGACGATTGAACGTGAGGACGACTTGTCGCTCCGCTACTATTGACTGTCAGGTGTTGGGAAGAAGAGGTCGTCGCTATATGAAGGAGAAGACGACCGGAGATAGGTATGCCTCGTTTTTCCTACTCGGTTGGCTGGCGGTGTGAAAGATCATCGATCGCATTTGGCTGGCGGCGCGAACGAGATTTCAGTTCGTTCTTGTTGTCGGTTGAACGCGGTCGACGTTAAAAAGAAACCATGTTTGATCAACGGTTGTTCGGTAGCCGATTAAGCAGCGATCAACGTTCGTTTAACTTATTTTGTCTATATTTTGCAATTAATTACAAATAATATTCGTAAATTGTAATTGATTATGGTATATTATTGACTTCTTGATATTTAATTATAAAAAATCGTTATCAGAAATCATTAATCAGATGTTGTAATTAATTATAAATAAATATAATTTAATTTTCATAAATTTTCAATATTGTTTGAAAATGATAAATAATTGTCACAAATTAAAAGTAAATGTTTTATTATTTTAATTATTATAAATTTAAACTAGTTCATTTTATGAGTATGATTATCAAAAATTATAATTATTATAGGAAATTTAAAAGTTATTCATTCTGTGCATTTAATTAACGAAAATTGTTTTTTTAAAGAGGTTTGGACATGGAATTTGCAAACCAGAAATGAATAAGTAAAGAATGAAAGGTTGTGCTTGTATAAACTTACGATGACTGGTCGAAAAGAAAATGAACAAAAAATCCATGTAATGTTAGGGGAAAGAAGAAGAAGACGACGAAAGTAGTGCATCTCGACGGTTGTACTACTAAGGACCAGTTGTATGTTAGTTGTGGTACTACCTCTACTCCTACACCGGAGGATGTATCACCTAGTGAGCCTAATTGGAGTGATTCGATTTTTGTGGATGATGATGATTATGATGTTGGGAATGTCCCATCTGAAAGGGATGTATGCGTTGGGAATACCGCAAGAGGGACATCTTCTACCACCTTGTCACACTTAGTACTTCGAGGCGTCGATGGATATTATAATGTCGGCCAAGTGGTGGTGATGGAATAAGGAGGAAGAAGGCATCAAGGCAAGACATGTCGTAGTTTCTTACATCGTATTTTGAGATGGGTTCATGAGGGCCACCGATTCCCGATGTGATCCCTAGATTTGGAGGTCACGTTGCTCTTGTACTGTGGAATTCCCCACAGAAGTATTGTGGGGTGTTGGTGGGCTTCCGGTGACCTGGTAAAGTGGACTCTTTGATGCAATATCAGTGAAATGCATAGGGTTCTTAAGCGATAGTTTAGGACCCCGGATTGTTCCACTTGGCATGGTGATTAATACACCATCAAGCCTATCGAGCTTTGGGAACAACAACACCTCATCATAAACACACAAAAAAAAACAAAAAAAAGTATGATACTCACGGGATACCCATCAAGCATGGCGTTGAAAAGCATTTTAACATATTTTAACAATTTTCGAATTAGGATTTAATCTACAATCTACAAGATACATAAAGGCAAAACATGGGTTGGAATTCTTCCATTTCGAATTTCGTGGCCTGAGAGTGATTCTAGGACGGTCATTTTTGTCATTGCACTCAGTTCATGTTTATATATTAAAAATGTTATCATTAGAGTTCAAACCTGGATCAATTAAATGAACAAAGAGCATCATAGCCAACTAGGTTATATTTTATTTATTGTTATTTCTTTGA
Organism: Linum tenue; assembly: GCA_946122785.1. Classification (NCBI taxonomy): domain Eukaryota; kingdom Viridiplantae; phylum Streptophyta; class Magnoliopsida; order Malpighiales; family Linaceae; genus Linum; species Linum tenue. Next base: position 31,304,033 of record CAMGYJ010000005.1, on the reverse strand, counting down.
TTAAACTCTAGGAATATATTTGGTGATGAGGCTTCTGTATTTATATTTTTATCTTAAGTTATTTATATTTTATAAAAAGAGATTAGTTTTGAAATCGGACCTCAAGTAGTATTGATTCAAACATTAATATTAAATTGTATGTGTTGTTTAGTTTAGACAAATACTGAAGTGTAACCAAAACATGGACCTTTGTGACGAGTATAATAATTTGGATTTTGCTACGGTGACATGCATGTCACCATGACATGGACTTTTCGGTCGACCTAATCCACAAGGCGGTCGACCGAATTGACAAATTCAGTTATGTGAGGTTCAGAGACACGGTCGACCGTCTACATAAAATGGTCGACCTCTTTGGTGGTATAACAGAATGAAAGGTCGACCCAGATACCTCATAGGCCGACCCTTGTGCACCTATCAGGTCGACCTCATTAGTAAGAGGTCGACCGCATGCACACCGTATCCGTATTAGATAAGGATTCCAACAGCAGAAAGGTTCCACAATTGGAAAAGAAAACGAATTGGGTCGACACATTCACGTCCTAAATCTCTATAAATACGAATATAAGTTCCCTTCAACGCCACCAAAAGTCTGAATTAGGTTTTTTTCGATTTAGAGCCTTTGTGAAGAAGATTGTTCGCGGTTGCTGTTATACGTGTCGAAAGTGGTCGACCACGTCTAAGGTGAGGTCGACCTAATGTAGCATTCGCCGTCATCTTCTCTAATGCGTGATTTCCACCGAAAATAACAACTTAAACTAAGTGCGGTCGACCAGGTGGTCATTGAGGTCGACCGCAATGCTTTCTCGTGCTGCCCAAATTAGTCAATTCGGTCGACCGCCTTCTGGATTAGGTCGACCGAAAAATCCATGTTACGGTGACATGCATGTCATAGTAGGCATACCCTAATAATTTTTTTGTGATAAATCTACACATAATATAATCATAAATTTGGAAAATGAGAGTCTCATTTGAAATTTCGTTGCCTGAGATGATTCTAGGAAGCTCTTATTCGTCATTAGTGCCCAATTTATCTTTATATTATGTGTATATTTGTGATAAAAAATTACTATATTTCTCACAAAGATCAATATTTTGGCTATACATATGTATTTTGTCTATACTAAACCACACATATAATTAATATTTAATGTTTGAATCTATGTTACTTGAATTCCGATTTCACAATTAATCGCTTTCTATAAGATGTAATAATTTCAGGTAAAATGTCTTTCCTACTTGGTCGAAGAAGCTCTTTCTATAAGATATATTCAATGTTTTAAGATTTTCTATTTCAAAGTTCGTGAAGCGAGAGTGAAAGTAGGAAGAGTATCTTTGTCATCACAATTATTATCTACTTCATATGAAAAAGTATCAATATTTTATCTTCTTAAATTGTAAACATGCACTAAGCGAAGATTTGAAATGCAGAGGACTTTTCACGGTTAGCTAGCCTATTTAATCTTCTGAAAAGCAAAGTTTAATATGTGTATAATTTTTATAACCTATTATTGACGGGTAGTCATAATCGCTGACATTACAAGTCGTTATGGTTATATTATCAACTATAAGAAGGCGTGGCATGGAAAGTAGAAAGCTATGATCGCCGTCTTTGGTGATTGGGAAGAATCATATGCATTTCTAACCAGGTTGATTTTGGCATTGGAGGCGTCTAACCCTGTCATGGTTTTCTCCCCTCGATACCAAGATGAAGAGATACAACCGCCAGCTCTCGGTGACAAACGCCATTTCAAACATCTTTTTTGGGCATTCAAGCCATCTATTGATGGTTTTGGATTATGTGTCCCTGTGATCCAAGTGGATGGTACATTCCTTACCGGCAAGTACAAGGGCACTCTCCTGATTGCCAGTGGTGACTGGTGTGGATGCAAACAGACAAGTCTTCCTTTAGCCTTAGCCATTGTTGAGGGAGAGAATGTCGATAGCTGCAGAAGCTGTGTGAGTTATGCCCTGAAGGGGCACAGTGGCTAGATGGACACGGCCTGTCCATGTGGACTTTCCATAAAGACGAAGGTACCATATGGGGTATTGCCCCAACGAAGTCAAGCGAGAGTATCAACTCCGTCTACAAGGCGGTTCGTTCACTGCCAATCTCTGCCAATCTTTGCCATTGTTGAGATGGCTTTCTGGAAAATGAATGCATGGTTCGTCAATTGACTACACTGGACAAGGACAATTGAGGCACAGGGAAAGGTCCATGCCTATAAAGTCACGGAAATAATGGAAAATGACAATCAAAAGAGCAGTCGGCATAGTGTAATCGTTATGAATCGAGCAACTGGCGAGTATAGCGTGACGACCGGTCACAGGGAGGATGGTAGACGTGGTGGGCATCGCCATGAAGTTTTGGTCAATTTCATGGCAAAACTTGGTGAGTGCTCCTGCCAGAAGTATCAAGGGAGTGGATGGCCATGTTCCCATGCAATGGCCATAATCAAAAGCAGGAGCAAAGACCCCATTCACTTCGTGAGTCCATTCTTCAATATCGACTCACTAAAAAATTGTTACGGACGGAGCTTCTATGCATTGACTAATGAAGTTTACTGGCCGGTGTATCAAGGAAAGTTGATCATACCGCCGTTCGGACAGAGGCGGGAACCGGGTCGCCCGAGTGTAAAGAGAATTCCGAACGAAATGGATCAAAGTGGAAGACCACCACGAGGCCCGAGACGATGTTCCGTATGAAGAGTTCCAGGGCATGATAAACGAAATTGTCCTGGTCCGATTGGACCGCAAAATCCAGGGTCTGATGTGGGGGACTCAGCTAATGGGACATAGTTTGCGGTGATCATTTGCGGAGATCATTTATTGGTATTTGTTGTGTATGTGTTATCTATTGTCAAAGTGATGACGGTTGGAACTTGTGTGTTTTCTCAATATGATGGGTAATTTTTTTTTCAACATATAAAAGGGTAATAAAAAGCTGAAAAAATTGTCCTGGGAATCACTAAAATAACATTCAATACTTAAGTGAACACGAAAAAACAAAAGTAAGGAAGTCAAGTACATAGAACTCAAAATATACTAAAACAAAACACTCAATTAAATAAACTAAAAATAACACTCAAGGAAGTCCATGTGACTCATGTGGTTGCAACACTTTCCTGCTCCTTGTACGACGGCCGACGGGTGTAACAATGGGTGGCAAAATTCGACCTGTCGTGCTATGGCGCTCGTTGGTGCTGTGGCGGCGTCGATCCGTGGGAAGAGGCTCTTCCGGGGTCGGGCGGGGGACATCCACGCTCATACGGTGAGGAGTAGGAGGCCACGGTTGGTGAGGGCGAGGAAGAGGATTGAAGTCAGGTTGTCCATTCGTGGATGAACCATCATGCCAAGTACCCAAGGATGTAGGGGATCGTTGAAGAAGCTCGGGTGGGGATCTTGGTAGGATGACGGGCGGGGATCATAGTAGGATGACGGTCGGGGAGATTGAGGGTAGCTCACGCGGTGATCATAGTAGGAGATCGGGCGGGGGGATTGTGGGTAGCTCGGTCGGGGATCGTAGTAGGAGCTCGGGCGGGGATCTTGGTATGAACTCGGGTAGGGATCTTAGTATGAGCTCGGGCGGGGATCATGGTAGGAGCTCGGTCGGGGATTTTGGTAGGAACTCGGGCGGGCATCGTAGTAGGAGGAGGGGTGGGGTATTTATACCCATAAGACCGCATCCTTCAGGGGCGGTCTGGTAATTTTGCCATTGCAAAACCGCACAGGGAAGGCACGGTTCAAGGCGGCTGAGGCGCTGACCCTTCGCCAGACGCGCGGTCTTCGATCCCTGACGCGGATCACTGCGTTGGCGCGCGGTCAGCCGTTGGATCGCCCCCCATCCAACGGTGCCGGGGACCGCCGACTGGGAACGCAGACCGCACGCTGACAATGCAGTTTTCAAGCTGCGTGGACCGCTCCCCCGTTGTGCGGTTTGCACATAAAAAGCACATTGAAGGTGCGGTTTATATGTAAAGGTGCTATTTTTGGAATTTTTGTGGACTGTGTACTATTTTTGTAATTTTTTTTAAAAGGTTCTATTATTGGAAAAAAAATTCCATTTTTGCTCCCCAGCCTATGTTTCATTTTTTACTTTATAGGTAACAAAGTTTGACAGCCACTCCTTATGTCTTGTTTTGGATAATATTAAGATACAACAAAGCGAAGGGGTAAAGGATAAAGGAAGATAATAATTTACATCATTTTCAAAAAGCAAACGACCTGTAGGACAAAATAATTGAGGTCCGCTTTAAGTGGAGAGTGGAAGAAACCAATCCACCATAGAGAAAATGGGGCTAACATGAATTTAGTGACCAACAGAAAACCGGTCTACAATGTAACATCCCGTTTCGGCTAAACCCATATTTCGATCGCTAGAAATTTCGCGATTTAAAATCGAGCGTTTTGATAATATTTCGGCTCAAATCGGATTATCGATCGATCGAATAAGTATACATATTAATTATATATATTAATTAAGCGGCCGGCATATATATATATATATATATACTTTTCCCTGTCCATTTAATTCTCATCTCCGTCCCATTTCATTACTTTTCCCCAATTTCGGACCGAGAGAAGCAGAGCGAGCGAAGTTCAGGGGAACGTCCGGGTAAAAATTCCCAAGCCTCAATCCTTGAGTTCTAGTGATCCAAAAATCTCGTAAGTTATACCTAATCCATCTATTCATCGTGATTTATCGATTTAGAGCTTTAAAACGAGTTTTTGGTTCAGGAATTTCTCGAATTCCCGATAAGCCAAATTAGGGTTTCGGAGTATCCGGAAGCCGGATTGAGCCCAAATTTCATATACGAGCTTCCTGCAGCGAGGTAATCAATCCTCTAGTTCTAATCCCTGAATTTCGGCAATTATTTAGGTCGGGGTCCAAATCGCTGAATTTAGCTCCGGCCCAGGTTTGATGTGTTTTTATAGAGAATTTGACCCGGAGCCTAGAACTAATATTGACGGGGATACTGCAGGGGATATTAGGACAGTCTCGGATTTTAATTCGGGGTTCGTTCGGGAAATTGACGTTTTAGTACTAGAGGCTAGAACCGATGTTTGAACGACCAGAACTGGTGAGGGATTAGCACGGCATACCGGGTTTGTCGTATCACGATAATTATATTGATGCTTAGAATTGACCTAGGTGAATTAGAATGGCATGATAATGGGTGTATGAAATTTTGTGCTATATGATGAATCATGGACTACCGTATGATATTATTGACTTGCCCTAATCGAGATGGGCATTGTTTATGCTGATGATTTCATACATGTTGCCATTTGTGGCTTAACTGTTGATATGGCTTATGATGGTTCGAAAAGGTGATTGGGTATAATTTTTCATGATTGATGTATTTGGATATGTAACACCTTAGGCGAATCCCACATCGACAAAGCACGTGAGAGATCCATGGTTCATAAGTAGGAAACCGCCCTTAACTGACAAGACGCGTTTTGGGGTGAAATGGAAGAGTTCTTGTGAGAACTCCGAAGTTAAACGTGCTCAGTGTGGAGTACAACAAGGATGGGTGACCTTATGGGAAGTCACCTTGAATTGCACCCCAAGTCGAAATCCGTGCGGGTGTAGAGGCCCAAAGCGGACAGTATCTTGTCGGGAAAAGGTTCGGGATGTTACAAGTGGTATCAGAGCTGGTTTGTTTATAGCATTATTGGTATGTTACTTTCGCTCTTGAGGACTGATCACCCTCAAAAGGGCAGGGAGTACTCCATACCTGTACTTGCACTAAACTTTTCAGGACTGGGACCAAAGGTGATGATGTGTTGCATAGTCAGTTGCATATGGTCAAACATGATTTTGAGTATTTGAAGGAATCTTGAAAATTTTATGGTTTAAGAGATTTTGAAAATTTTGTTGAGTTTTTATCTTGTTTTACAAGTTATTATTTGGCAGAAATTTTTAATGGTGTGTGGATCAACCTAAGGCCAATGTTTCCTTGTAGTTTGCACAGAAGTACGTTTAGTGTTACTACTAACCGATCGAGAAACATGGTGGCTAGCTATGTAATGCAGTTGATCTTCGACTGTGCTAACATGATGAGTTGTGATGGTAGATATTTGAATAGAGATATGAATCTTGATGATGTTGTGGTAACCATTTTGTAGGTTCATATAACCTTGTGTTAGTAGCAACCTACTTTACAGGTTAACAATCCTGCTTAGTAAGTTATGTTTTGAACTCCTTGATGTGCTTTTGTTGTGATAACCCGATATAGGTTTTTGAAACCTTATATTGCGAACTCGAGGTGTTATGAATCACTTAGGTAATGACTATGTACGATAGACCAGGTTCGAAGTAAGTAAGCGGATTTAGGGTACAACTCAAGGTTAGATTTCGGGGACGAAATCTTTTAAGGAGGGGAGAATTGTAACATCCCGTTTCGGCTAAACCCATATTTCGATCGCTAGAAAGTTCGCGATTTAAAATCGAGCGTTTTGATAATATTTCGGCTCAAATCGGATTATCGATCGATCGGATAAGTATACATATTAATTATATATATATAAATATGTATACATATTAATTATATATATATATAAATATATATATATAAATATGTATACATATTAATTATATATATATATATAAATATATATATATATATATATATATATATTAATTAAGCGGCCGGCATATATATATATATTTACTTTTCCCTGTCCATTTAATTCTCATCTCCGTCCCATTTCATTACTTTTCCCCAATTTCGGACCGAGAGAAGCAGAGCGAGCGAAGTTCAGGGGAACGTCCGGGTAAAAATTCCCAAGCCTCAATCCTTGAGTTCTAGTGATCCAAAAATCCCGTAAGTTATACCTAATCCATCTATTCACCGTGATTTATCGATTTAGAGCTTTAAAACGAGTTTTTGGTTCAGGAATTTCTCGAATTCCCGATAAGCCAAATTAGGGTTTCGGAGTATCCGGAAGCCGGATTGAGCCCAAATTTCATATACGAGCTTCCTGCAGCGAGGTAATCAATCCTCTAGTTCTAATCCCTGAATTTCGGCAATTATTTAGGTCGGGGTCCAAATCGCTGAATTTAGCTCCGGCCCAGGTTTGATGTGTTTTTATCGAGAATTTGACCCGGAGCCTAGAACTAATATTGACGGGGATACTGCAGGGGATATTAGGACAGTCTCGGATTTTAATTCGGGGTTCGTTCGGGAAATTGACGTTTTAGTACTGGAGGCTAGAACCGGTGTTTGAACGACCAGAACTGGTGAGGGATTAGCACGGCATACCGGGTTTGTCGTATCACGATAATTATATTGATGCTTAGAATTGACCTAGGTGAATTAGAATGGCATGATAATGGGTGTATGAACTTTTGTGCTATATGATGAATCATGGACTACCGTATGATATTATTGACTTGCTCTAATTTAGATGGGCATTGTTTATGCTGATGATTTCATACATGTTGCCATTTGTGGCTTAACTGTTGATATGGCTTCCTGGTTGTTCGATAATGTGTTTTGACATGATGTGATATTATGGTTGTATTTGGATCCATAAGTGGGGGAATAAACTTCCCAAGGTGATATTATGATGTTTAAGGAGGATGACTTGCACGAGGGTTCACCCCGAGGAAGTGCAATTATACGACTCCTGTTTTACCTATGTTGAGCCAAGTATGGCCCGGTCAAGTACATGTGCAAGTAACGAATTATGAGTAAGCAAGATGAGATATGGATCATGTATAAGATTACCAAATAAGAGTGATTTGGTCTCATGGTCAATTACATAGTAATTAGGGCTCCCCATGCTATTACTCCGTTATGATATGTTATGTCACACCCCTGATGTGGTGTTGACCGTTGATTCAGCATGAGATATGACCACACCCATAGTGGTGTTGAGTCCGATATGACCACACCCATAGTGGTGTCAGGTCCGATATGACTACACCGGCAGTGGTGGGTCCGATATGACCACATCCACGGGATGTTTGGTCCGTATTCCCGGGAGAGTTATTAGCATGGGAGTAGCCAGGCGCCTATAAGTAAAACATGATAAGATGCATATGCATAAGTCAAGGTGGTTGAGTCTTTTGCCTATTGGGATGTCGGATGGCTGAGGTCTGATCCTAGTGTTTTGGCTTGTTTGCTAGATGTATGGTAGGGGTATGCTCTGTTATGAACTCACGATGCTATGATTATCTCACTCAGCTATGAGCTGACCCTCTTTTATTCTTTTCCTCTGCTTATGCTATGTGTAAGTAGATCATCAGCAGCAGCAGTAGATAGGTGTTAGGTGGGAGAGGAGCTAGAGTTGAAGTCAAGATGAGGTATGGTCTTCAACTATTCTGTGCTTGGAAGACTACTTGAGATTTTGGCCAGTGATCCACACCTTTTTGTAAAATGTTTTGAGAACGTTTTTCATGTGCATACTAGCTCCTGATTTAGTGTGAGATATCCACAGGTGTGGAAAGTTGATTATATGTGTATATGTGTGTGGTGGTGTATGTAGTGATGATTATGGCATGTATCAGTATAGTATGCAGTTGTGTAGTATGAAACTGTGACTATGGCTATGAAAAGCCAATGCATATGGTTGTGAGTATATATGTTTGTGATGAATTATTTTGTAGGATAAGTTGCAAGAACTGTTAGCCCATTACGCGAGTAATTCATGTCGAAATTCTATTTGGGTAAATTTTGATAATTAGTGTAACACCCGAGATTAATTCCGCTGCAATTGTATGAACAATATGATTAGGCAAAACGTATAGGGTAGGGGGGTGTATGTAACACCTTAGGCGAATCCCACATCGACAAAGCACGGGAGAGATCCATGGTTCATAAGTAGGAAACCGCCTTAACTGACAAGACGCGTTTTGGGGTGAAATGGAAGAGTTCTTGTGAGAACTCCGAAGTTAAACGTGCTCAGTGTGGAGTACAACAAGGATGGGTGACCTTATGGGAAGTCACCTTGAATTGCACCCCAAGTCGAAATCCGTGCGGGTGTAGAGGCCCAAAGCGGACAGTATCTTGTCGGGAAAAGGTTCGGGATGTTACAAGTGGTATCAGAGCCTCTCCGCGTCCCTCTTGAACGATGGTGGGGCAAACCTCAACGAGGACGTTGAGTCCCGAGGGGGGGGGGTGTATGTAACACCTGAGGCGAATCCCTCATCGACAAAGCACGGGAGAGATCCATGGTTCATAAGTAGGAAACCGCCCTTAACTGACAAGACGCGTTTTGGGGTGAAATGGAAGAGTTCTTGTGAGAACTCCGAAGTTAAACGTGCTCAGTGTGGAGTACAACAAGGATGGGTGACCTTATGGGAAGTCACCTTGAATTGCACCCCAAGTCGAAATCCGTGCGGGTGTAGAGGCCCAAAGCGGACAATATCTTGTCGGGAAAAGGTTCGGGATGTTACATACAATAATGCAAAATTTAGTGACCAACGCCGGATAAGGATCCCGAGAATAATGTGTAACTTGGTTGTTCTTTAGTGTATTGGGGACCAAACCGACAATTTTGTCACCAGATACGACTGTTGGGATAGGTTTCCACCATATCAACTGGAAAATGTTTTCGTTTCACGCCTAATCAACATTAATTTTAAATCAGTTGGCATCAATAACTCGAATTGTATGGAGATTTAATTATAAATCATATATTACTTATTGACACACCCCGCAAACAAAAACTACTCATATGAATTTGAAATTTGCAAAAATTTGAATATAACATAGTTAACAAATGAGGGTCATTGGGCGAACAAAAGACTTCTCAGTCATAAAGAAACTCTAATAACATATCAATAATCAATTAACTACAATAACTCGAATTATTAAAAAACTTTCAATTATAGATCATACATTAACACACATCTACACTTTATTATTATTATAGAAAAACATAGAACACCACACTAGCTAGCTAATTTCTTTCTTTCTTTCTACATTATCAAAAATTTCTTTCTTTCTATTTGCCGCACTAGTAAGGGCATTTATGGCAGCCTTGAGAGAAGCCGCCTCCTGTTCCTTCTCTTCAATCAACTTCATCAGCAACGCCTCCGTCTTCTCCATCACCTTCTCCTTCTCCTCCACTACCTTCTTCCACACACCACAAAACTTGGTGAGTGCTCCTGCCAGAAGTATCAAGGGAGTGGATGGCCATGTTCGCATGCAATGGTCATAATGAAAAGCAGGAGCAAAGACCCCATTCACTTCGTGAGTCCATTCTTCAATATCGACTCACTAAAAAATTGCTACGGACGGAGCTTCTATGCATTGACTAATGAAGTTTACTGGCCGGTGTATCAAGGAAAGTTGATCATACCGCCGTTCGGACAGAGGCGGGAACCGGGTCGCCCGAGTGTAAAGAGAATTCCGAACGAAATGGATCAAAGTGGAAGACCACCACGAGGCCCGAGACGATGTTCCGTATGAAGAGTTCCAGGGCATGATAAACGAAATTGTCCTGGTCCGATTGGACCGCAAAATCCAGGGTCTGATGCGGGGGACTCAGCTAATGGGACATAGTTTGCGGTGATCATTTGCGGAGATCATTTATTGGTATTTGTTGTGTATGTGTTATCTATTGTCAAAGTGATGACGGTTGGAACTTGTGTGTTTGCTCAATATGATGGGTAATTTTTTTTTCAACATATAAAAGGGTAATAAAAAGCTGAAAAAATTGTCCTGGGAATCACTAAAATAACATTCAATACTTAAGTGAACACGAAAAAACAAAAGTAAGGAAGTCAAGTACATAGAACTCAAAATATACTAAAACAAAACACTCAATTAAATAAACTAAAAATAACACTCAAGGAAGTCCATGTGACTCATGTGGTTGCAACACTTTCCTGCTCCTTGTACGACGGCCGACGGGTGTAACAATGGGTGGCAAAATTCGACCTGTCGTGCTATGGCGCTCGTTGGTGCTGTGGCGGCGTCGATCCGTGGGAAGAGGCTCTTCCGGGGTCGGGGGGGGGGGGGGGGGGGACATCCACGCTCATACGGTGAGGAGTAGGAGGCCACGGTTGGTGAGGGCGAGGAAGAGGATTGAAGTCAGGTTGTCCATTCGTGGATGAACCATCATGCCAAGTACCCAAGGATGTAGGGGATCGTTGAAGAAGCTCGGGTGGGGATCTTGGTAGGATGACGGGCGGGGATCATAGTAGGATGACGGTCGGGGAGATTGAGGGTAGCTCACGCGGTGATCATAGTAGGAGATCGGGCGGGGGGATTGTGGGTAGCTCGGTCGGGGATCGTAGTAGGAGCTCGGGCGGGGATCTTGGTATGAACTCGGGTAGGGATCTTAGTATGAGCTCGGGCGGGGATCATGGTAGGAGCTCGGTCGGGGATTTTGGTAGGAACTCGGGCGGGGATCGTAGTAGGAGGAGGGGTGGGGTATTTATACCCATAAGACCGCACCCTTCAGGGGCGGTCTGGTAATTTTGCCATTGCAAAACCGCACAGGGAAGGCACGGTTCAAGGCGGCTGAGGCGCTGACCCTTCGCCAGACGCGCGGTCTTCGATCCCTGACGCGGATCACTGCGTTGGCGCGCGGTCAGCCGTTGGATCGCCCCCCATCCAACGGTGCCGGGGACCGCCGACTCGGAACGCAGACCGCACGCTGACAGTGCAGTTTTCAAGCTGCGTGGACCGCTCCCCCGTTGTGCGGTTTGCACATAAAACGCACATTGAAGGTGCGGTTTATATGTAAAGGTGCTATTTTTGGAATTTTTGTGGACTGTGTACTATTTTTGTAATTTTTTTTAAAAGGTTCTATTATTGGAAAAAAAATTCCATTTTTGCTCCCCAGCCTATGTTTCATTTTTTACTTTATAGGTAACAAAGTTTGACAGCCACTCCTTATGTCTTGTTTTGGATAATATTAAGATACAACAAAGCGAAGGGGTAAAGGATAAAGGAAGATAATAATTTACGTCATTTTCAAAAAGCAAACGACCTGTAGGACAAAATAATTGAGGTCCGCTTTAAGTGGAGAGTGGAAGAAACCAATCCACCATAGAGAAAATGGGGCTAACATGAATTTAGTGACCAACAGAAAACCGGTCTACAATAATGCAAAATTTAGTGACCAACGCCGGATAAGGATCCCGAGAATAATGTGTAACTTGGTTGTTCTTTAGTGTATTGGGGACCAAACCGACAATTTTGCCACCAGATACGACTGTTGGGATAGGTTTCCACCATATCAACTGGAAAATGTTTTCGTTTCACGCCTAATCAACATTAATTTTAAATCAGTTGGCATCAATAACTCGAATTGTATGGAGATTTAATTATAAATCATATATTACTTATTGACACACCCCGCAAACAAAAACTACTCATATGAATTTGAAATTTGCAAAAATTTGAATATAACATAGTTAACAAATGAGGGTCATTGGGCGAACAAAAGACTTCTCAGTCATAAAGAAACTCTAATAACATATCAATAATCAATTAACTACAATAACTCGAATTATTAAAAAACTTTCAATTATAGATCATACATTAACACACATCTACACTTTTTTATTATTATAGAAAAACATAGAACACCACACTAGCTAGCTAATTTCTTTCTTTCTTTCTACATTATCAAAAATTTCTTTCTTTCTATTTGCCGCACTAGTAAGGGCATTTATGGCAGCCTTGAGAGAAGCCGCCTCCTGTTCCTTCTCTTCAATCGACTTCATCAGCAACGCCTCCGTCTTCTCCATCACCTTCTCCTCCACTACCTTCTTCCACACACCACAAAACTTGGCATCATCTTCATCTTTACCGCAGCTTCCGTCCACGGTGGGAGGCCCCATCAAAACGTCGCCGTTTCCCATGTCACATACGCTCAATATGCCGTCGCTACTGATTTCAGGCACCACATGTAAGAGCACTATTGACTTCACAGCTGCAATCTCTACAATCAATACACAATCTTCCAAAGATCAGCTCACACATCATTATTGGAGACACAAACCAACCACATTTATCACTCATGTTTTGTACTGTACATTATCATGTTTGTTTAAGCTGTAGAGTAGTTGTTAGCTTTGTATAAATGAATGGCTTATTGTAATGAAATGAAGTAAGAAGCAGAGAACAATCTTGCATTCTTCAAACACTTCTACCATAGTTTTTTCATGGTATCAGAGCTAGGGGTGGCAGTCGGTCGGTTTTGATTTAATCGAAAATCGAAAACCCGGTTATCGGTTAAACCGAGCCACCCTGCATACCTGCCGACCACCGACCGTGAGAGTGGTCACGGTTAGCCGGCCAACCGACCGGTCGGTTTCGGTTTTAGGCTCGGTTAGCCGGCCAACTGGAAATTACCTTTTCTAAAAAAAAAAAAACCGAAAATTCTGCACCACTCATCAGGAGTCCTAACCCCTCGGCCCTCTCACTTCTCGATTCTTCTTCTTCCTTTCCAGTTTCTAGAGAAACCTATCTCTCTCCCTACTCTCTCTCGAATCTCGATTCTCTTCTTCCTTTCTCGACAAACCCAAAATCTCCTACCCTCACTAGTCACCTCCCTCGTTCTGCCCTCTGCCTCCCCGTTGACGGCGACGGGAACAGCGGTGGAACTCACCGACATCCTCTTTCCCCTCTTTCCTTCGACGAGGAATTTCAACCCCTCTTTCCCCTTCTCGGTCCTTTCCTCCCTGCCCAGCTCCTCTTGCCGTCATTTCCCTGCAAAAACAAATCGAAAAGCAATCTAAGCAATTAGAACCCCATACCAGCCTCTAAACGTCCCTCATCGACAAATCAACCTAGCTCCCCTAACTCGACCCAAATCATCGCTTCTCTCTACCTCATCTCTTCACTCCTAATAACAAATCGAGGAGAATGGAAGAAGGCCAAGACGGCGGCGGAGCGGGCAAGACGATGGTAGGCGACGGTAGAAGAAGGTGAGATCAAGTTCTCTCACTTGCATGTCGAATTTTGAGGGTTTGATTTTGGTTTTTGATCTGTGTTATTTCTTTTGGGTTTTGTTCGCGACTGAGAGGAGAAGAAGAGGTCACCGCCGGCGAAGCTGCTGCTGCCTGCTGGTGGGTGGAGGCTGCGCGAGAAGGAAGAGGCTGCTGGGAGTGGGGGATTCCGCTGGGGAGTCGGAGGTTGTGGAGAAGAGGATGGCGGCGTCTTCGGTGGCGGCGGCGATGGTGGCGGCCGACACAAGAATCGGCAGCAATTGATGAGAGTGTAGATTTGCTTCTGCTTCTTCTTCTTCTTCTTCTTCTTCTTCTTCTTCTTCCTGTATTTGGGATTTTTTTTTGATTTAAGATATGGGAATGGGGATGAATCTAGACATATTTTGGGGAAGGTGAAGTGGGTCTCGGTTGGCCCGGTTAGTCGGATAACCGCAGTTAATCACCGTCGGTTACTCGGTCAACCGACCCCTTCCTTTTCCCATCCGATCACCGACCGTCAAGGTAACCGGTCGATTTTCGGTTAGCTGGTAACCGACGGTTACCCGCTAACCGCAAACCGAAATGCCAGCCCTAATCAGAGCAGAGATCCTCACGACTCTGACTCAAAACAACAACAAAAATTCAGTATATCAATCGAAGCTTACCTTGCAGGAAGTCATGACTAAAGAAACTCAAGGATCAAAATCGGTTGCCACCATTCCCAACTCCAGTGGTGGAGTTGACTTGATGTCTCCTTATCATCTACCATCGTCAGACAATCCAGGCCAAGTTTATGTTCAGGACCTCCTCACCGATGCCAATTACAGTGAGTGGGCGACCGACATGGCAGAAGGATTGTTTGCCAAAAAAAAATACAGCTTCGTGGACGGAACCCTGCCGCGATCTGAAGAGGGATCTCCCGATTTGCGAAGTTGGCTTCGCTGTGATGTCATGGTTAAGGGATGGCTTAAGAGTGCCATGACCAAAGAAGTGTGTAGCAGTGTTTGTTATGCAACCACAACAAGGGAAATTTTGAGTGATTTAAAAGAACGATTTGGGAAAGGTAGCTCACCTCGAGCATATGAGCTGCAAAAGACAATAAGCCTCTTGCGTCACGGATCCATGGGAGTTTCCTCCTATTTCACAAAGCTTCGAACCCTATGGGATGAGCTCCAATCGATTTCTCCTCCACCCCGGTGCAGTCGCGGCAATTGCGTATGCGATTTCCAGAAGCAATTGCGAACATCCCGAGAGAAAGAACAAATCTACGATTTCCTCATGGGATTGAACGACGGATTTGGTGCGGTGAAAACGCACATCTTGAGCCTCCAACCAACACCGAGCCTTGTGACCACCTTCCATCTCGTCCTTGAGGATGAGTAGACCAGGGGAATCTCCGCCGCCCAAAGCCCATCGGTAGAAGGCGCTGTGTTATAGGCGAAGTAGTCTGCGGAGCTGATATGATTTCATTTGGATCGGTTTACAAGCTTGAATTGATTCAGCAAGAAGCACACTTCATCACTAACAAGAACCTCTACTTTTGTCCAAGTATTTTATATGTTCCAGGTACACTACTTTGCACAGGTGCAACTCGGGATACATTCAATGAAATGAGGCGAATGGTGGCTTGTTTGGAACCTGGGAAGTTGCTCTACAAGAAGAAATGGTTGGGAGCTCAAGAGAGAACTAGGAAGGCCGCTTTTAAACTCTCTCAAAACCCTATGTCGAAACTGGGAATTGACCAGGAATTGGATAAGGCATGGAACGTGGCCATCAAGGTGACTTTGAGGCTTTGTCTGAGACTCGTGGATGAACGTCGAGCCTAGAAGCTTATACCACATGAGAGTACAGTTCATCTAATTCAACGACGGGGCATTGGCTAGAAGAATTGAGGATTGGAAGGCTTCCTACGAAACCCAGCAAGGTCGCATGAAGCCTCGTGGAAACTGCCTTGCTACACCACCGGTCCGAGTCCCTTGCGGATTCAATTTGTCTTTACCTTTTTCCGTTTGAAGTTGGGTTTGCGAGTTTGTTTGTGATTTGGAGTCCATATGAGTAGTTATCTTAGTTATATTTAAAGACTTCCAGTACATTGTAATGGGAGATATTGATTAAGAATAATACAACCCTGAGTTTGAATTCACATAGTTAGCTACGTGAGTTGAGTGAGCAGCTTGGAAGGAATTCTAAGTTGTTGGAGAGCTTGTATCGATCAATAACCACCTTGATCGTGGCCGAGCAGCATCCTATCTATTTCGAGCCTTCCTCCCTTGCGTGTGGGATTGCACGAAATCGATCGTTTTCATCTTTCAAACCATCCATAATCTCGACGAGTTCAAGGAATTGAGCCGCCTCACTTCGTGAAGCTTGATTCTGAACCAAGGGCCTTCTTCCGGGTCATATTAAGTGGTATGAGAGCCTGGTTCATACACAGTGGGCAGGACGTAGAACCTCGTTGGGGGAACCACACCTTGGACAAGATCGAAGGGTTCCGTCGCCGACGACCCCGAAGCTGTAAGCCGAAATTCAGAGGAAGAAGTAGGGCTTGAAGGCGTGTTTGCAGCAGAATAATTCACAATGGCGGGACAAACCATTGACATAGAGGAGTTGATGCGCCGATTTGACACGAGCCTAAATCAATTCAGGCAGGAGATCAATCAGAGGATTGACGCCATCATTCGGCCGGAAAACAGAGATCAAGAAGGGGATGCTCGAGACGACGAAAATCCCAACGACAATCTGGCGTTAGTAGATCGAATTGAGGAGCTTGAAAGGCGATTAGTGGTGGCTGAACCCAACCGAGAGCGTCATCGACGAGAGAATCGAGACGAAGAGCCTATAATCCCACCTGGGATTAAGCTAGCGATACCAGCGTTTCAGGGTACTATGAACGCGACGGCATATTTGGACTGGGAACGAAAAATCACCTTGTTTTTTCAATGCGGCCGTTACACAGACCAGCTGAAGGTAAGTTTAGCCACCTACGAATTCAGCGAGTATGCTGCCCAGTGGTGGGAACAACTCCAAATTCGTCGCCGGAGAAATATGCAGCCACCGGTGACGACGTGGGAAGACCTACGTGGTCTAATGAGGGATCGATTCGTCCCAGGGTACTACCTAAGGGAAGTCCATGACGCCTTGCAGAGTGTTCGTCAAGGATCAAGGACGGTGGAGGACTATTATCGTGAACTCGAGCTGCTCATGATGAGGGCTGACGTACGAGAAGACAGAGAGGCGACAATTTCAAGATTCCTACATGGATTAAATCGCGAAATTCGCCACGAAGTGGAGCTAAGGAACTTCAACGACCTAGAGGAGGTTGTCCACCTCGCTGTGAAGATCGAAAAGCAGCAGAAGATGGGGTTAGGGCGGCGTTTTTCCTCGACAGTAAGGACAACAGCAGATACAAGTGTAGAAGCTAATTCACCTCCAACAAGACCTGAAACTGCCAAATTGGTTCCCAAGACCCTAAATCCAGTTACTACTGAAAGAACTGGGGGAATCCAATGCTTTAAGTGTCAGGGACGAGGACACAAAGCAAACCAATGTCCAAACGTGAAAGCTCTGGTAATTCGCGATGGCGAATACCTCACTGACGAGGAAAAGAATTTTGATGAGGAGGATATTGATGAAGAGATAATTATGGAGGCCGAAGCTGCACCGGGAAAATTGAGTTGCGTCAACAGAAGAACCCTTACCATAGGTGTTCATTCAAACTCCGAACAGCGAACTAACCTGTTTCATTCCAGGTGTACCGTTAATGGCGAAGTGCTGTCATTAGTTATCGACGGGGGAAGTTGTGCTAATGTCGTGAGCTCCGACGTGATCAAGAAACTTAGCCTTAGCACGACCAGACATCCAGAGCCCTATACATTGCATTGGCTAAATGACTACGGTGCAATCAAGGTCAACAAGCAAGCCAAAATCAAGTTCGAAGTCGGCCAATATCGGGACGAGATCGTCTTTGACGTTGCGCCAATGCAAGTTGCACACCTTATGCTTGGACGTCCTTGGCAGTTTGATCGAGGAGTCTGCCATGACGGAGGAACCAATTGCCATAAATTCAAGCATCAGAATCAGTATATTCTGCTCAAACCTCTGACGCCGGCCGAAGTTCGCGAAGACCAACGCAAGCCAACCGACGGCGGCAAGATAAGAATTCCAGTGGGGAAGAGCTAGTAGCTTCCAAGGATGTTAATTTCACCACCCACCGATTTATGCTAACAGCGTACAAAAAGGAGAGGCAACCTCGACGTCGGCGAATGAAGTTGCTCTGTTCAATGTCGCCGGGGCAGGGGAAGAAAGAGAGTTTATTGGGTGGGGCGTTGGAGAGCAGCCCAAACCTAAAGGAGGATATCGACACACCCCTTGGGTCTCCAGGAATCTTCTCCACCACTCTGATTGGGACGGCGGTCACTGGGTTCCAGAATCCAAGTCGAGCCAAAGGTACTCTGGAAACAAGCAAGCGCGACCCAAAATTGACTCTCTTGGTTGACGACAATGAGAGCGAATCGACACAAATTGTGGGAGTAGATTTGTTGGCAAGGCTCACAGGAAGCTATGGGGATGATCAATTGAAGCTGAGAATGATCGAGGTTGAAACGCCTAAATCGAAAGCAAGGGTGCTGAGTTCCCCGATTTTCAAAGTCGACGTTGGCGGGAAGAGAGGGAATAATGATTCAACGATGATAACGACGAGTCGAGCGAAGCAACTTGTCCAGAACGCAAATTGGGAGTATGACAAAGCTCGTGATGGCGGTCAATTGAAGTGGAGATGCCTAGATCAGAAAATCCCAATTCCATGGATGAAGAACTTTGACCTTGTTTGCCAGAAATTTGAGTTGGAACAGGCTTTTGTCGACCCCATTTGGGACCAGTTCTGTGAGCGATTTGAGAAGACTAAGAGCCAAGTGTTGAGGGCAACACTTTTTCAAGAGGGAGGGCCTGATATGATTTCATTTGGATCGGTTTACAAGCTTGAATTGATTCAGCAAGAAGCACACTTCATCACTAACAAGAACCTCTACTTTTGTCCAAGTATTTTACATGTTCCAGGTACACTACTTTGCACAGGTGCAACTCGGGATACATTCAATGAAATGAGGCGAATGGTGGCTTGTTTGGAACCTGGGAAGTTGCTCTACAAGAAGGAATGGTTGGGAGCTCAAGAGAGAACTAGGAAGGCCACTTTTAAACTCTCTCAAAACCCTATGTCGAAACTGGGAATTGACCAGGAATTGGCTAAGGCAAGGAACGTGGCCATCAAGGTGACTTTGAGGCTTTGTCTGAGACTCGTGGATGAACTTCGAGCCTGAAAGCTTATACCACATGAGAGTACAGTTCATCTAATTCAACGGCGGGGCATTGGCTAGAAGAATTGAGGATTGGAAGGCTTCATACGAAACCCAGCAAGGTCGCATGAAGCCTCGTGGAAACTGCCTTGCTACACCACCAGTCCGAGTCCCTTGCGGATTCAGTTTGTCTTTACCTTTTTCCGTTTGAAGTTGGGTTTGCGAGTTTGTTTGTGATTTGGAGTCCATATTAGTTTGAGTAGTTATCTTAGTTATATTTAAAGACTTCCAATACATTGTAATGGGAGATCTTGATTAAGAATAATACAACCCTGAGTTTGAATTCACATAGTTAGCTACGTGAGTTGAGTGAGCAGCTTGGAAGGAATTCTAAGTTGTTGGAGAGCTTGTATCGATCAATAACCACCTTGATCGTGGCCGAGCAGCATCCTATCTATTTCGAGCCTTCCTCCCTTGTGTGTGGGATTGCACGAAATCGACCGTTTTCATCTTTCAAACCATCCATAATCTCGACGAGTTCAAGGAATTGAGCCGCCTCACTTCGTGAAGCTTGATTCTGAACCAAGGGCCTTCTTTCGAGTCATATTAGGAGCCAAGAGGAGAACGCGAGCAACGCGGGAGAGAGAGACCCAGATGTACCTTCTGTCAACGAAATGGACACACAAGGGAGCAGTGCTTCGAGATTCTTGGCTGGCTGGAAGGATGGAAGAAACGCGAAGGCGGGACTCCAGGCGGTGGTCGTCGTGAAAGAAATGCAGGAAATAAGAGAAGGCCTCCTCCTCGTGCGGCACATGTGGCTGACGAAGCCACCAAGGGTGCTCAAGCCCTCTTCCCCCCAACGGGCTTAGGGTTGACTCAGGCCCAAGTTGCAAAATTAATGGAATTTTTGGGCCAAGGTGAAACTTCAGATAGCCCAACTCTACATCAGGCTAATTTTATTGGTAAGCCAAGTAACGAGTGGGCCTTGGATTCTGCCAGCACATATCATATCACTTTCAGCCCAGATGCGTTGGAGTCAAAACAAGCGCACAATAGAACAACATGTGTCTGCATTCCTAATGGAGAGAAAATCCTATAAAAATACCGGGACACTAAGATTGACGGATGAAATCAAGCTTGACGGAGCGTTTGAAATTCCTGAATTTCAATGCAACTTACTCTCCGTCAGCCGTCTTACCAAAGATCAAAATTGTGCAGTAACATTTTTCTCCGATTTTTGTGTGATACAGGAATTACCAACGAGGAGGCTGATTGGGACGGGTAGGTTCCAAGATGGTTTATATGTCTGGGATGATGTGTCAAAGAAGAAGATGGCGATGACGGTGCAACAAGAGGGGACATAAGATATATGGCATCAACGATTGGGACACACATCTCCTGGCAAACTTCAGCAGTTGAAAACATCAACAAAATTGGTCTCATTTCACAAGCCCAGCCACTGTGATGCATGTGTTAGAGCTAAGCAAACTCGTTTGCCCTTCCCCACTAGCACTATTCGGACGAATGGTTGTTTTGAATTAATACATTGTGATATTTTGGGTGACTATAAGACGTCATCCCTGTCAGGAGCACATTACTTTCTGACTATTGTTGATGATTATAGCCGTGGACTATGGATTTATCTGATGAAGCATAAGTCAGAAGTTGGCAGCTTGCTCCCTCGTTTTTGTAACATGGTTGAAACGCAATTTGGCACGTCAGTCAAACGTATCTGAGCAGACAATGGATCAGAGTTCCTCGATCCATGCATGATTATTATTCATCCAAGGGAATATTGTTGGAGACATCTTGTACGGACACACCACAAAAAAATGGCGTTGTTGAGAGAAAACACAGACACATCCTCGAAACTGCACGAGCCCTTCGTTTCCATGCCAATCTCCCTATCTGATTCTAGGGAGAATGTGTACTCACAGTAGCTTATATCATCAATCGATTGCCATCAAAGGCAATCAACAATCAAACTCAGTATGAAGTCTTACTCGAGAGGCCACCAAATTATTCTAACCTGCGCGTGTTTGGTTGTCAAGTATACACTCACGACAATAAAATGGTCAAGGACAAATTCGAGGAAAGGGGGAGAGCTGGTATTTTTGTTGGGTACCCACAAGGGCAGAAAGGTTACAAGGTTTTTGGCATAGCAACTCAGAAGATCATAGTTTCTCGAAATATCAAGTTCTTAGAGAGCTCATTCCCACATAAAGATCAAATGCGCTCCTAAACTTCGAATCTCTAGTCTCAAGCTCAGTTCCAACTTTACATCCACCTCTTTTTACCTCTGATGATGATATTGAGCCTAGCATGTTCCTATCTTTACCCACCAATGACGACCAAGAAACCCCATTGGCTGTAGAGGAGACCGTAGACCCAGGCATCCGACTGCCGGCTCCCACAACTCAGCTTCGACGTAGCAACCGAGAATGAAGGCCTTCCTCAACTCTTAAAGGATATGACACATCACTCCCAGCATCACTCACCATCACGGAACCTGCCCCACCATCAGCTTCCCCTCAGGTATATCCATTAGCAAACCATGTGTCGTATGATCGATTTTCATTGCCTCACAAAGCTTTTTTGTCTGCCATAACCCTTACAAAAGAGCCTAAAAATTATCGTGAGGCCGCGATTGATCCTCGATGGCAAAAGGCCATGAAACAGGAGATCCAAGCATTAGAGGCCAATCAAACTTGGGAGTTGACAACCTTACCACCAGGGAAGAAGGCCATTGATTCCAAATGGGTCTACAAGGTCAAATTCAAACCCTCTAGAGAGGTCGAACGTTTCAAGGCAAGGTTGGTTGCCAAAGGCTTCACCTAGATTACAGGGGTAGATTATCATGACACATTTGCTCTTGTTGCCAAAATGGTCACTGTTCGTAGTTTGGTTGTTGTTGCTGCTTTACGCAATTGGCCACTGCACCAACTCGATGTCAATAACGCTTTTCTTCATGGTGATCTGGATGAGGAAGTGTACATGATAATGACTTTAGCATCAAGGATTTAGGACCTCTCAAGTTCTTCCTTGGGATTGAAGTTGCACGCTCGCCAAATGGAATTGTTCTCAGCCAACACAAATATGCTATTGATATTTTTGAGGATAGTGGTCTTGATAATGGTCGGCCTAGTGCTTTCCCCATGGAGCAACACCACCGACTAGCCATGGCCAACACACCTAGTACCACCGATCCTGGTCAATATCGTCGATTGGTTGGTCGATTGCTCTATCTGACGGTTACCCGCCCAGATCTCCAGTATTCCGTCAATTTTCTCTGTCAATTTGTTGCTGATCCTATACAAGAACATATCACGGCCGTTGCTCGAGTTCTACGCTACCTCAAGAAATCTCCTGGCCAAGGGCTATTCTTTCCTAGTCATGGGTCGTTACAATTAGAAGGATTTTGTGATGCAGACTGGGGCGGGTGTGCTCTGACTCGCCGCTTCACCACTGGTTATTTCATTCGCCTTGGTGCCGCTCCCATATCTTGGCGCACCAAGAAGCAGAGCATGGTTTCTCGGTCCTCCGTTGAAGCCGAGTATTGCTCAATGGCTACCACAGTAAGTGAGATAATATGGTTACGTGGTCTTCTGGTTGAGCTCGGATTCCCCCAAACTCAACCCACACCGCTCCATTGTGACAATCAAGCAGCCCTGCACATCGCGGCCAATCTTGTCTTCCACGAGCGCACTAAACACGTCGAGATAGATTGTCATTTTGTTCGCGAACACGTTCAATCTCGAGACATTCTCCCTCAGAAAATCAACACCAGAGACCAACTTGCTGACCTCTTTACTAAAGCACTCGGTGCTGAGCGATTTCACTACCTACTTCACAAACTGGGCATTCGTGACCTTCATGCGTCAGTTTGAGGGGGAGTGTAGGAGCACTATTGACTTCACAGCTGCAATCTCTACAATCAATACACAATCTTCCAAAGATCAGCTCACACATCATTATTGGAGACACAAACCAACCACATTTATCACTCATGTTTTGTACTGTACATTATCACGTTTGTTTAAGCTGTAGAGTAGTTGTTAGCTTTGTATAAATGAAGGGCTTATTGTAATGAAATGAAGTAAGAAGCAGAGAACAATCTTGCATTCTTCAAACACTTCTACCATAGTTTTTTCACCACACCGTACTTGGACCAGCTGAAGTGATCGTTGACTCTCATCGCCCTGAGCCCTTTGACCGTCATGACAGCCACAAAGCCACGTAATACAAATAACTCTCGAGTTGTTAGAAAAATGGGTTTGTATGAGTTCTTATCCCTTACTGTACGTCTCCTGGTTTGCAGATGGTGTTCCGACAAAGTCACGGTGACTTTCTACTTGGCGCGACGGTAGATATCTGGGCATCAATGATCACTACTTGGCGGAAAATCCGTCGGGGGAACTCATGTTGGTGCACAGGAACAAAGACTGGAGAGATTGTGACGACCCTGAATTCCTGCCACAGGAGCGGGAGGAGCTCATTTCGACGGCGAGGAAGATACCACGTACGTGGCTTTTCACGGTCCCAAAGCGACGCTGGTCTTGTACGAGACGACGACGTTCAAGGTTTTCAAGCTGAATTGGGATGCGCATGATTGGGAAAGAGTGGACAGCCTAGGGGATTACGCATTGTTCTTTGGAGGCAATCAGGCGAGTTTTGTTTCCGCGGAGGAGTACCCTGGGTGTAGAGCCAACTGCATCTATTTCACGGATGATTATAGAGAAGGTCAGGAGGCTTACTTCCATGGCGGCTACGATATCGGCGTGTACGACATAGGAAAAGGAAGCGTTAAGTCGTTTACTTGTCGGGGTTCGTATGATCCTGTTCTGATTTGGCCGCCTGATAGACCGTTAATTACACATGTTTTCACCCCTATTCTTGAGCCGTTTGAGGTATTGATTCTCGTGTTTTAGGCCGATTTCACGCTAGGTTGTGCTTGTTTATGATATTTCAGGTCCTAGTAAGTGAATGAAGGTTTAGGAGCGAGTTCGGGGTCGATTGGACGAAGATCGGGCGCGAGGCAAGCCGCTGAGGAAGCCACACGGGCACACACAAACCCCACACGGCCGTGAAAGTGACCAATGTGGCCGTGTGGGATTGTGCGAGCCTTCACACGGGCACAAATAAATTCCACACAACCTTGTGAAGGAGCAATGTGGCCGTGTGGAATTCTACGAGAGCAAACACGGGCAGGGCTGAATTTCCACACGGCCGTGTGACTCTGGCCGTGTGGGAAGCCTGAAGTTCGACTTATCGAGACGCGGCGTTTTGGAAGCCACACGGTCAACTGGGTATACTACACGATCGTGTGGCCTGCCCGTGTGATCGGGGTTTTCAGGTTTTTACCCAATTTTGGGCCACAAGTGAGAGGATCGAATTTCTGAAGCAAAAATTGAGTTTTAGAGAGAGAAAGAGCCAAGAACAAACCCTAGGAGCTATTTGGAGTGGATTTCTCACCAGTGAAGCCCAGATTGCGTCCCCAGGAGTGAAGATTGACATCCCAGAGCAGATTTTCCTCATCTTTATGAGTATGACTACTCTGATTTTTGTTTTCCTCTCTCTCTATGGAGTAGAACCTTTCTCTCACTTGGGTATGAAGAACCCTAGTTCCATGTGTTAGGGATTTGATTGTAATGACTTGGGATGATTATAATGTTTGGTTTTAATCGAATGATGCATGATTCATTGAATTGATTGAAGTCTGATCAACTTTTTTTTTATTTCTGCTGCAACTTGAGATAGATAGAATCTGATTAGGTTGTTAGAGCTACATCATTCGGTAGTATGAGATTGGCTATACGAGAGTTAGTCAGTTTACTGCTTTGTACTGGAATCCAATTCCAGTAGTGGAGTTTTGTGTTCATAGCCTCAGCTTTCTATTTGGAGTTTTGGCGCCGTTGCCGGGGACCCCTCTAGGTTATTGGGGAAACGTGAGAATTTGTTACTCTAGCTTTTTCTTTACTGCATTGTTTTCTCTTCCACCTGTGTGCCTTCACGGGTTGCTTTTGCTGGTTGTGTGCAGGTAGTGCATGACCCGTAGCCAGTCAGGAGAACTACTACCATTAGACCAGGAGCTTGAACGGACCTGCAGGAACTTCAAGCGGGCTCTAAAGGCGCGACTGGCTGCGGAGGAGGCGCTAGCACAGCTGCAGATCACTAACGAAGAGGAGATGGCTGATCCACAGAACCATGATGTGATCAATCCAGAGGAGCAGACCATGGGATCCTACTGGACCGCCAGAGCCGCAGACATGAGGACCCATTCAACACCCTCATGTCCCAGCCAACAATTTTGAGGTGAGAACCTCAGTAATCACCATGCTGCGCGGTTCACTGGTGTTCCGTGGCAAGGAGGGTGAGTGCCCCCGATCGCATCTGAGGCGATTCCACGAGCTGATTGATGGAATCAAGATAAATGGGGTCCCAGCAGATGCCATCCAGCTGAGGTACTCCCCATTTACTCTGGAGGGGCAGGCAAAGGAGTGGCTAGACACTCGACCTCCGGGCTCTATCACCACGTTCGCCAACCTGGCGGACAAGTTCCTCACCTGCTACCATCCTCCATCCAAGACGGCTGACCTGCAGAAGCAAATTACCCATTTTGCTCAGGATGAGGATGAGACCATCAGGGATGCTTGGGAGAGATACACCAGTCTCTTCCTCAGGTGTCCCAATCATGGCTTCAATGATGCTTTCAAGGTGGCACCTTCTATCACGCCCTCTTCCCGGAGGACAAGCAGCTGATTGACTCGGTTTGTGGCGGGAACATGCTGACCAAAACACCGCCACAGATGAATCAACTCTTTGAGGAGATGGCAGAGAACGAGTATGATTGGGGAACTGCCAGGAGATCGAGACGAGCACCAGGACGGGGTGTGCATGCTGTGGGCACCCAGTCATCTGATTTGGTGCAGGTGGTATCGAAGCTGGTTTCAGCTATCGATCGCTCTGGATTGATTGCAGGTACAGGACAGCTGCAGGCGATGCACTGCCAGTGGTGTGAGAGCTCCCATCACACCGTAGAGGACTGTCAGGCGATGAGGGAATCGTCTACTCCCCAGGAGCAGGTGGACTTCATCAGTAATGCCAGGCGCTTCGACCCCTACAGCAACACCTATAACGAGGGGTGGCGCCAGCATCCTAACTTTTCTTGGGCTGTGGCAAATCCTAGACCACCAGCTCCCCAGGGACCACCTGGTTTCCAGAGCCCCCCGTACCAGCCCAGACAAGGGCAATTTCAGCAGCCACAGCAGCCACTCTACCAGCCCAGACAGGGGCCAGTTCCACCTCAGTCACAGGCGCGACCATTTCAGCAGACAGGGGCAGCACCTGCAGCCCCAGTACAGAGTGACCCGATGGCAGAATTGAGAGATTTGGTGGGTTCTCTGGCCACCTCCACTGCAAACAAGTTCAATAACATCGAGCAGTTCATGGAGAAAGCTTCAGGTAAATTCTTGGAGCTAGAAGCTGGTCAGAGAAACACACAGGCTGTGCTGCGGGATATACAGACTCAGCTTGGGAGTGTTGCCCAGGCTGTAGCTCAGAGGACTCCTGGTACCTTGCCTGGTCAGACCATTCCTCACCCGCAGGACCTGAATGCCAACTGCAGTGCCATCACAACCAGGAGTGGCAAGGTGACTGCCGATCCACCTGTTCGGGCAGAGTAGAGAGAGACCCCTTCTTCAGCACTTCCAGCTAATCAGGAAGAAATAGAGAAGGAGGTTGAGGTGCCTGCTCCTAAACCGCAACCAGTGGTGAAGGAGTATGTACCATAGCTTCCCTTTCCTACTCGGTTGCACAAGGACCGACTGGAGACTGAGTTTGCCAAATTCTTGGCAATGCTGAAGCAGGTAAACATAAGCATGCCCTTCGTGGAGGCATTATCGAAGATGCCCAAGTATGCCAAGTTCATGAAGGATCTCCTCACCAACAAGAGGAAGCTTGGGGAGCTGTCAACGGTGATGCTCAACGAGGAGTGTTCTGCCATCCTGCAGAACAAACTACCAGAGAAGCGAAAAGACCCAGGGAGTTTCACTATCCCTTGCATGATTGGTAGTTTGCATGTAGGGAAGTCCTTGGCGGATTTAGGCGCTAGCATAAATGTCATGCCATATAAACTGTTTAAAAAGCTAGGCCTAGGTGAACCCAGTGATACTAGGATGAGCATTCAACTTGCTGATAGATCCATTGTGCATCCTAGGGGTATAGCAGAGGACTTGATAGTCGCAATAGGGCCATTTCATATCCTGTTGATTTTGTGATTTTGGACATAAATTAGGATGTTGATGTGCCATTGATACTGGGTAGACCTTTTCTCGCCACCGCCAAGGCGCTCATTGATGTGAATGATGGAAAACTGATTTTACGAGCTGGGGGTGAACAAATCACCTTTTCTGTTTCTGATAATATGAAACACCCCCAGCTCCATGATGATTTAGACTACTGTGATGTTGTTGCTGATTTTCAAACCGCACTCGCCATCACGAGTGCGGGTACTGATGATTTCCTTGAGCGCTGTCTTTTGCTAGGGGAACAGGCATCACAGGATGTGCAGTGGGAGGAGCAGCTTGCGGAGCTGGACGAGGCTGCGATCGAGGGGCGAAAGATACCATTCAAGCTGATCCCTATCTCGCCCTGGATCGCTACATCATTGGAGGAGCCGCTGGGGTTGGAGCTTAAGCCCCTCCCATCTCACCTGGAGTATGCATTTCTCCGGGAGGGGAATAAGCTCCCAGTCATTATCAGCTCGGATCTGACACCCGAGCAGAAGAGCAGCCTGGTGGCTCTGCTGCAGAAGTATGCCCGGGCCATGGCTTGGAAGATCACTAATATCAGAGGCATTAGCCCATCCTTCTGCTCCCACAGAATTCTGATGGAGGATGAGGTTAAGCTAGTCAGGCAGCCACAGCGGAGATTGTCTCCTAACTTGGAGGCAGTGGTCCGGGCAGAGATTGTGAAGCTCATGGATGCAGGGATCATCTTTGCTATATCTGATAGCAAGTGGGTCAGTCCCACTCAAGTGGTCCCGAAGAAAGGCGGGATGACTGTGGTCCCGAATGAGAAGAAGGAGTTGATCTCGATGCGGACCGTGACCGGCTGGAGAGTCTGCATCGATTACCGGCGCCTGAACGACGCCACCAGGAAAGATCATTTTCCCCTACCTTTCATTGATCAGATGCTGGAGAGGTTGGCTGGCCATGAGTTTTATTGCTTCCTCGATGGCATGTCTGGTTACTTCCAGATTCCTATTGCACCGGAGGATCAGGCGAAGACCACATTCACTTGCCCCTTCGGTACCTTTGCTTACCGGAGGATTCCATTGGGCTGTGTAATGCACCGACGACCTTCCAGAGATGCATGCTGGCGATCTTCGACCGACTGGTTGGAGAGATCATGGAAGTCTTCATGGATGATTTCTCGGTATATGGAGACTCCTTCACCCATTGTCTCCATAACCTGGAACTCGTTCTGAAGAGGTGCGAGGAGACTAATCTGGCACTCAGCTGGGAGAAGTGCCATTTTATGGTTCGTGAGGGCATTGTGCTCGGGCACAAGATCTCCAAGCAGGGGATTGAGGTGGATCGCGCGAAGATTGAGACGATCATTCAGCTACCTCCTCCTGTTTCTGTGAAGGGGATTCGCAGCTTTCTGGGTCATGCAGGCTTCTACCGACGCTTCATCAAAGATTTCTCGAAGATTGCCCTACCTCTGACCAAGCTGCTAGAGAAGGATGCACCATTTCAGTTCACTCCTGAGTGCACAGCAACATTCGAGACTTTGAAGGAGAAGCTCACCCACGCTCCCATCATGGTGACTCCTGATTGGTCTCTACCCTTTGAGCTGATGTGCGATGCGAGTGACTATGCAGTCGAAGTTGTTCTGGGTCAGAGACGCGGGAAGCACTTCCAGCCCATCTACTACGCGTCGAAGACCTTGAACGATGCACATGAGAATTACACCACCACAGAGAAGGAGCTCATCGCTGTGGTGTATGCATTTGACAAGTTCCGGCCATATCTGGTGCTGTCTACACAGATCACTCGGCGATTCGCTACTTGATGAGCAAGGCTGATGCAAAGCCTTGGCTCATCCCCTAGATCCTGCTTCTGCAGGAATTCGACATAGAGATCCGGGACAAGAAGGGAGCCGAGAATGTTGCTCCAGATCATCTTTCACGGTTGGAAGCCCCTCCGGTGGACAACTTCGAGGAAGAGATCGATGACTCCTTCCCGGATGAGCGATTTCTGGCGATGACACTGGTGGACAGCGTGGCCCCTTGGTATTCTGACTTTGCCAATTATCTGGTGGGCAAGCAGTTACCCAAGGGGATGGCCACTCATGCGAAGCACAAGTTCTTCTCCGATCTGAAGCACTACTTCTGGGAGGATCCTTACCTCTTCAGAATCGGAGCAGATGGCGTGATCCGGCTTTGTGTCATGGAGCACGAGATGGGAGACATCCTGTCTCAATGCCACGAGGGACCTACTGGAGGTCACGAAACCGCACGGCGCAGAAGGTGCTACAGTCGGGCTTCTATTGGCCCTCGCTCTTCAAGGATGCAGACACCTTCGCACGACAGTGCGACCGCTGCCAAAGGTCAGGTAACATTTCTTCCCGGGATGAGATGCCCCAACATATCTCTGTTATTTGTGAAATTTTTGATGTTTGGGGTATCGATTTCATGGGCCCATTCCCTCCATCTTTTGGCAATCTGTACATATTGGTTGCAGTGGACTACGTCTCGAGGTGGGCAGAAGCTCAAGCCATGCCCACCAATGATGCAAGACGCGTCTGCTCATTTCTGAAGCAGCTGTTCTCCCGGTTCGGGACACCTCGCGCCATTATTAGTGATAGAGGAACCCATTTTCAAGGGCAATTCACTAAACTCCTCTCTCGCTATGGCGTTAAGCATCAGGTGTCGGTGGCCTACCATCCCCAGTCAAATGGGCAGGCCGAGCTGACGAACCGGGAGCTAAAACGATAATTGAAAAGACGGTGGATCAGTCCCGCAAGGATTGGTCCACCAAGCTCGATGATGCTCTCTGGGCGTATAGGACTGCCTATAAAAACCGATTGGCACTTCTCCCTATAGGCTTGTCTATGGGAAGGCGTGCCATTTGCCGGTAGAGCTAGAGCACAAGGCCTTCTGGGCCATTAAGCTGCTAAACCTGGATTTGAGTGTTGCAGGTACAGAACGTAAGTTGCAGCTGCTGGAGTTGGAGGAGTGGCGTTACCACGCCTACGAGAACACCCTGCTCTACAAAGAGCGCACCAAGCGTCTCCACGACGCGAGGTTGAGGGGCCCGAAGGTGTTTCAGGTAGGTGATCGTGTTCTGCTCTTCAATGCACGCCTGAAACTCTTTCCGGGCAAGCTCCGTTCGAGGTGGTCGGGACCCTTCACGGTCACCCAAGTTTTCCCGCACGGTGCGGTGGAGATCAGCAATGCTCAAACCGAGCCATTCAAGGTGAATGGCCACCTCCTAAAGTTGTATTTGGGAGGTGCTGTCGAGCGCGCAGAGCTGCTGATCAAGCTCGAGGACCCTTAGTTCCTCTACTGGCGTCCAGCTAAAAGACGGTAAAGAAGCGCTTGTGGGGAGGCAACCCCACCGAGGTTTGCATTTTCTTACTTTTTTTCCTTTTGATTTTTTGTGTTTTTTGAGTCTTGAGGTGTTGGTCCAGAGTCGAATGTCGTTTTTGAGTGAAAACAGGTTGAATTCGGGGCTCCAGCAGTTCACACGGCCAAGCCTGGACCTCACACGGTCGTGTGGATTTGACCCCTTGGCCGTGTGAGCTCTCGGCAAATTCCACACGGCCAGGTGTGCTTTTCACACGGCCGTGTGGCTTGCCTCGGCCAGGCCATGTGGCCGACACGGGCATCTCTTTTGCTCACACGGCCGTGTGGTTTTTACCCCTTGGCCGTGTGAGCTCTCGGCAAATTCCACACGGCCTGGTGCGCTTTTCACACGGCCGTGTGGAAATCCTCGGCCTGCCCGTGTCGGCCGACACGGGCACGTGTGCACCTCACACGGCCGTGTCAGCCTGCCTGTGTGGCCGAGCTACGGGCTATAAATTCGGCCCTTAACTATGTTAATTGTGGAGAATTGGGTGTTAGGGTGCATGTTTAGAGAACCTCATTGAATCTTGTGATTTTTGTACAATTGATTGAGGGGAATGCATGGATAATGTTTGAATTATGTTGGGCAATGTCCCCCTTGCTTGTTTGAGCCCTTGTGTGCAAGAATTTTGCCAATTTCATGCTTAACTTAATAGTGCACACAAGGTGTTCGATGAAATGCCTGTTTTCGTACCATTTTGTGGGAGTCGGTTGGGACCCTTAATGATGTGCTTTGAGGGTGTGTTTGCTATGGATGTGAACCTTGAGTTGCCTACTTTTTCACGGATGTGCACCCCACTCAGATTATACTTGATTTATCGAGTTTTTGACCCCCGAACTATGGATGAAACCATGATTAGGCTGTTTTCTGTTCTTAAGTGTGGGGGTGTGATTAACATTTTTCTTGGCTCTCTTGGTTTCACTCTGGGTTGTTCTTTTGCAGGACGATGACGAAGCCCAACCTCAGTGATAGGGCAAAAGTGTATATGCCAATTTCCTATCTCGTAGTAAACCGGAAAGTCCGGGTATCGTCTCTCAGGGACTGGTACAACCTTATATTCTATCAATTTATAGAGCAAACTATAGGTGAAAATGGTTTAACGAGAATAATTATCTATAAGCAAAATAAACTAATTAAGCAAAGTAAACTTGTCGGGAGAAATTCAATGGGAGAAAGCTCTGGGAGAAACACCGGGATTCACTACCTATCCTATCCAGATTAATTCACATTTTCCAATCAATTTAATTCAATTCTCTACAGCCAGGATATCACTACTGTGCTAGCTATCCCTGTCGGGAATTACTACGTACTAAACAATTAATTCAAATCCTACTGTCGCAGCTCAATGAATTAACTATTTAGCCTGAAGACCGATATCCCAATTAAGACCGCATAGCACCTTATTTAATCCACTGTCGCTTCGATAAGTTACTATGTCACATGAAATAGGTTCAGTTATTAGGGTTTCACTGTCGCTAATAACCTAATTAACTACAAATCGTTGTATTGGTGGCCAGTCAACACAAGCATTAAGTAATTTCATGCAATAGAGATTGGAAGAAAAGAATTCTGAATCAATCCATCAAATCAGAAATAGCTACATCCTATGGTGTTTCCCCCAGAAATCGGGGTTTAGTTCATGACGAAATTGAGATAAAACATTAGGGTTTTGTTCATCATGTTCTAAATCAACAATAAACAACTAGTTCGGTCTAGAAAATCCAACCAACTAATCGCTCTCGTTGAACTGAGCTCAAACCGCCTTAGAAAGCTCGATCACCAATTGTCGAACGAAGGAATCCGCTCGTCCTCTGCCTGTGCTGCGCCCTTTTTCTTTTTCGCCCAAAGAGTTCTTTTTCCTAAAACAATAATGTTCCGCCCGAGACCTCCTGTCCAAAAAAAATTCCTCCCCCCAGATTTCGTGTGTGTCCAATTAATTGCCAAGCTCCCTTGATTCCTGTTCCGCCCCGCAAAAGAGAAAAAGAATAGACTGGGCCTTGGCCCACTTCTTTTGGCCTCCAGTTCTAATTCCCTGTCCTAGCCGCCAAGTCCAATTATCCCTCTGCTCCGTCAATAATGGCCGCCAAGAGAATTCATTCCGCCCAGCTCTTGTCCAAGTAAATATAATTCCACCCCGCCTTTAGCTGTTCCCCTGCCATGCTCCACTTCCCAAAAGTTCCCGGCCCAAAGAATCGGCCCAAGCTTTTTTTCCGTGCTTTCTCCACCTACAACATATCAAACTCATGGCACTAGGCAGTAATGGTTTTTCAACCATTACGGATTAATTCTCCCCAAAATAGCACCAATCGGTTTAAACATACCATGAGATAGTCACATAAAGCTCACGAATCCGATATATTAAAGCCGATTATCACAACCCCACACTCAATTGTTGCTTGTCCCTAAGAAACGACTCAAACTACACAAACACATAATTTTCCATAACAATGACACATTACAGACTCAACACTCAAAGCAAAACACAAAATTTCCTTGTACTCTTGTTGTAATCAGTAGATTCTTTCTCAACGGACAAGTTGTGCTATAATGATCATACCTTTCACCCCACACTCAAGTTCTTTGCAACCATTACCATTGACTGACTCAAATCCATCAAAAACTCAAATAACAACACTCAATTTCGATCGTCGGTAGTGGGTGGTTAACAACTTATGGTGCAACAATTATTAGGAGAATCTAACCACATCAGTGAGGTGCATATCTCGTGAGGACAATATGGCTTACTCACACCAATCATACGCAATTACTTAAGCATGAGTCTCAAAAACTAATGGGGGAAGACTTTCGCAAACATGATTTTACTTTAAGCACATCACTACCTTTTATGACAAGGAGGGGCTTTCTCTCTTTCTGCTTTTGCTTGCCGAGAGGTCGTATTTAGTACAAGTGGGATTTGTTTCTTACTACCGGTGACCGAGCAAGAGCAATTTCTGCTTCTTAGCACTCGCATAAGGGCTTCTTTTAACTCCTTTTCCTCGGTCCGTGTGGAGGGTCATTGCATCCTCAAATGGCACTTCACTCAACTAGGGATCGTACTTGATAAGCAACATCGTACGGTCGCGAACCGATTCTCAATTGAATCTTTCCTAATCCCCATGTGCAATGAGTGATTGCCTCACACGATTTTGGCATTTTTACCCACACTTTAATTGTTATGGCAACTTTCTTATATTTTACTTGTCAGGTAGTGTTTTCTCATTTATAAAGATACAGTTCACCCCATCATAAAACATTCAAATCAGAGAGACTCGTTGCCAAATCAAAAGCTCACAATTGATGCAAGTAAGCACGGTATCCAAACATGTCGAGTGGTCAATGTTCTCCACCTAACTACTTCACCAAAAGTCATTACACTATCCTCACAAAAGAGACTGTTGCTAAAAGAGTTGCTCATTCCAAGCATATCAAGTCAGTCAAAACATTTAAGCTCATTGTGAAGAACCATGCAATTCAACACTACTGGGGTGATTTTGATGATTTCATTCAAGCACAAACTCATTTCACGTGCATCACAGTCATTTACATCATGTTACCACAAGAGTACAAGGTTTTGTTTTTAATTTTTCTGATTTTTAGGTGTTTTTTTAGCCATTAGCTTTGTACAGGCAGCCTGCTTTTTACACAGGCAAACAACATGCAGTTTGGCTGTGCTCAACCTAATGGAAATTTTTTTTTGACACATGACGAGACACTGTGGACAACTAAGACTCGACATAAAACACGACAAGAACACAGACCATCCACCCCACACTCAGGATGGACATTGTCCACAATGTCTACAACTACACACGACACACAACAGGTTCACCTAACTAACATTATTACAGACCCACTTCAGAAGTATTCACAAAGAAAAGAAGAAAAGAAAAGAAAAACCTCGGGACAAGCTCCTATGAAGGAGGGGTTGATGAAGAAGTGCCGAGCTTCTCATCTAGACGCTGGTTTAGCTCCTTGATCTTCTTATCTTTCTCTGCGTCTCTGGCTTCCAAGATAGCTATTCTGGCTCTGAGATCGTCTTTAGATGATGATGAAGCTGGTACAACTGGTGGAGTAGCTACTGGCTGCGGAACTGGAGGTGCTTGTGACTGCTGGCCCTGGCTGACACTCGTGGCAGAGTGCCCTGCTGGTGATGGTGATGATGATGAAGCACCCAAAGGCATGGGTGTAGGAGCTGGAGTCGTGGTCGGAGTGACTACTGATGGTGCGGGAGATGATGCCGAAGCAGAAGTTGCTCTAGCAGCCCTTGCTGCCCTTTTCCGATTGACCTTAATCTCCCACTCCTTGTATTTGGCGATGGATAGATATTCACCACGAGATCCTGCTTTCCTCAGAAAACCCAATTTGCCTAACGCTGATTCCCCAAGCAGAGTCGAGCCATCACTGATCTCCAAACCCGTAGGGTTCTCTGGGAACCCCCAGTAAGCTTGAGCTAATGCAGTAATGATTCCCCCACACATAATTGCTCCGCAAGTTTTCAGTGCATCATTTTCAAGCATCTTACCCACCATGTACCCAACACACAATGGTGTTCAAGTAACGAAACTGTGAATGTACCTGAGATCGGGTGTGTAGACACCACTGGCATTAGATCCCTTTCCCAAAACAGTGCGAGCCAGGTAGTCATGTACTAGTGGGATCACAAGGTCTCTGATCGATGCTCTCCTCGAAGAAGTAGGACTGAAGTCCTTTCCATCTGCCACAATTGTCGTCCAAAACTCACTCAAGTCCTGCTTTTCATCAGGAATTGCATCTGCTGGACCATCGAAGAGAAGTGCTCGGTTTAATTGGCTCAAAGTGAGGGACTTGGTTTTCCCGGCCAAAGTACTCTAAAGCTTGCTCTCAACCCCATTATCCTCAAAGCTGTAGGTGGCCAAGAATGCTCTGGTGAGGTGTGGATAGGTGGGGAAGTGCAGCTCCGGAAATCGTGCCCAATTCATCCGGCGGAAGTATGTCATCACCTCCTCAGCCCGCTTGGTCTTCTGCAATGCTGCATAGTCCATGAACTGAGAAGGGGTGACCTCTCGTTTCATCAGATCGGCATATTCTTCTTTATGTTGCTGGAGCTGGACAGGTTGACCGAACGTCTTAGAGACGTCCTTTGGAAGAGAGGAAGTCGCCTTCTTCTTGCTTGCAACTAGGGTAGTACGACGTGGTGTCGTGGATGGTGCAGGTGCCGAAGAAGAAGTCTGCCTCTGTGGTCGTGAAGATGAGGCCGATTGCTGGAGACGACTCCTCTTTGCTGGCCTGCTCTCGGGTGATACAACTGGTGTTGAATCTGGTAATGGAGGTTCTTCAGTAGCTTTTGAGCAGGCTGCTGTGGTGGAGATGGCGACTGAGAGTCATCTCAATAGTCCGGGACAGCATCGTGGGTCCAACCTGGCCAGTGATCCACCCTTGTGAAAGCGAGCGGCATGTGTACCTGCTTGAAGGTGTGGAGGAACTTCTGGAATTGGGCTGTCCTTGTCGGTCCACCCTTGTGGCTATCTTCAATCGTCCATGACCGGTTAAAACAATCTTCCCATCTTCACTTTGATCAGTAGACTTTGAAATTGCATTGGTGGAGGATATATCTGCGACGTCCCATATCTGCAACCAAGAGTGCAAACGGAAAACAAACTTCTAAACCTCCCCTCTGCTCTTGAATCACCAATTTGCACAAATCTAGTACTCTATTTCCCAAATTCCCGTTCACTGCTACCACAATCAGGAAATCCCCAAATTCTGCAACCCTCAAATCAACCAATTCTCATAATTCACCCATAAATCTTCTGCAAATATCCTTCTAAACAGTAATTGCACTTCAATTGGCCCAATCAATCAATCAACACACTCCAATTTCACCTCAAATTCGAAATTGAGCAAAACCCCCAATCTGAAGAACCCTAATTTTTTCTGTTCTTGAATCTTCAACTTCTATGTTTTCAAATCAGACCTGGGGAATGGTGTGATTGGAGCGGGTCGGAGGGGGGTGATGGACGCCGGCGACGACCTCAGCAGGTGGCCGGCGCGGCGTTGCTGTCGGAGATGCCTCTCTCGGTACTGGTGGGAGATCGAAGGGGTGGGAGCGGCGAGCTCTGGGAGGGCGGCGCGGCGGTCTGGCGGGGCGGCGCGGCGGCGCTAGGTCGCCGGCGTTTTGTGGGAGAGGGCAGGGAGGGAGAAGAAGAGAAGGAGGCGGCTAGGGGTTCTCTGCTGCTGTCGGGCGAAGGAGGAAGGAAGGAAGGTTGGGGAAGGGAAAGGGGAAGGGGTCGGGCTGTTGCCCTCCCCCAAGTTT
Source organism: Linum tenue (assembly GCA_946122785.1). Lineage (NCBI taxonomy): Eukaryota > Viridiplantae > Streptophyta > Magnoliopsida > Malpighiales > Linaceae > Linum > Linum tenue. The sequence goes on along the minus strand of CAMGYJ010000005.1, from coordinate 31,266,923 downwards.
TTATTATTTTTTTTGTATTAACAGAAAACGCACTGTTTTCGATTTTTTTTTTTTACAAAAAACGAGAATTCTCCCTTTCAGTCCCCCCTTCCTCATCAGAAATGCCAGGTCAGTCCTCCCCCCCATTTCTTTCAGATTAGTCCTCCCCCCACATTTGCGGTTTGCCTGTGCTAATTTTGCAGCTTCCCTATGCAAAAAAGCACTCTGCCCGTGTACCTATAAAACACCAAATAATACCTTCCTCAAGGCTTTTGGAGCTGAAATTTGGCGGAGAGCCTCTAGAAAAAACCCTAAAACTAAAAAATAAAAAAAAAATTGGAAGAAAAACTCACCTTGGGTTGCCTCCCAAGAAGCGCTTGTTTTCGTCGCTAGCTTGACGTAAAATAGCTCATTCCAGATGATATGTTTGAGATTTCCAGGACGGAAACCCCTTCAATATAGTGCTTGAGCCTCTGACCATTCACCTAAACGCCCTTGATCACCAAGAATCTCGATTGCACCATGTGGGTACACTTTGGTCACCGTAAATGGTCCCGGACCACCTTGACTTCAATTTCCCAAGGAAGAGTTTAAGGCGTGAGTTGAAAAGTAATACCTTCTCTCCCACCTTGAACTCTCTTCTCAGTATGTGGTGATCGTGCCACTTCTTGGTTTTCTCCTTATAAATCCGAGCATTTTCATAGGCATTAAGCCTAATCTCGTCGAGCTCATTCAGTTGCAATAGGCGCTTCTCTCCAGCAGTTTTTAGATCAAAGTTAAGCTTCTTGATAGCCCAATACGCCTTATGCTCGAGCTCGACGGGCAAGTGGCAAGCTTTTCCAAACACCAATCTGTACGGAGACATGCCTAAAGGAGTCTTGAAAGCAGTCCGGTATGCCCATAGTGCATCATCTAACTTCCTTGCCCAATCTTTCCTTGTGAATTCACTATCGTCTCCAGAATGTGTTTCAGTTCTCTGTTGGAAACTTCCACTTGCCCGCTGGTTTGTGGATGATAGGGTGTAGCCACTCGATGCTTAACCCCATATCTGGCCAACAACGTGTTCAACTCCTTTCCCATGAAGTGTGTCCCCTCGTCACTGATGAGAACTCGAGGGACTCCGAATCTGGTGAACACGTTCTTCCTCATGAAATTCACCACCGTCTTCGAGTCATTAGTGGGCAACGCCACTGCCTCCACCCACTTGGATACATAGTCAACTGCGACTAAGATATATTTGTTGTTGATAGACGGTGGGAATGGCCCCATGAAATCCACTCCCCATACATCAAACATCTCTACCTCCAAAATCGAGGTCTGCGGCATCTCCATCCTTGCAGATATGTTCCCTGTTCTTTGGCACCTATCACATTGAGCAACAAAATCACGGGCATCTCGAAATAGAGAAGGCCAATAAAATCCAGATTGTAACACCTTTGCTGCTGTCCTATGAGGTCCAAAGTGACCTCCTGCGGCCATACTATGACAGAAATTAAGTACTGACTTTACCTCACACTCAGGAACAAATCGTCTTACCATGGTATCAGCACAATGCTTATACAGGAAGGGGTCTTCCCATATATAGTTCTTGGCAATAGTAATCAACTTCTTGCGCTGTTGATAAGACAAATCAGGGAGCTTACCTGTGGCAAGGTAGTTTGCAAGGTCTGCATACAATGGAGCTTGTTGGACAAGGAGAGCATAAAGCTGCTCGTCTGGAAAAGACTCATTGATCTCAACCTTGTCCTTAGGAATGGCCTCAAGCTCAAGTCTAGAAAGGTGATCGGCTACCTGATTAGACGAACCTTTCTTGTCCGAATTTCAACGTCGAATTCCTGCAAAAGAAGAACCCAACGAAGCAATCTCGGCTTGGCCTCCTTCTTTGAAAGAAGGTGCCGTATAGCTGCATGGTCAGTGTACACAACTGTTTTCGATCCCATCAAATAAGATCAAAATTTATCAAAAGCAAACACCACAGCAAGCAGTTCTTTTTCAGTGGTGGAATAGTTCAATTGTGCATCATTAAGAAGCTTACTTGCATAGTACACCGCATGCAACTTACCTTCCTTCCTCTGCCCCAAAACTGCCTCGACTGCATAGTCGCTAGCATCGCACATAATTTCAAATGGCAAAGTCCAGTCGGGTGCAGTGATAATGGGAGCAGAGGTTAACTCCTTCTTTAGTCGATTGAAGGCCTGCAAACACTCATCAGAGAAGTTAAACGCAATATCTTTGGCCAACAAATCACATAAAGGCTTGGTAATCTTTGAGAAGTCTTTAATAAATCTCCGGTAAAAACCGGCATGACCTAGAAAACTTCTAATTCCTTTGATTGTGCTGGGAGGGGAAGTTTTTCAATGATTTCAATCTTAGCTTTATCAACTTCTATCCCCCTCGCCGAAATTCGATGACCAAGCACTATACCTTCTGTCACCATGAAGTGACATTTTTCCCAGTTCAAGACTAGATTAGTCTCTTCACATCTCTGCAAAACTCTAGACAAGTAAGCCAAACAATGCTCAAAGCTAGTACCAAAAGTCGAGAAGTCATCCATGAAAACTTCAAGACTCGATTCTAACATGTAAGAGAATATGGCAGTCATGCACCGCTGAAAGGTTGCAGGTGCATTACATAATCCAAAAGGCATTCTATGATATGCAAAAACACCAAAAGGACATGTAAAAGCAGTTTTCTCTTGATCCTCCGGTGCTACTGGGATTTGAAAATAACCGGAGTAACCATCTAGGAAGCAGTAGTGAGAATGACCCGCTAACCGTTCGAGCATTTGATCAATAAAAGGAAGAGGGAAGTGATCCTTTCGGGTCGCCTCATTCAACTTCCTATAATCTATGCATACTCTCCAGCCCGTAACAGTTCGGGTAGATATCATCTCATCCTTATCGTTTCTCACTACTGTCATTCCTCCCTTCTTAGGGACAACATGCACGGGACTAACCCAAGTACTATCAGAGATAGGGTAAATGATACCTGCATCCAATAGTTTCATTACCTCCTTTCGCACTACTTCTTTCATGTGCGGGTTTAGTCTCCGTTGTGCCTGGACGGAGGGCTTGGACTCCTCCTCTAGAAGGATCTTATGCATACAAAATGCTGGACTAATGCCTTTGATGTCGGCAATTGTCCAGCCTAAAGCCTGTATGTGCTGGCGTAAGACCTTCAAGAGCTCCTGTTCCTGCGAATCAGTCAGTTTAGCAGAAACAATCACAGGTAAAGTGGAGTTTTCCCCCAGATATGCATACTTAAGGTGACTAGGCAATGGTTTTAGTTCCAATTCCAGAGGCTCGATCCGAGATGGAACCATTTTCTTTGGAAACCTAGCCTTTTCATCACCTTCCACCTGCATAGGCAATGCCTCAAGCATTTGTGCCCTCTTTGACACGGTTAGCTCATCAAGTTCATTATCAGAATCATCAAACTCAGAATCAGCATCATAGTCATTGTTCAAAACCGCATCAGTGCATGATTCTATGACATCCACCGCAAACACATCACTAGAGTCATTAGGGTACTTACTTGCATGGTATACGTTGAATTTTACCTCTTCCCCACAGACTCTGAATGTCAGCTCGCCCTTTTGGACATCTATGAGAGCACCCCCCGTAGCTAGGAAGGGTCTCCCAAGAATGAGAGGTACTTCCCTGTCCTCCTCCATCTCCAGAATGACGAAGTCGGCGGGGAAGATGAATTTTCCCACCTTGACTAGCACGTTCTCCACCACGCCTTTGGGGACCTTTACTGATTGATAAGCCAGCTGTAGAGTAATTCGAGTCGGCTTGATCGCATCTTGGAGTCCCAGCTTCTTATAAACAGAATATGGCATGAGGTTTATGCCGGCTCCAAGATCACAAAGCGACTTTGTAAATTCTGTCTCACCAACAATACATGGGATGGTGAAGCTCCCCGGATCTTCCCTCTTCTCTGGCAATTTATTTTGGATCACAGCACTACACTCTGGTGTGAGTGTTACTTTCTCCAAATCAGTCCATTTTCTCTTCATTGTCAACAATTCCTTAAGAAATTTGGCATATGTGGGCATTTGCTCAAGAGCCTCAGCTAGCGGAATGTTGATGTGCAATTGCTTGAAGAGATTCACAAATTTTTTGAAGTTCGGGTCCTCCAAGGTCTTCATCAACCTCTGAGGGAATGGTGCGGGTGGGTCATAAGGTTTTAGCTCCTCCCTCTTTTCATTTTCCCCTGTTGGTTTTGCACGGGCAGCATGCTTTTGCACAGGCAAACTGCTTTCATTTTGCCTGTGCAAGGCCGATTCTTCATTTTCTGCACAAGATCTTTCTCCCGGTGCTTCCTCTTCTGCCTCTGGTGCCTTTTTCGAGCTGCTAGGGTCTTCCAAGGCCTTGCCACTCCTCAATGTCACTGCCACAACTTTAGCATCTTTTGGATTCCTCTCGGTATTAGCCGGTAATGTCCCAGGAATCCTGCCCTGCATATCCGCCAGAGTTTGAGCCATCTGTCCCATCTGCCTCTCCATAGCTAGCATAGACGATTGTAAATTATTGTTGATGGCTAGCTCCTGAGTGACAAATTGATTCAGGCCCTTCAGATTACTGTCGGTTTTCTGCACGTGAGCCAGAAGCAATTCTTCAAGTTGTGGTTTCTTCTCTGGTTGAGGTGGAGGTTGTTGTTTCTGCAGGCTTGGAGGTGGAATGTTGCGAGCACCAGTTGGGTTGTTGTTCGCCCAGGAAAAGTTAGGATGCTTCCTCCATTGCGAGTTGTAGGTATTTGAGTACATACCTCCCTGGCCTTGATTTCGCTGATTGTTGATATAGTGCACATCTTCCATCTGATCAGCCACCAGTGGACATAGATCCCTATGATGAGCACCTTCACATAATTCGCAATAAGCAACCTCCTCCTGTCTACCAAGAGCCAACTTAGCCAGCCTTCGTTCGAGTGCATCGAACTTGGAGTCCAGCTTAGCATCAATCTTTGCTTCCGAACTTGCAACTCTGTCTATCTCATGCAAGCCTCCTCTCCTTCGAATGCCGGTCTCACTTCCCCATTCAGTATCTTCAGAGCATATCTTCTCCACTAGTTCATATGCTTCTGGTGCCTCCATTCTTGTGAAACCATTCCGGGAAGCATTATTCAAAGCATCTCGGTATTGTCTTCTGATTCCGTTGAAGAAAATGGAGATCACGTTCCAATCTTCAAGACCATGGCTCGGGCATCTCATTAGAAGCTCCTTATAGCGCTCCCATGCCTCGGTCATACTTTCATCCTCAGCTTGTTTAAAAGTGAGAATTTCCTCTTGCCTCTTCATTGCCTTGGCAGGAGGAAAGTACTTATCCAAAAAGGTCTTCTCAAGCTGACCCCATGTTGTGATGGAACGGGGTGTCAAGTTCTGGAACCAGTGTGATGCATTCCCTAGCAGAGAAAATGAGAACATCCGAAGACGGATGGCATCATCAGGCACAGCCGGGCTCTTCATTGTGTCACAAATGCTTGCAAACCGGCGAAGATGTTCATGAGGATCCTCGGTGCTAGCCCCTGAGAAGGTGTACCCATTAGTGATCATATTGATGAAGGCTGGGGTAATCTCCATGTTTGCATCCCCAGCCGGAATGACAACACATGAAGATCGGGTTCCAGTCCTCCGATTCAGACGAGCCCTGATCGAACGATCCTGTTCTGCCATGATGTCAGGCTCGATGATGCGCAGTGCCGGTGTCGGTGGTGTCGGGATGACAGGTGGTGAAACCTGCCTTCTCGGTTGACGATTCTGGGTTAGGGAAGGCCTAGAAGTTGTGGATGTGGTAGGCTGCTTCCCTAACTTGACCTGCTTCCTGTTCTGTCGGCAGGTCCTCTCTATCTCTGGATCAAGTGGCAGTAAATTGCCAGTCGTCCTCCTTGGCATGCACGAGGAGAATAAACCTGAAAAATTCACCTGCACACTAACACCCAGATCAAAATAGTTCACTCACAAAAATCAACAAAAATAAGGTATGGCAGTCCCCGGCAACGGCGCCAAAAACTTGATAGGGCAAAAGCGTAATGCCTCAATCCTATCTCGTAGTAAACCGGAAAGTCCAGGTATCGTCTCTCAGGGACTGGTACAACCTTAAGATTTACTGATTTAATAGAGCAAACTATAGGTGAAAATGGTTTTAGTGATCAAACTACTATCTAATAGCAAATTAATTAAACAAAACAAGCAAATTAAAATGGTCGGGAGAAACTCAATGGAGAAAGCTCTGGGAGAAACACTGGGATTCACTACCTATCCTATCCAGATTAATTCACATATTCCAATCAATTTAATCCATATCTCTACAGCCAGGATATCACTACTGTGCTAGCTATCCCTGTCGGGAATTACTACGTACTATATAATCAATTCAAATCCTACTGTCGTAGCTCAATGAATTAACTATATAGTCTGAAGATCGATATCCTATTTAAGACCGCATAGTACCTTATTTAATCCACTGTCGCTTCGATAAGTTACTATGTCACATGAAATATGTTCAGTTATTAGGGTTTCATTGTCGCTAATAACCTAATTAACTACGATTCATTGTATTGGTGGCCAGTCAACACAAAGCATTAAATAATTTCATGCAATAGAGATTGGAAGAAAAGAATCATGAATCAATCCATCAAATCAAGAAATAGCTACATCCTATGGTGTTTCCCCCAAAAATCGGGGTTTAGTTCATGATGAAACATAAAACAATATGGTTTTGATCATCATGTTCCAAATCAACAAAAAACAACTAGTTCGGTCTAGAAAATCCAACCAAATAATCGCTTTCATTGAACTCAGCTCAATCCGCTTTGGAAAAGTCGATCGTCGTACTGATGACACAAGTCGCCAAATCGCCTGCGCTCAATGGAATCCGCTCGCTCCCGCCTGTGCTGTGCCCTTCGCTTTTTCTTTCGCCCCCCAAAGAGTTTGCCTCCCATAGAATTTCGTTCCCCCTGGCTATTAATTACCTCCCTCTGATGCCTTTCTTTTCCCTTTGAATTCTGTTCCCGTCCAAGTCTCCTCGGGCCCCCCAGAGAATTCCTTCTCCATTCCCTCCACCAGAATAATTAGTCCAGCCCAAATTAAGCTGCTCCAAAACTACTTCTGTCCGGCCCAAATTAATTTCAAGGCCGCCCATTAGTTGCTTCCATCAATTGGGCTTTGGCCCAATTACTTGTTGTGGAAGAAATATGGATCCAATTCCTCCCGCCATTTCCTGCTTCGGAAGTTCCAGTGCTGCAATTAATCCATCTTTTCACCTAAACACACACCAAAACTCCAACACAAATTGGTAATGACTTTTCAACCATTACGGATTAATTCTCCCCAAAATAGCACCAATCGGCTTAAACATACCATGAGATAGTCACATAAAGCTCACGAATCCGATATATTAAAGCCGATTATCAGGCGGGTTTTGAAGCATGGCTGACCATTGATCAGAATAAGGAGGAGCCCCCCTCCCCCTGAGCTCCTGGACGCTTTCGATTACAAAAACTAACTTCAATGAGATGGCCATTGCCCCATTTCGTGTTCAGCTATAAGAAGTGAACGATGACTGCTGCACCAAGATATTTGGAAGGAAAATTGTGGCCTCGGCTATTGGCCAAGTCTTGGAGTCGGGCGTCTTTGCTTGTAAAGATACTGACGAGCGTCTTATTAAAGTGCGTACGGTCATTAACTTTGCCAAACCTTTCCGCTCCCAACTTATGGCGGTCAGTGAAGAGGTTGATAGCTTTTGGGTGAGCCTTAAGTACGAATTCCTGCCGAGTTTTTGCTACCATTGCGGACGAGTGGGTCATCCGCGGCCGTGATTGTGCATTCTATCCGCCGCATGGGAAAAAGCGTTTCGGCCCTCACATGGCAACAAAGAAACCGGGAAAAAAAAAATTATGAGGAGGATGGCGAACCCCCAACTTTAGGGGTACGAGGAGCGCGGTGTGGGTGAATCACCAAGTTCGTGATCCAACAAATGTGCCTGTGACAACTGGTGCAGGTATGGGTGTTCGAGGGCGTGCCCATTAACAAGGGTTTAATAGCATAATAGCAGGAAAAGGAAGGAATTGCCACTAGAAAGCAGGAAAAGAAGGTGACCCAGAGCGCTTGGCGTCCCTCTTGCACACTGACAAAAAAGGAGTGTCTGCCCCTCGGTTTGACAAAGGGGTCGCATCTCTTGAGCCGATCCAAAAGCCTCGGTTAAGAGGCAGTAGAAAGTTGCGTAAATCCCCTAATCTTAAGGGAGAGCGCTCGCAGTCCGTGTGCACATCGGGCCGTGGGGGAGAGGAGGTGATCGCTGTGAGTGCAGATGCCGGGGATCATGCTGTTGTTGGGAAAATTCGGCCCCTGTCTCCAGTGATGAGGCGGTGGATGACCCTCCATGAGAATCTTGGCTCGGATGACTCACAATCGGAGGAAGAGCCTCACCGTTTTGAAATCATGAAATGACCTCCAGCCCCAAGGCCAAGACCCTGAATCCAACCTCAAAGGGTCGTGTGAATTAGGTTGTGGCGGGTTTTGAAGCAGGGGTGACCATTGATCAGAATAAGGAGGAGCCCCCCCCGGTCCCCAGCGCTCCTAGACGCTTTCGATTACAAAAACTAACTTCAATTAGATTGCCATTGCCCCATTCCGTGTTCATCTATGGGAAGTGGAACGATGACTGTTGCACCAAGATCTTTGGACGGAAAATTGTGGCCTTGGCTATTGGCCAAGTCTTGGAGTCAGGCGTGTTTGCTTGTAAAGATACCGACGAGCGTTTTATTAAAGTGCGTACGATCATTAACTTTGCCAAATCTCTCCGTTACCAACTTATGGTGGTCAGTGAGGAGGTTGATAGCTTTTGGGTGAGCCTTAAGTACGAATTCCAGTGAGTTTTTGCTACCATTGCGGACAAGTGGGTCATCGACGCCGTGATTGTGCATTTGATCCGCCGCATGGGAAAAAGCATTTCCGCCCTCACATGGCAAGAAAGAAACTGGGACGAAAACTTTATGAGGAGGATGGCGAAGCCCCAAACTTTAGGGTACGAGGAGCGCGCTATGGGTGAATCGGCAAGTTCGTGATCCAACAAATGGGGCTGTGACAACTGGTGCAGGTATGGTTGTTCGATGGTGAGCCCATGAACAAGTGTTTAATAGCATAATAGCAGGGAAATGAAGGAATTGCACTAGAACGCTGGTCATGGGATGTCAGATCACTCCATGTCTCGACCTAGTACTACTCATGGCTCGGTGCGATCGCCCAATTGTAGAGCCAGCCCGATAGGATTCGTTCTAAATAAGATCCCTAAAGTTGAATTTGGGGGTGGCCTGAGAAACCTAATGGGATCGAGAGCTGCTGGCGAGCCCCTTGCCCCTCAGGCGCAAGACATGGTTGCTTCTCCCCAGCAACCCTACCCTACGCGTGCCGTTGCAGGTCAGTTAGACGATGATATCCCCATGGCTGAGGTAGGGGAGCAGACTCGACGACTCCGTCTGATCCTTGATATTGACTCGGATGATGACGAGATTGAACTTGCCCAGCCGGTTGTGCAGAAACCTTTGTTGCGAGCCATGCAGAGTCATGAAGCTTCGACTGACAACATCATAGAGAGGCCAAGCAAACCCAGATTGGTAAGAAGGTGACCCAGAGCGCTTGGCGTCCCTCTCGCACACCGACAAAAAAAGGAGTATCTGCTCCTCCGTTTGACAAAGGGGTCGCATCTCTTGAGCCGATCTAAAAGCCTCGGCTAAGAGGCAGTAGAAAGTTGCGTAAATCCCCAAATCTTAAGGGAGAGTTGATAGACCGTCATTTACACATGTTTTTACCCCCGTTCTTACACCGTTTGAGGTGTTGATTCTCGTGTTTTAGGCCGATTTCACGCTAGGTTGTGCTTGTTTGTGATATTTCAGGTCCTAGTACGTGAATGAAGGCTTGGGAGCGAGTCTGGGGTCGATTGGACGAAGATCGGACGAATGGCGAGGCTTCAAGGAAGCTGCACGGGCAGGCCAGGGCTTCACACGGCCGTGCAAGTGAGCAAGATGGCCGTGCGCTTTTTGCCGAGGCCACGCACGGGCAACCCCTGAAAATCGCACAGCCGTGCAAAGTGCACCCTGGCCGTGTGAGAAACCTGAGATCGAACTAAACCATACGCCGCGTTTTGAGCCGCACGGCCAAGTGGGTGATCTGCACGGCCGTGCAACCTGGCCTTGCGAGTCGGGAAATCCTGGTTTTAGAGCCTATTCCGAGCCAAAAGTGGGAGAGTCGTGTTTTCAGAGCAAAAAACAGAGCGCTAGAGAGAGAAAGTACGAAGAACACATCCTAGAAGCTATCTTAGAGCTGGGTTTCATCGAATCAAGCTTGGAGATCGTCATAGGAGTGGAAATCATCGTCCCGGAGCAGATTTTCCTCATCGTTATGAGTATGGCTAATCCGATTACTGTTTTCTCTTCTCTCTCTATGGAGTAGAACCCTTCTCTCACTTGGGTATGAAGAACCCTAGTTCCTTGTGTTAGGGATTTGATTGTAATGACTTGGGATGATATTACTGTTTGATTTTAATCGAATGACGCATGTTTATTGAATTGATTGGAGTCTGATCATCTTCTCTCGATTTCTGCTGCAACCTGAGATAGATAGAATCTGATTAGGTTGTTAGAGCCTCTTCATTCGATAGTAGGAGATTGGCTATACGAGAGTTAGCCAGTTTACTGCTTTGTACTGGAATTCAATTCCAGTAGTGGAGTTCTGTGTTCATAGCCTCAGCTTTCTATCCCGGTGAAGACTAGTCGTCTGCCGGGTAGTTAGACTGAGAGGGCTTGGTCAGCTTAAGAGATTCCAAGCTACTGTCGGATCTTCCGCAGTCTAATCAACAGTAAATCAACCCAGGGAATTGGAATTGAACCTAACTAAGGGGCTAGGGGGACTCAATCCGAGTGACTCTTTCCTGACTTTGAAAACCGAACAATTTACTGCTTTCTTACTGCTTTTGCTTTAATCAACAATCACTCGAATTAGTTTGCTAGATAATAGATAATCACGGAGTAAGCAGTAGATCTAGACCTCGGGTTGATAATTAAACTTGCCTGTTACTGCATTCCCGGACTGCGATTACACTTGGTCGCAGTTTACTTTCCTGACTTTGAAAACCGAACAATTTACTGCTTTCTTACTGCTTTTGCTTTAATCAACAATCACTCGAATTAGTTTGCTAGATAATAGATAATCACAGAGTAAGCAGTAGATCTAGACCCCGGGTTGATAATTAAACTTGCCTGTTACTGCATTCCCGGACTGCGATTACACTTGGTCGCAGTTTGGTGTTGTGTTTTGGCGTGTCAAGAGTGTTTGTAGTCCGTGTGCACATCAGGACGTGGGGCCGAGGGGGTGGTGGCTGTGAGTGAAGATGTCGGGGATCATGCTGTTGTTGGGCAAATTCGGCCCCCTTTCTCCAGTGATGAGGCGGTGGATGACCTCCATGAGAATCTTGGCTCGGATGACTCACAATCGGAGGAAGAGCCTCGCCGTTTTGAAATCATGAAATGACCTCCAGCCCCCAAGGCCAAGACCCTGCATCCAACCTCAAATGGTCGTTTGAATTAGGTTATGGCGGCTTTTGAAGCAGGGCTGACCATTGATCAGAATATGGAGGAGCCCTCCCCCCCCCTCCCCCCCACCCCCCCCCCCCCCCCCCCGGCGCTCCTAGACGCTTTCGATTACAAAAACTAACTTCGATGAGATGGCCATTGCCCCATTCCGTGTTCAGCTATGGGAAGTGAACGATGACTGCTGCACCAAGATCTTCGGACAAAAAATTGTGGCCTCGGCTATTGGCCAAGTCTTGGAGTTAGGCGTCTTTGCTTGTAAAGATACCGACGAGCGTTTTATTAAAGTGCGTACGATCATTAACTTTGCCAAATCTCTCCGTTACCAACTTATGGCGGTCAGTGAGGAGGTTGATAGCTTTTGGGTGAGCCTTAAGTTCGAATTCCAGTGAGTTTTTGCTACCATTGCGGACGAGTGGGTCATCGGTGCCGTGATTGTGCATTTGATCCGCCGCATGGGAAAAAGCGTTTCCGCCCTCACTTGGCAAGAAAGAAACTGGGACGAAAACTTTATGAGGAGGACGGCGAAGCCCCAAACTTTAGGGGTACGAGGAGCGCGCTGTGGGTGAATCGCCAAGTTCGTGATCCAACAAATGGGGCTGTGACAACTGGTGCAGGTATGGTTGTTCGAGGGCGTGCCCATGAACAAGTGTTTAATAGCATAATAGCAGGGAAAAGATGGAATTGCACCAAAACCCTGGTCATGGGATGTCGAATCACTCCATGTCTCGACCTAGTACGGCTCATGACTCGGTGCAATCGTCCAATCGTAGACCCAGCCCGAGAGGATTCGTTGTTAACAAGCCCCCTAAAGTTAAATTTGGGGGTGGCCGGAGAAACTTAATGGGATCGAGAGCTGTTGGCGGGCCCCTAGCCCTTCAGGCGCAAGACATGGTTGCTTCTCCCCCAGCAACCCTACCCTACGCGTGCCGTCGCAGCTCAATCAAACGATGATATCCCCATGGCTTAGGTGGGGAAGCAGACTCGACGGCGCCGTCTGATCCTTGAGGTTGACTTGGACTCAATCAGTAGCTTCTTTCTTTGTAACTTCCACTTTCTTATAGCAAGTAGGTAAGAACAACTAACTCGCAGCCGTCTTCAATTTTCTAAGTTACGTAGTTAGCTTAACATGATTATTTTCCGCCGTAGCTTGGACGACAAAAGTACGGGAAGATCAAACGATGATCCAAGTAAGAAACAGAGGTTCTACTAACTAGGAACTAGGTTTAGATACACCCAAGAGGTAAGAATACCCTGTCCCTTAAGTTAAATTCGACGTTTATCTTAATTATACGAGGTTGTACAAATATGGGAATTTAGTGAGAAAATTATAGTCTTTTAGTGGCAGAATTGACTCTGTCGCTAAAGATTGCTGGAAAATTGTCCAGATCAGTCCCCCAAAGTGTTCAGTACATACAAGTTAGTCCCTCAGAGTTTTAAGCTTTGACAAATTGGCCCGAAATTGTATTTTTCATGATTATATTTATTTCTGATGCTTTCCAGGGGGTATTTCATGATTTGATAATTTGATAATTTTGTGCAAATTCGTATGATGCTCGTGTACAAATTTTAGAATTTTTGGATCTGTATTTGTATCGTTAAAAATTGAACGAATTTGGTTTTAATTAAATAAAATACTCTACAAAGTTATTTTGGTTATTTGATAAATTTTAAAGAAACTAAGATTTCGAGCGAATGTTACAAAATTATGGATCAGAATTGTTACTATTCGTGACTTGGTTTAAAAACTATGTATGATTAATTTTAATAGGAAAAAGAGGTTATTTAAACGATGGTTTATGGTTATTAATTTTGTTGAATGAGTTGGAGTACCTAAGGTCAGAGTTTGGAGTTTTGAGTTCAAAAACAATTGCTGGAAATTGATGAGGATTTATGTGGTTTATTTAAAGGGTTATTAAATTATAGGGCAATGTCTATTTTTTACCCAAACCTTTTTCAGATTCTTTTATTTTAACCAAACCTTTTGAATTCCTAAAAATTATCCAAACGTTAACTCTCCGTCAACTTTTCTGTTAGTAATGCTGACTAAGTATGACCATAATGAGTTGACTTCCTACGTGGCGGTCAGAATATCATCATTTACTATTTTTAATGAAAAGATTATAAAAAAACAAAACAAAATCCCACCTCTCACGTGGACGAAATAAGTAACGGTAACAGAATGAATGCCCAGACTTTGATAAATTATAATACGTTTGGATAATAAATAGAATTTCTATAGGTTTGGTTAAAATAAAAGAATCTGAAAAAGGTTTGGGTAAAAAATAGACATTGCCCTAAATTATATGACATAATTTAAGTCTTGCCAAATGTCGAGAAAAATGCTAGTTTTGAAGGAAGTATTTGAAAGAGGTTAAGGGTCTTTTAAAGGATTTTTGGGACTAAGCATTAAGGGGAGAAATTCCCAGTGAGTTAAAGAACTAAGTAAAGAATAATCGACTAAAAGAGAATACTTCCAGTTTATAGGATTAAGGGAGCAATCGGATTGAGGTTTCCACGTCAATGGCACTAAAGAATCGTAACTTGAAAGGTGAGCGGTTTAAGAAGGTAAATTCTATGCCTTACGTATTTTCAAGTAATTGTCTTACGAGTTTTATGTTGTGATTGATGATATATGCTTTATTTGAGTTATGTTGTGAAGTGTCTGAGTATTTGAGCTTTCAACATTTACTTGAAGCTTTTATATTTATGTTTATTTATTGAAGGTTGTCTGGTCTTTAAAGATCAACATTTAACAGGTATTTCACTCATAATTAAATAAGGGTGAAAAGGTATAAGGGTAGTTTAATAACGCCAGTCCCCCGTCCCAATGAAAGTTGAATGGAAGAGCAAGTTTGCTCTTAAAGAACATGTGGATGAATCACTTAGTGATACAAGCACGGATGCGGTACCCGTAGTTATCAAAGTAACGCAGGTAATAACAAGAATAAAATGATAGAGATAGGATGGAATTGAAAGTGCAATCTCAACACAAATCGGGAGAAGACTCAATCATTATAAAAAGGTAAATCTCGACCACGATCAAGAGGCTTGATTAATACAGAGAAAAGTTCAAGTCTAAACCTCTAAACCAAAATAAAAATTAATATTCTGCTAAAACCATAAACTCGAGTTTCAGCCTTTATATAGGTATGAAAAATTAAAAATAACAAAAACAACTTAAAACACAAAATCATGTAATCAGGTCAAAATACTCGGTCAGGTATTTAGCTGCACCGAGCGGGGGAAGGGGGCTTTTGTTCCTTTTACCCGACCACTTTCTGTTCTCCCGATTGAGGAAATTCCTGCCAAAAAGCCCTGTCCTCCCTGTCTTCGATTTTGGTCCTGGCACCTGGGGTCCTGAGCCCGCATGTAACTCCCTAGTCCGGCCGGCCAATACTTTTACCAAAATACCCTTGATAAAGCGTGAATCAAAATTTGAACTAAAAAAGGACTTGGAAAGAAAAAAAATAACGAAAACCTTTCATAAATAACTTTAATCATATTAAAATTTAAACTGACATCTCTTAAAACAAAGCTCTAACACTTGGGCAAACCTCAAACATAAAATCTTAATCTGAATCTCCAGTAACTACTCATAATCGTAAAGCAATAATTAAAATTCTACTTTGTTGTTTGCTCGAATTCGATCTCTGGCACCTTCAGTGACGCTTGTACTATCCTCCTCTAGCTGGCTTGCCTCAGCGACTCTCTCGATCTCGCTGCTCTCTAACTGCTCCCCTAGCTAGCTGTTATCGATCTGGTTCTCGCTCATTCCTTCACTAAGGCCTGGTGAGTGAGATGGGGTCAGTCTATGCCCTTACGTTTAAAATTTCTTATACTTGAGTACTTTGCTTAAACACTTAACTTTAACGTGTGGAAGTTGTTTATACTTCCAATTTTAAAATCTAAACTCTTAAAACTGTATGGGAGTTACTGTTACTCTCCATTCTTAAAGCTCAAATCTCGACTTAAATACTTGACTGACACGGGGATCCCTCACTAGGTAGTCCGGTTGCCAACTCATACGTATGAGAAGCCATCCAGGCTTTCCTTAAACTTAAACTTATCGTGTAAGGCTCTCCTTCCACGATTCTCAAGAGCATAACTACTGCTCATCTTAAAAATCTCAAGAGCATAACTGTTGATCTGTCTTGAAGATCTCATGAGCATAACTGCTGCTCTATCTGAAAATCTCAAAAGGCAACGGACTGGCGCTAGTGACTAAAAACACTTAAAACGACTTCACCTTCTTGAAGGTGAAGTACTTCTTAGAACAAAAGGACTTGTTCTTAACTTTAACAATCACTCATAAACGTAAAATTTTAAAGCAAACAACAAACATTCACTATAAATCACAGCTCAAACACATATCATCAATCATGAGCACAAACAACCATCCTCACCGATTTAGACGTGGACTCCGTTAGTTAATAATTATCAACATGGATATAGAACCCAACTCCATCATATCCTTACCTACTAACCCAACCACCATTAACTTTTTCCTTGCCTACGTACGATTCCTCCAATTTCACTCCAATCATATAATTCCATCCACACAATTTCTGGCAACATCTAGTTTCGTTAATTAGTAATTTAGAAACGAGACTCTGTGGTTGCTTCTTACCTTCTTCCATTCGCCTTCACTCGGCTCTATTGAATCCGGGTCCATCAAACTGCCATCATCGGCAACCTTGAACGCCGACAATAGATCCCGCAGCCGCTCACTCTCGTTCCAATCTCTTCCGGTGCGGTTGCGGCAGTCCATCGTCGCCATTGGTGCCATTATCGTCTACTTCAACGTCCGACTCTAGCTCCCCCATGTGGAGTTCACGATTGCCCACTGCCATCGATTCATCTTGAGGCCTCATCGTCGAGCTAAGATCAGATGACTAAGGGTGACTAAGTCAATCTCAGGCATTGAGATTCATTAAAATCTGATGGTTCAAATTAATCTACTTTAATGAAGGGTAAATTGGTTATTACATAATTTATTTATTAAAAAATTGAAATAAAAAAATCAACCGCCCAGCTACCTCCCTCCCGTCGGTCCGTTTTGCTCCCTCCCTCCCGCTCGCCGTCCATTTCTGTTTCCCGGTGGCGGCGGTGGCCTTTTTGCCCCAAACGCGCAAATACTTCTGTTCGTCCTCTTCTCGTTAGCTCAGGACAAGATGATATTGGTTGGAGAAGCCAGAGCTCCTTCTGCCGCCATCACCACCGGTCAGTGCGATAAATTAGCTACATCTTCTCCTCGTTTGATTCAGCTTTTATTTTTATGTCATTGTATTTTATCTTCATTATTAAGGTGTAGTTGTGGTTTGGTTTGGTACAGTGGCTACGAGCAGTAGCGGTACCGGCGACGAGGCTGCCAGAGAGAGAGAGAGAGAGTTTTGCGGTGACGACGAAGGATGCTTTTTTGGCATCGGAAACGGCTGACGATGATTTCCCGATGACCGGAGACGATAGACAATGATTTTCCGGCGACAGTGGCAATTTTGTGATGTTTGTCATACTATTTTGTAATGTTTGTAAGTCGATTTTGTAACGTTTGTATCGATTTTGTTTGTATCGTTTATCATTCTAGTTTGTAATGTTTATATGACTATTTTGTATATATTGCAATTTTTGTATACTTTTATGCTATTATTTGTATACTTTGTATTAATTGGTTTGTAATACAAGTTTATCAATTTGTATTGTAAGTAGTGGTATTCTGTACGGTTAGTATGGTTTGTACTGTTAGTCGGCTTCTTTTGTAATGTTTGTAAGCTTTGTTATTTTGTAACGTTTGTCGGTTTCTTTTGTAAGGTTTGTTATTTTTGTCAATCATGTTTGGAATGCAACCTGGTTGACTTTTGGGTGGAACTCCTCTATATAGGGATCAAGCCTCCAAAGTCAACTCGGGAGTTTTTTCCATTTTGTACGGATTGTCCGTCTAGTTTGTCATTTTTGTCCACCGTATTCGTAATGTTTGTATGTCGAAAAAACAACTGGGTTGACTTTGGGACGGAACCATCTATATAGGGACGAAGTCTCAAAGTCAACCCGGTTGGTTTTTCTTTTTTGTATGGTTTGTATTGTTTGTCGGTCTAGTTTGTATTGTTTGTACAGTCCATACTTTTGTAATGTTTGTAAATTTGTTTGTATGTTTTGTCATTGTAGTTTGTACGGTTTGTATGGTTTGTACTGATTGTAAGTCCGGTTTGTATACTTCGTAATTTTCCATAATACCCAAACTACCCTTGTCATTAATTAAATAGCTCTTCCCACTTTTTAACCATCAGATTAATGTGTCCAGATCTAAGGGCTGGGAGGGGCTTAGTCAAGTGAGTAAGCACCCCCTTAGTCACCACATCCTCTCTCCTCATCGTCGTCACCATATCTCCCTCTGCTTGTTACTTGGTGGCGGCTGGTTTGGCATTTCTGTTGATTGGGGGATTTTCTTTTCTTTTGCTTTCCAGCGCTAGGTTTATTAGGGACTACCATTTTATTTCCTTTGGTTCGAATGATATATATATATATATATATATATATATATATATATATATATATATATATGGCAAAGGCTAGCGTACACCTGACGTATGATATACGCATGTGTTCACACCTAACAATTAATTATTAAATAATAGTTATAATTACCATACCTGTTAATTAATTGTTGTTTACATTTTAATCCCCACGACTCTTATCCTTCATTAAGTTTGGGGATTTGCTCCGGCTACAGTTCACGATAAAACTCTACCACTCTGGAATGCAAAATCCAAATTAGTAACCATCACCATGGAATCAAATAAAACTGATCACACCAATGCATTTTCAAGCAAATGTTCATCAGTTAAATAATCACAACTCACTCTTAATTGCAATATCTAACTCCACAAAAATGATAGCAGATCCCATCTTATCGAAGTACCTGCTTCGCCTCCACCACCCTCATCGGCAATAACCACGACTGCAACCCTGCACATCCCAGTGATGGCCCAATCGAGAAGAGTCAGAAATTTAATTTGTTGATTGGGTTAGTAAAACACACTCCTCTCCCTCACATCGCCGGCGGGAATCCAATCCTTACTATTTCCCGATTGAGAGATATCGGGCTGCGCTCGACAATGATTTCGTCGTCAAGAAGAGTGAACCATTAGACAAGACTGAGAACACTAATCCGTTTATTGCAAGACCGTAAGATCGATCTTCTGATCTTTCTTTTTTAAGTTTTTCCTCCACTGCATCGTCGCTAGGGATGAGCGACATTAGAGGATCCAATCTGCCGATGTTGAATTAAGAAGGTATGAAAAGTAGGAAGGTTCATGGGACTAGTATATAAAAAAAATATAATAGTGTATCTTATGGTAATTATAATTTTTAGTAAATTAATTAAATTTCAATTAATATTAATTAATGAATATGAACACAGGCGTACATCGTACGTCAGGTGTACGCTAGCCTGAACTATATATATATATATATATATATATATATATATATATATATATATACATATATATATATATATGTATATATATATATATATATATCAAATGGGGGACGAGGATGAAGACCGGTTGGGTTAGGTTTAGGATTTAATTTGTCCAGGGGTATTTTGGGAATTGCCCAATTACGGATGAGTTTAATCCGAAACTCAGTTAAAGTCCATAACTTTTCCTTTTTATGTCGAAAATCAACACTGTTTAAACCGAGAGTTCACCTTTTTAGTCCTCATCGATATTACGGTAGCACTCGTGTAACCTTGAGTGACGCACTACCCTTTCTATTTCACAACTTGACCCAAATGTGTGATGAAACAAAATGCCGATTTGGTTTGAATTCACTTGGTAGTTGTTGTTGAACCTAAATCAAAATGGAGATATCACACTTCCTCCCTCTTTACCAAAAATTTCGACCTCGAAATTCGTTCTTCGTGATGATTTAACATTTCACCTGCGGTGATCCTTCTACTATAGGGATTTATATTTCCTCTACTCGTATGACATGACCTATAAATTCTTCTCTCCACTCATTGCAACATCAATATTGTGGTGACTTCTTAACCCCTCACATCACCTATGATTCTTGGACGTATGTCGGAAAAATAACTATCTACATTATTCGGTATACGAGACGTTAATGCTTCTCTCGAACCCCAAGGTTACATATGGCGGCTTATCCTCTATCTAGTCAGATGGTAAAACTCCTTTAACGTAACTCTCGTCCGGAGTTGACCTCATAGGTCACCTAGGTCCTTGTATCTCCTAACTTTGCATCTCTTACTTTCTTCCTTAATGCCTCATCTTATCCCTTACCCATAAACTAAATGGTCACCTCATCAATAACAACTAGCTAGGGGAGCAGTCAGAGAGCTGCGAGATTGAGAGAGCCGCTGAGGCAAGCCAGCTAGGGGAGAATAGTACAAGCGTCACTGAAGGTGCTAGAGATCGAATCCTAGATTTTTAGTTATTGCTTTACGATTATGAGCAGTTACTGGAGATTCAGATTAAGAGTTTTATGTTTGAGGTTTGCCCAAGTGTTAGAGCTTTGTTTTAAGAGATGTTAGTTTAAATTTTAATATGATTAAAGTTATTTATAAAAGGTTTCCGTTATTATTTTTCGTTCCAAGTCCTTTTTTAGTTCAAATTTTGATTCACGCTTTATCAAGGGTATTTTGGTAAAAATAGTATCTGACCAAACTAGGGTGTCACATTTTGGTATCAAAGTCGGTCTTTCTCTGTTCCTTGGTCTCCAAGGAATAATGGAATATCGGTCATGGTTTTTAAAGGCATTTGTTTTAAGTTAAAGGTTTGGCTAAACGAGTCAAGGATCTTCTTTTAAGAGTTTATAGATCTCCAGCCTACTCTTATCATATTAAGGTGAATAACTATGAAAGCACGACACAACGGGATAGACGCACGTGGTGAGATTGGTTTAAGAATAAGTTAGGGGATGACCTAGTTAACACGTCGTGGGGTGTCAACTAAGAGATTGAGGCATATGGCGATCATCAATATCAAAGAAAGGATGCAAGGAACGTGGCCAACTCAAGTAGAATCTCAAGATACGAGGCAACAGAGGTGGAGTCTGTGAATGAGGTCAAACTAAGAATGATTACAAAGGCTCTCAAGATCAAGTATCTCGTCGACATGATGGATAGTAGTTTGTGAATTAGTTAACCAACTACCGAAGAAAGAGGTACAATCACCAGATGACAGTAGCTATAATAATAGGAGGATGTTAGGGTCTTTGGTCCTAAGCAATGGAAACTGGGCAACGAGTCAACAAACAAAAAGGTACCCCTGGAAGCGAGACAAATGGTTTTAGTTGTTGACGCGGTTACGACGCAATGACAAGAAGCAATGGAAAATTTAGGCTCTAAGCAGTGCTAGGGTCGCATAAAGGAAGAAAAGGAGGAAACAAGTGGGTCATTTGAAGTTTAATAAGAATGCAAGGAGTCAATAGATCAAGGCTAGGAGGAAGCAGCGCCATTTTCAAATGCCGAGAAAGGAAGCACTTTATAAATACTATGTCGTTAAAGAAGATGGTCCATGAGCTTGGGGAATGAGGCTGATAGCAAGCCTTTAAAAGGAACAAGACAAACGTCAAGATAATTGAGGTAGAGGATGAGCTTGGATCAAGAATAACAATGTTCTAGTCAACAAGGTGGAGCTAGAAAGAGGATGGATTGGGATATGTGAGACCCTACAAATTAAGCAGATCCCAAAAGGTCAGGAGGTTGTTGGGACTGTGGAAAGGGGAATGCGAGAGTTCGTGATGACCTGTTATGTGGTTGTTATTGATGTGAGTTGAATCAGACTATCAGTCGTTACGACTGGATTAGTCGGGGGTCTCGCAGTGTATGGGCTCATTGTTATTTGGGTTCGGGTTCTGGGCCTGGTTTGTAACCGTTTCCTTTGCCATATTGGATTAGGTTTAGACCCACATGGAAAAGTACTATAAATACTTCTCATACTCCTCTGTAATCTGTAATCTCCTCAATATAGTGAAACTTGCTCTCTCTCGCCCGTGGACTAGCTAACACACATCGTGTTAGTGAAACACATAAATCGGGTTCCATGTTTTCGATTCTCGTTTTCGTATTCTTACTTTGTTGATTTCAGCGATTTCTCGATCGGTAGCAACGCCTTTTATAACAGTTGTCCTATCCTAAAAGGAGGGAGCACCTTGCCACCTAGGGTACATGATGGGTAACAGAAGGAGGAACCTCTGTAGTAAGTTGGAACTAGCGGGCTAAGAGCTGGTGTCTCGGATTCAACCAACCGAATA
Source organism: Linum tenue (assembly GCA_946122785.1). Lineage (NCBI taxonomy): Eukaryota > Viridiplantae > Streptophyta > Magnoliopsida > Malpighiales > Linaceae > Linum > Linum tenue. The sequence continues at coordinate 31,245,077 of CAMGYJ010000005.1, read as the reverse complement.
TAGACAAGCAAGTAGAACGTTCATTGCAAGTTCTAATAAATTTTAGAGAATTTGAGGAGGATTCTCAACGGTCGTGATATAGAAAATTGGTGTACAATACAAGGAAAAAGCAAGAAGGCCAGAGGAAGTTTGATGAGATTTCAAGAATTGAATTAGTGAAGAAGTCAATTAGTCAATTGGTAAGCAATCTAGAAGTAGTACTGGACTGGGTTAGCCGTCTCTAAGGCCACAACTGTGAAGTGGCATTAGTCATGTCGTAGAGAGTTTGAAGTCAAGGAAGGATAGTAAAGTTCCTGATAAAGGATCGGGAAAATGTGTAAGTGACTCGAGTTCAAAGTGCGTGCATGGAGGAAAATAGTTAGGAAGGGTCCAAGCAGAAATACAAAAGGCAACAATGAAGTATTAGGTTGACTACTAGCGGACAAAAAATGATTCCCGGGAAGCCCATTGCGAAATTTTTGTCAACCTTAAGGTGGAATCATGGTCGGGTCAAAGTACATATGTGAAAAGAGGACTACATCGAGAACAAGGGACAACTAGAACTAGCGAGGAACCTCAAGAAGGGTCGTGGGTAAGGAAGTAGTAGGGATATGAGTTTAGCGAACCTACTGGGATACCCCAAAGGGAAACCAAGAAATCATGGAACTAGATCATCTCAATGTCCACCACTGCTCGACAACCACTCTTTTCAGCTGCGGAGTGGACCTGATTAACCCCCCCCCCCCCACACACACACATAGCCAAGGTCTGCTCCACTAGTTTGCCAACTAGCGGATAAGATCCCAAGTCCTAGTCTTCTATCCTCCATCAAGCCACCCATATTTACTATCGAACCTCCATGTACCTACTCAAACTTCCTCAATCCTCGTGTCGATGTGATGGAAGCGAAGAAGACATAACCGTGAGGCACACTTCTTCCTTCCACCACACACTCACACCCTCAGCTTTGTCTCCCCAACTTGTGTCCGTCGACCACCAATCTCCCTTCTAATATCCTAGTTCTTTCTATATCACTTTGATTTTTTCCTTTATTTTTTCGGTCTCAATTAAGAAAACCACTTGTGGGATGTGTCGTTACAGAAGCAACTTTAAAGCTCTAACTGCCCATGTTGTCCCCAGCCCACGACAGTTATAACTTAGAAGCATCATTTATGACTCGAAGGGGATAGGTTCCCCGCACCATTCAGCTTGTCAACATTCTGTTTCTTTTATGTAGATGGGTTATCTTTATATGTACCATCTGCACTGGCTCCCGTCGCACCTCCCTTCTTCGGCTTCTTTTCCGTCTGCGAATTTTCCTTCACCACTGGCTATTTCCCTCCTTTGGTTGGCCCTACTCTTAACTCATAATCTTAATTGGGATAGATTACATACCTTTATACCCCTTGACATGTCTTGTTTGACTTGTTTGCACCGTCGTTGGAGCTATTTTATGCTAGGTTTGGTCTCGTTTTGGCATGTTCTAGACCTTAGCAGATAGAATTGGCACCAGAATCGAAATTCATACAAAATGGGTCAAAAATGGATCAAAATGGACAAAATTCCAAAGATCACGACCAAGCAGAGATTATCACTGGTAATAGCCGTGAAGTGGACGCACAAATCATGAAGACTACACACTTCAATGAGATTTTTTGTAGCTCGCGGTCAGTGCAATGATCACGATCCCTAGATCGTGATGTCAACAGTCAAACTGTTAAGTATATATTCATCCACAGCCCTTCGAATAGTGGGCAAAAATTGTCATTATCACGGTCTCCAGACCGTGAAGTCAGCAACCAGACAGTGAAGGATGTTACTCAAACAACGCATTTTGCACTAAGATCACAGTTTTAGTACATACTTCATTGGCGTGAAGCGAGCATGTGATATGAGCACTCGAAGACTTTATAAAGGAGAGTGAGCTGAAATTAAAGAGAGAGTTCAAGGGTTGTTCTTCAAGCTTAGAGAGAGAAAGCATAGAGCAAGGAAGGAAGGAAGGTGAAGTTGACCTACCCAAGCCAATTGGTGGGCAGACTTCTCTTCCAAGGATCCATTTAAGCAACTAGGAAGAGGAAGAACCACTTTCCCATGTTTTTTCTTCTATCTGGGTTGTTGTTTATTTTCTAGCTATGTAGTAGTCCTCCTTTTCACTTAGATGGTAGGAATCCTAGTTTAGGATGTTGTAGATTGTGAACTATGAACTCTATTGTTATTGGGTATTGTGATTTATATATTGTTGAGGTATATTCATGGAAATTGGTTGCTATTGATAAAATCCTCCAATTTTGGAGCAATTGACCTAGGAGGGAGAAGATCCCCTTAATTCAATTCGGGTCAATCCTCAATCATCATAGTGTAATGAATTGTTGTGATTGGTGACTCTATGCCGTTTTGAGTTAGTCATCTTTTGCAGGTATGAGGTACATCCCTAACTCGTTCCTAACTACAGAATTAAATCCCAACGAAATCTCAAGTGCAAACTCTAGTAGGGTGTGGTATAGGGAAATTGTTTTAAAATATCAACCTGTGACAGTCCATGCACCCCTACTTCAATCGTTTAAAACATTATCAAGAAAACGATTCGAATTTATAGCTAAAGAACTATAATTAAAAACAAGCAAAAAAGAAAGTTGTGGTGAATGTGATGTGAGAAAGCATAACCTAGGAATTGCTCCCCCTAGACTTGTATCAAGATGCAACAATTGGAACTCTAGTGTGAAAAGATGTGTTCATATACCGTGAGGAGGGTGCAATTAGTAGGGACACCCTACTATCTTAGTCAATCGATTAAGGAATATCAAATTAGGCTAGGATACCTAGCTCTCTTAATCAATCGGCTAAGGATTGCAAGAACAAATGTCAAAGATTAATCTGGAATGGCGAAAACCGACTAAACACAATGAAATCGTGGTGCTAATTCGATGTTTGAGGCCTGCCATTAATTTCCCTAGATGGGGTTACCCAATTGGTTAAGAAATCCTACTTCTTATGGCACAAAGGGGATTTCCTCCACCTAGGTAAATTTGACCTAACTTTGAGATACGAAGAACAACACTGAACAATCATGAAAATACCTCAAAAGTTATATTAAACACACTCCCAACACACATAGAGTTCAAATCCTACAACCTGTCACATTTCTAGACTAGAGTTCACAATACCCAAGTGAATTGGAGAGAAAAACCAAACTAAGAAGAGGAATACATAAAAGATGGAGAGAAAGACCATGGTAAGTTGCTTCTCTTCCCTCCTAGTTGCTTGGATTTCCTCCTTGGAGAAGAAATCTCCACTCTTCAAGCCTTGGGTAGGTCAAAACCTCCTTATTCCTCGTTTGGTTCGAGACTTTCTCTCTCTAGCCCAAGAAGAAGAAGAAGCCAATCTCTCTCTATAACATTCTTCCCTTGGTTTCATCTCACTCCTCTTTATATACTTCATTCTAGTGATTATCATGGTTAGATATCACACCCCTGATCCTGAAAGATTGCTCGTGATCTCGGCCCAAAACACGTCGTTTCATTTATCGTCTTCACGGCCGGGGCAGAATTGTCACGGTGCCCGTGATCTTTGACTTGCCAGCGAGGCATGCAATACCTCCTAGATCCTAGTGATCTTCACTGTTTGGGCTCAATCTTCATGGTCTCCTGACCGTGATATTAGTGCCTTGGCCATGATCCTTGCCTTCTTGTCCATTTCGCTCCATTTTCGCCCTCTTTCGTTCGACTTTCGCTCCCAAGGTCAATTCCACCTACTAAGACCTGAAACATGCTAAAACATGCACAAACCTAGCGTAAAAACGAACCTCGGGCAGTTTAAATGCCTCAAACATCACAAGAATATGGGGTGAAAACATGTGTAATTATGCATGAATCAAACTCCCCCCACACATAGACGTTTGCTTGTCCCCAAGCAAACCAATTTCAAACAAGGTAATATTTCAACCTAAAACACAGTAATTTGGGGATATGTAAAAGGGCACAAAGTGGATGGATCTCATTGTCTATTTGGCACCAACATATGGACAACAACAAGCAATCATGACAACAATCACAAATGACATTCGAATGCATTAAGAACGTGCAAACAAAAAAGTTTTCACCCTGTTCACAAACCAACTCATAACCTGTAATGATGACTCACCAACCATAGTTTTCCATGCATAAAGATCACTTCATAGGAACAAGCGAATGAGCAAACCAGGTCCTCACCAGGGTTTGATATGAACAAGGTAAGATGAATGAATCACTCACTCTCGACCAGTGGGGTCATGACCATTTGATGCAAAAGATGTGCATACTCAACACTCAACCCTATTATATCCTCACCATGACCGTAACCTCTAAATGCTACAACTCACAAGATGTGTGGCATCACTAGCTTGTCCGAAGGTCTTTGACACGGGTTCTGATAACTGATAGGGTCTCGAACATGGGTAAAAGGTTTTTTGAGTGGTGGCACATAAAAGCATGAGGCTCCACAATTCACCTAGAACATATCACATCAATACAAAACCACTCACACAACCAATGGCCAGACATTTCATCATTCCCAAAACACAACTAATCATGAACAACATTCAAAGCACACTTTCTTTGCTACACATGCTTCCTAATTTTTCTAGCACAAGAGTGAAGAAGATAAACAATATGTAGGTGTCTCAGTAGCTTGACTGACAAGAAACATCTTTCTAGAGCATAAATAATATTTTGTGGCAACTCCCTTTTCTTATTTGCCCATTTTATTACCTTCTTTTCACTTCTTTTTCTTCCTTTCCTTCTGTCTCTCTCATTTCTTTCTTGGTATTAGAGAGACAAACACACATGCCACATTCATTGAACTTTAAACACATGCTAACTTCTTAAGCACTACCTCCAACACTCACTTTCACATTTTAGCAGGAAACCACTCAAGACACACAAAGTGGAACCTCAACGAAGCTCAAATGATTGGAGCTTCAAAGCACAAGGGTGACTCGACAATGGTGTAGACACGAAGAAAGTAAGGGTCATTTTTCCTAATCACAATCAAGCTCACATAGCACAAGTTACACAACATGAGAGCGACCCTAAGACACACTGCTCAAAAGGGTTGACAAGGGGATACTGCAATCGGGACAAGTCAATTTTTGGGTCGTGGACTAATCCTATGCCCCATATTTCCCGCTAGTGACTATGTGAATGTTACTCATCATGGTAAGAGGAATCTAACATACAAGAACAAGACGAGAGACACAAATCTCACATGACTACCTAGATGCTCAAACATTCATTCCAACTTCCAAATTTTGATGCATAGCAATTTTGGTCAATGTGTAATCAATCCAAACATATCCATTGGTTCGGACACACATGAGAACTAAACACTTTCACCAACCTAATACATATCTCAATCATCATCATCATAGGTTGCACTCAATCACAACAAAGTCATCCATATACAATGATTATAACCACAAGATCCTCCACATTCGGTTGCCATTAACATGCATTCACATCCATTTCTCCTGCCAATCCCAAATAATGCACCTCCCCACACTTAAACACGACATTGTCAATAGAGAAAGGGTAGGGTGAAGAAGTTAGTCAACATTGGCAAGTGAAAGTCGAACATTAGACCAGGATAAACGAGCAGATAACTTCACAAGGAAATAAAACAAAACAATAACAAGTACGCACAGACTCGCACAAGGTGAGGTTATTACACAATAATAGTATTCAACATCAAAATTAACATAAAACAAACACAATAGTCCTAGTTCAACACACACAAAAAGAAAAAGAAAATAAAAACAGAGTTTAGAGTCGAAGCGGAGAAGTAGGGCTACAGAAACGCTCGGCCACATGTCTCACTCAATCGTCTACCTCTCAGGAGGCAGAAGCCAGTTGTCCTTAGCCTGAATACCCTGAACTCGGACCAACTTTTCGAGGAAGTGGTGGCAGTGGCGATAGGCATCTACCTCTCGCGTGAGTTGAGAAGAGACTCCTACCACCTGGTGCTCAAGGCAAGTCATACGAACCTTAATAGCGACCGAGGAAGAAGGACCGACTTTGGAGGATGAAGATGCTCTGGTGCGGAAACGTCGCTGCTATGGTGGCTGGGGAGGTCCCTGGGGAAGGGGTGCCTCTAGCTCCTCTAGTGTCTACTCTACAATCAGCCTTAGAACAACTGAGGGGTGCAGTCCATCAATGTACTCGATACCCCTCTCCTCCTTCACTAGATGCATACTGTGGAGTGTCTCGACCGGGAAAGGCTCTGTCCGGGCACCACTGTGAAGCCTGTGGTGTCCACTTTGAAGTATCTGGCCAGTTGGGTGATGATGGCTCCCATATGCATCGTGGCCACTCGAGGTCGACCCAAGATCCTCGAGAATGTAGTACCAACCATCGAGCCAAGGTAGAGGGTGTTGTGGGTCAACTCATAATGTGTAGGGCCACCATCCCTTGCAGAGTTAGTGCCCTCCTCCCTAGAGACTCAACATCACCTATCGGGTGAGAAGCATATGTAGAATCCTCCACTAGGCTCTGAACTGGGTAGCCTGAGTGTGGGAGGCATGCTACTGATGATCTCTTTCCTCCGGGAGGCAGATCGCCTCGTACACCTGCTGTGGGCTAACCTCGCAGGTGTACTCCCTCTCAGCCATCGTCATGATGCTGGTGTCGAGGCCTAGATCTTGTTCCAATGTGTCGTATCCTATGGCATGGTGCACTCCTCAAAGCAGGAACTCCATGAAGGGTCTGTTGCATCACCCCTTCAGCACCTCGTGGATGATTGTGGCGTAGAACTCCACACAGAGCTCATGGTAAATGAGCTCGTTGAAGGTGAGGAGGTTGTGCCACTACGGATGGGCTATCGCTCCGGACATCCCAGCTCGACACCTGAACATGTTGAACATGTCTAAGAAAGACTACAAGGGGCACTTTCCCCTTAAATAGTAGTCAACCCCAAAGATCAAAGTGAGGGATTGCATGCAATCTCCCTTCGAAGCGAAAAGGTGCCCCCCCCCCCCCCCACAAAGAAGATATTTGAGGTGGAGATCCCTCCACCGATCCAAGAAGAAGGACAGTCCGAGAAGGACAAGGATGTTGAGGCTAGGAAGGCAATGTCGATTCCACCACCCATTGACCCGTGGTCCAAGCTAGGGACAAAGCGGAGGATATCCTAGTACAAATGAAAAAGTTCTATTCCTTACGGATTTTGTCATCCACGATCGATATCAATGAGGACATAAAAGTCTCACTTATACTCAAACGAACTTTTCTAGCCACTTCCAAGGCTTTGATAGAGGTTGATGAGGGTACACTGATATTGAGAGCAATTGATGAGCATATCACCTTCAATGTTGCTCATAATTTTGATATCATACCCTTGGATGAACAAGTTGACAAGAGAAATATGAAGGAGAAACCTAAGCCCTTAAAGGGCAAGTCCACCTCGTTTAATTATTTTACCCATGAGGTGGACAAATCTTGTGTATTTGCTTCATGTGATATGGTGCAGGTTAAGGCTCATCCAGTGGTGGCAAAGGGTAAGGCCAAACGGTAGTGGAGACCAAATATGTTGAGTTCAAGGTGGAAAAGTGATTATATGCATAAGAGTGTGGTGGATCCACCAGATGCGTCTAGCTAATGACATAAAAAAGTAGCACTTGTTGGGAGGCAACCCAATGTAGGCTTGTGTTTCTTTTTCTCTTTTACTCTTTCTATGTGTGTTTGAGTCATGTGTGAGAGTATTAAGTCCAATCTATGCCTATGGTTGTCTTGATTCTGTCATTTGATGTGTTGTGTTTGAGTTTCGGGCACGGACGAGCCAATTGGGGAATTTTTTTTTTATCAAAGTTAAGAAACGATGTAAAGTTCATGTTTTAGTGTAAAGTTCACGGTCTCTAGACCGCGAAATTGGCTCTGGCGTGCGAGACGCAATAAACTTCTGGTCGATTGCAAACGTCACGGTTTGCATGTAATTGTCAAGGTCTCAACCTGTGATATTTTACATAGCCGCGAGGTTTGAACCAAATGTTTTTTTTTTTAAAAAAAACAGAGGTTCTTAGAGAGTAGATCATTTGTGAGAGAGGATTCTGTCATTTGTTATCAGATGAGTTTTTGCTTCCGTTTCATAGGGTAGAAAGTGCGAAAGGGAAAAAGAACGCCTAATGCATGGGATGTGTAAGTGGTTATTTATTATGTGGAATCTTGACATAAATCGTTGCAGACAGTAGCAATCTACACCATATTGCTATACAAACTGACGTGATATGTTTGCAAAATCTACACCATATTGCTATACAAACTGACGTGATGTTTGCAAATAGAAAATCTAACCCCCCTGAACCTTATCTTGAAGCATGTTGTGGGGGAGGGGGGGATGACCACACATGAATCGCTATGGACAAAGGTGATTTACCTAAAGTGCTTCACAGAGCCGCGGTTAAGGTCATTGCTGCGATTTCCTTTCTTTAAGTGATGTTCTTACGAAGGATGAAAGTTGTTCGCTAGTGATATTGTCGATTTTCATTGTTTGCTGCTTTTGTCGGTCATCCAGCTTTCCAAATCGTTGAACACCCCAACTTTGTGCAGACTTGAAATCTTTGTTGTATCTGTTCTATTATGCAAAGAAAAATTAACAACTACTGTATTTTGAGGGAATTTCTATAGAAAATTAATCTAATTTAGGTTCCAATCATATCAAACACTCTCGTGCAGAGATTGTTCATAGATATTTATGTTAACTTTATAAATCTTTATCCAGACAAATCAGAACTACAGTAAAATCATATTCAATATGAGCTTTCTCTCCGCCGAAAATGAAAGTCAGAAACTAGCGGTGTCAAAAGCCGTCCTATACGATACATGCATGGTAATTGGTAAGGGCATTCATATATTCGATTTGGATCCCTTTCAATGTCGAATAGCGCTCCTTTTTCAACGCTGAAAGTTCAAACCTTGGAAAAACAGGTACTGCATGCATGTGCTATCCTACTGGACTTCACACTTCCCAGTCCCATTGCGCACAGCTAGCCATCCGGATCCATCAATCACCATTTTCCTAATTTCCAACAAGATTCCAAGAGTATTTTTCTTAATTTCCAAGCATCTTCATGATTCATGACAAACGGTAAAATGCAAAGTAGAAAAATAAAAGCAAGAAAAATAAAAGCTAGAAAAAAAAACTATAAAATGAAAGGAAAAAGGAAACCTACGGGAAAAAGAAAAAATACATAGCATTAAATACTTTGAAGAGAAGCGGAAACATAACATATTAAATAACACTTAATACATGAAAAATCTTGAAATTCTTGTCCGTATAAACATATCTCATAAAATTGCATCAAGTCTCTCGTCCTGCTAAAGTATCAAAGTTAACATCTTCTTGATGGAGTCCTCTGGAGCCACTGATCCTTGTCATGAACTGCTGCTTTCTTGAGCGTACTTATGGTGCTTCTATAATCCCTGAATGCGGGCGATGAGGTCAGTCCTAATCCTAATTCTATTATTTCATAACATAGAAACTGAACCAACATGCATATGAGTGAGGATGATTATACAGTACATTATTGGGTACGTTATTGGAAATTCTTGAGCTTACACTCCTTGTATACTTTCTGAGTATCTTGTATCTTTTATCTTACACGTGCGCCCCGATCTCGACTTAACTAGCACACTACCACGATCACCAAATTACTTACTTATAACATGGTTTCCTCACATGGGAAACAAGGTACAGCACGGTCTACACGGTTGTGGGGTACCAACCTCCTTACATTTCAAGAGTGGGGATCCATGACCTCTTTACAACCCAGGAGTGAGGGTCCATGACCTCCTTACAATCCAGGAGCGGGGATCCGTGCATAAAATAGTCTCTTACTATGGGTATGGGGAGTGAGGTGATCATGCGCAGCTAGCTAAATGAGATTAACTTGTTCTTACTTGTTAACGTGTTCTTACTTGCTTGCTTAAATAGATAGCTTATACATGTTTGCCTTAATTAATCCCTCACACCACGGATAGATAGATCGAATTAGGCTATTACTTTCGTACTTAACTTACTTGAACTTGTATAAGATAATTTCCCACACGATGGGGAGATCAAAATTGATTCACTTGCTTAGCTTAGTATGTTATGTTTGATTTCCTATAAAGCGATTTAGTTATGCTTCATGATGCAATGCGTAATGAACTTAATTCATAAACTTGAAGGTGAACATTGTAAATGCATAACTTGAAGCTAATAGCATATAAGGACAAATCATATAACTCAAGTAACATATATCATTAAACAAAGTAATAAAATGGAATGCTATAACTAGCCCCTTTAACCACACACCTTAAACTTGATCTAACCAGCAACCAAAGTGTCATGGTCACCAACACTTCTCGGTACCCACCACCGAACCATCTTCCCAATTTTTGGATCTCGCAAGCACAGTTGAATCCGAATGAAGCCGCCACAACTCGGTCTGCTGGTGATTACAAACATTTATGTGAAGTTCTTATCAAAGGTGGTATTCTATTATTCCTCATTATCAAAAAAATAGCGTAGAGTTATGCTGTTAGCTTCCACCTTCATTTTATTTCTTCTTAAGAACCATAATTCCCCACCTAAGTTCATACGTGCATACTGTAGGTCTCCCTAATTGATCTTCACCTAACCATCAATTCTCTACGACCAACTACCTAGCACCGGACCCATTCATTGACACATCCCACCATTTCTAATAACTCTTCTCCCAGCTAATCCCCATTTTATTTATAATCACCACCCATGCATGCATCGGTTTACAGAATCTCATTCTTGGAAGAATAATTATGAGCCTCACCATTACCTTAATGTTAACCAAGCTTCAGTGCCCAATACGTCAATTATACCCTCCAAACAAGACCTCCTAACCTCATTCCATCTCCTTCCGGGTTCCAATTTCCAATTTCCCCTATGACTATAACAAATCAATATCACGGGTAAAAAAATCATTGATACCTCAACCATATTGCATTCCAATAGCCCTTCGTTGTCGTTGGATGTAACAATTGTAAAGATAGAGATTTAATTTTTGTTACAAACTACAAATAGAAAGATCAAAGTGCAATAAACTAGATGGGCTATAAGTAGTCACGCGTCTGGTGTCAGCTGGCTAACAACGGAATACCAAACTTTCCCTCTTCTTTCTTTCTCTCTCCCCCCCCCCCTCTCTCTCTCTCTCTCTCTCTCTCTTACTTTACTCTTCTATTCCCTAGCTGTTCCATAGAAGTGAGTCTATCTTCTTCCTTCACTTCCTCAGCCTATTTTGGAAAACAACCATCCAAATACTCGTCGAGAGCTTAATCCACTGCACTGGGACGCTACAAATTGGTTTCAGAGCCTTTTCTCGATAGAATGGCTACAACTCGTACGGAAGAACGACTGGTTTCGCTTACCAACAGAACGGTGACGATGGAGATGAATCTGAGGGAAATCGGCAATAATCTGCGCGAGCACACCACCTTGATGGATGAACACATGACGTCGACGACAGAGTGTTTTCGTTCTCACGATACTCATCTTCACGACTTGGCGACGAAGGCTGATATCCACTCCGCTCGGCTGGCTACCCTGAACACTCGTATTGTGGGTTTGGATCAACGATTTGACGAGGTGCTGTGTCGTCTGGAGGTTATAGGTCAACTGCGACCTGTTGATGCGGAAGCTCTGCTGGGGGAACGAAACGATACTCGAGGTCTTCTTCCGAATCCGCCGATATAGGGGGTTCGTGCTGTGGTCAGGGAGATTATGGTGGACGATCTTCAGCCACCAAACGCTCCAGTTCTAGGTAATCGTGTCGCCGATCTGGATCTATTTCTCCCTAATCCTCGAGGTAATAATTAGTATCAACTTCCTCGATTTGATTTTCCCAATTTCTCTGGTGAGAACCTGCTTGAATGGATTAGAAAGTGCGAAAATCTTTTTTAGATTTATCAGATTCCTTCTGAGCAATATGTTAGTCTTGCTGCCATATATTTTGATCGTCGAGTTGATCTGTGGTATGAAGGTTGGAAAGTAGGAAATGTTGACTTACTTTGGGATGATTTTTTTCCTGCGATTTAGTGATTGGTCTTATGGCGGTGTGGTTGGTGAGTTCAACAAACTCAGACAGCACGGGTCACTTTTGGAATATCAAGAAAAGTTTGAAAAGCTGAAATCGCAGATGGTGAGGTATAATCCTACACTAGACGAGGAGTATTTCGTGTCTAGCTATATCAGTGGGTTGGAGGAAGAACTCAGACCAGTTATGTCGGTGTGGCAGCCCCAATCTCTTGCTCATGCATTTCAGTTGTCCAAACTTGAGGAAGTATCAAACGAAGCTAGACGAAGCAAGCTTAGGGGCGTTGTGCCTCATCCTGTTTCAGCGGTTGTGCCATAGAATGGGGGTGCTAACCGTAGATGGGAGAATACCAAGCCTCCAATGTTGCCTAAGTATAATAATCATGTTGTTGTTTCGGGTATGAACTCTTGTAATCCTGTGGGAGGGGCTTGTTATAAATGTGGAAATCGTTACTTTTATGGGCATGTGTGTGAACCTAAGAAGCAATTGAATGCATTAGTAGTTGATGAAGTAGGTGTGGTAGCCCCATTCGGTTGGAGTGATGATGACACTGATAGTGAAGAGGAAGTGTCCACTGATATACTTTCACCTGAGCCAGAGGAAGTTCTAATGCAGGCTGTAGATAGTAGCGGAGTAGCTAGTTCTTTGGTAGTGCAAGGTAAAGTCAAGAAAGCTAAGTTGTTCATTCTAATTGACAAGGGTAGCACACATACGTTCTTGAATGAAGCTAAAGCCACTAAGTTGAAATGCGAACTCGAAAAAGCAGCACCTCTGCAAGTGAAGTTGGCTGATGGTGCAATGTTGATGAGCAGGAAGGTTTGTCACGAGTTTCAGTGGGAAATGCAGGGTCATCAGTTCTCTTATGATGCTAGAATTCTCAGTGTGGGCACTAATGATATGGTACTGGGACTTGACTGGATAAGGACTATTAGTCCTGTCAAATTCGACTTTGCTAATCTTCAATTGTTCTTTGATCTTAATGGTACGGTGGTGGCATTGAATGGAGTATCAGAGGTGGCCAATTGTAAGTCTATGACAGGTAAGGGAATTCAGAAGTGTTTGAGGAAAAATATGCCAATGTGGGCAGGACAGTTATTTTCTTTAAAAGTAGAGTCTACTGAGAAGAATGTAGTACCTTCTTTTTTGGCACCAGTACTACAACAGTATGCAGATGTGTTTGGGGAGCCTACTGCCTTACCCCCTGTTCGTCATTGTGATCACCAAATACCTTTGTTGCTAGATTCTAAGCCTGTCAATCTCAGGCCCTACAGATAAATTTCATTACCACAAAAGAAGGAAATGGATAAATTGGTGGAAGAAATGATGGCTTCTCACTATATACAACCCATCAGAAGTCCGTTTGCTTATCCTGTACTGCTGGTTCTTAAGAAGGATGGTTCTTGGAGTTTCTGTGTAGATTATAGACAGCTGAAACATTGAAAGTGAAGGATAAACTTCCTATTCCAGTTATAGATGATTTACTGGATGAATTGAAGGGTTCGAATTACTTTACCAAGTTGGACTTGTTGTCAGGTTACCATCAAATCAGAATGCATGCTCCAAATCAATACAAGATAGCATTCAGAACTCACAATGTCCACTATGAGTTCGTTTTTATGCCTTTCAGTCTCACGAATGCACCTGCAACGTTTCAAGCTTTGATGAATGAAATTTTTGCTCCTCATCTAAGGAAGTTTATTTTGGTTTTCTTTGATGATATATTAGTTTACAGTCCTACTCAGGCAGCACACGTGGAACATCTTAAGGCAACTCTGGACATTCTAAGGCAGAATACCCTATACGCTAAACCTTCCAAATGTGCTTTTGGTCAATCACAGGTTGACTACTTGGGTCATGTTATCAATGAAGAGGGAGTATCTACAGATCCAAGGAAGGTGCTGTAATGGTGGCCTGGCCTGCACCTAGATCAGTAAAGGAATTGAGAGGCTTCCTTGGTTTAACAGGATACTATAGGAAGTTTGTCCGAAATTATGGTCTCATAGCCAAACCATTAATATATTTATTGAAGAAGGGTGGATTTGTTTGGCTGCTCATGCCCAAAGAGCCTTTGAACTACTTAAAACTGCAATGACTCAGGCCCCTATCCTAGCCTTACCGGATTTCAACAAGCCTTTTACTCTAGAAACATATGTCAGTGCCTTGGGGATTGGGGCAGTTCTATCTCAGGAGGGAAAACCCCTAGCCTACCTCAGTCAATCTTTATGCACAAGGAAGTAAGGTCTGTCGACATACGAGAAGGACACTTGGCATTCATAATGGCAGTAACTCGTTGGAGACACTACTTAGAAGGTAGAACTTTTACCATCTTAACTGACCATGAAAGCCTCAAGTATTTGCTTGGGAAAAAGGTTCACATACAAATACAGAAGAAGGGGTTAGTGAAGTTGTTGGGATCAGACTTTGAGATTCGTTATCGCCAAGGCAAGTTCAATAAGGTGGCTGACGCTTTATCCAGGCATCCTAATTTCACTATTGGAAGTTGCGAAGAAATTTCTGCTGTTATGGCTAGTTGGTTGACTGAAGTGGAAAATAGTTATGTTGGGGATATTGTGGTTCAATCCTTGGTTACCAAGGCAGTGGTCCCTTTCCTTGGTCCTGGGATTAATTCAGTGAAGAATAGATTGTTGTACCATAGAAGTGCTTTGTATGTAGGTGCTGCAGGTCCTATGAGATCTCAACTATTGCAACTGCTTCATGGCTCACCTGTTGGTGATCATGTTGGTGTCCAAGCTTCCTATCAATGATTAAAATGGTTCTTTTGTTGGCCTGGAATGAAGAAATAGTTGCGTGACTTTGTGGATAAATGTGATACTTACCATCGTTGCAAAATAGAAAATGTTCCTTATCCAGGTCTTTTGCAACCCTTACCTATTCCATAAGGAGCATGGCAGCATTTACCCATGGATTTCATTGAAGGATTACCTAAATCTAATGGTAAGGAAGCTATACAGGTGGTAGTGGACAAATTCACTAAATACTCTCATTTCGTCAGTCTTTCCAAACCATATACAGCACTTATGTGGCACAACTCTTCTTTGTTTTGCTTTGTTTGAGCTGCAACAGGTCAGGCTTCACTATTCTACAGCCTATCATCCTCAATCTGATTGCCAAACAAAACGGCTTAATCGATGCCTGGAGGATTATCTTCGCAGTATGATCCATCACACTCCACATCAATAGACTTCCTCGTTGTCACTTGCAAAATGGTGCTATAACACCAACTTCCACAGTAGTTTGAGACTTACCCCTTTTGAGGCCTTGTATGGCTATCCACCATCTCACTTTGTCATCTAGAACTCCTTGTCAACGGCTGTGGGGATCCTTCGTCATAACTTGGAGATGTCTCAGAATCGTTAGAAGCAGATGGTGGATAAACACAAAACGGAGATACATTTTCAGGAGGGTGATCCGGTTTACGTAATTGAGACCCCACAGGTAAACTTCAGTGACTGCTAGAGTTAATTAGAAGCTCTTTCCGAAGTTCTATGGTCCCTTCAAAATACTGAAGAAGGTGGGAACGATGGCCTATAAACTGCAATTACCAGCTGATGCAGTCATTCATCTAGTGTTTCACATTTTGTTGTTAAAGAAAGCTGTTGGAGTACATATCACAACGCAGCATACCCTCCCAGAGTTTGATTCTACATGAGAATTGAAGGTAGAACCATTGACCATATTGGCCAGGAGGGTGGTAGTTGTGCGGAATTGGCCTGCTACTCAACTCCTCTTCAGTGGACTCACCAAATCGAAGAGGATGCCTCATGAGAGAGTATCTTGAAGATTTCAAGGACAAATTTCCAGAATTCCTACTGTGAGCAAGTGATCTACAGTCTTGAGGCAAGACTTTTTCAAAGGGGGATGGATTTGTAACAATTTTAAAGATAGAGATTGGATTTTTGTTAAAAATTACAAATAGAAGGATCAAAGTGTAATAAACCAGACGGGCTATAAGTAGCCACGCGTCTGGTGTCAGTTGGCTAACAACGGAATAACAAACTTTCCCTCTCCTTTCTTTTCTCTCTCTCTCTCTCTCTTACTTTACTCTTATGGTCCCCAGCTGTTCCAGAGACGTGAATCTATTTTCTTCCTTCATGTCCTCAGCCTATTCTGGAAAACAACCATCTAAATACTCGTCGAGAGCTTAATCCATTGCACAGGGACGCTACATTGGACCAGGCCGTAGATGCCACAAGATTAGGTAGCGCACATGCTTCATTCCAATCCCATCCTGTGTGATTACGGCATCCTGTGTGATTCCATACTCATCCTGAGTTGGCTTGTGCACGGGTAATTTAGGCGCATGGAGAAGCTAAACTCGATGGTCGAGGAAGCTTGTGCATGGTTTACCCAAGACCGACTCTTGGCAGTTGGTGAGGAAAGCCTCGAGGATGAGTTGGAACGGTCGAAAGTTGTCACGGATGGCCACCGTGATGCTCAAGACTTGGAATGTCCTCTTGAGATAGCCACCACTCTTCCACATTTCATCCCAAGCATTAAAGAGGAAGTCTTCAATAAGGAGATGAGTGTCGAGTTAATCGAGGACATAGCTTGGAGACTCGCTATTCAACGCTTGCTTGTGGAAGAGTGAGGAAAGATGAGGAAAGAAGAAGTTGTGGAGGAGGAGGTAGAAACAAAAGAAGAGGAATTTCTTGAGGATTCCCAAGAGGAAGAATTTTAAGAAGGGAAGGAGTTGGATGAAGCGATTAGCTTTCGTGCTAAGGAGGAAGACTCAGTGGAAGAGGCTTGCATCAGCCATGTGATTATCGAGAAATCTCCACCAAAATTTGAAGAGTTACTTAGCTAAGATCCTTTTGCTATCACTCTTTGCTCGAACGAAGCCAAACCATCGGCGATCCCTCTTGGTGGATACAAAGGAAGTCAATCGGTGTTCCACTACATGGTTCGGGGCAAAGAGAAAAGAGAAAAAAAAAAGAAGGAGAGTTCTCAAGGGTGGGGGCTTCATCTCAATCAAGTTCATGAGTCGTTATCAAATGTTAATTCATTTGCTCATGACTTCAGGCTCCGCCTAAATGATGAGAACGTCAACTTCAAGGAGGTGCTAGCATGGACTGAAGCTTAAGGAACAACGTAGGTTTGTGTTTATTTTTATGCTAACTAATATTATGGTGAAATAACCTTGCCTTGTGCGAGAATGTGTTTGTTCGCATGTGAAGCTCTGCCTTTTTCATCTCCGGCCCAATTATGCTCCAACTTTCACACACCAAGCCCAAGCAGTAACATCATTCTACCCCTCTCTTACGCCATTGAGGACAATGTCGAGCTTAAGTGTGTGTGTGTGGGGGGGGGGGTAGTTTAATAATATGCTTGTGTGAGTGTGATTTATACTTGGAGCCTTGATGTATGCCGAAATTTGAAAAATTTGAGGGCTCCAAGAAATGTTTGCATGATCAAAGTGGCCGGTTTGTGGGAAAATCTCGTGTTTATTGGCATTGATCTTGATTTATTGCATGTGATCGAGTATATCCTATGATGACGACTAAGAGGTCCATTAGGATAGTGCAAAAGTTTAGTTCTCATGTGTGCATAAATGAATGGATGTCTTGACTCGATAACTTGTTGATTACAATTGTCATGCATTGTGTTTGTGAATTGGAATAGATGGTTGGGTGACTAGGTAGCCATGTGAGCTTTGAGCCGATCGTTTTCTTCTTGTGTGCTTAGATCCCTCTTACCATGGTGTGTAACATCACATTTGTCACTAGTAAGTATGATGGAGGCATTTGATTAGTCCACGCCCAAATGTTGATTGTCCCAAAATTTGTCATCCCTTAGTCAACCCCTTTGAGCCTTGTGACTTCGAGGGTCGTTCTCAATTTAGGAGCTTCTTGCTTGTGTGAAAGGGTTTGCTTGGGGACAAGCAAACTTCTAAGTATGGGGGCGTGATTCAGGCCTAAATGTACATGTTTTGCCCCCATTTTCCTTAGGCGTTTGTGGCAATTTCGCTTCTAAAAGGGTGGTTTTACGCTAGGTTTCTCGTGTTTTAGCATGTTTCAGGATTTAACAGGTAAAACCAGCCCCGGAGTCGAAAGTTGGACGAAAAGGAGCGAAAACTGGGAGAAGAGGTGAAAAGAAGGCAGTTCACGGCTTTTCTTGGATGTTCATGGTCTTGTATGGCTGTGAAGAAGAGTTTTTTCTCGTGAACGTCGAAGCCTCTAGAGCATTTCCAGAAGTTACTAACGCTAGGCGATTTCACGGTCACTAAGACCGTGAATTGGAGTTGTTGCCCATGAATCCGTGCAAGCGAAGCGGTGCATCTCGACGCCCATCTTGAGATCATGTAAGCGTTTCAATGTTCACGGCCGTGAACTGAGGTCTAAGATCATGAACTGCTCAACGCGTCCTTGAACTAAGACTGTGAACTGATCAACGCATCCTTGAACTCAGCCCGAAGACCTTGAACTGAGCGTGATTTGGGTATAAAAGGAGAGGGGAGTTGAAGGAGAAAGGGGAGCTTCACTTTAGGTTAGGTTTTCATTTTTTTCAGAATATAGAGGATTCTAGTGAGAGGGGGGAGAGCCCATTGTGTGAGAAAGTTTTCTTCAAATTTTTAGAGAGAGAAACACGAACCAAAGGAGATGGAAGCTAGGGTTTTGCTCCAAGGTGGGATTTGGGAAGATTCTCCCCAAGAGAAGTTCAGCACAAGTGCCAAGAAGATTGGAAGCCTCCTCCAAGAGAGTTTCTACCTCTTCTCCTTGTGTTTCTCCCATTTCTAGCATGGAGTAGATTTCTTTTCACTTGGGTGTTGTGAAACCCTAACTAGCTACCATGTAGTTTCTTTTATGTGAATTGAATGATAGTCATTGGGTTTAATTCAATGATTGAGGTATTATTGATGTTGATTGTGCATGCTTGTGCTTAGCAATCTAAGGATTGTGCATGTTTTGTGCTTAGCATCCTTAGGTTTGTGCATGTGGTGCTTAGCAATCTAATTAGCCATTTTAACCTAGATTAGAGAAGAAAATCCCCCTTTCAAGGGAGACTCAATCGAGTTGGTTTTCCTTTAGCTTTTTAAGTCACCTAATTAGGTTAATTTAGGGCAAACCTCAATGTTGAATTAAGGAAATTGGTTAAGCGTGATTAAGCCGTCCACCCTTGAGTTGAGTGAGGGAGTAAGTCAACCACCGATTGCCTAAACCGAGAGAGCTGAGTGACTCGGCCTATAATGTATACCTCGATTTAGCAATTGAGAGTGTGGTCTACGACCATATTTGCATCCCTCTGCGGTTCGCGGTTACCTTGCTCATAGCAATCGTTTCAATTCACATACCATGGTAGTAGTTAGGGGGAAGCGACATCCGAGTGATCCTTCTCACAACGAGCTTTCAAAACCATTTACCTTTGCCTTATTTTATTTTAATTAGCAAACTTTTCAACCAAAACTTTGTTGCTAGATAATGATTCAAATGACTGAAGTAGAGGTACACGGACCGGCCCGGGTTGATATTTAAACATACTTATCCTGTACTGCACCCGACTATGGTTTATACTTGGACCTTAGGCGGGAAATTATTGTGGTCTTCGGGACGAGTCAGCGAACAACACGGAGATCTACATGCATAGTTAAAGTTAAGTTGGATTGATTGCATGCATGGTTACTTGGAGTGGTTATGTCCTCACGTGCCGACGTATTGGAGTTTTTATTTCTGAGGGTTGACCACAATTAAATCGTATTTATAATGGGGCACTCTTGCCATTATTAAAAATTGGGGAGGTGGTGGGGGCACACTTGTATGTTGTGCATTAACTCCGCCACACCACGAATACCAGAAAGTTTATAAAGCATACTAGAACCTCATCAACCACAAAATTCATAAAGCATATAAGCAACTCATAAAGCATACCAGACCGAACCACACCAAAAATACTAGAAAAACTTGTAAAGCATACCAGAAGCTAACAACGTTAGAAAATTTATAAAGGATGCCACAAAATTGTTAAAAAATACCACAAGTGCTTAAAGCATACCAAAAACCAAAAACCTCATAAACTTGAACCTATTTGTAAATTTTAAAAAATTTATTTATCAAAATGTAATACATAAAATTATCAGTACTAAAATATAATTTTCCATTAATGTTTCATGACTTATATGCAAAAATTAATTTCAAGTACCAAATCTTAACATTTAGGAAGTTTAGATACCAAAATGTAATTTGCCTATGAAATCCAAATCAAGGGACAAAGGGAGAAGAGAAATGCTCATATGAGTGTCTAGTTCCTATAATACCCTTAATGAATTATGTTGCACCATTATCAGTCCCCAAGTGTCTCGTGTTTTTGCACAAATTTGGTTTTCTTTTTAATAGATTTATGGGTATTCTTGTCAAAATAATCCATGTATCCAATAGAATTCAAATCGATTTCATAATAAACAATTCAATTAAAGTTTTTTTCTTTGATTTTCCTGAAGCCGATACGGAGGTTAATGAATTTGGTGTGATTTTAGTATATTAAGGATTCACACCCAACGCACATGCTTATGTGCTACAACTATGTTCTAATACCGCTCATTATTTCAGTCATTCATATCTTGCAAATCTAGAAAATTATAACTAGCATTTTAAAAAAAAATGCGTTTCAGGGATTCAAAATTTACTTCCATCCACCATTCCACGTCATCACATTATCTCTCCTCCCTATCCCAATAGATTCCTTCTCTTTCCGTCTGTTCTCAATCTTCTCTAAATAATATAAAGGCCTTTCTCTATAAAAAAAGCCTCCCACAACTCGGATTTTTTTGTCTTCACACAAACATTATTTTCTTCATTTTCCCCCTCACATAACGTTTTCCAATATAAAATGAGATTTCTTAAGTTATTTCTCACCCTTTGTTTCCTTTGTTATGTTTATACCAATGATTGAAAAATCATAAAGCACTAGTGGTTTGACCAGAAAATTCTCATATCAAAAGCTAAATCAATAGGATGTATTTGGCGGTATGAAACGGTTGAAATATGATTAAATAACGATTTCAGCGTAGAATACTCTAACACTGAATTTTTTGGTACAATCTCTAATATATTATACAACTTTGGTTTATACATATGCCAAAATATTTATAAGATGTCAATAGTTTTCAAGAAAGGATGCACATATATTAGTATTAGAAAATATATCATACATATCGTAAATCTACCCGCAAACCCAGATTTTCCCGAACTTCCTTCCGGAGCTCTGCTACAGGTCTATGATTGCCATATTTGGCTCTTAATTTATCTCCTCCGTGCGACTTGACAAATTGCTGCTGTCGTAGGGTGCAATACAGGGCAAGTCTGTTTAAATATAGACTCGAGCCGTGTACCTCTACTTCAATTGTTTGAAACATAATCTAGCAAATCGGTTTTAGTTGAAAAGTTTGCTAACTAAAGTAAAACAAGGCAAAAGTAAATGGTTTTGAAAGCTCTTTGTGAGAAGGATCACTCGGGTGTCACTTCCCCCTAACTAATACCATGGCATGTGAATCAAAGTGATTGCTATGGGCAAGGTGACCCCGAAACGCTAGGAAACGCAACTATGGTCGTCAACCACACTCTCGATTGCCAAAACAAGGGATACATTATAGGCTACTCAAGTAGCCCTCTTGGTTAAGGCAATCGATGTTTGACTTACTCTCTCACTCAACCCAATGCTTGGTCGGCTTAATCGCGCTTAAACAAATTTTTTAATTCAACATAGAGGTTTTCCCTACATTAACCTAAATAAGTGGCTTAAAAATCCCTAGGAATCCCAACTCAATTGAGCCTCCCATGAAAAGAGGGTTTTCCCTCTAATCTAGGTTAGAATGGCCAATTGGATTGCTAAGCACAAACATGCACAATCAACATGAAAAATACCTCAATCATTGAATTAAACAATACCCATAAAAACCAATCAATTCACACAACAACTACATGGCAAATAGCTAGGGTTTCACAACACCCAAGTGAAAAAGGAAACTACTCCATGCTAGAAATGGGAAGAACACAAGAGGAAGAGGTAGAAATCATCATGGTGATGCCTCCAATCTCCTTTGAGCTTGTGTTGATCTTCTCTTAGGGAGAATATTCCCAATTCACCACTTCGTACAAACCCTAGCCTTCTTTCTTCCTTGGTTGTTTCTTTCTCTCTCTAAAATCTGAAGAATATTCCCAATTCACCACTTTGTGATTTCATTGATGTTGTAGGTCTGCTGGATTTGGGGTTCAAAGGGCCACCATACACTTGGTCTAACCGCCAAGGGTTGTCCACTCACATCCTTGAGAGATTGGATAGAGGTTCAACCACTGATAACATCTTATGTCTTTGGCAAAATGTGAAGATATCTTACCTCACGGATCTTGGCTCGGATCCTCGAATGTTATTGATGCAATTGATCCAAGGAGTAGTCAAAGGAAAGCCACATTTTCACTATGATAGGCGTTGGTGTCCCAACAATGATGCTCGCAAAATTGTAGCTTATGAAGGGCACGTGAGAATCTCTGGTACGCCACACTTTCAGTTGTTTTCCCTATTCAAGGCAGTGCGACATCAATTTGTGAGTGCGCAAGGCTAAGAACTACCAATGCTTCCCGTCAGATTCTGGAATCGCATGAAGCCATTAAAGCTGAACGTGACAAGCTGCCGATAGATTACAACATTATCAAGGGGATGGAAACTCAACTTTCAGCTGCCTACTTACAATAGGAAGCTTACTGGAAACAAAAGTCCAGAGTGAGCTGGCTTCAAGAAGGCGATGCTAACACAAAGTACTTCCACCTTTCCACTACTCAATGTAGAGGCAAAACACCATCGATGTCCCGCGATATAACTCTCGGACTTTGCACTATGATGAGATTGCCAAAGGGAATGACTCTATTGGGTTTTTCATACTTTATTTTTATCTAATTGTAACTCTTCTAATATCCTTGTGAAAGCATTAGGTCTGCCACGAAAAATCTCTGTTGCGCAGAACTACTTCCTGTATGCTACAGTGACTCGTGAAGAGATCCGAAAAGGAACATTCAGCATAGGTCTGGGACAGGCTACGTGATCGAATGGACTAACCAGAGAATTCTTCCAAACCTATTGGGACATTATTGGTGAGTATGTTTGCAGGGCAACATTGTCTTTTTTTCAGGACTGGTCGGTTATTGCGGAGCTTCAACAACACTATCACCACTCTGATACCAAGGATCCCCAATGGTGATTTAATGAGGCAAATGAGACCAATTAGCTTATGCCACGTGTTCTGCAAGATAATCTCCAAGATCCCCACCACTCGGCTAAGTGTTATACTCCCTTCTATCATCTCTGACTCTCAAAATGGATTCATTAAGTGGAGAGACATCTCCGACAACATCCTTATCGCTCAGGAAGTCATGCAATTCTTGAAGATGAAACAAATGGGCGTGATAAATGGATGGCTTTAAAGCTGGATATGGAGAAAGCTTACGACCGGCTAGAGTGGGATTTTCTTTTTATACTGATGGAGACACTGGGATTTGGTGAAGAGTGGATGAAATGGATTAAAGCTTGTGTTACATTAGTCACCTTCACGGTTATCCTTAATAGCAATGAACATGGGTACTTCCGGCCGCAATGGGGCATCCGGCAAGGGGATCTACTCTCACCAATTCTATTTGCCATCTATACAGAGGCATTTTCAACTCTTGTTCATAATGCTGTTAATTCCCAGCAACTTCATGGCTTGAAGATTCACCTGTTCTTGCGGGCAACTGCAACTGAATGTGGTCATCTTCTTCAGTTACTAAGGCTCTTTTTGGAGGTTACTGGCCAACGGATTAACTTTCAGAAGTCATCGGTTTGTTTCAACACTAATATGGTTGATCAAGAGGCGGTCGCAATGGTAGCTCTTCTCGGCATCTCTACAATTGGCCCTCTAGACAAATATCTTGGTATACCTGCCCAAGTCTAGCGCTCCAAAGTTCAGACATTTTAATTTGTTGAGGATAGCCTTGCTGCCCGCATTCAGAGTTGGCAATCTATAGACTTATCGTTAGTTCCAAAAGAAGTTGTGATTAAGTCTGTTCGTTCTGCAACACCCGTCTATGCAATTTTTTCCTTTAGGATTCCTTCCACATCAGGTCATCGCTTGAATAGCCAGCTTGCTCGATTATGGTGGGCATGCCAGGATAAAGAAAGGGGGATGCATTGGATTTCATGGACTGCCATTTGTGTAAGCAAATTCCATGGAGGATTAGGATTTCGGGATTTCGATCTGTTCAATGTGGCAATGCTCGCCAAGCAAGCTTGGAAGGTCCTTGGGTCCCCTAATTCCATTCTTACGAGACTATACAAGGCAAGATATCACCTCAACTGCAACTTCTGTAATCCCTCCCCCGACACTCGTCCCTCATAGGCTTGGCATGGAGTACATGAAGGTCGTAACCTGTTGAGGAAAGGATTGAGATGGCAGGTCGGATGCGGAAATGCAATCCGCATTCTTGAGGATCAATGGCTACCCTCATCGCCTCCATCTCCCCCCTCGCTTCTTCCTGGTATTTCTCTTGTGAATCCCTATGTTGCTTCTCTTATCTATTCTCTTACCAGAACATGGAACGAAGCCTTCATTCGAGCTTCCTTCACAACCGAGAGTGTGGACTGGATATTGTCCATCCCTCTTCCTTCGACCTCTCAACCAGACCTGATGATTTGGCATTACTCGCCCACTAGACAATATATAGCCACATCTGGATATCACCTAATGAACTTACCCATTCCCCATAAGCTCAAAGCCTTCTAGTTCAATTTGATAGTGCAACAAGGCGGGGAGTAGGAGGTAGCATTGGTTTTGTTGGTTTCACAGGTGATTGATCCCTAATTTGCGCATACGGTATGTTCTACGAAGGTATCTCGGATCCTTTTCTATTGGAGCTTTTGGCCTTAAGAGATACAATGATACGGAGCTTATACAGTGGTCACTCTTTTATTTGTTTTTGTGGTGATTCTCAATTGGTCATACGTCGAGCACAGGAGAATGATATCAATCATGATCGAGGTGGTGTAGTGCTTGTGGAAATGCAATTGCTGAAGTCCTCTTTTGCATTTGTATCTTTTGTCTTTGCTCCTCGTACTCCTAACAGGGCTTCCCATCGCGTGGCACAAACGGACCTTGCATCGGTAGCAACTCATTTGGTTGACTACTTCTTTTACTTTTTACTGCATGTAATACACTATCTATTACGAACTATGACAAAAAATACATAACTATTCATTTTCTGCAAGCAGTTTTTCATTAGTGATTCTCAAAGTGTTCATTATTTTTCATGAAAGCTAAGCGATAAACTAAACATAAAGTGTTTATACCAAATAAATAATTAAGAAAGTCAACGTTATAGACTTGTAATAAAGATGACACCAACAAAACTATTTGCCCATAGGGCAACGTCTAAACAAGTATTGTTATTATCTCTTAGACACCAAATCTTTTTTATTCTCCCTCAATTTTATAGACAATATTTCCAAGAAATTTCAATTAATATCAATATTGAAAAAAAATTTTGAATTATATCAAGAACTTTATTTGTCTATCGGACATGGTGCGATTGGCTTTTTCGTGAATCATACATAAATGTTTTATTATGTCATATTGTGAGAATTTTCAAAAAATAAATAGATTTAAAAAAGTTTTCAAAATAGACTAAGTCCATAGTTATTTCTCAATATAAACCTTTTATTGACTGGACAAGAGGTGGAAGCTACACAGCTTTTTAAGTTAGCGAAATTCCGGTAACGTGGCATTGTTATAGTCCACATCAGCGACATAGAGGAATATCGCTTTTCAGGTCAACGAAGTTCAATTCGTATGAGATTTGCGCACTCCATAATATAGATAGAGTGCTATTATTAATAAAATGGAAACATTAAAACTATTTACTAAAAACTTAAAAATAGTCATGAAGTCCAAAATATGTTTCTTTTAAATTCTTTTATCTTTAAACATTCAGGGCCCAAATTCCCTTTAATGAGCAAAACATTTTTGTCAATTGGATGCTCTAGTAGTGCTCATAATCAGTTGCTAGTTATTCGTCTAACTGAAAACCATGGTCATCTGGCTAATCGAAAACCGACAAAAGGATCTTGGTCTCGGCTTTGGTTGGGAAATTTTAGGTTATTTGCTAAACAGTAGTTAGTCGGTGCACTGGTAACTAACCGGCCTGCGTGAACCTAGTCACAAAAACATCATAGCCATAGCTATTTCATTCCCCATCCATATGCTTCTTGATAGTGATCTACACCCCTACCTCGCCACCCATTGTCGCGTCTTTCTCTGGCCATAGAAATCAGCTGCAGATCTTCATTCCTCACTGGCAAAGCTATTCGACGTCACCAGACTGGTTACCCTCATCGAGATTATCAAATCGATAAACTCGAAACTGATAATCATCTGGGTGTCATTGATTTTGATGAAGATGGAGTGGCAGTACAAGATTTGTGGGCCTAGACAGCTAACTTGTCCTCTCCTCACAACGTTGTCCTCCTCAAAATTGTTGATTATAAAATCAAGTTATGGAAGTATTACATTTGATTAGACTACAATGAAAAAGTTAATTTACCTTACAGAACTTTTGCGTAATGCGAAACAATAAGACGGTGAACATTGTAGTTAATTAAAAGCTTTACATAAAGTATTTGTAATATGTAAATCTTCATAATGTGGAATGAAAAATTATACAGATAGCTCTCTTAAGCTTTATATAATGTATTTGTAATATGTAAATCTTCTGTTAGCCACGTCAGCAAATGACTAACGATGTTAACGGAGACTGACGGGGACTAACGGAGAGTGACTAAATGTGAACTGTTTCAGTAATTCGAGTAACCAAAGTTGTTATTATTTTTTCCAGTGACTAAATATGACACTTTTTAGTAAATTCAGTGACCAAACCTGTCAATTATCCGAAAAATATCAAAATAGTTGTCTCAAGAATAAAAGCCATATGGTAAGAAGATGAAAAACAAAAAATAACATAAAAACTATATGTGAGGAAAAAAAAGAGATTATGATAAAATTTTGTGCACAGTGTAAAAAAATCAAATAAACAGTACAAACTACCAAAAAAAAGTTTTACACTATTATTATTTAGTAAGAAGTCATAATTTTCAATTAATCTTTATATATATAATATTTTGGCTCCGATTTTCACAGAAGAAAAAAACTACGACAAGGCTAGGGTTCCTATCGCACGATGGCGGTGCAAACGTCGTCCGAAAAGTCATCGCCACGGGCCAAACCACTTGACACAACGAGCGGAGCACGGCGAACAACTTTGAGGACCTCTTCACCAGACGAGAAGAGTGCGAAGGAGACAACGCAACCAAAGAAGAAGTCCAGGGTATGAACCTCGAGAACAAAACGATGGAAGATGGGCATGATATACCGACGGAGATGGAAACGGATGGAGCAATAGCTAGGGCACAAGCAAAGTCCAACGGGGAGAACTCCCACAATGCATGGCAAGGGGAGCATCAAGACTATTTAGCAACATGACTGGGAAAGGTCGATGATACGTTGCTTATTAAGACTTGGATGATGTAGCTTAACAGGAGAGGGAAGAGGATGACGTGCTTGATGAAGAAACATATGATCTAAGATGCCCCCGGTTTGTGTGGGTTATTCCAGCGGTTGCCCAAAACCGACACGAAATGAATTAGTGTCGGCAAGTTTCGTGTCGGTTAAGTCAACCGACTCAAAAAAATTTAGTGTCGGTTAAAACCGACACTAAACATATAAAATAACTGGCACCACACAGATGTTTTAGTGACTCATAATGATGCGTATAATCTCCTCTCTCCTTGGGGCGCAATCTTGGATTCAATGGTGAGAAACAACTGTGCAATCTAGCACAAAATAGCACAACCTAGCGTAAAATGGGCCATGGAGCCACAAATTCGGGCCAAAAAGGTTAAGAAACAAGGGTGCAAACATGTGCAAATATGACGCTAACAAATTCGCCCACACTTAACTGTTACAAGCAAGCCAAGTGAGACACAAGGTAAGCTAAAAACGTTTTTACCATGCAAACTGTGGGGACATCATATAGGCACAAAATACGTGGATCTTATTGGGTTTTAGATATCAACACATGAACAACAGCAACAACAACCTGAACAACCACCATAGATGAAATTCGAGTGTAGCAAAATCAAGTAACGAAAGAGTCTCCCTTCTATTCACCGACCAACACAGACTCGACTCAACCACTCATTCAAAAAAGTCACCTTCTGCATAGAATTCAAGACATCAGAATCAAGACCAAGCAATCTAGGTCCTCACTGGGGTATATAATATGAAAATTGAATCACTCACTCTCGGCCAGTGGGGTCAGGACAAAATTTGATTCAAGATGTGAGCATACTCATACTCTTAATCCCTAGCGTCTCTTCAACATGATGGCATCCTCTAAATGCTAGAGTTCACATATCGGGTGTCACCACTAACTTCTCTGGAGGTCTTAGACAAGGGTTCAGATGACTGGCTAGGGACTTGGACATGGGGAAAAGGCCTTTTAGGTGGTGGAAGAATTCGTGACACAAGGTTCTATAGTTCCAAAACCCAACACAGCAGCATTCATTCTAACCAGTTACTTTCTTTCTACTATTCTGCATTAATCAAGTTCTTTAGACCACAAGAGTGAAGTAAGTCACAACATGTTAGTATTTCCAAGCCAGACTGCTAAGAAACACTATTAAATGAGCATGAATAAGATTTTTGTGATGGCTCTCTTTTGCTTTCATTTTCCATTTTTTTTTTCCTTTTTTTAGAGAACCACCACTTTGTGCAAAAACCACTTTATGGAACCTCAAAGAGACGCAAAAAGGGTGAATTTTCATTGTAGACATAAAGAAAGAAGTTACACCGGTCAAAGGGGCTGACTAAGGGGTATGACAAACCAGGACAGTCAATTTGGTCATGGGTTAATCCTATGCCTCCATCATCCTAATTAGTGGCAACGTGAATGCTACACATATTGGAAGAGGGATCTATCGCACAAGAAAGAAACGAGCATACTCAAATCTCACATGGCTACCTATATGCTCTATCTCCCATTCTGATTCCTTGAACTAGATGCATAAACGACTTCAGAAAATGAGTGATCAATCTAAGTCGTATTTGGTGAGCAAACACTAAAAACTGAATCCCTACACAATTCCATTGCACGTCTCAGTCATCATTATAGGTTGTCTTAGTCACAAACAAGTTATCACGCATCAATGCTAACAACCAATCGATTCACCACATAAAACCACACAGTCAATATGATCATGCAAACATTAGTACTTGGAGCCCTCAAATCGAAAGATTTGGATAGTGGGCTAGGCTCCAAACACACAAACTTATTCCCGATAACCACAAAGCATCAGCCCACACTTATTTCGACATTAACCTCAATGGAGCATAGGTAAGGATAAGGAAAACAAAGTTACCGGGAAATGATGACTGCAGGTGGCGACTAGAGAGTGGAAAATTTGGCAACGGAAGAGTAGAAGGGGACCAGTCGCAAGGCGTAGGGATAAAATAGCACAACACACAATGGGTGATGGACAAAGCAAACCATAGTTCCAAGTATACAATTCAAAAGAATAACAAAATAAGAAAAAACTGAGAGTGAAGCAAACACGGGCAAATACAGACTAAGGTGAGGCGGAACCACGAGTGAACATAGTCGAAAACATGGTCGTGTTTCTTCAGTGTTGCGCCTGGGGTTTTTAAACCGAGAGCTGCAAGATAAGGAGATAAAACACGGGTGAACGCAGGGTAAAACATGGCCACCCCTGTGTTTTTAATGTGGAGAGCAAATAGGTGAGCTCTGGGAAACACGTGCAAGGAGGGGGAACACGGCCATGTTTCACCTCACCTTTGCCCGTGCTGTTATTGCCGAACCTGTTTTGATGCCTTCTAAACACTGCATTTTCAACCAATCACCACGTGCGGGCTACGAATTGAAAATCCACACAACCACATGCAAACATATGACACCCGAAGCCACAGGATAGAATCCAGACAGAGTCAAAACATAAACAAAGACTCAAAAGACCCAAATATCAAAAGAGGCAAAGTATAGAAATACCAACCGAGGTGGGGTTGCCTCCACAGTAGTGCTTCTTTACCGTCTTTTAGTTAGAAGCCAATGGTGGATGCTCAAGGCGGTGTAAGAACAAGTGCCTCCAAGAGCGGAACCACATCGCTCTTGAGGTAAAGATGAAAATGGTGGCCATGCACGCGGACGGCGCGACCATCAGCACAGGCAAACTCGACCTGACCATTTGGCAGGATGCAAGCAAGTGAATACTCGGATGGCCAGGGTGGTCGCGGCTTTGGGGCTGCTGGGTCCTGCAAAATAGATTCCACAGAAGGATACACGAAAGACTCGTGCACGTGGTGAGATAAAACATGTACAAGCGAGATGGAAGCCATGGTATTAGCAATGGAGAAAGTTATATGCCCCTCCCCATCTCTCAAAAGTAAGGTTCCATCATGCACATTATAAGATCCTTGGCGGTGTCCAGGAATGATCTCCCTAGTATAAGGGGAACTTTTACGTCTTTGTTGATGTCCAAGACAAAAAAATCCATAGGATAAATGAATCTGTCAACCTTAACTAGGAGGTCTTCCACTATGGCTCTAGGATAAACTATTGATCGGTCAGCTAATTGGATACTCATCCTAGTTGTAGTTGGCTCACCTAGACGTAGTTTCTTGAACAATTTATATGGTATAACATTGATACTAGCGCCTAGATCTGCCAAGGACCTCTCTACATGCAATTTACCAATAGAGCACAAGATTGTAAAATACCTGGACCTTTCTGCTTCTGCAAAAGCTTGTTCTACAGAATGGCCGAACACTCCTCATTAATCACCACAGTGGACAGCTCGCTTAGCTTTTTCTTCCTGGAGAGGAGATCTTTCAGGAAATTTGCATACTTAGGCATATGAGATAGTGCCTCCAGGAAGAGCACTTGGACATTCAGCTTCCTCGGCATGGACATAAAGTCCCTGAATTCGGCCTCCAAACAATCTTTCTGCATCCTGGTGGGAAAAGTAAGCTCAACTTTATATTCTGCCACTGCTGACTAGGGCTTTGGGGATTATACCTCTTGATCCTTTTCTGTCACTAGTTCTTCCTTCGACTGTGGGGCAGCCTGCTTCACTGCCTTTGTGCGCCGGGGTGGCTCTTCATCAACACCTTTCCACTTCTTAATGTGATTGCATTTAGTTCCTCATGTTGATTGAGTGGGTTAGGCACTGTAGTGTCGGGCAGGATACCCGACATTCAGTTCCTCTTCATCAACCACCTTACCACTCTCCTGTTATGGAGGCTGCTGCTAGAACTGGCCCAGGCAGGGCTGATACTGCTATATCTGGTCCGGTCGCCCCCTTATGGGAGCTTGAAATCCTGGTGCTTAGGATTGTTGTTGCCACTCGAGGAGAAGTTCGGGTGATGGCCCCACCCCTCATTGTAGGTGTTGTTGTAGGGGTATATGCGTCTGGTGTTGTTGATAAAATTCAGCTGCTCCTGAGGTGTGGTAGACTCCCTCATCGTCTGACATTCTTCTACCATGTGATTTCTGCTCTCACAACATCGGCAGTACATGACCTGTTGTTGTCCTACACCTGGAACCAACTCATTTCGATAAATCGTTGTAACTAGCTTAGTGATCACATTCACCAGGTTGGATGGTTGGGTATCCATAGGATACACACCATGGCCTGGTGCTCGTCGAGATCTCCTTGTAGACCCCCAATCATAATCCTACTCTAACATTTCTTCAAAGATTTGGTTCAACTGCGGAGGTGTCTTGGTTAGCATGTTCCCGCCGCAGGTTGAGTCAATCAACTGCTTGTCTTCTGGAAAGAGAGCCTAAAAGGTTCCCACCTTGAAGGCATCATTGAACCCATGGTTGGGACACTTCAGGAAGAGACATTGGTATCTCTCCCAAGCATCCCGGATAGTCTCATCCTCCTCTTGTGCAAAGTAGGTCATCTCCTTCTGCAGATCTGCTATTTTTGATGGGGGATGGTAGTGGGTCAAGAATTTATTGGCCATGTCAGTCCATGTGGTGATCGACCCCGAAGGTCGGTTGTCCAGCCACGTCTTGGCCTGTCCCTCCCATTTTCGATTTCTTCCTCTCTCTCAGATCTGACGGTGACAACGACCTCGTCCAAGTCCTCCTCTGTAGCCAGTCTCGCTCGCAGTGTTTTCTTAAACTGACGGTAAGTCTGTTTGAGCTCTTGGTCTAATGATAGTAAATCTCCCAACTGGCTACGGGTCATGCACTGCCTGCACACAAGCTTGAAACACAACCCGCGAAGGCATATGTGGAAGAGAGAAAATGCAGAAAAGTAAATGCTAAAGTAACAACTTTCATGTTTCTGTAATAACATAGTAGTTCCCGGCAACGGCGCCAAAAACATGACTCGCTAAAACACAACACCAAACTACGACCATGTATAATTGCAGTATGGAAATGCAGTGTAGTGGGTTCAGTTTTATTTATCAAATCGGGTCCTAGATTTGTTGTCTACTCCGTGTAATTCTGTTATCTAGTGGTAAAAGTCAAGTGAGAATGAATTTAAACTAAAGCCAAAAGAAAGCTGCAAGTCGTTTGGTTTTATAAAGCAACAGAAGAGTCACTCGGAAATGAATCCCCCTAGCTCCTCAATTAGGTCCAACTTGTAATTCCTTTTGGTTGCTTAACAGTAGATTAGACTGCGGAAGATTCGAAAATAGCTTGGAATCTCTTAAGCTGACCAAGTCCTCTTTTACAGAATACCTGGTAGGTGACTAGCCTTCACCGGGTAGACTACTAAGGCGATTCACACATATCTCCACTACTTGGAACGAACTCCAGTACAAAGCAGTGAATTGACTGACTCTCGTACAATTAATTCACTCTTATCAATTGAAGAAGCTCTATCAACCTAATCAGATTCTATCTATCATAGGTTAAAGTGGAAGTTAAAAGAACTTGTTCAGGATTCAATTGACTCAATAAACATGCCTCGATCGATTAAAATCATCCAGTATAACATCCAAAATTCATTACAAGCAAGATCCATAACACATGGAACTAGGGCTCTTCATACCCAAGTGAGAAGGAGAATAACTCCATAAAGAGAGAGTGGAAAACAGAAATCAAAGTAGGCATACTCATAATGATGTGTATATTCTTCTCTAGGATGTCAATCTTTGCTCCTTGGGATGCAATCTGGGCTTCAATGGTGAGAAATCCACTCCAAATAGCTCATAAGTCTTCTTCTTTGTCACTTTCTCTCTCTAAAACTCTATTTTTGCTCCAAAGAGTCAAATTTCCTTCCTTTGGCTCGAATTTGTCGATTTCCTATGATACTGGGCAAAACACGGTCGGAAGCACTGTCGTGTTTTCTCATCCGACCGTGTTTTGACCAAATCACGCATTTTCACTTAAGTTTGAGACGGGGAATTCCATGGTTGTTTTTGGGAAACACCTTCGTGCCCTAGAGAAACACGACCATGCTTTGTCCCTCGCTCGCCCGAGCTTTGCATCCCTTCAATAGCCTTCAATAGTCAGTCTCTCACTAAAAAGCACAGTCGAGTTTTTTGGAAAGTCTGCCCGTGTTTTGCTCCTGGCTAGTCCTGGGTCATCATAACACTCGACATAAAACCACCGGCGGGTGCTAGATGAAACACGGTCGTGCTTTGTGGAAAGCTCATTCGTGTTTTGTCACCCGGGCCGCCAAATGATCTCAAAACGACCCCGAAACTTGCTCCTAAGCCTTTTTCTACCGACTAGGACCTAAACTATGGCAAAATAGCATAACCTAGCGTAAAATGGGCCAAGGAGCCAAAAATTTGAGCGAAACGATTAAGAAACATGGGTGCAACCATGTGCAAATGTGACGCTATCGCAACTCCACATGAGGTAGACAGTGTTCTCAAACTTTGGTGTTGCTCTTGATGGCTGCTCGCATCATTTGAGATAGAGTTCTATTCACCAATTTGGTTTGTCCATCCGTTTGAGGATGACAAGCTGTAGAACAACAACTTCGTCTCCAGTTTGTTCCACAATGTCTTCTGGAAGTAGCTCAAGAACTTAACTTTGCATCTTGATCAGACACAATGGTATGAGGCATTCCATGCAACCTCGCGACCTCTTTAAAGAACAAATCAGCCACGTTTACAACATCATCCGTCTTATGGCATGGAATGAAGTTTGCCATCTTGGAAAATCGATCTACAGCCAAAAAGATTAAATATTTTCCTTTACTTGTCCTCAGCAATCCCAATGAAAAATCCATCGATATGTCAGTCCAATGAGCATATGGTATAGGTAGAGGTGTATATGATCCATTAGGTTGTACCTTAGATTTGGCTTGTTGACATTGCACACACCTTGCACATAGATTCTCCACGTCTCCTTTTATGTGAGGCAAATAGAAATGCTCTTGTAAGTAACTTAATGTCTTGGCTACACCAAAGTGTGCCATCAATCTTCCTCCATGAGCTTCTTTCAACATTAATTCTCGAAGTGATGTTCTTTGAACACCCAATTTGTTTACCTCAAAATAGATACCATGACTCTTATAGAACCTTCCTTCTCCATGCTTCCCATGTGACTTGTAGATCCCTCCAAAATCTAAATCATCTTCATATAGCCCTTTGATTTGCTTGAATCCAATATATCTAGCATCCATGATTATGATCAAAGTATGCCTTCTTGATAAAGCATCAACAACTACATTCTCCTTGCTTTGTTTGTGCTTGATCACACGTGGAAAGGATTCAATGAACTCGACCCAATGAGCAGGCCTCTTGTTCAACTTGTGTGTGGATTTCAATTACTTAAGATACTCGTGATCAATATGGATAACAAATTCCTTGAGCTAGAAGTAATGTTGCCAAGTCTCCAAAGCTACAACCAATGTATGGAGCTCTTTATCATAGGTAGGATAATTAAGTATAGCTCCACTTAACTTCTCAATAAAGTAGGAAATAGGCTTCCTTTCTTGCATCAACACAGACCAATTCCCATCCCTGATGCATCACACTCTATATCAAAAGTTTTGGGGAAATCGAGTAACATCAGAACATGAGCATCGGTAAGCTTGTACTTGAGTAGCTCGAATGGCTTGTCTTGCTCTTCTCCCCAATAGAAAGCCACATTCTTCTTGATGATTGAGGTTAGTGGTGCGGTTATAGTGCTGAAGTTTGGAACAAATCTTCGATAAAAACCAACCAACCCATGAAAGCTCCTCACTTCATTGGCATTAGTAGGGGTAGGCCACGCCTGAATAGCCTTAACCTTCTCATCATCAACTTCTAATCGATTAGCACTAACCACAAAACTAAGAAACACCACGCTTGAGGTACAAAACATGCACTTCTTGAGATTGGCATATAGCTGCTCCTTTCTTAGAGTGGTTAATACTTATCGTAAATGCTCAAGATGATCCTCCATGCTCTTCGAGTCGATCAAAATGCCATCGAAGTAAAAAACCACAAACTTCCCAATGAAAGCTCTTAACATGTGATTCATCAATCTCATAAAAGTACTCGGAGCATTAGTCACCCCGAAAGGAATCACCATCCATTCATAAAAACCATGCTTCATTTTAAATGTAGTCTTACATTCATTTCCTTCCTTCAATGAACTCGACCCAACGAGCATGCCTCTTTTTCAACTTGTGTTGGGCTTTCAAATACTTAAGAGACTCGTGATCAGTATGGATAACAAATTCCTTGAGCCACAACTAATGGTACCAAGTATTCAAAGCTACAACCAATGTTTGGAGCTCCTTATCATAAGTAGGATAATTAAGTATAGCTCCACTTAACTTCTCACTAAAGTAGGAAATAGACTTCCTTTCTTGCATCAACACAGACCAATTCCCATCCCTGATGCATCACACTCTACATCAAAAGTTTTGGTGAAATCAATTAGCATCAGAACATGAGCATCGGTAAGCTTGTACTTGAGTAGCTCGAATGGCTTGTCTTGCTCTTCTCCCTAATGGAAAGCCACATTCTTCTTGATGATTGAGGTTAGTGGTGTGGTTATAGTGCTGAAGTTTGGAACAAATATTCGATAAAAACCAACCAACCCATGAAAGCTCATCACTTCATTGGCATTAGTAGGGGTAGGCCACACCTGAATAGCCTTAACCTTCTCATCATCAACTTCCACTCGATCAGCACTAACCACAAAACTAAGAAACCCCATGCTTGAGGTACAAAACATGCACTTCTTGAGATTGGCATATAGATGCTCCTTTCTTAGAGTAGTTAATACTTCTCGTAAATGCTCAAGATGATCCTCCATGCTCTTCGAGTAAATCAGAATGTCATCATAGCAGAGAACCACAAACTTCCCAATGAAAGCTCTTAACATGTGATTCATCAATCTCATAAGATTCTCGAAGCATTAGTCACCCCGAAAGGCATCACCATCCATTCATAAAAACCATGCTTCATTTTAAAAATAGTCTTGCATTCATCTCCTTCCTTCATTCGAATTTGGTGATAACCTGACCTCTAATTAATCTTCGTAAACATACTAGAGCCATGTAATTCATCAAGCATATCATCTAAACGAGGAATAGGATGTCGATACCCAACTGCTATACGGTTGATTGTTCGACCATCAATACACATTCTCCATATCCATCCTTCTTTGGCACGAGAATGATAGGAACTACACAAGGGATCATGCTTTCCTGAACATGCCCTCTCTCCACGAGCTCATCAATATTCCTTTGCAACTCCTTGGTCTCTTTTGGATTTGTCCTATAAGCTTCCTTGTTTGGATGTAAAGCCCCACGAATGAAATCAATTTGATATTCTATCCCTCAAATTGGAGGTAGACCTTTTTGCACTTCCTCGGGAAAAACATCATCAAATTCTTCTAAGAAAACTCGTGCCCTAGGTGGAATGCCTTTAACCAAGTCGTGGTTGAGTAGCACGCCTTTGTAGATGACCATGATTAGAGGTTAACGATCATTGATGACTTTCTTTTCCTCCCCATTGCCAGCCAACTAAAACCTCTTTGTCTCCGTAGCTCTCGCACCTTGACTGTTCTCTAACTTTGACTTGGCTTGAGATTCTTTCTCTTTCTCCCTATTTTGCTATATTTGAATTTGATCCTCATAGATTTCCTTGGGAGATAGAGGCTTCAACACGAATTTTTGACCCTTGTGTGAGAGCTTGTACTTTTGGTCACTCCATCCTATTATGTCTTCGGTAAAACTGCCATGGTCTTCCAATAAATATATGTGCCACTTGCATTGGCACCACATCACAAAGCAATTCATCCTTGTACCCTCCAAACTTAAACTTCAACAAAGCTTTCCTCCTGACCTTAATAGAGCCATCTTCATTGTGACATTGAATCATGTAGGGTTTTGGATGGTTCAACGTGCTTAACCCTAGCTTCTTCATTGTGGTTACACTAACCAAATTCGTGCAACTCCCACCATCAACGACCATCGAGAGTAACTTTCCATCCACCAAACACCTTGTTTGAGCTCATCCTTAAGTTGCATACTCAAAATTCTTCGAGCCATAATGAGTGACTCACTCCTACCGTCACTCTAGAAAATGATCAAGCGTAACCACTTCCTAAAGCATAGTATAGCGGGTTTGGGTTTTAATGTCAACCCGGGTCCTAGATGTGATGACTACTCCGTGAGTTCTTACTATCTAGCAGTGAAAATTTAATGCAGTTCCAAACAAGTAAACAAGCAAGCAATTAAACGGTTGTTTTCAAGTCGAGAGAGGTCACCCGGATATGGTTCCCCCTAGACTGCAGTTAAGCCGGATTGCAATTTACCAAGTCCAATTTCAATGATAGTTATGCTGCGGGAGGCTCTTAAATAGCCTGAAGTCTCGACTAAAGGTCTCCAGACCCTCTCAATCTGAGTCCCCAGCGGGCGACTAACCTCCATCGGAGTAAACAAATTGAGGCCCTAATGAACAAAACCTCCACTACCGAAGTGAATTCGTTATAGAATAGTGAGTTGGCTCCTCAACTAAAGTCACCAACTCCCTACCTTCAATCAAGGGTGCTCTATCAACCTAGGCAGATATTCTCTTTCTAGGTTAAAGCAGAAACAACATGAATTTGATCAGGATTCATGCCATTCAACAAATCAAACCTCAATTGAACATAATCATATCAAAGAATCTGTACTTGGGTTCATACAACCAGACCTAACATACAAATCTAATGTTCTCCATACCCAGATGAATGAGGAAGTTACTCCATGGAGAGAGAAGCAAATGCAAGCTCAGATGCAGAAATCATGCTGTGAAGGATGAGAATCTGCTCTTGGTGTGAGCCGAGCTCCAATGGTGATGAAGATCAATCTAGGGCACTTGGGAACTCTGGTTCGTCGCTTTCTCTCTCTAGGAATCGCTTTCTCTCTCTAAAACTCGGAACCCTTGATTTTTAGGCTTCCTTTCCCTTAAGAAGCTGGAACTCGCGATCCCCGGTCATAATCCCCTGTCGGGTATTTTAGGCGGCGACCGGGTATCTTCAAAACGCAACGTCTCGAGACACGGGAAAATCCTCGGTCAAGGCCAAGAATCCCCTACCGGGGATTTTAGCGTCACGACAGGGCCCCCTTCTGTTTCTCAGAGAAGCCCGAAACCAATTTTCCCCGGTCTGCTCCAAATAATACCCGGTCGGGTATTTTGCCCATGGCCGGGTATTTTGCAGTTCCGGGTCCCCTATCTTTGATTCTTCATTTCTCCCTCGTTCGGACTCCAAATCAGGTACCGTTTGATTCCAGACGCTCTTAGTCTCATCCTCTTTCTTCTCATGACAATATTACATGATTATATGGTCACAAACTGAGGTAGAAATTCATTCTTCTTCAAGTCATACCCGAGTTTCTTCCCTAGAGTCACCAATTGATCTCCGATTGACTTGAAACTTGCGCCTACGCTTCACTTTATGTGCTAGGACATGAAATGTGACAAAGGAACACAACCTAGCGTAAAATAGGCCAAAGAAGCAATAATACAAGCTAAAACAATCAAGAAACAAAAAGGAAAACATGTGCAAATATCGAGTCATCAAATCCCCCCACACTTAACCGTTTGCTTATCCCCAAGCAAACCTAACTCAAACCAATGCAACTCTCCAGATCTCTATAGAAACAAACAACCCCGATCGTCGGTAGAATATTTTCTAGATCATATAGCAGCTTACGGGGTCAACTGGTCTTCTAAGACGTTCCCTATCTCTCTCAATGCGAGTACTAGACTCAAGCCAGGATCATGAGAAGAAGCAGAAGTAAGACAGTCAGTTCATGGATAAAGGGACTCATATCATTCACAACCAAGGACTCGTTGTACCGAGCTGCTCTTTCACTTCATTTCATCGTTGGAACCCTTTTTCGCTTCCATTTTACTTTATTTTTCTTTTTCCATTCACTTGGCGAGGGTTCCAACTGCAGTCTTTTGCACGGTCGACCCTTATTAGTCGAGCAAGAGAAATTTCTGTACATCTGGCGCTCGCCAGAGTACTTCTCTTAACTCCTTTTACTCAACTCGAGTGGAGGGTCAATGAAATTAAGGGGGGTCGGAAGCTCTATCCGGGCCCTTAAAAACACATCCTCAAGTAGGCAAACCGTTCAACGGGTGGAAGTTTTACTTGTACTAGAGACAACTTAGCTTCACCTTGTAGGAGTACCCCACTAAGGATCACTAAAATCTCCTCCAAAACCCGATTTCGTGCAATGAACGGTGCCGCACACGTTGGGGTTACCCCATGTTTAAGATTTGATGATTTCGACATGGAGGACCAACTGCTTTTCATTTCCTACATGAGCACCCCGTTCGATACATGAGTCCATAACACAATCCAAATAGAGTCACCATTACCACATGAATTCAACGGTCTTAGCTCCACTAATTCACAAAATCAACTAGCACAACAGAGAGCTAGATAGGAAAAATCTTATACTTCAACATCCTCCATAGTGCTACACTACCTCCCTAGGTTGCACATTACTATAGAGACTGTCAATTCAAAGCATACTAAGCAGGAAATTTGCATGGAAACACGTACTTGGAGCCCTCAAAACTAAAAGAGAAACATCCCCCCCACACTTAAGTTCGACATTGTCCTCAATGGAGAATAGGGAAGGATAAGGGGAACGAAGTTACCGGTGTGCACAGACTGCGTAAGAATGAAAGCGGACCAGTCTGAGTGAAGCGGACTGGAGAAAGGACCAGTCGGGGACACATGCACAGCTAAAGGGAACAAAAGAACTCAAACACAATACGTTAGGTCCAATGGTCAGCCCAATATTACATCATCCAAAACAAAAGAAAACAAACCAAAACCGAACCAGTTTGCAATCCGACCCAAAACGAAAGAAATAAATGAAAACCATGGTGGGGTTGCCTCCCCACAAGCGCTTCTTTACCATATTTTAGCTGGACGCTCATGGTGGATAATCAGCGTGGTGCAGGAACAGGTGCCGCCAAGAGCGGATCCACGTCGTTCTTGAGGTACAGCTTCAGGTGGTGGCCATGCACCCGCCGGGTGCAACCACCAGCATTGGTCAACTCGACCTGGCCATCCGGCAAGATGCAGGCGAGTGAGTACTCGGATGGCCAGGGTGGTCTTGATGCAGGAGGTGGGACCAGCTCATAGTGGTCTCCACCTTTCTTCCGAGTAGGCTTAGCCACCTGCTGCTTCGGCCGCCACTCCTCTTTGATCTTTTTGTTTGACGGTGAGGTTGATGGGAGTGGCGGCGAAGGTGTGAGAGGGGGATCCTGCAAAACAAGAGGCACAGAGGAATACATGACAGGCTCGTGTACTTGATGAGAAATAGCATGCATAGGTGTGACAGCAGGCATATCACAATGATCTAATTCAGACACAGAAAAAGTAGCATGTTCATTCCCAACACGCAAGATCAGTTTACCATCATGCACATCAATAAGTGCCTTGGCGGTGGCACATCCACATCCTCATTTTATATCCAGAATAACAAAATCAACAGGATATGTGAATGCACCTATATTAACAAGCAAATCCTCTATGACACCCCTAGGATGCACAATGGAACGGTCAGCTAGCTGAATGCTCATCCTAGTAGGGCTAAGTTCACCTAGGTCTAGCTTTTTAAACAACTTATATGGCATGAAATTTATGCTAGCGCCTAGGTCCGCCAATGACTTGCCTACATGCATGCTGCCAATAGTAAGAGGGATAGTAAAACTCCCTGGGTCCTTGCGCTTCTCGGGCAGCTTGTTCTGCAGGATAGCAGAATACTCCTCGCTCAGCAGCACTGTCGAGAGATCCCCAAGTTTCTTCTTGTTGGAGAGAAGATCCTTCTTGAACTTAGCGTACTTGGGCATCTTCGACAGTGCCTCCACGAACGGCATGCTGATGTTGACCTGCGTCAACATTGCCATGAACTTGGCAAACTCAGTCTCCAGCCTGTCTTTGTGTAGGCGAGTAGGGAAGGGAAGCTGGGGTACATGCTCCTTAACCACTGGTTGTGGCTTGGGAGCAGGGGCTTCCTTCTCCACCCGCACTTCTGCATTGTCGGCTGGAAGTGCTGAAGCAGGTAGTGGTTCCTCCTGCATGGCCGGGGCAGGATCAGCGGATATGGTCTTACCGCTCCTGGTAAAAATGGCATCCAGCTGCTGGTGCGGCTCCCGTGGATTGGGGATGGTAGTGGCAGGTAGAGTTCCCGGGGCCTGGGTATTAATTTGGCGAGCTATGTCACCAACCTGGTTCTGTAAAACTTG
The DNA here is from genome assembly GCA_946122785.1 of Linum tenue. Lineage (NCBI taxonomy): Eukaryota > Viridiplantae > Streptophyta > Magnoliopsida > Malpighiales > Linaceae > Linum > Linum tenue. The sequence goes on along the minus strand of CAMGYJ010000005.1, from coordinate 31,203,255 downwards.
CAAAATGGCACCCTGGTTCCTCTGGCCTACCTCCCGTGAGGCTATGTTCTGGTCCATCCTCGTGAAATTCGCCTGACTGGTAGTCATGAATGCCGCCAAAATGTTCTTCAGCTCGATCATCTGATTATCGGGAGCTGGAGCTGCTGCTGGCTTGGCATATTGACGCTGGGGCTGCTGGAATAGCTGCACCTGCCTAGACTGGTAGGGCTGCTACTGAGGGGGTGGCTCCTGCCTGGCCTGGAAAGGCTGCCTCTGCTGAAAACCACCTGCTGGTGCTGGGAAACCAGGTGGTTTAGTGGTGTTGCTACTCCAAGCGAAGTTAGGATGCTGGCGCCACCCCTCATTGTATGTGTTATTGTATGGGTCGAGGCGCCGAGCATTGGCGATGAAGGCCAACTTCTCCTGGGGTGTAGAGGACTCCCGCATAGCCTGGAAGTCTTTCATCAGATGGTTCGAACTCTCACACCACTGACATTGAGCTACTGGAGGTCCCGCCGAACCTCTGCCCGGCATAAGACTGTTGGGATGCTTCAATGTCTGCACTAATTCAGCCATCTGCTGCTCGAGCCCGGACCTGGCCTCCATGGCGTGCACACCACGGTCCCGGGAATTCCTGCCACTGCTGTCCTGCCCCCAGGAATGATCTCTGGCAGCCAACGTACTGATCATCTGGTTCAGTTCGGGTGGAGTCTTAGTAAGAATATCCCCTCCTGGGCATAGAGACTCAATCACCCTCTGACTGTCCGGAGAGAGGGCACTGTAGAAGTTCCCCACGGTGAATGCATCACTGAAGCCATGATGGGGACACTACCAGAAAAATCCCATGTACCGCTCCCATGCATCACGAAGTGACTCGTCTGGCTCTTGGTGGAAGTGAGTGATCTCCCGCTGGATCTCTGTGGTCTTCGATGCCAGATAGTACCTGTGCACGAACTTGTCAGCCAGATCGTCCCAAGAGGTGATGGACAATGGGGGCTGGGTCTCCAACCACCTCTTAGCATGCCCCGCCAGAGAATGGGGGAAGAGGTGAAGTGGATTGCATCATCAGGGACACCGTTCAGCTTGAACCCGTTCGTCAGCTGCAGGAAACGGGACAGGTGCACCCTTGCCTCCTCATCCTTCAAGCCATGAAACTGGATAGAGGATGTAATGAGTTGAATCCAGCATGGCTTGATCTCAAAGTTGTTCGCTGGAATGGGCGGGTAGAGGATGACAGGGCGGATATCAGCAACCCGTGGAGTGTAGTAGTACTCCAAGGTAGGACCCGGCAGCGGTGGTGGATGATGAACCCATCTGCCTGGGGTATGGGGTTGTTCCCCAAGATCTGATTCACCGGGGGAACCTCGAGAGGGTTCCCCTGGAGTGGGTTGTGTTCGCCTTCCATCTCGTACTCTTCCTCAGAATCGCTGCTCAAGTGGTCGTCTATGCGCTCCTCCGTAGCCAGTCTAGCTCGATGTTGTCTCCTAAGTTGGCGACAGGTGCGTTCAAGCTCCGGATCCAACAGCAGTAAACCTCCCGACTGGCTATAGGTCATGCACTACATGTACACAATCAAGCAAGCAAACCCGTGAAGGCACAAGTTTGACAAAGCAAACAATGCGAAAACGAAAAGCTAAATTAACAGAATTCACGTTTCTTCAACAAGACAGAACTCCTAACAATGGCCAAGTGTAACCAATGAAAGGGACTGCAGTATAGTGGCTCAAGTAATAAATATCGAATCCACGGGTCTCTAGAGTTACTATTACTCAGCTTCGGTTCATTATCTAGCAAACCAGATTAAGATGGAAGAACTAAAACTACTCTAACAAACTACAGTTAAAGTTAATCTAATTACAGGTTGGGAACTCACCTAGGTATGATTCCCCCTAGCCACTAGCCAGATTAATGATTAATGATCTCTAACCTGTTTCACTTTCATTCACAATGCGGAGAATCCTTGACTAGACCTTGAGTCTCGACTAAAGGAACAAGGCCCTCTTGAGTCAATTGCCTAGAGGGGCGTATCCTTCTTTAGAACAACCGATCAAGGCGTTCTGAACTAGATTCCCTCTAACGAATGAGGTTCTCAATCGATACAAAGCATTGAATCAACCCTTGACTAAAGCAATCGATCCATTACTATCAATCTATGGTGCTCTGTTGACCTAATCAGGTATTCGCTCTCATAGGATCAAAGTAGAATCAATAATCTCGACTAAAGCAGAATTGAATCATGAAAACATGCATAGATTGAATATGAACTCAAGATTATCAAGTAAGAGTACTCATACAATCATCCAATCCAACAAACATAGCTAGGGTTCCTCAAAACCTAAGTGAAGGGAAGTTACTCCATAGAGAAGAGAGAGACTGCAGTAAGAATCTTCAGATGATCAGTCTTCAAGTCCGGGCTTGTTCCTCGAGCTTCCAAGGCGAATAAATCCTCCAATTCCACTCCAAGAATTCCCTCAAATCGCCCTCTCTCTCTTTGGTTCGTCTCTTGGGTGTTTGGGATCCAAAACCCAGCTCTCCCCTTGCAAAAACGCACAAAACAGTCTTTTAACAGCCTACGTTCGCGATCCCCGGTCAGAATCCCCTGTCGGGTATTTTAGGTCACGGCCGGGGATTTTCAAAACGCAATGTCTGGAGACAGGGGAAAATCCCCGGTCAAGGCCAAAAATCCCCTACCGGGGATTTTAGCGTCACGACAGGGCCCCCTTCTGTTTCTCAGAGACACCGAAACCAATTTTCCTCTATATTTGATTCTTCGTTTCTCCCTCGTTCGGACTCCAAATCAGGTACCATTTGATCCCAGAAGCTCGTAGTCTCGTCCTCTTTCTTCTCATGACAAGATTACATGATTATATGGTCACAAACTGAGGTAGAAATCCATTCTTCTTCAAGTCATACCCGGGTTTCTTCCCCCGAGTCGCCAATTGATCTCCGATTGACTTGAAACTTGCACCTACGCTTCACTTTATGTGCTAGGACTTGAAATGTGACAAAGGAACACAACCTAGCATAAAATAGGCCAAAGAAGCGATAATTCAAGCTTAAACGATCAAGAAACAACGGGGAAAACATGTGCAAATATCGAGTCATCAAATCCCCCCACACTTAACCGTTTGCTTGTCCCCAAGCAAAGCTAACTCAAACCAATGCAGCTCTCCAAACCTCTATAGCAACAAACAATCCCGATCGTCGGTAGAGGATTTTCTAGATCATATAGCAGCTTACGAGGTCAACTGGTCTTCTAAGATGTTCCCTATCTCTCTCAATGCGAGTACTAGACTCAAGCCAGGATCACGAGAAGAAGTAGAAGTAAGACAGTCAGTTCATGGATAAAGGGACTCATATCATTCACAACCAAGGACTCGTTGTACCGGGGTGCTCTTTCACTTCATTTCATCGTTGGAACCCTTTTTTCACTTTCATTTTATTTCTTTTTCTCTTTTTTTTTCATTCACTTGGCGGGAGTTCCAACTACATTCTTTCGCACGGTTGACCCTTATTAGTCGAGCAAGAGCAATTTCTGTACACCTGGCTCTCACCAAGGTACTTCGTTTAACTCCTTTTCCTCAACTCGTGTGGAGGGTCAATGAAATTAAGGGGGGTCGAAAGCTCTATCCGTGCCCTTAAAAACACATCCTCAAGTAGGTAAACCGTTCAACGGGTGGAAGTTTTACTTGTACTAGAGACAACTTAGCTTCACCTTGTAGGAGTACCCCACTAAGGATCCACTAAAATCTCTTCCAAAACCCGATTTTGTGCAATGAACGATGCCGCACATGTTGGGCTTTCCCCATGTTTAAGATTTTGATGATTTCGACATGGAGGACCAACTGCTTTTCATTTCTCACATGAGCACCCTGTTCGATACACGAGTCCACAACATAATCCAAACAGAGTCCACATTACCACATGAATTTAATGGTCATAGCTCCAATAATTCACAAAATCAACCGGCACAGCAGAGAGCTAGATAGGAAAATTCTTATACTTCAACATCCTCCATAGTGCTACACTACCTCCCTAGGTTGCACATTACTATAGAGACTGTCAATTCAAAGCATACTGAGCAGGCAATTTGCATGGAAACACGTACTTGGAGCCCTCAAATTTAAAAATTTGGACAGTGGACTAGACTCCAAGCACACAAACAGCCAAACATTCACCCGCATATATAATCGAACATCCCCCCACACTTAAGCATGACATTGTCCCCAATGGAGGAAAGATAAGGAGGGTAGAACGAAGTTACCAGATCAAGGCTGAATGATGGTGGACGGGCCAGGCGGTGTATTCCAGGAGGAGAGAGTAATCAGAACACAAACACCACACAAAATCTCACAAAGGTTGAGTTATTGACTCTAAAATCAAAGAACAAAACTGACTCAACCGAAGAGAAATAGGGAAAGAAATGCAAACCGATTGGTTGGGTTGTCTCCCAACAAGCGCTTCTTTCACGTCGTGAGCCGGACGATGGCTCCTAAGTTTCGGTCCACCCCAAAACCTCCTTGAAGTTGAGGTTCTCGTCGCTGAGGTAGAGTCTCAAGTCACGAGCATGTGGTATGACATGTGACGGAAGCTCGTGCACTTGATGTGGATGACGTCTCCACCCTCGAGACCTCTTCTTCTCTTCTCTCGTCTCATTGCCCCAAACCAGATATGACAACATCGATTGACCACCATCGTGTCCACCAAGAGGGACCGATATCGACGTGGCCTTTGTCTGGCAAAGAGACATTGCAAATGGGTCCTTGCTAAGCAGTTCCTCGAAGTTTGGTGGAGATATCACATGTAACTCATGGCCGGTGCAGGCCTCTTCCACCTCAACTCCGTCCTCAGCCTAGACGCCAATTACTTCTTCAACCTCCCTTTCTTCTTCAAGTGGTATCACCCCTGGAAAATGATCAAGAACAATATCAAAGCAAAGTTTGATGTAATTTGAACAAGAACATGGAAACTTTTTATGGGTTTTTCAAGGTCAATTTCGCACAATCTCACACAAGGGAGAAGGCTCGTAATATATAGGTAGATGCTAGCCACAATCAATGTGTGTAATTGATCGATACAAGCTAATCAAACAACCTAGAATCCACTAGGAAGCTCGACACAATCACAAGACGAAGCTTGTGAACCAAACTCAAGCTTTGTATTCAATTAAACGAAATCTAAGTTTACAACGTGAAGTAAAGGCTTTAAATCACTTTAAATACGTCTAAAACACTAACAAGGAAGTCCTAAACACATTACAACCCGAAATCAAACTCAAAACAAAAAAGGAAAGTAATCCTAATTCGAGAAGGAATCGGATTTAAAAGATAGACTGACGGGACTCGATACGATCTTGCAAGCGTTCGTTCGAAACCTTAGAGGTAAGCTTTCCTTCATCCAATTCCTTGAGATTGTAGTAGATAACCTTTAATTTCATGCGGCACAGCCCTCTTGACTCGAATCTCAATCCTCCATATCGAATATGTCTCCAAAGTTGGGTTCCTGAACTGCCTTCCATACTTAGCCAAAATCTGGCAGTTTCCCCATTTTGAGGTAGCAACTTGAGGAGCTTTGGAAATGGCTTTAATGTCTTGATTTGGACCAACCCATACTTCCCGCTTGTAGAGAAACACTTCATATTCAATTCCAAGCTTTTCTTTTGTATTTCCATCTAGCCATTTGGGAGAACCAAGCTGGCAAAGTAGGTATCCTGAAACAGACAAAACACTTAGCCAGATTTTAGGGTTCTTGTTAGTTGGTGGGATTGCTTCTTGACCAAACAAATCTGAGTTGTAGATATCTATTTAGGATCATATCAGGCCCCCTTTTCAAAAAGCTTTGCCCTTCCTATGCTCGAACCTTTCACAGAATTGATCCCAAATTGGATCCAAAGTAGGTTGTCTGAACTCTTTATGATGCAAAATTAGGTCACTATTCTTCATCGTCGAGAAATTTGGGGTTTTTAATTTGAGGGATTCCCAGTTCAATTCAATGCATCCACGCGGATTGTTTGACGCCCAATCTAAGTTCTGAACCAGTCTCTCGCTTCGAATCATCTTCAACCTTATCGAATCGTCCATTCCTTCTTTCCCGCCATCGCAAAATTCTGAGCTTATGAAACCCAGAAATTCCAATCCGAAATTGGGCATTTTTTATTCAGGTATCTTTGGGTTAGTTCGATTGTTCTTATATCACCCTACGACTTCTCTTGATGATTCTGCATCATCCTTTTGGGTTGAATCGTCTTGGTATGCTCCAACCCATTCAGCAATTTTCTCTTCGTTCTCGGTCAGTTTCGGAGGAACTTTAGCTCGAATTGGATCCATCACTAGGTTTGAATCGAGTTCATCTTATCCATATAAATAATTACTGGAATCTCCTAGAGTGTATCGTCGTTGCTGGTTTGGCTCAACTCTTGCTCCAGTGTTCCCCCCCCCCCCAATTCACCCTCTCTCCTGCTCTGCTCCGGTGAGATGTCACAGAGTTGTTGACGATGATGAACCTTCTGCTTCTAGTAGATAGTTAGCATGAACCGTCGAGCCACAAAATTACCTTCCTTAGGTTCCTCTGCATGTGTTCCACTAGATCCCCCTTTTGTCGCCGTCGACTTGCCTCTAATTGTCGTTGATCAACTCGAACTTCTGCTAGTAATAGTGGTTTAAGCAGAAATTTCTGACCATTGTTCTTGAACTTGTAGCAATTCGTACCCGCGTAATGGAACACTTCACGATCAAACTGCCAAGGACGTCCCAGCAACAGATGAGCTGCTTGTATCGGTGCAACATCGAATTGGAGTTCATCCTCGTACTTGCCAACTGCAAACTTAATTCTGATCTGCTTGTTGACCACTTGATGAAACCCTGGATAGGGGATTGAAATAAGAATAAGCGCAGTAACATCAAACCAAAGCTGATCTAATTTGAACAAGAACAAGGTCACTTTTTATGGGTTTTTTATTTTTTAAGGTCAATTTAGTGCAATCTCGCCCAAGGGAGAAGGCTCAAAATAGATAGGTAGATGCTAGCCACGATCAATGTGTCTAATTGATTGATACAAGCCAATCAAACAACCTAGAATCCACAAGGAAGCTTGGCACAATCACAAGATGAAGCTTATGAACCAAAACTCAAGGTATGTATTCAATTGAATGAAATCTAAGTTTACAACATCAAGTAAAGGCTTTAAATAAATTTAGCTACGCCTAAAAACCTAACAAGGAAGTCCTAAATACATTACAAGTGGAAATCAAACTCAAAACAGAAAAGGAAAGTAATCCCAATCCGAGAAGGATTTAGATTTGCAATACAGACTGACAGGGTTCCATAAGATCTTGCAAGGGGTTGTTCGAAGCCTTAGAGGTAATCTTTCCTTCATCCAATTCCTTGAGGTTTTAGTAGAAAACCTTTACTTTCATGTTGCACATCCCTCTTGACTCGACTCTCAACCCTCCATCTCGAGTAAGTCTCAGAAGTTGGGTTTCTGAACCCTCCATCTTTGAAAATGGCTTTAATGGCTTGATTTGGATCAACCCATCCTTACATCTTGTAGAGAAACACTTCCAATTAAATTCCAAGCTTCCCTTTTTTATTTCCATCGAGCCATTTGGGAGAACCAAGCTGGCAAAGTAAGTAAACACTTAGCCAAATTTCAGGGTTCTTCTTAGTTGGTTAGATTGATTTTTGTCCAAGCAATTATGAATTGTAGATTGATCCATTTAGGATCATATCACCAAGGGTTGATGTCACCTCACTTGCTCGACGAATGGCTTTTGCACTACTCGACCTCATCTTCCATATTCTCATCATACCCTTTCTTGATTAGGGTTAGGGTTTCTGTCTTCCATAAGAGCATAAGGTTGAGGTGCTACTGGTGGCGCATTAACTCTCCCTTCCAATGCTTCCATCCTCGCATTGTTGGAGGCTTTCCCTTGAAGCAAGGCCTCTATCTATGTCGCCAACTACTTTATCATATCCTCCATTCTTGATTTACAAGAAACCGAGAACTCTCTTCAAGATCCGCAAGAAACCTTCCAAGAACCCTTAAAGATCTTCAAGAATCCCTTCGAACATGTCCAAGAACTTCAAGAATGTCTTCTCGATGCTAATTTTTAATCGGTATCTGATACCACTTGATATGAATCGAGGCTTGAACTCCTAGATTTGACAGTTACCAAAGTACGCAACCAACTTTGATCTTCAAGATGCTTTACCCGACTCCAACTCGAACCAAAGATAAGAGGGGGAAATCGATCAGACAGTCTCAACATGTGAAGAAGGCCAAGCGATATTTGGTAGAACTAGCCACATGTAGATGTGATCTTCTAGTTGATAAGAGACGCGCAAAATCCTGGACTCCTCGATAGATTTTTGGGTAAACGTTCACAAAGAAACATGAGATAAACTCACTTAATTGATTAATGAACTTCAATGATGTCCTTACAATGAAACTCGGCTCGTTTATATAGGATACATAAACTAAATCACATCTTATAATGAAAGCAAAAACTTGAGAAAGAAAACAAATACAATCTGAAAATTACAAGCCCTAATCCACAAAGGATTTGAATATTCAACTATCTTCCTTATAGGCTAAGAAAATGGTAAATTTTTTGGGATAAGGACTTCCCAAAGCCCTTCCTTCCATGTCGCCACCTTCACCTTGAACTCCTTCGAGATTCTCTTGGGCTTCTTCCATGTTTTGCAACAGCATCATGGGCCTCCCTTCAAGCATATCCTCGTCCATGCTAGCAAAGTGTTTGCTCAAGTAGTTTGTAAATTTCTCCTTTAAATTCTTGGCCTTTGAACGTGTAAGAGGTCCCTCTTGTGGTGTAGTGGTGTATGAACTCGTCAGGTTGGGGAACGTGCAGTTAAGTCCCTAAGTTCACTTTTGTGACTTTTATCCTCGGATATAGTTTTCTTGATGGAAACTAAACAAACTGGAGATGAGAATGAAGTGAATCATTTGGAGGTAAGGTATGAACAAGGTGAGAGTTGGTTGAATGAAACATGAGGAGGGGGAAGAGCGTACATTTGAGCTTGTAGTGGAGAGAGGAGATAGAACTGCAAGTCATGTCAATGCCGCTCTATCATGTGGATGCTCGATTGATGGAATAGTCGGAAACCAATTCATGTTTAACAAGGGTGTATGGGTGGCCGGAAGATAGTGAGAAGTATCGTACGCGGAAGCTTCTATAGAGGTTTGCTAAACAATGAGACGAACCTTGGTTGTGTGGGGTGATTTTAACCACTTGGGAAAATAACAGAACTGTGGGGTGTTTTATTGAAGAGCGTTTGGATCGCTTATTTTGTTCTGAAGCATGGTCCGAAATGCATACGACGACACGGGTCCTTAATATGGACAAAGCAAAATCATATCATAGGCTGATTGTATGCGATGCCAAGGGGGAAGAGGATGTTGATCCTAATTGGGGTTGATCATTCAGGTTTGAAGCACACTAGACGAAACATCTTGAGTGCCCAATAAAAATTAAAGAAGCTTAAAGAAGAGGGAGCACAGAGGATTCACTAACTAAGCTTCAATCTTGAAGGAAAATTTAGGACAACTGGAGCAGAGAGGCATTCCCATATTTTGCCAACCAGAAAGCCTGCATAAGGCGTGTCTTGCGTACTCTTGACAGGGCAACAAAGACTCTGACAATTCTTGTCCAAAAAAAGCAGTTGGAGAGTGAGTTGGCTGAACTAGAGGATAATGAAGAGATCTACTAGAAGCATCAATCCCGGGCAGATTGGTTGAAAAATGGCAAAAAAAAAAACACTAGCTTTTTCTACTAAAAGGCAACGGCTTGGAGGAAACGAAATACAATTAAAGGAGTGAAAGACAGCACGGGCTGCTGGCATGTTGGAACCCAACAACTATTTGACTGCATGGTTTACTCTTTTTAGAATCTATTCCATGTAGGAAACATCCTAACGTCAACTCCAGTCTTGGATGCGGTTCAAGCAACAATCACTAATGACCAAAATGTCGAGCTGGCTTATCCATCTATGCGGGATGAGGTGGTTGCAGCTTTAAAACAAATGATCAAGAGGAAAGCACCGGGTGCAAATGGGATGTTAGTGCTTTTTTACAGGAAATATAGGAGGATTGTTAGAGATGATATTGTGGCCATGGTACTCCACATCATTAAACAAGTAATGATGTCGAATATGCTTAATCACATCCTTATATCTCTAATTCCAATGGTTAAGACTCCACTCTCGCCGAAAGAATTTTTTCCTATAATCCTATGCAATGTATTGTACAAGTTGGTCGATAGTTCTGGCAAACATATTAAAAAGTTTGCTCAATAGCATAGTTGCTCAGGAACAAAGTGCTTTTGTGTTGGACAAGTTCATTTCTGATAACATTATGGTTGCGTTTGAGTGCTTTCATACCATGAAGAAGAATCCAAAGACTAGCTGCTTTTTTTTTCTTTTTCACCAATTGCATTTTTTTTCTCGAAGAAGAGGGCTTAGGCAAGGAGACCTGTTATCACCCTACTTATTTCTCCTATGTGCAGAGGGCCTTTCAGCCTACGCGAAGCATTCTGTGCATGATTATCTTATTCATGGAATTCAACCGGCTTGGGAGGATCCAACCATTTCCCACCATTTCTTTGCTAATGGCATATTTTCATTGGAAGAGCCACTTTGTAGGAGTGCAAAGCCTTGATGGAGATGCTGAAATTGTCGAAAAGGAGCCTCACTAGCTGGTTAATTTCCTAAAGTTAAAGATTTTTTTAAGTAAGCATGTCAAGCCACATCAAAGGCTGATGGTGATTGGGACGCTTGAGATGACCTAGTTGAAAGACATGAGAAGTATTTGGGGCTTCTGACAATAGTTGGAAGATAAAAAAAGAAACTTTTGGTGGTCTCAAAGAAAGTGTTGATGTGGTAAATAGAGTTAAAATCCTAGGATTTCCTAAGCTCGTATTCCACGAGGTCTTTTGTCAGTAACTACTCAAACCTAACTAGACGTGTTTGAATGAATGCAAGAAATTAAATGGCATGGGTTGAGGTTCCCTTGGTATGTCGAGCTCTATCCTAATAATGCAACCAAAGAAAATAAACAATATAAGCAAGAAAAGGAATTCTTAGGTAATGATATCTATATGATCATGCATACTAACTCCTCAATGAGATGCTTCTATGCATCATCTATTATTATGCCCTATCCCTTCCTCTAAAGTCATTCTCTACCCATGCATGCGCCTCTTGCGATAGAGATTTAACTAGCTAATGAGTTATTTTGCTTCGTGTCATCGCCTAATCAATGAAGAACAAGAGATTTAGGATATCACATAACTAAGTGTGGGCCTCTACGAGCCAAATTGGTGGTCTATAGCATCGATTATCTAGGAATCAGACATTGATCTCATGTAATCATGCATAGATTCATCAAACTAAACAAGCATACATAAGGCAATGAGACATCACAAGAGGGTAATCTCTTAATAATCTCAATTATATTAAGAACAACAGGTTCATATTCAAAGAATAGCTAAAGCATCGATAGTCTTAAGCAATAGATGTCACAAACATAAGTTAACTAAAGCATCGATGATAAAGACAATAGGCCTAATCATTGAATAATTGAAAATAATACTTGAAGAATTATAGAATTCACATTCCAAAACACATCGAGCTAGCTAAACAAAGAAGAATTGGAAATATCACCGTAGATGATGAAGCTATCCTCGTCAAGCTCCTCTTTCTCTCTTATGCTCTCTAACTCGTGCCCCTAGGGAAGAGTGATTATAAAGTGTGTATGAAAGATATATAGCCTATACTTCTATTTATACTAGTTACAAAAGGGATTTCTAGTCCTTTTTCTTCTAAAAGTCAGCAGAAAACTTCATTTTCCTACTTGGAGTCTGTTTCCTTCAACTTGTGGAGAATCTACTTGTTGAGGAATTTCCTGGAGGTCTTTGACCGAGCAGCGTAGTCCTATGGAAGTAACCTTAACTATTGTTTCTTCTCCAAATCCATTCATTTTTTTGTAACCAACTTCATTTTGGGTTCATGGACCTGCTCCTGAAATTTCAGCTCGTTTGGATTTCATTTGACTCATATGATCTTCAAAATACTATTCTCTAGTCCATAACTTGAGCTTCCAGTGTTAGAATCCATCTCTGTTTGGGTCCATGAGCTTGTAGTCCCGTCCTCCTACTGATCCATTGTATCCCTTGATGATCCATATTTGTCTTGATTGGTTTATAACCTTGAAAAGCACAAAACAACACCATAAATGCATCAAATAGTACACAAACACACTCGAGGTCTATCATAGGCTCATTATCAAGTAATTATGAATTCCACATGAAATATAGTAAAAATACTAAAGATACATTGATAGAAGGGGAATCAGGTGCGAAAGAAGTTGAAAAATTGGAAAAAGAAGGTATTGTCAGTTTGCCGGCGTGATGACACACCTCCACCGTCACACTAGAAAGTGGCCAAGTGTAATCACCTACTAATGCGTAGTATAGCGGGTTTAGTTCTAAATGTAAACCCGGGTCCTAGGTGTGATGACTACTCCGTGAAAATCTTATTATTTAGCGATTCAAGCGTAGTGAAGGTCTAACTAAACTAGCAAGCAAAAGTAGTGAAAGTTGTGTTCAAAGTTGAGAGAGGTCACCCAGATATGGTTCCCCCTCGACTGCAGTTAAGCCAAGTTGTAATTCACCAAGTCCAAGTTCAATGATAGTTATACCGCGGGAGGTTCTTAAACAGTCTGCAGTCTCGACTAAAGGTCTCCAGACCCTCTCAATCTGAGTCCCCAGCGGGCGACTAACCTCCACCGGAGTAAAAAGATTGAGGCCCTAACGAACCAAACCTCCTCTACCGGAGTAAATCCGGTACATAATAGTGAATTGACTCCTCGACTAAAGTCATCAATTCACTACCTTCAATCAAGGTGCTCTATCAACCTAGGTAGATATTCTCTTTTTAGGTCAAAGAAAAAATAATAGGAATTTGATCAGGATTCATGTCATTCAAGAAATCAAATCATCAATTGAATATAATCAATATCAATGAATTCGTACTTGGGTTCATACAATCAAAACTAACATACAAATATATGGTTCTTCATACCCAGTTGAGTGAGAGAGTTTACTTCATAGAGAGAGAAGGGAAATCTAGCTAAGATGCGGAAACCATGCTGTGAAGGATGAGATTCTGCTTCTGGCAATCAATCGACACTTCTCCAAGCTTAAGCCGAGCTCCAATGGTGATGAAGATCGATCTAGGGCGCTTGGATATTTTGGTTCGTCACACTCTCTCTCTCTAGGTATCTGCTTTCTATCTCCAAAACTCGGCACTCCCCAAAAATTGGTCTTCTTTCCCTTAAAAAGCAGTTGGTCGCAATCCTCGGCCATAATACCCGGTCGAGTATTTCAGCTGCCCGGCGGGGTATTTTTGAACGTTGTGCAGGGGGGAAAAGGGAAATACCCTATCAAGGTTCATAATACCCGATCGGGTATTTTAGACATCCGGCCGGGACCCCTTCTGGAACTCTGGCGTCCAAAACTTGAATCCCTGGCCTCTCTTTGCATTTTACCCGGCCGGGTATTTTAACTCTTGATCGGGTATTTTCCTCTTCCAACGCCCTTCCCTCCAATGTCCTCTTTTTTTACCCGAAACTCGTTTCCTCGCCTTCACGTTAACGCCAAGTCCTGAAATATGACATAGACACACAAAGTATCGTGAAATCGGCTTAAAACACGATAATCGACTCTCAAACGACTCAAGAACGGAAGTATAAACATGCAATCAATGGTCTATCAAATTCCCCCACACTTAACCGTTTGCTTGTCCCCAAGCAAACCTAACTCAAACCAATGCAGCTCTCCAGACCTGTATAGCAACACACAATCCCGATCGTCGGTAGAGGATTTCCTTGATCATATAGCAGCTTACGAGGTCAACTGGTCTTCTTAGACGTCCCCTATCTCTCTCAATGCGAGTGCTAGACTCAAACCAGGATCATGAGAAGCAGTGGAATTAAGACAACTAGTTCATGGGTAAAGAGACTCACACCATTCAACAACCAAGGACTCATTGTACCGGGGTGCCCTTTCACTTCATTTCAACTGTTGGAACCCCTTTTTGCACTTTCATTTACATATCTTTTTTTTTTTTTTGCTTTCATTCACTTGGCGGGGGTTCCAACTGCAGTCTTTTGTACGGTCGACCCTTATTAGTTGAGCAAGAGCAATTTCTGTACATCTGTCACTCGCCAGAGTACTTCTTTTAACTCCTTCTCCTCAACTCATGTGAAGGGTCAATGAAATTAAGGGGGTTTAGAAGCTCTATCTGTGCCCTTAAAAACACATCCTTGAGTAGGCAAACCGTTCAACGGGTGAAAATTTTACTTGTACTATAGACAGATTAGCTTCACCTTCTAGGAGTACCCCACTAAGGATCACTAAAATCTCTTCCAAAATCCGATTTTGTGCAATGAACGGTGCCACACAAAATAGGCTTACCCCATGGTTTAAGATTTCAATTATTCCGACATGGAGGACCAACTGCTTTTCATTTCACACATGAGCACCCTGTTCGATACACGAGTCCACAACACAATTCAGCACGAGTCACCAATACCACATGAATTCAACGGTCTTAACTCCACTAATTCACAAAATCAACCGGCACAGCAGAGAGATAGATAGGAAAAATCTTATACTTCAACATCCTCCATAGTGCTACAGTATCTCCCTAGGTTGCATATCACCACAAAGACTGTCAATTCAAAGCATACTAAGCAGGCAATTTACAAGGAACACGTACTTGGAGAAGAGGGAAGGATAGAAACATCCTCCCCACAATTAAGTTCGACATTGCCCTCAATGGAGAAGAGGGAAGGATAAGGGGAACGATGTTACCGGTATGCACAGACTGTAGTGAGACTGGAAGGTGGACCAGTCGGAGTGAAATGGACTAGAATGGGACCAGTCGGTGCAAATGCACGGCTAAAGAAGACACAATCACTCAAGCACAGATACGTTAGGTCAAATATCAGCCCAATAGTACATCATCCAAAAGAAAAGAAAACAAACCAAACAACAACCAGTTTGCACTCCGAACCAAAACAAAAGAAACACAGAACGACCAGCGAGTACAGCCTACTCGAGCTGGCTGAAGTCAATCTGCCCCATGAGATCGTCAACCCCGTCTGTCGGTGGTGGCGGGGGTGGTGAGTGGTCCCACCGAGTAGTCCAGTGGTGCTCCTGTGGCAGATGGCAGGACTGGAGCAGGTGCTCCTGATACTCCATCATCTGGCGGTTATAATCCCGCTTCCGCTCGATGCAAGCACTAGTGATTCCATGCTGAGCCTCCATCCGGTTGAGGCGCTCGTCCAGAACCGCCATCCGAGAGTGGTACTCGACCTGGGGGGCCGAATACTGTTGGTGAAACTGGACCTGATGGTCCATGAGCTGCTGGTTCTGGACCCCGAGCTGCTGAAACTGGAGCCCCATCTGATGGAATTGCTCTGTAAAGAATTCCATCGACGGACCTGAAGCCATTGTCGGACCAGAAGTACCGGAGGGGGACTGGCCTCGCTCGGGTCTCCGTCGTGGCTGAAGATCCCCTGGGGGAGCGGGGGCTCCGGCTCATCAGCATCCATTGCACCTCTATAATCGTCATCATCCTCGGCCTCATCCGCGCCGGTGTAGTCCTCGTCCTCGTCGACCTCATCATCATCTTCCTCATCTTCGTCGGGAGGCATGGACAACTCATCCACCCAGGATCGTTTGCCATCGGAGGCCAGAAGTAGGGCGTTATGAAGCACCTCCCGGCTGAGAGGTTCTGAACCACCCAGTGTTGTGGTGTCAGTCAACCCATCGAAAGAGATCTTGAAATGGCGCGCCAACTTCGTGATTAGGGGATCACAAAAGAAGTAGGTGGGTTTGTTGTGGCACCGAGCAAAGGTAGTGGCCACAACAGACCCCAGGTGCAACAGGTGGTCAGGCGCCCCCATCGAGTACATGGCATACAGCACTCGCTTTGGTATCCTGTGAGATCCGTTGACGTTGGGCGTGATCGAGCGGGTGAGCAGAAGGTTGAGTATGTGCCACTCCGAGCGAAGGGTGGAGACATAGGTCTGGCCGACGTCGAAGGTGTCGAACTAGTAGGTGGGACTGGCGATGCTCTAGTAGAACACGTCATGCAGCCAATCCTTTGGGTGAGCGACCTCCTTCTCGTGGTGGGAGAACGAGTGGTAATGGATTCCCAGTGCATGGGCCAACCCGTCGATACTCAGCTCCCGCATATGGGGCGGTACTGGAAGGTGGAGTAGAACTCCCACACAAGCTCCGTGTAAGTGGAGTCCTCTATGCTCAGGAGCGCCCGCTAGTGTGGGTGGCTGATGGCGGCGGCGATCTCATCCATGCAGTGGAACTGCTGGAAAATGCCCCATACCAGGTGGTGATGGCGGTGGAACACCCCGTTGATGACCCGGCGATACTGGTCTGCGTACTCAGGGTGAAGGCTTAGCCCCTGCATGAATGGAAGGTCTAGAGACATGATCCTGCAAAATCGACAAACCAAAGGTGGGGCCAAGAAAATACTCGTTAGGACCGCAAGCATGGGTTCAAGAGTTCACCCACACTTAAGGACCACCTAGGATAAGCAATCACGCATAAACGGTCGATTTTCAAGCAAAACAACCGCAATTAAAGCAAGAATCATGTAAAACATGACACATTCAAGCATAAGGACATCAAACATGCATTTTTCATTCCTAACCACGGCATCCCTCACCCTATTCTAATTCAAACATGCCGGCAATTCACAGTTCTCGGTCCTAACATCCACAGTCCGATTTCCAGAAAAAGAACAAATTGAGAAAGCAACACACCTGGAAACACAAGTAGGACAGTAGAGGGGACGCGAATAGAGGGTGAGGGATGCGAAACCACGACCAAAATGGGTCATAAAAGTTCGCAGGAAAACCCGTCGGAGAGTCCGCGGAAAGGCGCGGCGTCCGGCCGCGGCGGCGCGGCGGTGGGCGGCGCAAACCCGTGAAGGCACAAGTGTGTCAAAGCAAACAGTCAATGCGAAAAAGAAATGCTAAAGTAATAGAAATCACGTTTTTTCAACAACCTACCCGGCAACAACGCCAAAAACTTGATACACCTCCACCGGCACACTAGAAAGTGACCAAGTGTAACCACCTACTAATGCGTAGTATAGCGGGTTTAGTTCTAAATGTCAACCCGGGCCCTAGGTGTGATGACTACTCCGTGAAAATCTTATTATTTAGCGGTTCAAGCGTAGTGAAGGTCTAACTAAACTAGCAAGCAAAAGCAGTGTAAGTTGTGTTCAAAGTTGAGAGAGGTCACCCATATATGGTTCCCCCTAGACTACAGTTAAGCCAGGTTGTAATTCACCAAGTCCAAGTTCAATGATAGTTATACAGTGGGAGATTCTTAAATAATCTGCAGTCTCGACTAAAGGTCTCTAGACCCTCTCAATCTGAGTCCCCAGCGGGAGACTAACCTCCACCGAAGTAAACAGATTGAGGCCCTAACGAACCAAACCTCCTCTACCGGAGTAAATCCAGTACATAATAGTGAATTGACTCCTCGACTAAATTCATCAATTCACTACCTTCAATCAAGGGTGCTCTATCAACCTAGGCAGATATTCTCTTTCTAGGTCAAAGCAGAAATAACAGGAATTTGATCAGGATTCATGTCATTCAAGAAATCAAACCTTCAATTGAATATAATCAATATCAATGAATTCGTACTTGAGTTCATACAATCAGACCTAACATACAAATCTATGGTTCTTCATACCCAGGTGAGTGAGAGAGTTTACTCCATAGGGAGAGAAGGGAAATCTAGTTCAGATGCGGAAACCATGCTATGAAGGATGAGATTCTGCTTCTGGAAATCAATCGGCACTTCTCCATGCTTAAGCCGAGCTCCAATGATGATGAAGATCGATCTAGGGCGCTTGGAGATTCTTGTTCACCACTCTCTCTCTCTCTCTAGGTATCTGCTTTCTATCTCCAAAACTCAGCACTCCCCAAAAATTGGTCTTCTTTCCCTTAAAAAGCAGCAGGTCGCGATCCCCAGCCATAATACCCGGTCGGATATTTCAGCTGTCCGGCTGGGTATCTTTAAACGCAGCGCAGTGGAGAAAAGTGAAATACCCGATCAATGTTCAAAAGACCTGATCGGGTATTTTAGCCATCCGGTCGGGACCCCTTCTGGAACTCTGGCGTCCAAAACATGAATCCCCGGCCTCTCTTTGCATTTTACCCGGCCGGGTATTTTAACTCATGGCCGGGTTTTTTCCTCTTCCAGCGCCCTTCACTCCAGTGTCCTCCTTTTTGACCCAAATCTCGTTTTCTCGCCTTCACGTCAACGCCAAGTCATGAAATATGACATAAACACACAACCTAGCGTGAAATCGGCTTAAAACTCGAGAATCGACTTAAGAACGGAGGTATAAACATGTGCAATCAAAGGCGGTTGCACAAGCCTAATTTACATATGATGTGCCGGGTTATCGAGGAAGTACAAAGTCACATTGCGAATTTCTACTTGGGACAGAGAGGTGCGGAAACACGCGTCCATTGGGTTCGACATTAAGAGATGATTTTTCCAAAGAAATCAGGTGGGTTCATTTTCCGTGATCTCGGTCGGTCATGGTCCAAGTAATATTTGGTGTAGCTTAATGTGTGTGCAAGAGTTCCTAAATGAAGGCATCATATCGCAAATTGGTAACGGCTCATTGATTGTATCTGTGGTAACTCCTAACTCGGTCGTTTGATTCCTTTAGTAGTTAATTATTAACTGAGTAATCGATTAGTGGTTAACCGCTCGTTTGCCCACTAGTATAACCACATCGTTTTGTGTCTTGGGTAAGAGAAAAAGTTTGAAGGTTCAAGACGACCAATAATCCAAATCCAAACATACCAAACCCCATTTATTGCAGAAAACCCTCCACACAAAATTTTAAACGTCCCAAAGAGTTTGTAGTCGGTGGAGTAAACATACCGGATGTTTATGAATGATGATGATGAGCTAGTTTTGTTTGTGTTAAATTTGTAGTTTGTACTTGCTAATTGGATGATGACATCTTTTTTATGAGTTGGAATCCGGGCTTGGATTACAAATACATATTATATGATGTATTGTATTTTTGTTTTTATTTTGCAATTCTTTATGTTAACTATGTAGAATTATAGTTGATGTGTTATAAACGGTTGAGTAAACCACTAATAAAATTAATAATGAGTGATTAATCGATAAGGATCATCTAGGTTATCTATAGGTTGTTTGAGCTAGTGGCTAACAACTAATATATCTTAGAAAAACTAACTAACCGAATTGATTAGTAGTCCTGAAATATAAATTAAAAGGAAAGAAACAAGCACCAAAGGACGATAGTAACTAGTAAGCATAGATTGGAATTTTCTTTCTTGGCGTCAAGACAATGGGCAAGTTGCTTCTAATCTAATTAAAATATAAATATGCTTCGAATTTTTTATATATATAACCTACGTAGGTAAGGGTCCCGGGTGGAGACCGGAGACCGCAGATGTTACGTTGTGAATTGGAATTCGAAGTTCTTTAATTGATTCATAAAAATGATTCCAATCCATACCGAACGCAATCATTGAATGAAGTCTTATTATATGGCCTAGATTAATATACAAAAATCATTTTTAAAAAAGATTACTATATTAATATATTTATATTTACAAACTATATTTAATGGTTGTAACCTTTGCCGAGTATTTTGGGACAGCTGACAATTTTTCGGGAGTTGGTACAATTTTTAGATGCGCTATTAGTATTAAAGCACTTTTTTAATTTTGTACGAAAATTCAATAGATTATATTTTATATATAACTTTCGTATTACATTGGATTTGAAAAAATTTGTATTTAAGAAGCCCTACCGTATCAATCATTGCCTCATTGGACTGGAAATATTTGATATCGGAGCTAAATTGGTGGGCGGTTTTAACGATAGGAAATGGTTGATCCACGATCTAGTACAAAATACCATACTAGTGACTTTTACGGTATAATCTACAGTATTGTTTCACAATTCTCAACTTTAGCGTACATGTATCATACTTTTTGCGCTCTAAAAGATGATATCCATTTTTCCCTTGCAATAGGAACATAGGATTCTTAATTAATCATGCCCCCGTCCCTTTCTAAAACCTTCACATGACGCCTTTGATTACTCTGCTTTTAGCAAGGATTGAAAAACTGTAACGTACTGGCAGTTCGATCAAAAAATCTCCTACTGGAAGATAACCCCAAACGTAGTTAAAGCCGGATCGGACAGGGCGGTCTGAACGGTAAAACCGTCACCCGCCCTCGAATCCGGTCCGGTCAAGCTATTTATTCGTCACGCGTCAATCTTTCAATTTGTGCTTGAACCGGACAAGCCACTTCAGCCGTTCAACCGATTTTGTCGGTCGAAATCCTATATAACCAAATTCTTAGGAGACAAAAATCCAGACAAATATGAGAGAGCTGGGATTTTAACCCAACACCAATTGGTGCAAATCAGACCTTGTGCCAATAGGTCTAGCACTTGTTTGTGAGTCAAAAGCTAACAAATCCTTTTATTAATCATCACACAATGTTTAATATTGAAAAATCATAAATACTACACTTAAATAATTTATATTTATGTAAAATGATATTCTTTACTTGTCATATATAATTTTTCTGTTAGGAATATATTATAATAAATATATAATTATAATACTATTAATTGTTTCTACTTATAATAATTTTATTTATTAGACACCGGTTTGTTAACGGGTTTATAGCGACTTAGTGCCGGTTAAACCAATAAAGTGCGAACCACTTACTATACCGGTTCATGTACTGGTTCGGTTCTGACAACATTGAATAAACTGATAGACGCCTTTGATTACTCTGCTTTTACCGATAGACGTACTGCCATCCACATAGTGAAGAACCCTATATTCCATGAAAGGACCAAACACATCGAAGTGGACTTCATGTGATAAGGGAAAGGTTGCAGAGTAGTTTGATAAACTTGAATCA
This sequence comes from Linum tenue, assembly GCA_946122785.1. Classification (NCBI taxonomy): domain Eukaryota; kingdom Viridiplantae; phylum Streptophyta; class Magnoliopsida; order Malpighiales; family Linaceae; genus Linum; species Linum tenue. The sequence goes on along the minus strand of CAMGYJ010000005.1, from coordinate 31,182,222 downwards.
TGTGTCAACAACACATCAGTTGGCAGACTTGTTCACCAAGAGTCTTGCCACTGATAGATTTCTTTTTCTTATGAGCAAACTGGGAGTATCTGGAAGACACTCGCTAGCTTGAGAGAGGGTAACAGAGAATTAGCCTGAGATGATTGCAGCAGCAACTTGAAGGTGAAAGAAGAAGAAGAAGACAATCAAGAAGCCTCTGTTGCTGCGAAGAAAAGGCAGGACTACTGTATTGTTGAAACGGCTGCGTTCTGCTTCAGTACGGAAAATATTGATGGATCCAGAACGCAATCGTTTCCCTTAGTCAGCTGGAGTTCGTTTACACTATGTATTAGACAAGTGGCATTCTGTAGTTGGTTCGTTTAAGTAGTTAGTTTATAATTACTGTGTAATAGCCATTAGTATGTAAAACTTTGTTTAAGCTTCACTAAATCATGATACATAAGACAACTAACTAAATCTAACTCTAGCTCCTCGCTAAGCTCCCTGCGACCTCGCCAATGCTAGTGCGGCTTCTCGCCTCGCTCTACCTCTTCTCGAAATCCTCATCCATTAACCCTTCCTCAACCTGGTGAGTGAGAAGGGCTCAGTCTCTTCGTTACTTCCTAAGGTCTTTCCCTAAGCAAACCCTTACTATACACATTATTAGGGTTCTTGACTTAGACAAAAGTCGTTCTCGCTTTCATCCTTTATACTTTGTTATCAACACAGTCTATAAGAGATCTTTACTCCTATCTTATCTTATAGAATTTCTCTACTTATATCCTTAATATTTTATTTCCGACATAACTCATAGAAGTTCTCGACTTCTATCCTTAACTCAAACACAAGAACCTAGGCCCACTGCATTACGTCTCACCGTCCGGTGTCCATACTCTAGTATGCCAACCGCGTTACGTCACGCCGTCCGTTTGCATACACAAACTCGGCAATGACACTGCGTTACGTCTCGCCGTCCAATAGTGACCCTAACATACTCGATCAACTGTTGCGTTACGTCTCGCCGTCCAGCAGTGACCCGACCATCTACCACGTCCAGTAGTGGCCCAACCTCCCTGAGGTTCATCTTACCATTAATCAAGTATTACAATCATACATACATACATAGCAGAACGCGTGCCTCCACCCTTAAGTAGGCGGTGAGATGCCTCACACACATATCGCGCATTACTCAAAATTAACTAATTAATAGCTTAAAACAAAAGGCGTATATTAAAAGACCTACGACTGAGATATTATCCCTTTACACTCACCTTATGTTATTTAAATTGGTTGACTTGGATTTGACACTATCGAAGTGTCGATCCTCGCATATGCCTCTTATTCTTCATCCCCACAGCCAACACTTAGGCATAATCATCATAAGATTTTCATCCATAGCCTTAGCTACATAGAACTCACCTAGTTAGTAGTTGCACTCCACATACGACAATAATTATAATGCTCAAAGCTAATCCTAGCCCTTAGCATTTCCACTCCACGTAATTAAGCCTCATTTCACTTTACTTAGTATCCATCTCCCAAACCACCACCATCTCAACTCATGTAAAACCCCTTTTGCGTACTGGTCCCATGTCATGAATTTTTTTTTTTTAAAATTGGGAGAGGGGAACAATTCGTTTACCTCCATTCTCATTTGCTCGCCGCTAATGGACAAGGATCCAGCCAGGTGCCTCATCTCTCTCGACGTAATACTTGTACTTGCCTTATCACAGTACCCAATTAGCGTCCCCTCCTCTTTTCCATAGCATCGATCAAAGCCTCCTTCCGCCTGAGTTTGAGCTCTTTTTCCGGTGCGTAGTTGTTAGGCATGTTGGCGGTGGTTCAGCAACGAGAGAAAGCGAGGGTTGTTACCGTGCTTTTAATTTGTATCTTTGTTACGTACTACGATTTAGGGTATCAAAATTGTTCATGTATGTTAGGATTAAAATTGTAAGGCAAATAAAATTTATTTTTCTTGATTATTGATTCAATTTTTGTATGGTTGACTAAACAAATTATTAATTTTTCGTTGAGTGTGGTCTATCTGGACCAGACCAGACTGAACCAGACCGCACATGCGTGGTCTGGACCGGATCGTATAATCTGTGGTCTGGTCTGTGGTCTATACTTTAGCCTCTCGGTCTGGACCATAGACCGCATATATGGTCTGGCCTGGACCAGACCACACCGTTTCCCAGCCCTACTTAGGACTGATTAATTAATTAAAATAAACCTCCAATTCATTATAGGTATTATCTTACCCATGTCCGAACCAAATCGATTTAAGGTGGAACCTAACCTAGAGAATCGAGATGTTACAGTAAAGTTCCCCTGAAATTTTGGAGGGAAACAAAATTATCCCTCCACAAATTTGGTGAATTTTCTCAAAGGTAAATGGTTACATTATTCACCGGAACTTACGGTGTTTAAGTTTTAATCACGGTAAATAAATGTTATAAAATTCAAAATAATTTCTGAGACTATAAGTATATAATTAATTATAGACAATTTTCCCATGATTATTTTTGAGGAAAAACTTCTCATAAATAAGATAACATGACTAGAAACCAGTTTTTGAAGTAGTGCTTCCTGCACACCGTAAAGATGAACTATTAAAAATAACTCATTATTTACTGATTTTGGAAATAACAGTGAGTTAAAAAAATAAACATTAAGTGTTGCCAAATCCATTATTCCAAACAATATGTAGTTGAGTGGTGATGAGTGAGTGAGGGAAAGAAGAATCGGCAAGGCATGGAATGGAATGGAATGGAATGGGAGAGGGGGGAGGGAACCTGCCTGTCGGACGTGTCCGTCTGTTGTTTTCAGTTGCACTGTTCTGTTTCCGCCCATTTACTGACCAAATTTGACTGCCACGCCCACCCACGTACGACTATTGACTATATGGCAGGCAGCATATGCATTATTACTTTATTAATTAATATGGCATTGCCACGTAGGCCCCCACCCAGCACCGAATGGCGGGCCCCACCCCTTCACAGTTCACCCTCCTCCCTCCCTCCATGGCCCATGCTGCTCTGCTGAAAACCAAAGAGCTATAGCTTCTGCACAGGCAAACAAATTCCACAGATTCCAAACACTCCACTCCACAGCAGCAGCGAAAAAAAGAAAAGAAAAGAAAAGAAAAGAAAAGAAAAGAAGAAGAAGAAGAAGCAGCAGCAGCAGCTTCGCCGGCCCGTTGCCCTTCCGGAATTAGAAAACGGGAACCATGGCGCTTCCCTCCCTAATCTTGCTGCTCTGTGTGCTGAGCATCACAACCGCCGCCGTGTCCCTGAACCAGGACGGGCTGTTCCTGCAGCGGGTGAAGCTGGGCCTCTCCGACCCCAACGACGCCCTCTCCTCCTGGAACGAGCGCGACCCCACCCCTTGCTCCTGGAACGGCGTCCTCTGCCCCCCGGACGGCGCCCACGTCACCGCCGTCGACCTCTCCAACGCCCTCCTCGCCGGCCCTTTCCCCTCCTTCCTCTGCCGCATCCAAACCCTCACCTCCCTCTCCCTCTTCAACAACTCCATCAACTCCTCCCTCCCCGGCGCCGCCATCTCCGCCTGCCGCGCCCTCCGCTTCCTCGACCTCTCCCAGAACCTCCTCCAAGGCCCCATCCCGCCCGCTCTCGCCGACCTCCCCGACCTCCGCCACCTCGACCTCCAGGGAAACAACTTCTCCGGCCAGATCCCCGCCCGCTTCAGCCAGTTCCGCAGCCTCGAGTGGATCTCACTCGCCGGCAATCTCCTCACCGGCACCATCCCCCCTCAGCTCGGCAACATTACCACCCTCAAGCAGCTCCTGCTTGCTTACAATCCCTATTCCGCGGGTCCCTTGCCCGCCCAGCTCGGCAACTTGACCAATCTCGATTACCTCTGGCTCGCCGACTGTAACCTCCGGGGCCCCATCCCGGACTCGCTCGCCCGGTTGCCCAAGCTGCAGAATCTCGACCTCACCAACAACCGCCTCACCGGTTCCATTCCGCCCTCCTTCACTCGCTTCACCAGCATAGTCCAGATTGAGCTCTACAACAACTCTCTCACCGGCGCTCTGCCCCGGGGCTTCTCCAATCTCACCACCTTGAGGCGTTTCGACGCCTCCATGAACGACTTGACCGGGACCATTCCCCACGACCTCTGTGGGCTGGACCTCGAGTCGCTCAATTTGTTCGAGAATCGGATTCATGGGAGCCTGCCCGAGAGTATAGCCAGCTCCCCCAACCTGTACGAGCTCAAGCTCTTCAATAATCAGATGAACGGGACTCTGCCGGCTCGACTCGGTCTCAACTCCCCGCTGATGCGGCTGGATGTCTCCTACAATGGCTTCTCCGGTGGGATCCCACCCAATTTGTGCGCCAAAGGACTGCTTGACGATCTGATTCTCATCTACAATTCTTTCTCCGGGAACATCCCGGAACATCTCGGGAAATGTCGTAGCTTGGGTCGAGTTCGATTGAGGAACAACCGCTTGTCCGGGCCGGTCCCCGACGACATGTGGGGACTCCCCGGGATGTACTTGCTTGAGCTCGACGGGAATTCCTTGACCGGCCAAATCTCCAGGAAAGTTTCCTCTGCTTTTAACCTCTCACTTCTGCTTATGTCGAGGAACCAGTTTTCAGGTCCTATACCTGTCGAGCTGGGGTTTTTGGGGAATTTGATTGAATTCGCGGCCAGCCATAATCGACTCAGTGGCCGAATCCCGCAGAGTTTGGCGCAGATGAATCAACTCGGCAGGCTGGTTCTGAGCAGCAATGAATTGTCCGGGGAGTTTCCCGCCGGAGCTCAAGGTTGGAACAGCTTGTTTGAGCTCAATTTGGCCAACAACAACTTGTCCGGCCAAATCCCAGCCGGGCTAGGAAGCTTGCCGGTGCTAAACTATCTTGATCTTTCAGGGAACCGGTTTTCAGGCAAAATCCCAACAGATCTCCAGAAGTTGAAGCTTAACTTGTTAAACTTGTCCAACAATAGGCTCTCAGGCGATCTCCCTCCCATGTTTGCCAAGCAGATTTACAAGAACAGCTTTCTAGGGAACCCAGGTTTGTGTGGGGACATGGAAGGTCTCTGTCCACAAAAACAAGAACCCAAAAGGAGGATGAGCAATCTATGGATACTTCGATTCATTCTCGTAACCACTGCTCTAATATTTATCCTTGGCGTCACTTGGTTCATCTTCAAGTTCCGGAGCTTAAAGAAAGTCAAAGCATGCATTGTAATATCCAAATGGCGATCTTTCCACAAGCTTGGTTTCAGCGAGTGCGAGATCCTCGACTACCTCCAAGAAGACAATGTCATAGGAAGTGGAGGTTCAGGGAAGGTCTACAAGGTTGTTCTTAGCAATGGGGAAACCGTGGCGGTGAAGAAGCTCTACGGGGGAGGGCAGATGGGGAAGAACATTGACTCCGGTGGAGAGAAAGATGAATTTGAAGTGGAAGTGGACACCTTGGGGAAGATCAGGCACAAGAACATTGTCAAGCTGTGGTGCTGCTTCAACGCTGCTGACTGTAAGCTACTGGTCTACGAGTTCATGCCGAATGGGAGCTTGGGGGATCTGTTGCACAGTGCGAAAGGAGGGAGGTTGCTGGATTGGTCTACGAGGTTCAAGATCGCTCTTGATGCGGCTGAGGGTTTGTCCTACTTGCACCATGACTGTGTGCCTCCCATTGTTCATCGTGATGTGAAATCCAACAACATTTTGCTGGATCGAGATTTCGGAGCTAGGGTGGCAGATTTTGGAGTTGCTAAGATTGTTCAAGGAGTCAACAAAGGGACTCAATCCATGTCAGGAATTGCAGGATCCTATGGCTACATTGCACCAGGTACAGAACAAACATCCTTTCTCTACTGCAATTCAATGTTATGTGATTGCAACTTGAACTCCGCACGGCTTCTGGTGGTGGTTTGTTTTTATGGATGCAGAGTATGCGTACACGTTAAGGGTGAACGAGAAGAGCGACATCTACAGTTTTGGAGTGGTGATACTGGAGCTAGTGACAGGGAGGCTTCCAATAGACCCGGAATTTGGGGAGAAAGATTTAGTGAAATGGGTTTACTCTACACTAGACCAAAAGGGAGTGGATCAAGTGATCGACCCAAAGCTTGTGGATTCCGGCTTCAGGGGGGAAATTTGCAAGGTTCTGGATGTTGGTCTTCGTTGCACAGGCTCTCTTCCCATAAGCCGGCCGTCGATGCGGCGGGTCGTCAAGATGCTGCAAGAAGCTGGGAAAGAGATGAAGTTGAGGTCCGGGAAGAAGCAAGGGAAGCTCGCGCCGTATTTCGAAGAAGAAACCTCCGACGAGCTAGAGAGCTGTGACAGTCTGTCTAGGCAAAGAGCTTAGTTAGGGGATTAGAAAGAAAATGTTGATAGTTACCACGAGAGAAAGAAATGCTGAAGGGCACCAGTCTCCCATTCATTCTTTCCTTTTGCCTGACGGAATTTGGATGGTTTCCATCCAGGGGCAGAGGGCAGGGCGATTTGATCTTCATTAAGGCTCGGCGACCCCCACGGCACATAAATTGGATAGCGACCACAGTCTAGTGTAGAATAGTGTGCAAGATGTGTGCATGGTTTGGTTCATTATCAGTTAGTTAGTTAGTGCATAGGCCAGTAACTGTACTTTTACTTTTAGCTACAAGCTGGAATTTCAGAAAAGAGGTACACCAGAACATAACTATACATGAAAATAATAAGAGATGCAGTTCTGCAGCTGTTGGTGGAATATGCCTCATTGTTCTCCAATCTTATAATCGGTTCAGAAATTACATGTTACATCTTATTGCCGACATCGGAGTCGTACAAAGCATCTCCAAATATCCCTCTTCAACACCAGGAACCACTCAGGCAGTCAGGCTGGACTCTACTTATTATGGTGCATGTATGTTGATCACGTGTAGTCAAATTTACCTCACTCGAAAGTAGGAACATCACAACCACTAAGGTGGTGAGAGACGAGTTCTATGTGGTTTAAAGAAAATGTGGTGGTTGAGATGATTCTCAGAGTGAATTACACATTGATTTTGCAAAACAGAAAGGTTAAGCAATGCGGCAAACGTATCTAAATTACTGAATGGTAAAAAAAACATGAGGGTAAGGCGTTGCATATGCAACCTTCCCCAAAGTTCCTTTGACTCGCCACCTTGATGTCGGCAGCATATGAGTTGTTTGATCATTTCTAGACTTATTCCTACCACCTGCCATGACAAATGCCAGGTCTAATAGGCAACAACAATTGACCTAACAAATGTCTCCTTTGTGAAAGCCCGCATAGTTTGATACATTAAGGATCGATCGTGAGGGACTGCCGTATCAAGTCTTATCCACCCACAAAGTCGAGTTTGAGGATATATCCTTTAAACATAGTCCTCATCTTATGCACGTAATTAATCACATCAATAACAAGCCCAACAAATAATTCAAACTGAAAAGATAGATGAAATCATACTCATATATACCAAAATCAAGAGTTCTAAAGTCAAAGAACCTCTAGGATTCGCAAACCTACGCAACTAAAGAACTAGCCGACCATGGAGATGAATTTATGGGGGAACATCAATCTAACGAGATCCCCATAATGCCCTATGAATCGGCGCGCAAACAAGGAATCAGTGGTTGTGCCTTCTTTTCTGGCGCTGATATGCCCTCTGAGTTTGGCTTCACTATAATATTAGTGGGTCGCTTTATCGACAGAGTAACGGCCCTCTAATGTCTCCTATCACTCGCTTATAGAACTTCTACCCTGTGCATAAGGTTTTATGGGAAGGAAAAGTCACCAAACCGCATTTTTTTAGAATCTAGACTCGATCTGTAGACACCTCAAAATGGCGGACGTGGCGCCGATTTAGAATTTGGTCGACTATTTTCCATTCTAGTTTCTGGACTCGATCCGATCTCGCATTGTAACTCACTATAGTCGAACTTTGAAGTTGCCTTACTCATACAAGGTGATCCACTAGGATGATATGGCATGAGAACACATGAAACACTACAAATGCATAAAAATAGTAAAAGCGATCCTAGGGATACTTAAACATACATTGAAATATTGTTAAGCGAATGCAAGTGTCAATAAATATGTGAAAACCACACAATTTTTGCCATAATAAAGGGGTATAAAATAGTACCTTCTACGTGTCTTCAAATAACCCCACACTTGAATTTTGCTTATCCCCAAACAAACCTCACACAGAATCGTACAACTCTCTATACCTCTACAATGACACGTGTCTTTCGATCGTAGGTAGCAAATCATAACCAGCGTACAAGGTCAACTCTCGCACACTCTCATAAGGATTATGCCAATCTCTATCGATCATAAGCTCATACTCAACTCGAGAGTCTAAACACGTTTGGGCTGAAGCTTTTTGCAAGCTTTATTTTGAGTTTTAAGCACATTTCTACCTTTATTTGACAATGATAGTTTTATGTTCTCTCTTTATGAGTAGCATGCCAATTTTATTGTACTTTTGTAACGCAAGTGGGTTTATTTTTGCATTGTACATTTGTATATCGCAACCTTGATCAATCAAGAGCAATTTATGCACCATAGCACTCACAAAAGGGTCTCATTTAATTCCTTTTCTTTGATGAACGCGGTGAGGCAATCCCATAGAGTGTCTGAAGCTTTAGATGTTCCCTCTAAGAATAATTCCCACTCATCACTTCACTTGGAGCGGTATTGTACTAGATAAGAAACATCGTATAGTCACCAATCGATGCTCAGTTGAACCATTCCTATTCCCATTGAGAAATAAGTGATTACCTCACACGTCCTCAAGATCATAGTACTGGCCACCATGGTTGAGCGGCGCTGGAGGTGATGGTTTTTGGCCCCTGAAAAGGCATCCCAAACATCAAAGCGAGTGATTCGGGCTTTATTATATATGTTTTACCCTTCATATCTTGATCATTTGAATTGGTGTGTAGCATTCCTTGGCCTATTTATTACCATGATATGCATTGTTTGTCTAATTTCATGTTCTAGGACGCAAATAAGTTTCGATATATTTTGAAGTGAAAATGGAAAGATGCATTAGAGGTGTAGAGTTCACGGTCTAGGAGCTTTTGTCACGGAAAGACCGTGACCTTTCAAAGAAGGTCGTGAGAATCGGCCAAGGAAGCAGAGAGAAAACCACTGCTCGGGGGCTACTCGATAGGTCATGACATTGGTGATCGGTTCAATCCGTGCAGATTATTTTTCATGGTTAGCACGTGTCAACAACTACCCAATCCTAAACCAAGTTCAACTTAAGATGACATTGTCGTATAGTGTTGATTAAGGTCATATTTTACTCGGGTCCTGGTACCCTAGTCTATTTCCCACCTAGTTTCTATTTAGTTAATCAGTTTTGGAGGTTTGAGTGGAGGACATGAGGATATAACTAGACTAGAGATTGATCAAAGCTAAAAGCAGGTACTTCGAGGAACTAATTCTACCCCTAGCTTAGGGTTACTATGCATGCATATATACTTAGCGTTATCAAATGTGGCGAGTGAGCTATTTTCCATGGGCTTTCGTGGTTATCCACACGCCTCCCCTAAACCCATATATAGTCACCTCAATCTAGGCTATCATATATGGGGCATTAAGCTTGTGGCTCATTTCAATGGACACTATCCACCGTCCACACGAGGTTTCATCCCGTGTTCTATCTAGGAAGGCTAACCGACGGTAGGGGTTCAATCACCTCGACCACCATAGGACCCTATTCATAAATCTATCTCAGTGTGCTTGATGGCGCATACCCGTCTAAGCCTAGAACTCCATACCTAGTGTAGAAGCATAATGTAGGCTAATAGAGAAGATTAGGGCGACTTACCCAAACACAATCAAAGATAGAATAGCAATATAATCAACTAGATAAACACATTCATTCATTACAACCCTAAAATATTCATACATACATAATAAACCCTAAAAGGTGTTTAGAACCCCTTGTACCTTAGAGGACTACTCCATAATGGAGGGAAGAAGAAACATAGAAGAAATTGAATAAGACTTGGGTTGAGGAAGATGCTCCCTCTCTTCTAGCTCCTTCTCCTTCTTCACCTTCCTTCAGCTTCTCTGTCTTCTCTCTCTAAAACTAGAAATTTCTCTCAAAATCAGCTCATCTAAAGGGGAAAAGGGGTCTTCTATTTATAGGCAATCTGGGGACGGAGAAGTTCCTGGCCAGAAGCACAGAGATCGCGGTCGTGATCTTCTGAAGTGAGGCTGCGATCTTGGAATGTGTCATTATGGCCTTCAAAAATGAGGAGATCGCGGGCTGACTTCGCGATCGTGATCCACGAGTCACGGCCATGATCTTCCTCGCGGTCTGCTATTGTTGTGACCGTGATTTGACTGGGGAAAGTATCTACTTGTCCCTGGCTCCTTCCTCGCGAAGTTCGCACCCTGAGCCCTCCAATTCGCGGTCACAAATCGGCTCGCGATCTTCAGCTTGAGTTCTTGGTCTATGTTCCCGACCGTGATCTTCAGTTCCAGGCCACGATCTTGAGCTTCCTGCCCCTTGATACACTTGTGGCCTTGTTTTGCACCTAATTCGCACATATCGTCTAATACACCTTAAAATCACATCGAATTCACATAGGAACGAAATAGGGATGTAATCGACGATGTTCAAGCAATTATGCACATGAATTGGGACGATACAAATCTTGATATGAGGGTTAAATAACACTAATTTAGGTGTTATCAATTGGTAGTGAGTTTTAACAGGAAAGCGTGAGATTATACAAAATGATACATTTCTCGTTGAAGTCTGGTTTGCTATCGATGTCCCGACCGTGACATAATGGCGTGACTTGTGCATTGCCTGCAGGTAAAAGTTATTGCTGTGATTTTGAGAGAGGAGAGCTAGATTTTTCTTCCAAAACACACAAGGGGCAATCGAATGAGACGGAGACTAAACTAGGAGGTTTTTTTAAGCTAAATTAAAGGTACCCAACCCCATTGGAGCTAGAAGATCAATTCTAGAGATGAAGATTTCAGATCTTGATACTTATATTGTATTCTCTCTCTCTCTTCTCTATGGAATAGTTTTCCTTCACTTCGATCTAGGGATGGCAATTTGAACCCGCCCCGCCGAGTTTACCCGACCTAACCCGCGATGGGGCGGGTATTACCCTAATCACAGTAGCGTGGGGCGGGGCATAGATATCTACTTCTAACCCGCCCTGCCCCGCCCCGCTCTTGACCCATTCTATCACAAATTTTTAAGGTATCCATTAATATTTCTCATATTTTGACTTAAGTTCAACTAGTCAGAGTCAATTACCCATCCTATTATCACAAGTGTTTTCCCCTTCATTTTATTGTACAAAATTACCTTTTACGTGTATTTTTTCAAATAACATGTCAGAGTGGATCGACCCACCCCACCCCATAGCTGCAGGGGTATTACCCGCCCCGACCCATAGTAGCGTGGGGCGGTGCATGGTTATTGAGGTACCCACCCCGCCCCATTGCCATCTCTATTTCGGTCTTGATAAACCCTAGCCATGTTCTAGTTTTGTGTGATTGGAATTGATGTTTGAACGATTCCTATGGTTGATTACATTCTTGACTCTATATTGAATTATGGGTTTATCATGAAATTGTGTAGGTATTGATCACACTCTCCAATTTGGGGCTATTGACCTAGTGTGGAGAATATCCAATTAGATTGATTTTAGTATTATTCAATTCTTCATTGTGAGACAATTGATAGATCGTGATATTGGACTACAATGTCGTATTCAATCGAGATACTTTAGTGGTAGTGTAAATAGCATGCCCTAGGTATTCTATTTTTCCGGATGGGGTAACTCTCCCTCTAGATAGTCCATTCTAGGTGAGCTTGGATAACTCGAATAGGGAGTTCAAGCAAACTTAGGACTCTCCGCGATATAAATCTCGAGTGGGTTTTATGCCTAAGTGAGATCCCAACTTGTAATTTAGCTATTATAGTTGTTAGAGTAGCTGACTCACTCCTACTGTCACTGTAGAAAATGGCCAAGTGTAACCACTTCCTAAAGCGTAGTATAGCGGGTTTGGGTTTTATTGTCGACCCGGGTCCTAGATGTGATGAATACTCAGTGAATTCTTATTATCTAGCAGTGAAACTTTAGTGCAGGTTCAATTAAGCAAACAAGCAAACAAATAAACGGTTATTTTCAAGTCAAGAGAGTTCAACCGGATATAGTTCCCCTAGACTGCAGTTAAGCCGGATTGCAATTTACCAAGTTCAGTTTCTATGATATTTATACTGTGGAAGGTTCTTAAACAGTCTGAAGTCTCGACTAAAGGTCTCCAGACCCTCTCGATCTGAGTCTCTAGCAGGCGACTAACCTCCACTGGAGTAAACAGATTGAGGCCCTAATGAACAAAACCTCCACTACCGAAGTGAATTCGGTACGGAATAGTGAGTTGGCTCCTCGCCTAAAGTCACCAACTCCCTACCTTCAATCAAGGGTGCTCTATCAACCTAGGAAGATATTCTCTTTCTAGGTTAAAGCAGAAACAACAGGAATTTGATCAGGATTCATGCCATTCAATAAATCAAACCTCAATTGAACATAAAGAAATCATAGAATCTGTACTTGGGTTCATACAATCAGACCTAACATACAAATCTAGGGTTCTTCATACCCAGGTGAATTAGAAGTTTACTCCATAGAGAGAGATGTGAAATCTAGCTCAGATGTGGAAACCATACTGTGAAGGATGAGAATATGCTTCTAGAGCTCAATCGGGTCTTCTCCAAGCTCAAGCCGGGTTCCAATGGTGATGAAGATCAAGCTAGGGCACTTGGGAACTCTGGTTCGTTGCTTTCTCTCTCTAGGAATCGCTCTTTCTCTCTAATAACCGGAACCCCTTCTCCTTTGGCTCAAATCTGCCTAAAAAAGCCGACCCTGGGAAAAACACGGTCAAGGGCACGACCGTGCTTTGCTTTTGCCCGCCCGTGCCCTTGCACGTGTTAAAAACACGCCCGCGTCGGTCAAAACACGGTCGTGCCTAAATATGGACACGACCGTGTTTTTATTTAGGCCTGCCCGTGTTTTGCTCCCAGCTCTCTCACGACATGCCCTCGGCAGTAAAAACACTAGCGGGGGCCAGATAAAACACGGTCGTGTTTTGGGGTAGTCTGCCCGTGTTTTTACTGCCGAACCTATTCCCCTATATTCAATGCTTCGTTTCTCCCTCGTTCGGACTCCGAATCAGTCGCCATTTGATCCCAGACGCTCGTAGTCTCATACTCTTTCTTTTCATGACAAGCTTGCATGATTATTTGTCCATAAAGGGAGGTAGAAATCCATTCTTCTTCAGGTCATGCCCGAGTTTCTTCTCCTGAATCGCCAATTGATCTCTGATTGACTTGAAACTTGCACCTATGTTTCACTTTATGTGCTAGGACCTGAAATGTGACAAAGGAACACAAACTAGCGTAAAATAGGCCAAAGAAGCAATAATGCAAGTTTAAACGATCAAGAAACAAAGGGGAAAACATGTGCAAATATCGAGTCATCAAATCCCCCCACACTTAACCGTTTGCTCTTCCCCAAGCAAACCTAACTCAAACCAATGCAGCTCTCCAGAACTCTATAGAAACATACAACCCCAATCGTCGGTAGAGTATTTTCTAGATCATATAGCAGCTTACGAGGTCAACTGGTCTTCTAAGACGTTCCCTATCTCTCTCAATGCGAGTACTAGACTCAAGCCAGGATCATGAGAAGAAGTAGAAGTAAGACAGTCAATTTATGGATAAAGGGACTCATATCATTCACAACCAAGGAATCGTTGTACCGGGGTGCTCTTTCACTTCATTTCATCGTTGGAACCCTTTTTTCGCTTCCATTTTACTTTATTTTTCTCTTTCCATTCACTTGGCGAGGGTTCCAACTGCAGTCTTTTGCACGGTCGACCCTTATTAGTCGAGCAAGAGCAATTTCTGTACATCTGGCGCTCGCCAGAGTACTTCTTTTAACTCCTTTTCCTCAACTCATGTGGAGGGTCAATGAAATTAACGGGGGTCGGAAGCTCTATCCGTGCCCTTAAAAACGCATCCTCAAGTAGGAAAACCGTTCAACGGGTGGAAGTTTTACTTGTACTAGAGACAGCTTAGATTCACCTTGTAGGAGTACCCCACTAAGGATCACTAAAATCTCCTCCAAAACCCGATTTCGTGCAATGAACGGTGCCGCACACGTTTTGCTTACCCCATGCTTAAGATTTAATGATTTCGACATAGAGGACCAACTGCTTTTCATTTCCTACATGAGCACCATGTTCGATACACGAGTCCATAACACAATCCAAATAGAGTCACCATTACCACATGAATTCAACGGTCTTAGCTCCACTAATTCACAAAATCAACTGGCACAGTAGAGAGCTAGATAGGAAAAATCTTATACTTCAACATCCTCCATAGTGTACACTACCTCCCTAGGTTGCACATTATAATAGAGACTGTCAATTCAAAGCATACTGAGCAGGCAATTTGCATAGAAACACGTACTTGGAGCCCTCAAACAGATCTAATGCAGTCAAAAGAGAAACATCCCCCCCCACACTTAAGTTCGACATTGCCCTCAATGGAGAAGAGGGAAGGATGAGGGGAACGATGTTACCGGTGTGCACAGACTGCATAAGACTGGAAGCGAACCAGTCTGAGTGAAGCGGACTGGAGAAAGGACCAGTCGGGGACACAGGCACAACTAAAGGGAACAAAAGAACTCAAACACAATACGTTAGGTCCAATGGTCAGCCCAATATTACATCATCCAAAACAAAAGAAATCAAACCAAAACCGAACCAGTTTGCAATCTGACCCATAACAAAAGAAATAAATGAAAACCGTGGTGGGGTTGCCTCCCCACAAGCGCTTCTTCACCGTCTTTTAGTTGGACGCTCATGGTGGATAATCAGCTCGGTGCAGGAACAGGTGCCTCCAAGAGCGGATCCACATCGCTCTTGAGGTACAGCTTCAGGTGGTGGTCATGCACCCGCCGGGTGCAACCACCAGCATTGGTCAGCTCGACCTGGCCATCCGGCAAGATGCAGGCGAGTGAGTACTCGAATGGCCAGGGTGGTCGTGATGCAGGAGGTGGGACCAGCTCATAGTGGCCTCCACCTTTCTTCCGAGTAGGCTTAGCCACCTGCTGCTTCGGCCGCCACTCCTCTTTGATCTTTTTGTTTGGCGGTGAGGTTGACGGGAGTGGCGACGAAGGTGTGAGAGGGGGATCCTGCAAAACGAGAGGCACAGAGGAATACACGACATGCTCGTGTACCTGATGAGAAATAGTATGCATAGGTGTGACAGCAGGCATATCACAATGATCTAATTCAGACACAGAAAAAGTAGCTTGTTCATTCCCAGCCCGCAAGATCTGTTTACCATCATGCACAACAATAAGTGCCTTGGCGGTGGCAAGAAATGGTCTACCCAGAATCAAAGGCACATCCACATCCTCATTTATATCCAGAATAACAAAATCAACAGGATATGTGAATGCACCTACATTAACAAGCAGATCCTCTATGACACCCCTAGGATGCACAATGGAACGGTTAGCTAGCTGAATGCTCATCCTAGTAGGGCTAAGTTCACCTAGGTCTAGCTTTTTAAACAACTTATATGGCATGACATTTATGCTAGCGCCTAGGTCCGCAAAGGACTTGCCTACATGCATGCTGCCAATAGTAAGAGGGATAGTAAAACTCACTGGGACCTTGCTCTTCTCGGGTAGCTTGTTCTGCAGGATAGCAGAACACTCCTCGCTCAGCAGCACTGTCGAGAGATCCCCAAGTTTTTTCTTGTTGGAGAGAAGATCCTTCATGAACTTAGCGTACTTGGGCATCTTCGACAGTGCCTCCATGAACGGAATGCTGATGTTGACCTGCGTCAACATTGCCATGAACTTAGCAAACTCAGTCTCCAGCTTGTCTTTGTGTAGGCGAGTGGGGAAGGGAAGCTGGGGTACATGCTCCTTAACCACTGGTTGTGGCTTGGGAGCAGGGGCTTCCTTCTCCACCCGCACTTCTGCATCGTCGGCTGGAAGTGCTGAAGCAGGTAGTGGTTCCTCTTTCCTGGCCAGGGCAAGATCAGCGGATATGGTCTTACCGCTCCTGGTAAAATGGCATCCAGCTGCTGGTGCGGCTCCCGTGGATTGGGGATGGTTGTGGCAGGTAGAGTTCCCGGGGCCCGGGTATTAATTGGCGAGCTATGTCACCAACCTGGTTCTTTAAATCTTGCAAAATGGCACCCTGGTTCCTCTGGCCTGCCTCCAGTGAGGCTATGTTCTGGTCCATCCTCGTGAAATTCGCCTGAATGGTAGTCATGAATGCCGCCAAAATGTTCTTCAGCTCGGTCATCTGATTATCGGGAGCTGGAGCTGCTGCTGGCTCGGCATACTGACGTTGGGGCTGCTGGAATGGCTGCACCTGCCTAGGCTGGTAGGGCTGCTGCTGTGGTGGTGGCCCCTGCCTAGCCTGGAAAGGCGACCTTTGCTGAAAACCACCTGCTGGTGCTGGGAAACCAGGTGGTTTAGTGGTGTTGTTGTTCCAAGCGAAGTTGGGATGCTGGCGCCACCCCTCGCTGTATGTATTGCTGTATGGGTCAAGGCGCCGAGCATTGGCGATGAAGGCCAACTGTTCTTGGGAAGTGGTAGACTCCCGCATAGCCTGGCAGTCTTCCACCAGATGGTTCGGGCTCTCACACCACTAACATTGAGCTACTAGAGGTACAGCCGAACCTCTGCCCGTAATAAGACTGTTGGGCTACTTCAATGTCTGCACTAACTCAGCCACCTACTGCTCGAGCCCGGACCTAGCCTCCATGGCGTGCACACCATGATCCCAGGAATTCCTGCCTCTGCTGCCCTGTCCCTAGGAATGATCTCTGGCAGCCAACGTACTGATCATCTGGTTCAGTTCGGGCGGAGTCTTAGTAAGAATATCCCCTCCTGGACATAGAGACTCAATCACCCTCTGGCTGTCCGGAGAGAGGGCACTGTAAGAAGTTCCCCACTGTGAATGCATCACTGAAGCCATGATGGGGACACTGCCAGAAAAATCCCATGTATCGCTCCCATGCATCACGAAGTGAGTCGTCTGGATCTTGGCGGAAGTGAGTGATCTCCCGCTGGATCTCTGTGGTCTTCGATGCCGGATAGTACCTGTGCACGAACTTGTCAGCCAGATCGTCCCAAGAAGTGATGGACAATGGGGGCTGGGTCTCCAACCACCTCTTAGCATGCCCCGCCAAAGAATGGGACAAGAGGTGAAGGCGGATTGCATCATCAGGGACACCGTTCAGCTTGAACTCGTTCGTCAGCTGCAAGAAACGGGTTGCATGGTTATTGAGGTACCCGCCCCGCCCCATTGCCATCTCTATTTTGGTCTTGATAAACCCTGGCCATGTTCTAGTTTTTTGTGATTGGAATTGATGTTTGAACGATCCCTATGGTTGATTACATTCTTGACTCTATATTGAATTATGGTTTTATCATGAAATTGTGTAGGTATTGATCACACTCTCCAATTTGGGGCTATTGACCTAGTGTGGAGAATATCCAATTAGATTGATTTTAGTATTATTCGATTCTTCATTGTGAGACAATTGATAGAGCGTGATATTGGACTACAATGTCGTATTCAATCGAGATACTTTAGTGGTAGTCTAAATAGCATGCCATAGGTATTCTATTTTTTCAGATGGGGTAACTCTCCCTCTAGATAGTCCACTCTAGGTGAGCTTGGATAACTCGAATAGGGAGTTCAAGCAAACTTAGGACTCTACGCGATATAAATCTCAAGTGGGTTTTATGCCTAAGTGAGATCCCAACTTGTAATTTAGCTATTATAGTTGTTAGAGTAGCTGACTCACTCCTACTGTCACTGTAGAAAATGGCCAAGTGTAGCCACTTCCTAAAGCGTAGTATAGCGGGTTTGGGTTTTATTGTCAACCCGGGTCCTAGATGTGATGACTACTCAGTGAATTCTTATTATCTAGCAGTGAAACTTTAGTGCAGGTTCAATTAAGCAAACAAGCAAACAAATAAACGGTTGTTTTCAAGTCAAGAGAGGTCACCCGGATATGGTTCCCCCTAGACTGCAGTTAAGTCGGATTGCAATTTACCAAGTTCAGTTTCTATGATAGTTATACTGCGGAAGGTTCTTAAACAACCTGAAGTCTCGACTAAAGGTCTCCAGACCCTCTCAATCTGAGTCTCTAGCGGGCGACTAACCTCCACCGGAGTAAACAGATTGAGGCCCTAATGAACAAAACCTCCACTACCGAAGTGAATTCGGTACAGAATAGTGAGTTGGCTCCTCGCCTAAAGTCACCAACTCCCTACCTTCAATCAAGGGTGCTCTATCAACCTAGGCAGATATTCTCTTTCTAGGTTAAAGCAGAAACAACAGGAATTTGATCATGATTCATGCCATTCAATAAATTAAACCTCAATTGAACATAAACAAATCATAGAATCTGTACTTGGGTTCATACAATCAGACCTAACATACAAATCTAGGGTTCTTCATACCCAGGTGAATAAGAAGTTTACTCCATAGAGAGAGATGGGAAATCTAGCTCAGATGCGGAAACCATACTGTGAAGGATGAGAATCTGCTTCTGGCGCTCAATCGGGTCTTCTCCAAGCTCAAGCCGGGCTCCAATGGTGATGAAGATCAAGCTAGGTCACTTGGGAACTCTTGTTCGTCGCTTTCTCTCTCTAGGAATCGCGCTGTCTCTCTAAAAACCGGAACCCCTTCTCCTTTGGCTCAAATTTTCCTAAAAAGGCCGACCCTGGGCAAAACACGGTCGAGGGCACGGCCGTGCTTTGCTTTTGCCCGCCCGTGCCCTTGCCACGTGTTAAAAACACGCTCGCGTCGGTCAAAACACGGTCGTGCCTAAATATGGATACGACCGTGTTTTTATTTAGGCCAGCCCGTGTTTTTCTCCTAGCTCTCTCACGACATGCCCTCGGCAGTAAAAACACTAGCGGGGGCTAGATAAAACACGGCCGTGTTTTTAGGTAGTCTGCCTGTGTTTTTACTGCCGAACCTGTTCCCCTATATTCAATGCTTCGTTTCTCCCTCGTCTAGACTCTGAATCAGTTGCCGTTTGATCCCAGACGCTCGTAGTATCATCCTCTTTCTTTTCATGACAAGCTTGCATGATTCTTTGTCCATAAAGGGAGGTATAAATCCATTCTTCTTCAGGTCATGCCCGAGTTTCTTCTCCCGAATCGCCAATTGATCTCTGATTGACTTGAAACTTGCGCTTATGCTTCACTTTATGTGCTAGGACCTGAAATGTGACAAAGGAACAAAAACTAGCGTAAAATAGGCCAAAGAAGCAATAATGCAAGCTTAAACGATCAAGAAACAAAGGGGAAAACATGTGCAAATATCGAGTCATCAGTAGCTTAGTTAGTATAGTTTTCTAATCTTTATACCTTATGTGGCTAGATAACAAACCAAAGAAAAGTAGCGATACATCTGGAAACCCTAGGTTTTGATAATTTGTATTACTTTACTTCTACCATACTACCCGTATCCTTGGTTATGCTTGGCCTTGGATTTGGAGAGTAATTCCGTTACCAGGGAATTCTAGGTTATCGAGGAAAAGCTTAGGTTTATCAAGATAGCTTTCTTTGCTTTGTTTTCTTTCCACCTTTGCGTTCGTAGGAGTTTTAGTTTGCAAATGTTGAATCATGGATCCCAATGGCTTCTCCAACACATGGGGGTACCCACCAACCCCCGAATGGGGTTATATAGAAGCTTCATGGAGCAACCAAGATTGTGGAAGCCAAGGATTGGGGATGTATGACCAACCTCCCCTCCCCTAAGAACAACCATACCCATGGAGATTTCTAGATTCTTCCCCCATACCAAGAAGATCTCCTAGCATACCCTGAGGTGAAATCCAAGTTGGAGATAGCTATGGAGGCCTTCAAGGCTCATAGCTTACCACCATGCTACACTCCACCTCAAAGATCAATAGCTCATTAGAGCTTGCGATGGAGAAATATGGAAGGGCATGCTCCAATGTGTCTTAACAACCTCTCCCACCTCCTGATATGAAGCTAAAAGAGAAATTTGAGTAAGATTGTGCATGATTTCGTATCTTGACATGTGAAAAGGAAGAGGAGGTTAAAGAGGCAATCTATGATGACCGTCTTGATAACACCCAAAATTGTGTTATTTAGCCCTAATATTTAGAGTCTTTTTGATTCATTTCGAGGTCTCATTGGTTAATATGTCATCCAATACATCCTTAATTCATTTCTTGAAGAGAATATTGTCCTATTAGGGCTTTTTAGGTACAAAAGGGGTCAAAAGTTTAGGATTATGTGCAAAATGAGAGATCACGACCGGGATCAAGGAGACCACGAAGACCAGAAGGAAGATAAAAGCCTAAAGAAAATGTTCACGCCCATGATCTTTGAGGATGCAACCGCGAACTCAGAGACTCTGCCATCAAAGGAAGATAACAACTCTCGATAGTCGACTCACGGGCATTCACTTTCCATAAGGCGAGACGAGATCCCTGCCGCAACTTTAGGATCCCGACCACGAAGTCCAGCCGAGAACTCCTCCATCAGCAGATCTAGAATGGTGTTGTCCCAAGATCACGGTCTTGATCTCCTGCCCCGTACACGGAAACTTGCCTGTCATCCCACAAATTTATAAATAGTGGACTTCCCCTCGAGTAGAGTGGCTTTTGGCTGATTTCTTGTTCTAGAGTTAGGTTAGAGAGAGAAGTAGAACCTTCGAGAAGAAGAGGAGAAGAAGAAGTGGAGGAGAGATTTGAAGGAGGATTTCAAGCACTTGAAGACACTTCTTCATAATTTCTTCCCAACGTTGCATGTCTCTTCTCCCCCTTTTCATAGGGTAATCCCTGAAGGTACTTTATGGCTTAGTCCCCCGACCCTAACCTCGAGTTTAATATGTGATAGGATGTTTTAGGCTACATTTTTTAATGATTCTGAACCTATTTACCTATGTCTATTTGATGATTGTTCTTTCTGGCATCAAGTAGGTTGGGATTGTATGTATCCCATTTGTCCTAATCGCAACTTAGGTGGTAGGTGAATATGCATTCTCTCTTGTGATTTATGGATAAATTGAGTTTACCTAGAGTTTTATGCTTCATCTATGATTAACTAGCTTGGGCTTGTCTCTCCAATTCTTTTCATAATAGACTACTACTTAGGAGCAATAGACTCACTCCTACTGTCACTCTAGAAAATGGCCAAGTGTAACCACTTCCTAAAGCGTAGTATAGCGGGTTTGGGTTTTATTGTCAACCCGGGTCCTAGATGTGATGACTACTCGGTGAATTCTCGTTATCTAGCAGTGAACTTTTAGTGCAAATTCAAGCAAACAAAAACACAAAGCAATTAAACGGTTGTTGTCAAGTCAAGAGAGGTCACCCGGATATGGTTCCCCCTAGACTGCAGTTAAGTCGGATTGCAATTTACCAAGTTCAGTTTTCATGAAAGTTATACTGCGGAAGGTTCTTAATTAGCCTAAAGTCTCGACTAAAGGTCTCCAGACCCTCTCAATCTGAGTCTCTAGCGGGCGACTAACCTCCACCGGAGTAAACAGATTGAGGCCCTAACGAACCAAACCTCCACTACCGAATTGAATTCGGTGCAGAATAGTGAATTGGCTCCTCGACTAAAGTTACCAATTCGCCACCTTCGATTAAGGATACTCTATCAACCTAGGCAGATATTCTCATTCTAGGTCAAAGCAGAAACAACAGGAATTTGATCAGGATTCAAGTCATTCAATCATTCAAACCTCAATCGAATATAATCAATTCACAAACTCTGTACTTGGGTTCATACAATCAGACCTAGCATACAAATCTAGGGTTCCCCATACCCAGATGAATGGGGGAACTACTCCATAGAGAAAGAAGCAAAAGCAGATTCAGACGCGGAAATCATACTGTGAAGATGGATTTCTGCTCCTGGACGTTTAATCGGCACTTCTCCAAGCTCAAGCCGGGCTCCACTGGTGATGAAGATCGAGCTATGGCACTGGGAACTCTGGTTCGTCGCTTTCTCTCTCTAGGGATCGCTTTCTCTCTCAAAAACTCGGAACCCTTTGAAAGTTGGCCTTCTTTTCCTTTTATCAGCTGCCAGATCGCGATACCCAGTCGAAATACCCGGTCGGGTATTTTGGGGTTCGACCGGGTATTATCCAAAACGCGCGCATCAACAAAGGGAAAATCCCCGGTCTGCCTCTGTAATCCCCGACCGGGGATTTTGGCATTCTGCCCGGGCCCCTCTCTGGTTCTCGGGCGCCCAAAAATAGTGAATACCCGGTCGGGTATTTGGCCACCTGACCGGGTATTTTCCTCCTGCGGCTTACTTTGTCCCAACTTCGCTCCTTTCGACCCAGAACTCGTTCCTCCGCCTCGATTCCAACGCCGGGACCTGAAATATGACATAAACACACAACCTAGCGTGAAATCGGCTTAAAACACGAGATTCCTCATCACAAACGGCTTCAGAATAGGGGTGAAAACATGTATAATTATCAGTCTATCAAACTCCCCCACACTTAACCGTTTGCTTGTCCCCAAGCAAACCTAACTCAAACCAATGCAGCTCTCCAGACCTCTATAGCGACAAACAACCTCGATCGTAGGTAGAGGACTTCCTAGATCATTTAGCAACTTACGAGGTCAACCGACGCACAAGTCATCTCATAGCTTCTTCGGCGAGAGCACTAGTCTCGAGTCGGCATCATGGCAAATAGTGAACAGAGGACAAATGAATCGTGGATGAAGAGACTCTCAAAAACAAAAGATCATGGACTCACATTAATTCAAGGTGCTCGATTTTCTTTTTGAAGATGGTTGGAACCCTTTTCTTTCTTCTTTTTGCTTGTTTTTCTGTTTTTCTTTTTTTTTCTTTTTTCACGGGTTCCAACCTGTTTCTGCAGAAAACGGGGGCTCCCACCTAGCAAAGGTTTTGCGGGAGCCCGGCTCTTACCGGCCATGCCAGGAGCGGGTGTCTCGAGCCTCGTGCGGGGGAAAGACATGTAAGGGGGCTGGAGGTAGTAGGTGGAAATTGGGAACGGATTCCCGTCTCCCCTTACACCCTTTCGCCCTATTCGCACGGGAGACGTTATTTTAAAGCACATTTCGAGCACCTGTTACTTTCAAAACATGATACAAGAGTCCATGACAGGCAGAGAGTCCACAACACCACACAATTCAAGGGTCCTAAGATCACTAATTCACTCAATCAACCAACACAATATGAAGAAGAAATGAGACTTCTTAAATGCATCAACATCCTCCATAGTGCTACACTACCTCCCTAGGTTGCAAATCACTACAGAGACTGTCAATTCAAAGCATACTGAGCAGGCAATTGCAAGGAACACGTACTTGGAGCCCTCAAATTTAAAAATTTGGACAGTGGACTAGGCTCCAAGCACACAAACAGAGCTAATGCAGTCAAAAGATAAACATCCCCCCCACACTTAAGATCGACATTGCCCTCAATGGAGAAGAGGGAAGGAAAGGAGAACGATGTTACCGGCGTGCACAGACGGCAGGAGACTGGAAATGGACCAGTCGGCATGAAACGGACTGGAGAGAGGACCAGTCAGGAACACAGGCAGAACTAAAAGAAACCAAAAAGCTCAAACACAGACGTTAGGTCCAATGGTCAGCCCAATAGTACAGCATCCAAAAGGAAAAGAAAAAGAAACAAAAACCGACACAAAACAGACAGTTTGCATGCTGACAAAGATAAAAACTCTCAAAACATGCCCCTAGGGCCCTCCGAGACCGGAGAAGTCAATCTGATCCATAAGGTCGTCGACGCCATCCGCGGGTGGCTGCTGTGGTGGTGAATGATCCCACCGGGTGGTCCAGTGGTGCTCCTCGGGAGGGTGACAAGCCTGGAGCAGGTGCTCCGAGTACTCAATCAGACGGCGTCCACGATCTCTCTCCCGCTCGATGAGAGCACTAGTGACTCCCATGATGGTCTCCAAGCGGCCAAGGCGCTCATCAACGCCCGTCATCCTGGACCGGTACTCGGCCTGGTGGGCCGAATACTGCTGGTAGAACTGGACCTGATGGTCCATGAGCTGCTGGTTCTGAAGACCGAGCTGCTGGAACTGGAGCCCCATCTGCTGGAACTACTCCGTGAAGAAGTCCATGGATGCGCCGGAGGCCATCGACGGACCAGAAGGACCAGAGGAGGAATCACCTCTCACCGGTCTCCGTCGAGGCTGAAGATCCCCAGGTGGGGAGAGCGAGGGCTCCGGCTCATCGGCATCCATGGCGCCGTCATCATCATCATCAGCGTTCTCATCGACCTCCTCTCCTAAATAGTCATCATCCTCCCCGTCCTCATCAAGATCCACAACCTCCTCAGGGGGCATAGAAAGCCCATCCACCCAGGTGCGGATGTCGTCAGTGGCCAGGAGGCGTGCACTGTGGAGCACGTCCCGGCTGAGGGGGGTGGAGCCGCCCTGGTCAGAAGCATCATGAAGCCCCTCGAAGCTGATCCCGAAATGGCGTGCCAACCGGGTGATTAGGGGACCACAGAAGAGGTGGGTGGGATTCCCGTGGCACCGGGAGAAGGTGGTGGCCACGAAAGATCCCAAGTGGAGCATGTGCTCCGGATCCCCCATACAGGACATGGCGTACAGCACCCACTTCGGAACCTTATGCGAGCCGGTAGCGTTGGGGACGATGGAGCGGGTGATCAGCAGGTTCAGAATGTGCCACTGCGGCTTGAGAGTGCTGACGTAGGTCTGGCCTGCCTCGAAGAACTCATGTCTATGGTCGTGCCGGGCGGCATGTCTATAGAAATGATCCTGGTTCCAGTCGGTCGGGTTCGGGATCTCGACCTCGTGGCCATCGAACGGGTGGTACTCGATTCCCAAGGCGAAGGCCAACCCGTCAATGGTTAGCTGTCGGGGGCGGCCACCCAACCGGAACGTCACTGCATAGGAGTCCCGAGGCTGCTTTTTGTCGTACTTGAACGTGGTGTAGAACTCCCACACCAGCTCCGTGTAGGTGGGCTCGTCTATGGTAAGTAGCGTCCGCCAATCGCGGTGACTGATGGCGGTGCGGAGCTCCTGCAAGCAGTGGTGCTGCTCGAACACCGCCCACTCGAGATGGTGGTGGCGCTCCAGTTTCCCTCGAATCACCTTGCGGAACTGGTCCGCGTACTCCCGGTGCAGGCGCAAGCCCTGCACAAACGGATGATCGGGGGACATGGTCCTGCACAAACAACAAACCAAAAGTGGAGCCAAGAAAAAATATTGTCAGGACCAACGGCATGGGGTCAGCGCTTCCCCCACACTCAGGCTCACCTAGGCTAACAGTTAAGCACAGCCGGTTGAATTGAAATCAACTCAACCGGAATTCAAGGCAAGATCACAGCATAAACCACAATAAGCACACGGGCAGCACATATACCACATATAAATCCATGCAAGCTCAATCATCCCTCACCCTACTCTAAATCAGGCAGGCAAACACAGTTCTCGGTCCTATAATCTACAGTTCGATTTTCCATGAAACTAGAAATGAACAAGAAACACAAGGAGAACTGTAACTAGGACGCGAGGGAAGGGTGAGGGACGCGAGGGGAGCGAAAAAATCGCCCGGGAGGCTCGCTGGAAAATGGCCGGCGAGTCGCCAGAAAGTCGCCGGAAAATGACCGCCGGCGGCGGCGGAGGCGGCCGGCTGCGGCGGTGGCTGGCGGCGGGCGGAGGCGGCGGTTAACGGCGGCCGACGGCGGCCAAAGAGGAGAGAGGGGAGAGGATTTGAGAGTAGAGAGAGGAGAAATTTTGGAAAAAATGAGGGTAGAGAGAGAAATGACCGGGGGTTTCCTTTAAATAGGAAAAATCCTCGGTCGGGTATTTGTGAGTCCTCGACCGGGGTTCGCTAAACGCAGCGTGTAAGGCCTCTAAAACCCCCGGTCTCGAACCAAAGATACCCGGTCGGGTATTTTTGGGACGAGGTCGGGTATGTTAGTTAAAACGCTGCGTTCAGGGTCTTGGGAATCCCCGACCGCGAACCAAAAATACCCGGTCGGGTATTTTTGGGACGAGGTCGGGTATTTCCCCTTTTTCCCCCCCGAGAAACAGAGGGGGCCCCGGGCGTGAGCCAAAAATACCCGGTCGGGTATTTTGGCCCACGACCGAGTATTTTCCCCAATTCGGCCAAAAACTCATTTTGCCCAAAATTTCAACCTCTCTTGCACGAAAACACCAAATCGAGGCATCAACGACGACCGAACTTCACTACAGAGATGCAACTGAGTCGACACGACACAAAAAACTCAAAAAAAAAGGGAAAAGAAAATGCAAACCGTGGTGGGGTTGCCTCCCCACAAGCGCTTCTTTACCGTCTTTTAGCTGGACTCCCATGGCGGAACTAAGGGTCCGCGAGTTCTACCACCAACTCCGCACGTTCGACCTCGTCTCCTAGGTAGAGTTTGAGATGATGGCCATTCACTTTAAACGGCTCAGTCTGCGGGTTGGCAATCTCGATAGTGCCATACGGGAACACTTGGGTGACCGTAAACGGTCCAGACCACCGGGAACGGAGTTTTCCGGGAAAGAGCTTCAGGCGAGAGTTATAGAGGAGAACTCGATCACCAGCCTGGAACTCTTTCGGACCCCGCAACCGGGCATCGTGCAGGCGCTTAGTGCGCTCCTTGTACAACCAGGTGTTCTCATAGGCGTGGTAACGCCACTCTTCCAGCTCCAACATCTGCATTTTTCGCTCAATACCTGCAACACGAACATCCAAGTTGAGCAGCTTAAGGGCCCAGAAGGCCTTGTGCTCTAGCTCCACGGGCAAATGGCATGCCTTTCCATAGACAAGCCGGTACGGTGAAGTACCAATGGGCGTCTTGTAGGCAGTGCGATACGCCCACAGAGCATCATCGAGCTTGGTGGACCAATCCTTGCGGGACTGATCCACCGTTTTCTCCAGGATCCGCTTGAGCTCCCGGTTCGTCAGCTCGGCCTGGCCACTGGTCTGGGGATGATAGGCCACGGACACCTTGTGAGTCACACCATAGCGAGACAGTAGTTTATCAAATTGGCCTTGGAAATGGGTGCCTCTATCGCTTATGATGGCTCTAGGTGTCCCGAACCGGGAGAATAGCTGCTTCAAAAAACCACAAACACGTCTAGCATCATTGGTGGGCAAAGCTTGCGCCTCAGCCCACCTAGAGACGTAGTCAACAGCAACCAGAATATAGGTGTTACCAAAAGATGGAGGGAAGGGGCCCATGAAGTCGATACCCCAGACATCAAAAATCTCACAAGCTATAAACACATTCTGGGGCATCTCATCACGGGCAGAGATGTTACCTGACCTCTGGCATCGGTCGCACCTGCGTGCGAAGGCGTCTGCATCCTTGAAGAGCGTGGGCCAGTAAAAGCCCGACTGGAGCACCTTCCTCGCCGTGCGGTTTCCTCCGTGATGACCGCCAGTAGGTCCCTCATGACAGTGAGATAGAATGCCCTCCATCTCACTCTCCATAACACAACGACGGATGATCCCGTCGGCTCCGATCCGAAAAAGATGAGGGTCATCCCAGAAGTAGTACTTCAGATCGGAGAAAAACTTCCTCTTGGCGTGAGTTGCCATCCCCTTGGGCAGCTGCTGGCCCACCAAATAGTTCGCAAAATCAGAATACCAGGGGGTGACACTCTCCACCAAGCACATCATCATCAACCTCTCATCTGGGAAGGAGTCGTCATCTCCTCCACGAGGTTGTCCGCAGGAGGTGCGTCCAACCGGGAGAGGTGATCAGCTGCAACATTTTCTGCTCCCTTCTTGTCCCGGATCTCAATATCAAACTCCTGCAGTAGTAAGATCCATCGTATGAGCCGAGGCTTGGCATCGGCCTTGCTCATCAGGTATCTAATCGCGGAGTGATCTGTGTACACGGTCACATGGGACAAGACCAGATAGGGGCGAAATTATCGAAGGCAAACACCACTGCAAGCAGATCCTTCTCTGTGGTGGTGTAGTTCTCCTGGGCATCATTCAGAGTCTTCGAGGCGTAGTAGATAGGTCGGAAGTGTTGATCTCGCCTCTGCCCCAAAACAGCTCCAACAGCAAAGTCACTGGCGTCGCACATCAGCTCAAATGGTAGGGACCAGTCAGGAACAACCATGATAGGAGCCTGGGTGAGCTTCTCCTTCAAGGTGGTGAACGCCGCTGTGCAAGCATCAGTGAACTGGAAGGGGGCATCCTTCTCCAGAAGCTTAGTTAGGGGCAGGGCGATCTTCGAGAAATCCTTGATGAACCGCCTATAGAAACCTGCATGGCCAAGAAAACTCCGGATCCCCTTACAGATGTAGGAGGAGGCAGCTTGCTGATAGTCTCGATCTTTGCTCTGTCCACCTCAATCCCCATCTTGGAGATCTTATGCCCAAGAACTATGCCTTCTCGAACCATGAAGTGACACTTCTCCCAACTCAGTGCCAGGTTCGTTTCTTCACACCGTTTAAGAACAAGTTCCAGGTTATGGAGACAGTGAGAGAAGGAGTCTCCATAAACCGAGAAATCGTCCATAAACACCTCCATGATCTCGCCGACCAGACGGTCAAAGATGGCGAGCATGCATCGCTGAAAAGTGGCTGGGGCGTTGCATAGCCCGAATGGAATCCTCCGGTAAGCAAATGTGCCGAAGGGGCAGGTGAAAGTGGTCTTCGCCTGGTCCTCCGGTGCATAGGGATCTGAAAGTACCCGGACATCCCATCCAGGAAGCAGTAGAACTCGTGCCCCGCCAATCTCTCCAGCATCTGATCAATGAACGGCAGCGGGAAATGGTCCTTCCGAGTGCGTCGTTGAGACGCCGATAGTCGATGCAACACGGTACCCAGTCACCGTGCGCATCGGGATGAGCTCGTTCTTCTCGTTAGGCACCACGGTCATCCCACCCTTTTTGGGCACCACCTGGGTGGGACTGACCCACTCGCTGTCAGAAATGGCGAAGATGATCCCCGCGTCCATCAGCTTCACGATCTCTGCCCGAACCACAGCCTCCAGGTTCGGTCAATCTCCTCTGCGGCTGCCTCACTGGCCGCATCTCATCCTCCAGCAGTATCCGGTGCGAGCAAAAGGAGGGGCTGATCCCCCGGATATCTGTGATCTTCCATGCTAAAGCTCGCTCGTACTGCTTCAGCAAGGCCACCAGTCTGGTCTTCTGCTCGGGTGTGAGGGTCGAGCTGATGATGACTGGCAGCTTATTCCCCTCCCGGAGAAATGCATACTCCAAATGAGGAGGGAGGGGCTTAAGCTCCAGCTCTGGTGGTTCCTCCAAGGAGTGGTGATGCGGTGGAGGATGAGATCGGTTTAAACAGCCTGTCGCCCTCCAAGAAGGGGCCACTCTCCAATGCGGCCAACTGCTCCGCCAGCTGCGGCTCCTGCATGCCTGCTCACCTAGCAAAATACAACGCTCAAGAGCATCATCAGTACCCGCACTCGTGATGGCGAGTGCGGTCTCAAAATCGGTAAGCACATCACAGTAGTCTATGTCATCATGCAAATGAGAATGTTTCCCATTGTCAGACACAGAAAAAGTAGCCTGTTCATCACCAGCACGCAGATCAATTTACCACTATGCACATCAATAAGCGCCTTGGCGGTGGCGAGAAATGGTCTACCCAAAATCAAAGGCACATCCACATCCTCATTTATATCCAAAATAACAAAATCAACAGGATATGTGAATGCACCACATTAACAAGCAAGTCCTCAATGATACCCCTAGGATGCACGATAGAACGATCAGCTAACTGAATGCTCATCCTAGTAGCTCTAGGTTCACCTAGGTCTAGCTTCTTAAACAATTTATAGGGCATGACGTTTATGCTAGCGCCTAGGTCCGCCAAGGACTTTCCTACATGCATGCTGCCAATAACAAGAGGGATAGTGAAACTCCCTGGGTCTTTGCGCTTCTCGGGCAGCTTGTTCTGCAGGATAGAACACTCCTCGCTGAGCATCACTGTCGAAAGATCCCCAAGTTTCTTCCTGTTGGTGAGGAGGTCTTTCATGAACTTGGGCATCTTCGACAGTGCCTCCACGAACGGCATGCTGATGTTGACCTGCTTCAACATTGCCATGAACTTGGCAAACTCTGTCTCCAGCTTGTCTTTATGAAGTCGAGTGGGGAAGGGCAGCTGGGGTGTATGCTCCTTAACCACAGGTTGCGGCTTGGAGCAGGTGCTTCGCTGCCTTCCCCCACTTCTGCAGTATCAGCTGGAGGTGTTGAAGCAGGTAGTGGGTCGTCTCGCCTGGGCTGGGCAGGAGCAGCAGATATGGTCTTGCCACTCCTGGTGGTGATGGCGTCCAGCTGCTGGAGGGGTCACGAGGATTGGAACAGTGGTGGCAGGCAGAGTCCCCGGTGCCCTGGTAGTGTTCTGGCGAGCTAGCTCCCAATCTGATTCTGTAGATCCTGCAGAATGGCACCTTGGTTCTCTGGCCTGCCTCCAGTGAGGCTATGTTCTGATCCATCCTCGTGAAATTCGCCTGACTGGTGGTCATGAAAGCCTGCAAAATATTCTTCAGATCAGCCATCTGATATCTGGAGCTGCGGCTGCTGGAGGCTGAGCAAACTGGCGCTGGGGCTGCTGGAATGGCTGCCCTTGCCTAGGCTGGTAGGCTGCTGCTGTGGTGGTGGCCCCTGCCTAGCCTGGAAGGGCTGCCTCTGCTGAAAACCACCTGCTGGTGCTGGGAAACCAGGTGGTTTGTTGGTGTTGCTGCTCCAGGCGAAATTGGGATGCTGGCGCCACCCCTCATTGTAGGTACTGCTGTATGGGTCCAGGCGCCGAGCATTGCGATGAAGTCCACCTGCTCTTGGGGAGTAGAGACTCCCTCATAGACTGACAATCCTCCACTAGGTGATTCGGGCTCTCACACCACTGACACTGAGCTACTGGAGGCGTAGCTACACCTCGGCCCGGAAGGAGACTGTTAGGCTGCTTCAATGTCTGCAGCAACTCAGCCACCTGCTGCTCTAACCCGGACCTGGCCTCCATAGCATGCACACCCCGGTCCCGGGAATTCCTGCCTCTGTTGTTCTGGCCCCAAGAATGATCTCGGGCAGCCAAGGTACTGATCATCTGGTTCAGCTCGGGTGGAGTCTTAGTAAGGATATCCCCTCCTGGGCATAGAGACTCAATCACCCTCTGGCTGTCTGGAGTGAGGGCGCTGTAGAAGTTCCCCACTGTGAAAGCATCGCTGAAGCCATGATGGGGACACTGCCAGAAGTATCCCATGTACCGCTCCCATGCATCACGAAGTGACTCATCTGGCTCTTGGCGGAAGTGAGTGATCTCCCGCTGAATCTCTGTGGTCTTCGATGCCGGATAATACCTATGCACGAACTTGTCAGCCAGATCGTCCCAAGAGGTGATGGACAATGGGGGCTGGGTCTCCAACCACCTCTTAGCATTCCCCGCCAGAGAATGGGGGAAGAGGTGAAGGCGGATTGCGTCATCCGGGACACCGTTCAGCTTGAACCCGTTCGTCAGCTGCAGAAAACGGGAAAGATGTACCCGGGCTTCCTCATCCTTCAAGCCATGGAACTGGATAGAGGATGTGATGAGTTGAATCCAGCATGGCTTGATCTCGAAGTTGTTTGCAGGAATGGGCGGATAGAGGATGACCGGGCGGATGTCAGCAATCCGTGGAGTATAGTACTCCAAGGTGGGACCCGGTGGTGGATGATGATGGCCCAGCTCCCTGGGGATTTGGGTCGTTCCCCAGGATCTGGTTCAGGAGGTGGGTTCTGATCGCCTTCCATCTCGTACTCGTCCTCGGATCGCTGCTCAATTGGCCGTCTCGCGCTCCACCGTAGCCAGTCTAGCTCGCTGTTGTCTCCGAAGTTTGCAGGTGCGCTCAATCTCAGGATTCAACGGCAGTAAACCTCCCGACTGGCTACGGGTCATGCACTATCTGCACACAATCAAGCAATGCAAACCCGTGAAGGCACAAGTGGGAAGAACAACACTCAATGCGAAAATGAAAATGCTAAAGTAACAGAAATCACTTTTCTTCAACAACCTAGCCGTCCCCGGCAACGGCGCCAAAAACTTGACTCACTCCTACTGTCACTCTAGAAAATGGCCAAGTGTAACCACTTCCTAAAGCGTAGTATAGCGGGTTTGGGTTTTATTGTCAACCCGGGTCCTAGATGTGATGACTACTCGGTGAATTCTCGTTATTAGCAGTGAACTTTTAGTGCAATCAAGCAAACAAAAACAAAGCAAGTAAACGGTTGTTGTCAAGTCAAGAGAGGTCACCCGGATATGGTTCCCCCTAGACTGCAGTTAAGTCGGATTGCAATTTACCAAGTTCAGTTTTCATGAAAGTTATACTGCGGAAGGTTCTTAATTAGCCTGAAGTCTCGACTAAAGGTCTCCAGACCCTCTCAATCTGAGTCTCTAGCGGGCGACTAACCTCCACCGGAGTAAACAGATTGAGGCCCTAACGAACCAAACCTCCACTACCGAATTGAATTCGGTACAGAATAGCGAATTGGCTCCTCGACTAAAGTCACCAATTCGCCACCTTCGATTAAGGATACTCTATCAACCTAGGCAGATATTCTCATTCTAGGTCAAAGCAGAAACAACAGGAATTTGATCAGGATTCAAGTCATTCAATCATTCAAACCTCAATCGAATATAATCAATTCACAAACTCTGTACTTGGGTTCATACAATCAGACCTAGCATACAAATCTAGGGTTCCCCATACCCAGATGAATGGGGGAACTACTCCATAGAGAAAGAAGCAAAAGCAGATTCAGACGCGGAAATCATACTGTGAAGATGGATTTCTGCTCCTGGACGTTTAATCGGCACTTCTCCAAGCTCAAGCCGGCTCCAATGTGATGAAGATCGAGCTATGGCACTTGGGAACTCTGGTTCGCCGCTTTCTCTCTCTAGGGATCGCTTTCTCTCTCAAAAACTCGGAACCCTTTAAAAGTTGGCCTTCTTTTCCTTTTATCAGCTGCCAGATCGCGATATCCGGTCGAAATACCCGGTCGGGTATTTTGGGGTTCGACCGGGTATTATCCAAAACGCGCGCATCAACAAAGGGAAAATCCCCGGTCTGCCTCTGTAATCCCCGACCGGGGATTTTGGCATTCTGCCCGGGCCCCTCTCTGGTTCTCGGGCGCCCAAAAATAGTGAATACCCGGTCGGGTATTTGGCCACCTGACCGGGTATTTTCCTCCTGCGGCTTACTTTGTCCCAACTTTCGCTCCTTTCGGCTTAAAACACGAGATTCCTCATCACAAACGGATTCAAAATAGGGGTGAAAACATGTATAATTATCGGTCTATCAACAATGTATACAAAATCGTAGTTTAAAACTTAAAAACTTATGTTTTTACGCTTCTAGGTCACTAAAATGCTTATACACAAAACATAGTTTTTTAGTTATAAATGTAGTTAAAAATCCGATGTAAAGTTTAAAAGCTTATGTTTTTACATTTATAGATCACCAAAACACTTCTATGTAGAAAAGTGCTTTTGTCTACATTGCTTAGGAGTGTATGAATTAGACTAGATTCGAGGTTTTCTAGTAGTAGATGAACGATCTATGTGTCTAGTATGGTGGATGAGGCGATCGTAGCCCTATCTATTAGACGTCCGCCAAAGTAGAGCTAGGGTGCCAATTGCGTGACCATCGACTCAACGGTCTAGTGTGCATATGAGTAGAACTCATTTAGAGGAGATAGGTTTATCCAAAAAATGTGAAGCTAGCAGAGTTGACATTGGGATAGTGAATCGGTGTAGGAGTGGAATCAGTTGCATAACCATTGACCCGATCCCTAAAGTAGCAATTTCCACACCTCGATCACCATGTATCGTCTTTCCGTCCTTTGCAGGTTTTCTCTAGCAGTTAGGGCGAGGGAGGCATCCCAAGTACCTCTTCCATCCTATCGATCTCTAGTTCATTAATCTCCAATTGCCACCTTCTGAGTAACAAGTGAACTAGATAACAACCGGACCTAAGTAGCCTAGGATACCGTGAACCGTAGAATACAACCTCGGTCACCAATATACTACTTCGTTGATCTATGGTGAACTTGTTCTAGTTGGGGTAGCTAGTATCATCGACGATCGAGTTTATAAAGGTAAAGCTTGATGCCTCGACTGCATCAAGTTTTTGGCACCTTTGATGGGGACTTATGGTAACTAGTTGAAAGAGCAGTTTTTGAGTTGTTTGCTTTGGTTTTGTAGTTTTTGTTTTGCGTTTCGGTTGTGTTTTGTTGACCCTACCTTCTCCTAGAAGGATGGTTTGTATGTGTTTGATTTTCTTTTTAGCATTTTTGTGTTCGTAGTAGTTGAATAATGGATCCCTACGACTTCAACCGAGTATGGGGGTATCAACCATCGACCAAATAATTTTACCCTGGATCTTCAAGGAGAAGTGAGAGACAAGGATCTCGGTTTCAACAACCAGCTCAATCAATGCAAGTTTCAACAAGACTACTTACCAACCACAACTAACCATGCATAGAGTTCAAGTCCAAGGAACAAACGGATGGGCAACAAAGGTCCTCGTCGGGGTATGATATGACATGCAAAACAAGAATGAATCGCTCACTCTCTTGACCAGTGGGGTCGGGACCTTTTGGTGCAAAGAATGTGTACAATCATCAACACTCGGCCCTATCATCTAAACACCACGGCGGGAACCTCTAAATGCTAGAGTTCACGGAATTGTTGTCATCACTGGCTTTTCCGGAGGTCTTAGACACGGGTTCAAATGACTGGTGATTGTC
Source organism: Linum tenue (assembly GCA_946122785.1). Lineage (NCBI taxonomy): Eukaryota > Viridiplantae > Streptophyta > Magnoliopsida > Malpighiales > Linaceae > Linum > Linum tenue. Next base: position 31,147,445 of record CAMGYJ010000005.1, on the reverse strand, counting down.
TTGGACATGAGAGAAAATGCTTTTTGGGTGGTGGAAAACACATCATGAGGTCCTACATCTTCACCCTAACACCGAAGGTTCTATGGTTTCGACTAAGAACCTTCAGTACTGTTGATATGACTTGACTCGGACTATCATTCGCTACGACTGGAATAGTCGGGGGTCCCGCTGCCCAGTCAGCGAGTGGGTTCCAGGGGCAACGCCCCGGTGGGGGTGCGTTGTATGGGCTCAATGTTATTTGGGTTCGGGTTCTGGGCCTGGTCTGTAGCCGTTTTCCGTTACCATATTGGATTAGGTTTAGACCCACATGGAGAAGTATAAATACTTCTCATCTCCTCTGTAATTTGTAATCTCCTCGATATAGTGAAACTGGCTCGCTCTTGCCAGTGGACTAGATAACACACATCGCGTTAGTGAACCACGTAAATCGTGTGTCATTTTTACGATTCTCGCTTTCGTATTCTTGCTTTGTCGATTCCGGAAATTTCCCGATCCGTAGCAGCGCGTTTATAACCAGTGGTATCAGAGCCGCAGCTGGAAATCAGGCTAGGGTTTCGATTATGAAGAATGACGTCGGTGAACATGAAGATCGAGAAGATCACGGGGAAGAACAGCTTTGCTATATGGCAGATCAAGATGCAGGCTTTATTGAAACAACAAGGGCTGTGGGGGCCGCTGTCTGCGAAACAGAAGAAGTCAGCGGTCGATGACGATGAGTGGAATACCCTGGAGGAGAAGGCCCACTCGACCATCATGCTATCACTGTCTGATGACGTGATCATTGAAGTCGCCGCTGAGAAGACTGTCGTGGGCTTGTGGTTAATGTTGGAGAGTCTGTATATGACGAAGTCCTTAACCAACAAGCTGCATCTCAAGCAACGGTTGTTGAGCTTAAGGGTGCAAAAAGGTACGCCTTTGAGGGAACATCTCGAACAACTTAACTCTATTTTTTTGGATCTGCGTAATATAGATGTGCAAGTTGATGACGAGGATGGTTCCCTAGTCCTGCTGGTTTCTTTGCCGAGTTCATATGAGAATTTTGTTGTTTCTTTTATTGCCAATAAAGAAAGCGTGTCGTTGGAGGATGTCAGGTCTGCTCTTCATACGAGAGAGATTACGCATAAGGCGTCCGGATCTGGTACAGGTGGTGAGGCATCGGGTTTGGCTGTTACAGGTGGAAAGGGAAAGAAGAAATCTGGTAAAGGGAATTCGAACAAGAATTCCAAGGGTCCCGGTCCACAGCCAGGTGATGCTTGTCATAATTGTAAGGAGTGGGGCATTGGAAGTACAACTATCATAGGAGAAGAGGGCAACATAAGAAATAAGGTTCAGTTGCCGTGGCAGACGTGGACAACAGTTCTGAAGACAATCTCGCCTTGGCTGTAGACTAGAAGGCACGTCGTGGGGATGTGTGGTTTTTGGACACTGTAGCCTCATACCATATGTCTCCAAACAGGGATTGCTTCACAACCTACGAGCAGATAGATGGTGGTAACATGGTCATGGCAAATGGAGCTGTCTGTAAGGTTGCTGGAATTGGGTCCATAAAGGTTCGGGCACATGATGGTTCGTTCTGTACCGTGAATGATGGCAGACATGTTCCACGAATGACAAAGAACCTGATCTCCTTGAGTCTACTCGACAACAAGGGCTTCAGCTTCAAAGGAAAAGGTGGAGTGGTATATGTCTGCAAGGGTTCGAGGAAGGTACTGAAAGGCGTGAAACGTGGTACCTTGTATGCATTACAAGGAAATGTGTTGTCAGGTTCTGCTGCAGTTGCATCGTCTCAGGTTCATCAGGAAGATATGACCACTCTCTGGCACATGAGACTGGGGCATATGATTGAACGAGGGATGCAAGTTCTATCGAAGAGGGATCTTCTTTGCGGGCACAAGGTGCAGAATTTTGAGTTCCATGAGCATTGTGTATTTGGGAAGCTACATCGCAACATGTTTCCCAAGAAGGGTATCCACCGGACGAAGGGGATACTGGATTACCTCCACTCCGACTGTTGGGATCTTTCACGAGTTGAATCCATTGGAGAAAGCACGTATTTTCTGTCTATTATTGATGACTATTCGAGATTTACTTGGATTTTCATGATGAAGTAGAAAAGTGAGGCTTTCATGAAGTTCAAGCAGTGGAAGACATTGGTGGAGAATCAGACCGGGAAGAAGATCAAGAAGCTGGGAACGGACAATTGTTTGGAGTTCTGTAATTCTGAGTTCAATGAATTCTGCAAGGATGAAGGGATTGCCCGTCATCGGACCGTTAGAGATACACCACAGCAGAATGGCGTTGCAGAAAGGATGGACCAGACATTGTTGGAGAGAGCATGATGCATGCTCTCCAATGCTGGACTGGAGAGAAGATTCTGGGCAGAAGCAGTAAACATGGCGTGATTCCTGATCAATCGTGGACCTCACACAGGTATCGAATTTAAGACTCCTTATGAAGTGTGGTATGGTAAGCCTGCTGATTACTCTTCACTGAAAGTTTTTGGGTGTCCTGTTTATTATCATGTGGATGAGGGTAAACTGAACCCAAGGGCAAAGAAGGGTGTATTTATGGGTTATGGAGATGGAGTTAAGGGATTTCGAGTCTGGTCACCTTCTAAGCATCGAGTTATACTCATTAGAAATGTGATATTTGATGAGAAGTCTATGTTTAACCCCGTGTTGAAGGTTACTATTGTTGAAGGTAGCAGGAGTGTTGATAAGCAGTTGGAGCTGCAAACTCTCAATGAGAGTGAGTTTGAGCACCAAGGTGGAGAAGATCAACATGAAGATGTTTCTATAGAGCCAGAAACTTCAGAGTCCAGTGCAGGAGCTCAATAGTCTATAGCTTCCGGTAGACCGAAGAGAGCGACTGCAGGAGTACCTCCAAAGAGGTATGGTTTCAAGGACATGGTGTTCATTTCAGGTTTCTGAAAAAGTGGATGTAGGTGAACCACAGTCCTAAAGAGAAGCCGTTTCGGGTGGTGAAGCTGATCAGTAGCTTGCCGCAATGGGAGATGAGATGGGAATCCCATGACATGAATTAGACTTTGGAGCTAGTCAAACGACCACAAGGAAGGAAGATTGTGACAAACAAGTGGATCTACAAGAAGAAGGAAGGAATTAGTTCTGAAGAGGGCATTAAATTTAAAGCTCGGGTGGTTGCACGAGGCTTCTCGCAGAGGGGAGGAGTTGACTACAATGAGATTTTCTCACCAGTGGTCAGACATACGTCGATCAGGGTGCTACTAGCAATACTGGCGCATTATGACTTGGAACTCGAGCAGCTAGACATGAAGACAAGCTTTCCTACATGGAGAGTTGGAGGAATAAATTTATATGACTCAGCCAGAAGGATTCCAGGTTCCAGGAAATGAAGACTATGTTTGTAGCTGAAGAAGTCATTGTATGGACTTAAGCAATCTCCGAGGCAGTGGTACAAGAGATTTGATAGTTACATGCTTGAGATGGGCTACAACAGAAGTCCATATGATTGTTGTGTATATCACAGCAAGGCAAAGGATGGTTCGATGATATATCTATTTTTGTATGTGGATGATATGCTCATAGCTGCGAGGTCAAAGTCTGATATCCAGATGTTAAAGGGGCTTCTCAGTGCTGAGTTTGAGATGAAGGATTTGGGAGCTGTTCAGAAGATATTGGGTATGGAGATTTACAGGGACAGGTCGAAGAAGAAGCTTTTCTTGTCACAGAACAGCGGCATCCAGAAGATACTATCAAGGTTTGGCATGTCTTCATCAAAGCCCTTAAATACTCCTAGTGCCTCAAATCTTCATCTATCCTCAGCTTATGCACCGCAGTCAGAGGCTGAGAAGGAGTACATGTCGAGAGTCCCATATGCTAGTGTAGTAGGTAGCTTGATGTATGCTATGGTATGCACTATATCTAATCTTGCACATGCTGTTAGTGTTGTCAGCAGGTTCATGATACAACCTGGGAAGGAGCATTGGCAGGCTGTGAAGAGGATCTTCCGGTACCTTAAGGGTACAACTGATGTGGGGATTAGCTTAGGAAGTGATACAGAGTGCTTGGTGTCTGGGTATTCTGACCCGTACTATGCTGGAGATGTTGACACGAGGAGATCGATGACCGGTTATGTATTCACTCTTGGGAGTTCTGTAGTGAGCTGGAAGGCAACTCTATAGTCGGCGGTGACATTTTCTACTACTGAGGCAGAGTATATGGCGTTGACAGAAGCTTCTAAGGAGGGAATATGGCTTAAGGGACTGGTTGGTGATCTGGGTCCACATCATGATCAGGTAGTGGTGTATTGCGACAGTTTGAGTGCAATATGCTTGGCCAAGGATCAAGTCCACCATGAGAGGACTAAGCACATTGACGTGATGTATCATTTCTTGAGACAGAGAAGAGGATTAAGGTGAAGAAGGTTGGCACCACAGAAAATCCTGCTGATATGTTCACGAAGCCGGTTCCACATGGCAAGTTCCAACAATGCTTGGACTTGCTGAATGTCTTGAGTGGGTGACTCCGCCCTATGGGGCATTGATGGCGGGAGAGAGAGAAGGAGAAGAGTACATCAAATATTTTAGAGGGAGAGGATTCAATTCAAGGTGGAGATTTGTTGATATGACTTGAAACGGACTATCAGCCGCTACAACTGGAATAGTCGGGGTTCTCGCGGCCCGGTTAGCGAGTGGGGTCCAGGGGCAATGCCCCGGCGAGGGTGCGGTGTATGGGCTCAATGTTATTTGGGTTCGGGTTCTGGGCCTGGTCTGTAACCGTTTTCCTTTACCATATTGGATTAGGTTTAGACCCACATGGAGAAGTATAAATACTTCTCATCTCCTCTGCAATCTGTAATCTCCTCGATATAGTGAAGCTGGCTCTCTCTCACCCGTGGACTAGCTAACACACATCGTGTTAGTGAACCACGTAAATCGTGTGTCGTGTTTTCGATTCTCGCTTTCGTATTCTTGCTTTGTTGATTCCGGCAATTTCCCGATCCGTAGCAGCGCGTTTATAACACTTACAAACAACGGCCACTAGCATTGGCCAAAAACTTTGCTTCTCTCTTCCAAACTATCACCCATCATGAACTTCCCTTAAGCGCTCTTCCTCCGTCTACTCTTGCTATCACACTTCGATTTGGTAGTGAAGGAGTTCTAAGACAATGTGGAGGTTTCAATGGCTTGTGTGCCAAGAAACCTCACCTAGAGCATAGTCTTTGATTCCTTGTGGCACTTTCTACTTTATTTACCCCATTTTATTACCTCTTTTTCGTTTCTCTTTCTTCTTTTTTTTCTTTCTACTTTCCTTTTCTTTTCTTTTTGAGGGGGGTACTAGAGAGTTAAAAATTTGCCACACTACTTTTAACGATCAATGCTCTCTTTTTAAGAACTCACTCCAACACTACTCTTCCTTTCATTTTCGTTCCTAGTAAGAACCGAACACAATCCTCCTATGTAGAACCTCAATGGAGCTCAAAAGCGAGAGCTCCGGGACACAAGGACGACACACGTATAGACACGAAGAAAGGGTGGGGTGGGGGGTTCGTTCTTTCAACACCATTAAGCTCACAAGCAAAAAACTCATAATCATGAGAACGACCCCCAAAGTCACAAGGCTCAAAGGGGTTGACTAGTGGATAAATCATTTTGAGACAATCAACATTTGGGCATGGACTAATCCTATGCCTCCATCATACTCACTAGTGACAACTGTGATGTTACTCTCCATGGTAAGAGGGATCTAAGCACACAAGAAGAAAACGATTGGCTCAAAGCTCACATGGATACCTAGTCACCCAACCATCTATTCCGATTCACAAAGCAACATGCATGGCAATTGTAATAAACAAGTAATCGAGTCAAAACATTCAGTCCATTTTGCACACATGAGAACTAAACCTTTTAAATCGAGAAAGGTTGTCTTAGAATATGATTTTCTTATTAATAGGTTTCCTGGGATAATCCGGCTAAGGAGGGAAAGAAGGTGAGAAAGTTAGCCGACGATCGAACGTTGTAGTCTCTCGTGATGAAGAGGTTCACGCTGGTTAGTCTGAGAGGAAGAGCCGTGTCTAACGGAGGCGTGAGAGAGGCCGAGAACTCAGCAACGACGATCGCGACTGGCGGGGGTAAAGCGATGGAGAGGCCCCGACCCTATCCTCCTAGACGACCCGGGGTGTCGGGAGTTCGAAGTTGGTCGCTGAATTGTGTCCCGAGGAGGGACCTCGAAGAGAATGGCGGCGGAGCTCCAAGGGTGAGGGTCGTCGAAGAGGAAGACGATGAACCGATAGAGGAGGAGCCAAATGATGAAAACACACCTGAGGCTTGAGAGTGAGATTCCAGACGTTGACGCGACTAAAGACGTGAGTGTAAAGGGGGTAAAATCTCTGTCGTAGGTCTTTTAGTTTATGCTTTTCGTTCAAGTTATTAATTAGTTAATTTTTGAGCAATGCACGATATGTGTGTGAGGCATCCCACTGCCTATAAGGGTGGAGGCACGCGTGGTGCTATGTATGAATGTATGGTTATATGATTGTAATAGTTGATTAATGGTAAGATGAACCCCTGGGCGGTTGGGCCACTACTGGACGCGGTAGATGGTCGGGTCACTGCTGGACGACAAGACGTAACGCAGTAGTTGATCGGGCATGGACTGGACGGCGAGACGTAACACAGTGCCATTTCCGAGTTTGAGTATGCAACCGAACAGCGAGACGTAACGCGATTGGCATACTAGGGTAGGACAACGGACGACGAGACGTAATGCGGTGGTCCTAGTGTTTTGTGTTAAGTTAAGGATATAAGTCGAGAGCTTCTGTGAGTTAATGTTGAAATAAGTTATTGAGGATGAAAGCGGGAATGACTTTTGTCTAAGTCAACAATCCAAATAACGTGTTTAAGTAAGGATGATTATTTAAGAGCAGATAGCGAGAATGGCTTTCGTGCTAGGAAGGAAACCCTAATAACGTGTTAGTAGGACGTTTGCTTAGGGCAAAGACCTTAGGAAGTAACGACGAGACTGACCCCTTCTCACTCACCAGGTCGAGGAAGGGTTAGCGGAGGCGGACTTCGAGAAGAGGCAAGGCGAGGCGAGTAGCTGCACAAGCATTGATGAGAAGTCAAGGAACTCGTAAAGAGTCAGAGCTAGAATAATTTAATTTCTTTGTTACATGGTTAGGAGTGTAAACCGGAGATTCTGAGTTCTTTCATTTTAAGTATTGATATTGTCATTTGCCCAAGTGTTCAGGCTTTTTGTTGAAATTATTAAACATTGTCGGTTTATTTATTTTAAAAGTTGTTTGGGTTGCTCTGGATTAACCGGTTTTTGGTTTGAGTTATGGTTTGGTTTTCGAAAAAGAGTGGTCGTTACATCAGAGTTCCAAGTAGAGTAGTGGGGCGAAAGGAATCGGCTATGCAACATATCTCCCTCGTCGGCCACCTCTCACTAGGTCGAAGGCACCGACTCATCATCGGGAATGAGACGCTGGCGGCGAGCCATCTGCTCAACGAGGTCGGTCTGTCGATCGAGGTGGGAAGTCACTCCCCCAAACTGAGTCTCGAGGCCATCCATCCACTGGACGAGGGCATCACCAGCTGGTCTGGATTCTGAAGCTGTTGCTGGTGGTGGCATAGGGCGTTGGAGGGCGGTACGCCGGCGACGGCCGGGCTCTAGAGCATGTGGCTGCTCTGGGGGTGGAACCCTTGCATCTGGCTCCACTGGAGCCGAGTCAACTGCTGGGTGCATGGCTCCCGAAGGTCGGAGCCCGTTGAGGTACTCGATGCACCTCTCCTGAAGTACCAGCTGCTGGTTATAAAGCATGGCCATTGGGAAGGGCTCGGTCCTCCCGATGATGGAGCATCACTCCACATCAACTCCGAAGTGGCGGGTAATCTTCGTGATGATGCCCCCCGTGTGCATGGTATCCACCCTGTTCCCCCCCCCCCATACACCGGGCAAAAGAGGTGGCTACCAACAATCCTAGATGGATCGGCTCCGCATGATGCCTCATGGAGAAGAGAGCTAGAAGCCCTCTGTTCGTCATCAGATGCCCCGACTGCAGGCTGGGGACGGCCGATCGGGTGAGCAGAGTGTGGAGAATCCTCCAGGGAGTCCTCAGCTTCACCGCATTGGTGTGGCTCGCCTCGTACTCCTTGTGCTCGTGCTCGAGGAGACAGAGGACTCAAAATGCGGCCTGATAATGAAAATCGACGGTGTACTATCGCTCCGTCATCATCAGATGAGTCGGGTCGAGCCCCATGGCCTGGGCGTCAGCGTAATAGGTCAGCGCTCGAGGCTGACCTCCCAACATGAACTCCACGTACGACCGACTCCTTTTGCCGGTCGGGACCACATGGGCGAACGTAGAGTAGAACTCCACGGATAGCTCGTGGTATATGTGCTCATCCATGGTAAACATCAGGTGCCACTGGGGGTGACAGACGACCCCCGACATTGCGCCTCGGCACCTGAACATGTTAAGCATGTCCAGGTCCAGCCGCCAGTGTGGCCCTAACGGGCTATCCCTCTTGTAGGCGAACTTTTCGCCAAACCGCGGATGGTTCACCAGGTAACTGATGAACTCGTGTTCCTCGTTAAGCATTTTGCAAAAATTGGCGAACAAACACCATGCGTGGAAACATTCGTTAAGCACAACTCATTGGGAGGAAAAAGAAATCCCCCCCCCCCCACACTTATCTCCACTATGGATTTCAAACATTTAAGCTCAACACACCATGGCATGGTCGTGGGTATCTCACGCTTCATCAACACAAAAGAATTGAACCCCAACCTATGCCACGATGGCTACCAACCACCATTCAAACACAACAATGCATATTCATTCAAAAATTAGCACTTGGTGGACAAAATCTACAAATGAAACAAATTCGAATCCACAAATGTCCACCAAGGCTCACTAAGCTCATGCAAAGTCAATTATCCATTCAAACATCGTAATTCACCAAACTCCTCACCCTAATTCTAAGTTCAACATTCAAGGCACTACAATTCCCCTCACTTCACTACCGAATCTGATTCTCCCAAAAATAAATAAGGAAGAGCTGGAAAACCAACCTGGAGATGCAAGTAGGATGTAGGAGGAAGTCAGGTGAGGGCTAGGAAGGCGAAAAACAACCTTAAAATAGTCTGGAGAAGGGTCGTCGGAGCTTCGTCGGAAGCTCGTCGTACTCTCGTCGGAAGCTCGCCGAACTCTCGTCAGAGAATCTTGGTTTTCTGGCGAGTTTTGATCGTGAAGTGAATGGTCAACGTTCACGCCCCTTTTATAGACGACACTGGCAGTTCACGGACGCATTCGCCAGTTCACGGTTGTTAAGACCGTGACCACAGCAATGCGGCTGTGAATCGTGGCTTGTCGACAACTAGCAAGCTCGTGGAAGCGCCCTGTTCACGGTCTTTTAAGATCGTGAACTGGGCAATCCGTCCGTGAACCTCAGCTATAACAGGGCACGTCAGAAATTGTTTTACTAGACGTAATCCAACGTGCCTTCTATCGGTCACGACACAACCTCAAAATACAAAACCACAAAACGTGGCACGGGGATACCACTCGATCACTAGAACTCTTCACTCGGCACCCAAAAACAAAAATAAGGAAAAGAAAACAAACCTACGCTGGGTTGCCTCCCAACAAGCGCTAAGTTAACATCACTAGCTTGACGTTGCGGATCTATCATGCTTTGGAACATGATGCCACCGATAGTGGATCCGCCACGTTCTCGGGGCGAGGCATGTAGCCTCCCAACTTAAGCTCCATGGGGTGGCCTTCTTGGCTGACGACCTTAGTTCTTCCCTTCTCCTTCCTTTGGGCCAAAGCTTGCTTCATCTTTTCCCTCCAAGCTTTCTTCCTCCTTTCTTTGGGCATAGTATCCTCCTTAACCTCCTCCTTAACACCATCACAAGCAACAGAAGTAATATTGGGTTCGCCTTGAGAGGCTCTTCTCCACTCACATTCAAGTCATCCGAGACCAACTTCTTCGCATCCTCACTTCTAGCCTTAGCTTCAATTTCAAGAGTGATCTTCTCCTCACCATCCCTCAGAATCAAAGTTCTTCATTAACATCAATTAACGCCTTGGCGGTGGCAAGGAAGAGACCTCCTAGTATGAGTGGCATATACGAGTCCTCACTTATATCAAGGATCACAAAATCCGTTGGATAGCAAAACTTGCCCACTCGTACTAACATGTCCTCCACAATGCCCCTAGGATTAATGACCGAGCGGTCGGCTAATGTGACACTAAGCTTAGTGGTCTTGAGTTCACCTAGGTCTAACCTTTTGAAAAGCTTATAGGGCATTACATTGACACTTGCTCCTAAATCTGCCAAGGCATTTTCTATGTGATGGTTACCAATACTAAGAGGGATAGTGAAGCTACCTAGATCGGGTTGCTTCTTGGGCAACCGGTTGAGAATGAAGGCGGAGCACTCCTCTCCTAGAGTTATGTTGGCGAGGTCTTCGAACTTCGATTTCTTGGTGAGGAATCCTTTCAGGTACTTTGCTTACCTTGGCATGTGAGCCATAGCTTCAAGGAAGGGGATGTTGAGGTGGAGATTTTAGAGCATCTCCATGAAGCCTCCACATTCCGCTTCCAACCTCTCCTTGTACCCCGTATAGGGAAAAGAAGAGGTGGCTTGTACTCAGCCACCGGAGATGCGTCGGCGATGCCTTTCTTGCCACTTCTTTCTCTCCCTTTGAGGGCTCTTCATCTCCTTCCTTGGGTTGGAGTCTTTCTTCTCAATCACTCCCTTGGCAACAACTCCTGGAGTCACCTTTCTGCTCCTCAAGTAAATTGCATTGCACCCGGCTTGATATATGGGGTTGGCAATGGTTTGAGAGGGTAGGGCTCCCTTTGGTGTCTCGGTGAGGATCCCGACAAGATTCCCGATTTGCATCTCCAAATTTTGAAGGCTTGCTTGATGACTTCGAAGTCCCGCCTCAACCGAGGTAAACTTGGTAGTTGCCACATCCATAAATTGCTCAATCTTCTCGAACTTTTGAGCACTCGTGCTCACAAAGGTATTCACAAGTTCTTCAAGTTTGGACAGCTTGTCGGGTTATTGTTGTTGTTGGAACCCTTGACCACCTTGTACTTGGTAAGGTTGTTGGAAGTTCGAGCTTTGAAATTGAGGTCGTTGTTGGATGAAAGTTGGTCGTGGTTGATAATTGCCCTTATGGCCTTGGAAACCGGGGGGTCTCGGATTAGTTGGGAACGACCAAGCAATGTTTGGATGATTTCTCCACCCAGGGTTATAAGTATTGCTATACGGGTTATTCCCCCTAGCATTGCCAATGAAATTGACTTGTTCCTCCGGGGTACTCGACTCCTTCATTGCTTGGCAATCCGCAATTTCCTGATTGGTGCTCAAACACCAATCGCACAACATCACCGCTCTCTTCCCTTGATTCTTATCCTCAAGAATTACCTCGATCAACTTGTCAAGCTTCGCTTCAAGTGGAGCACTCGCTCCCACACTTCTTACTCTTCTTTCATTGCTTCTCTTCCCGCTTCTAGTCAAAACCCAATCATATCCTTTAAGGACCATATCTTCGAGCAACTAGGTCACTTGAGGTGGGGTCATGTTCATCAACCTCCCTTGACAAAGAGAGTCAATGAGGATCTTGTCTTCATGTATAAGCCCCCGTAGAAAGTTTCTATCTGAAATTACTCCTCGAACCCATTGTGAGGGCATTGAAGGAAATAGTAGGAGAATTTTTCCCAAGCATCTCTCAAGGTCTCATCTTCATCTTGCTTGAAATGGGTGATCTTCTCTCTCCACTCGGCCGTATTCGAAGGCGGGCAATAGCAGGTCATGAATTTGTTGAGAAGATCATCCCACGAGGTAATTGAGCGAGGCAGCTAGTTTTTTAGCCATCGAAGTGCTTTCCCCGAAAGTGAGTAGGGGAAAAGCCTTAATTGTAAAACTTCCACCGGCACGCCATTTATCTTCAAACTCCCCGCGAGCTTAAGAAATCTTTGCACATGATCCCTCGGTGATTCGCTTGCGTGCCCGTGGAACAAAGCATTATTCTGAATCATAGTCACGAGGGCCAGCTTGATTTCGAAGTTCTTGGCCGCCACGGGTGGATGTAGGATAGGCGATTGAATGTCCGCCTACCGTGGGGCCATCTAATACCCCATTGTCCTTCGGTCTTCCTCCTATGCCGCCTCATCATTGTGGTTGTCAGCTTGGGCGGATCCTCCTCCTTGTTGGTTCTCTACCATCTCAACTCCAATATCAACTTCACCTTCAACTTATACTCCGCTAACTCCGGGACACAATTGTTGTCCCCTTTCTTCACTTCTCCTCCTTGCTTCCGCTAACTCCCTCTCCCGAGCTAAGAGTCAGAGAGTCATGTTGATGTTCTCGTCAAGTGGTACTAAAGGCGCCGGATTGCTCCGGGTCATGCACCTCACTACACACACTTAGAGAACAACACCGTGTCTAGCACAATCAAAGTACTCACACAAACAAAGCTGAAAAATAAAAGCTAGATTAACACCAAAAAAGTTTTTCAAGATAACGGACCGAAGCTCCCCGGCAACGGCACCGAAAACTTGACTCGTCCCGAATATCACAACAAAATCCCACCTAAGTCCCAAGTATAAACATTAGATGGATGCAATATAGGGAAAGTATGTTTAAATATCAACCCAGGCTGGTCCATGTACCCCTACTTCCATTGTTTGAAACATTATCTAGCGGATTGGTTTTTGGTTGAAAACTATGAGGTTTAAATTAAAACAAAGCAAAGGTAAATGGTTTGAAATCTCTAGATGAGAAGGATCACTCGGGTTTCACTCCCCCCTAACTAATACCATAGCACGTGGACTCGAATGGGACATTATGGGTGAGGCAATCGTGAACCTCTAGCAGGTGCAACTATGGTCGAAGACCACACTCTCAATTTCCAAACCAAAGAATACATTATAGGCTATTAGGGTAGCCCTCTTGGTTAAGGCAATTGAGGGTTGACTTACCTTCTCCCTCAAACCTATGGTTGGACGGCTTAATCACAATTAACCTAGTCCTTTAATTCAAGATAGAGGTTTGCCTTACATTAACCTAGGTATGTGGCTTAAAAAGCCCAAGGAATCCCAACTGAATTGAGCCTCTTTGGAAAGGGGGTTTCCCCTCAAACCTAGGTTAGAATGGCCAATTAGATTGCTAAGCACAACATGCACAATCATCATGAAAAATACCTCAAGCATTAAATTAAACAACACCCATAAACAATCATTCAATTCACACTACAACTACATGGCAAAATAGTTAGGGTTTCACAACACCCAAGTGACAAAGGTAACTACTCCGTGCTAGAAAGTGGAAGAACACAAAAGAAAGAAGTAGAAACAATCATGGAAATGCCTCCACTCTGCTTTGATCTTGTGTTGATCTTCTCTTGAGGAGATCCTTCCCAATTCACCCCTTGGAGCAAACCCTAGCCTCATTTCTCCTTTGGTTCGTCCTTTCTCTCTCTAAAATCTGAAGAAAAAGATGGTTTCTCACTCTTGGGATCTCCCTCTCTCTTCCTTTCAGCTCACGTTTTATACTGGGATCAGGCTCAGTTCATGGCCTCAGTTCATAGCTGTGAACTCTTCATCGCGTCCGTGAACTTGGAGTGCTGTGTTGAAATGCACCGCTTTACTCACTTGAGTTCTCGGTTTGCACTCAAAGTTCACAGTCTTAGTGACCATGAATCACTCGACGTCAGTAACTTCAGAATTCGCCTTGGACGCATCGCGATTCACGATTTATGGCCTCAGTTCACAGCCTTTGGAGACCGTGAACTCCAATGGGAAATTGTAAACCTGGCCTAAATCACCCTCTTTGCCCGGTCTTTGCTCCTTTTCTTCCAACTTTCGACTCCGGGCTGGTTTCACTTGTTGGATCCTGGAACACACTGAAACATACAAAACCTAGCATAAAACCACCATTTTAGGAGCACAAACGCCCAAGGGAACGGGGACAAAATGTGTGCAATTAGACCCGAAACAGCTAATAAATTATATTTACCTAAACCCAAGAAGACCCATTGATTATGTGTAGGGTATGGGTGATGTATATATGTGTTTGGAAGTTTGTAGATGGGTTTGGGTAGGGTGTAGATATTTACTCTCATAATCTAAATGTGTATGAGTTGGGTATGGATACCCATTTATTCGAGGGTCTTTTAATTTCACATACAAAAATTAGACCTATTTGTCGAACTTCAAAAGTTCAGGTACTAAAATGTAATACAAAAAAGATTTAGGTTCTAAAATGTAACGTTCCATCAATATTTTGAGGACTTATGTTCCAAAAAATAAATTTAGGTTATAAATATAAAGATCTATTCAGTTTAGTTACCCAACTATAATTTGCGTAGTTAAGGCTTAATTACTTTTATGGTGATATATTTAACATGATAATTATTTATTTATTTTATAATAAATAGGAAACTATTTATTTGATATGTATAATTGTTGAAAATTCTAGCCCGGGTAAAAAAGAAAAACTCTAGAGAGAAGCAAACGGAATACAAACTGAAACTTGCTTAAAATTTCACGTCGTCAAATCTCATAGTGAAAAATGACGTCTTTCTAATAAGTAGTACCCTGTAAATGTACTAAATGAGTTTATAAATTCGCTCTTGCAATATTTTAGAATCGTCTCTCTAATATTATTTTTTTAATATTTCACATAACGAGACAATATAAAATGGTCGAATCTTCTCCTACAGTTGAGTGATACAACATCTTGTATGGTACAAACTAAATTTATACTTTTATGAAATTGTGTATTGGATTCATGGATTGGTCCTAAAGGATTGGTGGATCGAATTCATGAATTCAAGTGAAATCTCAACATTGGACCAATATGTAAATGTAAAAAATTGTAGATACGAAAATGTACATGTAAATGTAAATTATAGTAACTAAGTTGTAATTTAATAAAATTTGGGGTATCAAAATGTAATAGTTTAGGCAACAATAACTTCACTTCAAATTTATATATATATATATATATATATATATAAACTTGGGGTGTGTAGTCGTTTGTATTAATAGTAATTGTATAATGATTAGTCATTGCTATTCGTCGCCCTAAAATTCATTATTCATCATTCTAATGAAAGTAATTTACTCTAATACCCTAAATTAATTCATTTATTTATATTTCAAGCACTTAACCTCAAATGTCAAAACAAACTCATATCCCTAATTTTCCAGCGCCGCCGTCAGAGATTTCGAGCTCCGATGACGAAGAATTCCCTTACTCAATTTGGCTCGATTCTGCATCCAGATCTCCCCGTTTCAAGCTCGCAATGCTTACCCTGGCCAGGAGGGAGATGGAATTGATGCGCCCCACCTTTTGGCTCTCCTCTGCCACCTCATCTTGCTCATGGATGCTTAATAAACAATACACATACTCGGTGGAAAGAGAAACTGAAAACCTAGTTGTTGTTATCTTAACATATATTATGGCCGTTGTAGAGAAAGATTTTGCCACGTAGGACAAAGAAAGCTCCACAATTTTTCATGTCATTTACGATTTTAACATTTTAACTAAGTTATTAATTACATTAAAATAAAATTAAAAACGTGTGTATCAATCATCATGACCAAGATTTGAACCTATAACCTCCAAGCTCAAACTATCATCATTTCAAGTGTTCAACCAGTAGGATAAAGTATATTTGATGTTATTGATCACAACAAAACATGTATATCAATCACTATAACTAAGATCTAATCATGCAACCTAGGAGCTCAAACTATAATAATTTAAGTTGTTTAACCAATAGAAAAATATCTTTTATGGAATTAATCACAACAAGATTAATACTCATTTTATAAAAAAAATATAGAACACATAAAATTATATTTTTATTTAATGGTTGACTTATGTACATTACACAATAAAAATTATCACGGTTAAAATTTTGTATTCTATTTTTAAGAAACTATAGAAATCATTAACAACTAAAAAAACCTATTTTAATTTTTAGTTGATAATATGTTTGATAATATTTATAATTTTTGAAAAATAATTAAAAAATCCAAAAATCATGAATTTAGTTGGTATCCAATTATTAACTTTTACATAATTTGACATATGATTTTTAAAAAATGAAAAACTAAAAAGCAAAGAATTACCTTCTTTCATATTCTAACACGAAATATTTAACATTTTTTTGTACGAACTACTATAAATATGTTAAGATATGTCCGTGTTCAATTGGTAAGAAGTTACAAGAAAAGTAATGTACATATACATATGTATTTGTGATCTTTAGGGAATGAATTTTACGTTTCTCGCATATTAAATGATATCATTATCTTTTCTTTTGTGCGATTCCAATTTCATTCTATTTTCAAATTTTCATACGTCATTGAATTTTCTTCCATGCACAATTATAAAACACATTGTCTTTACTTTTTTTCCTTATGTAATTATAATTTTTTTCTTTTTATTGTTTGACATTAATTCTTTTCTTTTTCCTTCCTAGAGTGTAGATTTGCAACTTAGTCATCTTCATATGCATAGCATCTTAATTAAAAAAAGATTTATAAACGAATCTTAATATATATAATGGTTGAGATGTAAATAACTATTTTAATCTTTACTTAATGTGACATGCTAATACATATATTACTATTCTATTTTCAGTAACCATTTATACTCGCCGGATAATCCAACTTATAAGATAATGATATAATTCTTCTCCGTTACCTTTAAAAGTACAACTCGAAAGGACTTATTGTCCCTTCCAGTGACCATGGCAAAATATGGAGTATTCAGTTTCCCGTCACCCACCTCTCAGTCCTTACTCACTTAACTTAACTGTCAAGATACATTCGATATGCTATATCTCATTCAGTCAAATAAACATCCATTCATCACATGTCATACCACATTCATCATCTCAAACTCAAATAATTCATACATTAACAACATAAGGACCATCACCCATCCTCTTGATAACTCACTGTATAAACATGTATGCATCAAGTATCACATAATATCCGCACCGTCCCAACATAGCGAAACATCACACCATCTAATGGTAAATCATTGTCTAAAACACCATAGAAAACCATCACATAACCATCATCATCGACATGCACATTTCATATATCACATCATAGGAAGTCATCACTTAACCACATCATAAGTAATCTTTACACAATAATTCAATCACATGCATGATTAGGTTGATTCAGTGCTTTTTACTTCTTAATTTTCCAAGTCATGCACTCCCCGGATAGTACATTAGATGTAATCTACACCACCGTGGATGGTACCTAGACTGGTGTCCTGTAAATCCACTACGGGATCATTCCCCGACCGATATCCTGTATAACAGTGTGGGACATATACGAACCAGTGTGCTATAAAACCAACGCAAGATCATACCCTGACCAATGTCCTGTAAATTTATCTATTGTACTAATTGCACAACATGGCGCCTTTATGTTTGTATTAAGTTATCACACAATTCCAATTACAACCAGTCACACATTTAATATTGGATGATAATGTGAAGGGAAGAAAAAGTGTCTCTATAACTAACATTTCGATTTGATATCATTCATAAAATGTTGAAGGTAATATAGAAGCATAGCAAGTTTGGTTGTACTTTAATATAATGGTAGAAAAGGCTAGCGTACAATCGATGTGTGATATACACCTTCGTTCACACCTATTAGTTGTTCTTTAATATATTTTGACAAATAATAGTCCTTGGTTATTATTTTTGTATTAAATGAATCTTACGATTTGGATTGAGAATTAGAGAATGGGGTTCGCCCATTAGAGACTTGGTATATTATCATGTCCCAAACTCCGTTAATTAATGGTCTAAATAGCAAAACTCGAAATTAGTACGGTAAGGTGGCGTACGCTAGCTTAAACCATGTACAACTTATGAAGTTGAAAATGGCAGGTCAATCAAAGCTGAGATGGTATGAATACTATTTTCCAAGCAGTGATGAAGTTACAACGTTGTTTGACATTATTGTTGATCATGATTAAAACCTTGATTAAATGTAGCGCCCCTCATATCTTTTTTTATATTCAAAGCGCCCCTCATATATGATGAAACACGGATAATAGATAACAATAATAAATAAATATGGAAACTAGGAGTCCGATACCTTTGGGAAAATGACATATAATAGAAGTAAAGGTACAAACAAATGTAACTCGCCGCCCATCGGGTGGGCACAAAACTAGTCTATATGTATTTTCTTTCATAGCAATAGCTAATTAATCAACAGAGTCAACTGTAAAACGAAAATTCAAATTCCATTAACCTCCGTTCAAAAGCGGTGGCCACCATCAGGCAAATCAGTTTCCGTCCCAAGGAAAAACCCTTAACCTTACGGAGTTCACATGGAGAAATCAGAGCACGGGGACCGTTCTCAGGAACTTAATTTCCTACGAGTAGTTGGCGAGGCCAGAATTCCCGATTTTTGCCGGATATGCCTTGTTGATCCACTCGCTCGTACGGATGGCGGAGGACCTGGCTGTGTTGTTGCAACCGGGGGTGATTCGGGTTGGAAAAAAAGGAAGACGATCCGGAGATAAGAATGTGGCAACGGCAGCAGCGATCAGTAGGGCTGGAAGTTTGGTATCGGTATTTGGGATTATATCGAATACCGTACTGAATTTGTCTATATTTGGTATTACCGAATACACGAATTTTTTTTGGATTGGGATTGAATTTCATTTGTTATTCAGTATTAGGGATTACGGGATTGGGATCGGTATATAAATACCGATCAATACCAAAATATAAGCTAGTGTGTACTTTATCCTCTCAACTATACGACCCTCAACCACCAAAAGTGTCATTTAATTATACATAGATCATTCCATCACTATTAATAGTCGTTTGTCAACCTCCAATTCGTCAAATTAAAGATTACCAATAATAAGAACTTGAGATGTCTCCTCTCCTCCATTCTCCTTAATAATATCCTAATTCAAGACTCTTTGCTTAGTCTTTTTTCCTAAATTAAACAATAAAATTTAATTTATATATTTAATTATTAATTGTAACGATAATTAATTTCGTATTCGATAATACCGATTGGGATACCGAAGTACCGATTTGGATATCGGCATATTTAGGGATTGGGATACCGAAATTATTTAGGGATTGGGATTGGGATTGACTTTAGGGTGTAATTTGGTATTCGGGATTTCGATATTTGGGATTGGGATACCGATACCGTACCGATTTCCACCCCTAGCGATCAGAGAATGGAGGAGCTCGGCAACGGCTGGCCAGGGGTAAAGAAATTTTTTGTTTAGGTTTCGGTTGAAATTGGGACTAGGGGTAATAGTGTCAATTATGTGCATTTTAAGGGGACAAAATTTAAATTTTAGGGCGACGAATAGCGATTCAGATTATTTTTCATTAGCGTTATGTTCTTACCAATTATTAGTGATCTGGTTTTGTGTGAGCATTCATTTATGTTAACTACTAATATGTAGTAATGTTTTCATTTATGATATTTGTTTATCATTTTTAATTTTGGTCACCTAGACACAAGTGCTAATGATAATTAAATCATGAGTAATATCTATTTTTTATCCAAACCTTTTTCAGATTCTTTTATATTATTCAAACCTATTAAAATTCTATTAATTATCCAAATCTTTCATAAAGCATCAAAATATTAGCCATTTTTACGTTATCGTTAATAATTGTGTAACTCTTTTCTTAGTTAAAATACTAAAAATTTGGAATGTGGGCCTTCATATGTCTCTTCCGGGTCAGTATCACGTTGCCAAGTCAATATTACTAACAAAATTGCTAAATGGAAGTTAACATTTGGCTAATTCTTAGTATTTCGATAGGTTTGGATAATATAAAAGAATCTGAAAAAGGTTTGGATAAAAAATAAAGGGTAAATACAATTTAATATCCAAACCTTTTATTTTAAACAATATAATAGCCAAACATTTTTGAAAACAATCTAATATCCAAATCGTCAACTTTTTGTCTGTTTGACCATTAGTTGACCCTTCAAAAAAGTTCGAAGTATGATACTTCATCAATATCCATCGATATCTTCTCTGAAAAACCACCAATATATCGTAGTTCCAAACTCGAGAAGTCCATGACTCCGCCATGATAGTATAGAATATCTAAATATTCAGTCATCTGCAATGCCAAAACAAGAAACAAAGTTGTTTTGTTCCAATTTCCCCTAAACAAAGCTTTTTTGAAGTGTCAACTAACGGTCAAACGAACGGAAAGTTGACGATTTGGATATTAGATTGTTTTCGAAAAGGTTTGGCTATTATATTGTTTAAAATGAAAGGTTTGGATATTAAATTGTATTTACCCAAAAATAAACATTACCTGTCAATCATTATAAAAAATTGTGAAATAGCTATTATACTCACGAAAACTACTACTAATTTAAGGAGGAATTTTACAATACTATATAGCATTGGTGCTATAGGTTTTTAGCTTTTATGGTACAACTTGAAATTGTATATTCAATGTTATGGTACACTTTTAGATTATACCTACACTGTTTTGTACATATACTTTATGGTATAACTTGAAATTGTACCTTTTTGTGATGGTACAACTTTAACTTGTAAAGTTGTACCATAACATAAGGGTACATATTCCTTTGAACTTATGCATTTAATGTTATGATACAACTTCAAATTGTACATTAAAACACCAATACTTTATAGTATAGTAAAAGGGCTCCTAATTTATGTGGTACTTTTTATGTAATTATTTTTTCACACAGCACATCTATACAAGAGACAGAAGATAGATTTAGAATTTTTTTAAATTTAATTCAATTTATTGAAATACCGCCCTCCGCTGCACTCCACCATCATATTCAATTAAAAATAATGAACGGTGATTGAGGAGTTAGCATGGTGCTAACCTCAATGACTTATATATCTTTTATAATGATTAAAACACTATGTAAAACTTATATAGAATATCACCGCCGGAACATTTTGTAAATTATTTAATTTCTACTAATCATTAAATAAGTGGATTGAGTTTTAAATAATATTCATTTATTACCGCTATGGACGAAAAAAAGAACGATTACTAATATGTTTCACCGTACCGTACGTAAGTAGCAACAACATCAACGGATATTAATAATTGCATCTAAAATACAATTAGCCGATTCATATTATTGAGTACAAATTGTACAATAAGGTGGATTTGAGCTACAAATATCTAGTAATGTTGATGGACAAGTGATTCATAGATTGGCTGAGTCATTTTAACAAAAAAACGCTTAATTGTGTCGTACTGACAAAACATGCACGATTACGAACTCGTATTACAGAGTCCAAATTGTACAATAAGGTGGATTTGAACTCAAAATATGTTGTAATTTTGATGGACATGTGATTCATTGATTGGTTTAGTCATATAAACTCATAAACCGCTTAATTGTTTCGTAATGACAAAACCTGCACGTGTACGAACTCATATTACCGAGTCCAAATTTTACAATAAGGTGGATTTGAACTACAAATATCTAGTAATGTTGATGGACTGGTGATTCATTAATTGTTTAGTCATATAAATTCATAACCGTTTAATTTTGTCGTATTACAAAACGTGCACGAGTACGAACTCATATTACCGAGTCCAAATTGTACAATAAGGTGGATTCGAACAACAAATATCTAGTAACGTTGATGGACATGTGATTCATTAATTGGCTGAGTCATTTTAACACAAAAATGCTTAATAGTGTCGTACTGACAAAACGTGCACGAGTACGAACTCTTATTACCGAGTCCAAATTGTACAATAAGGTGGATTCGAACTCCAAATATCTAGTAATGTTGATGGATATGTGATTCATTGATTGGTTGAGTCATATAAACATATAAACCGCTCAATTGTTTCGTACTGACAAATCATGCACGAGTACGAACTTGTATTACCGAGTCAGAATTGTACAATAAGGTGGATTTGAACTCCAAATATCTAGCAATGTTGATGGACATGTGATTCATTAATTGTTTAGTCATATAAACACATAAACTGCTTAATTGTGTCGTACTGACAAAACATGCACGAGTACGAACTCATATTACCGAGTCCAAATTGTACAATAAGGTGGATTTGAACTACAAATATCTAGTAATGTTGATGGACATGTGATTCATTGATTGGCTGAGTCATTTTAACACAAAAACCGCTTAATTGTGTCGTACTGACAAAACATGCACGAGTACGAACTCGTATTACCGAGTCAGAATTGTACAATAAGGTGGATTTGAACTCCAAATATCTAGCAATGTTGATGGACATGTGATTCATTAATTGTTTAGTCATATAAACACAAACCATTTAATTTTGTCGTTTGACAAAACGTACACGAGTACGAACTCGTATTACCGAGTCCAAATTGTACAATAAGGTGGATTTGAACTCCAAATATCTAGTAATGTTGAGGGACATGTGATTCATTGATTGGTTGAGTCATATAAACACATAAACCGCTTAATTGTGTAGAAATAAAAAAAAAACGTGCACGAGTACGAACTCATATTACCGAGTCCAAATTGTACAATAAGGTGGATTTGAACTCCAAATATCTAGTAATGTTGATGGACATGTGATTCATTAATTGTTTAGTCATATAAACTCATAAACCGCTTAATTGTGTCGTAATGACAAAAAGTGCACGAGTACGAACTCTTATTACCGAGTCCAAATTGTATAATAAGGTGGATTTGAACTCCAAATATCTAGCAATGTTGATGGACATGTGATTCATTAATTGTTTAGTCATATAAACACAAACCATTTAATTTTGTCGTTTGACAAAACGTACACGAGTACGAACTCGTATTACCGAGTCCAAATTGTACAATAAGGTGGATTTGAACTCCAAATATCTAGTAATGTTGAGGGACATGTGATTCATTGATTGGTTGAGTCATATAAACACATAAACCGCTTAATTGTGTAGAAATAAAAAAAAAACGTGCACGAGTACGAACTCATATTACCGAGTCCAAATTCTACAATAAGGTGGATTTGAACTACAAATATCTAGTAATGTTGATGGACATGTGATTCATTAATTGTTTAGTCATATAAACTCATAAACTGCTTAATTGTGTCGTAATGACAAAACGTGCACGAGTACGAACTCTTATTACCGAGTCCAAATTGTACGATAAGGTGGATTTGAACTCCAAATATCTAGTAATGTTGATGGATTGGTGATTCATTAATTGTTTAGTCATATAAACTCATAAACCGTTTAATTTTTTCGTATGAAAAAACGTGCATGACTAAGAATTATTATTACCGAGTCCAAATTGTATAATAAGGTGGATTTGAACTCCAAATATCTAGTAATGTTGAGGGACATGTGATTCATTGATTGGTTGAGTCATATAAACACATAAACTGCTTAATTGTGTCGTACTGACAAAACATGCACGAGTACGAACTCATATTACCGAGTACAAATTGTACAATAAGGTGGATTTGAACTACAAATATCTAGTAATGTTGATGGACATGTGATTCATTGATTGGCTGAGTCATTTTAACACAAAAACGCTTAATTGTGTCGTACTGACAAAACATGCACAAGTACGAACTCGTATTACAGAGTCCAAATTGTACAATAAGGTGGATTTGAACTCAAAATATGTTGTAATTTTGATGGACATGTGATTCATTCATTGGTTTAGTCATATAAACTCATAAACCGCTTAATTGTTTCGTAATGACAAAACGTGCACGTGTACGAACTCATATTACCGAGTCCAAATTTTACAATAAGGTGGATTTGAACTACAAATATCTAGTAATGTTGAGGGACATGTGATTCATTGATTGGATGAGTCATATATATACATAAACTGCTTAATTGTGTCGTACTAACACAACAAGAACGAGTACGAACTCGTATTACCGAGTCCAAATTGTACTATAAGGAGGATTTGAACTCCAAATATCTAGTAATGTTGATGGACTGGTGATTCATTGATTGGCTGAGTCATTTTAACAAAAAAACGCTTAATTGTGTCGTACTGACAAAACATGCACGATTACGAACTCGTGTACAGAGTCCAAATTGTACAATAAGGTGGATTTGAACTCAAAATATGTTGTAATTTTGATGGACATGTGATTCATTGATTGGTTTAGTCATATAAACTCATAAACCGTTTAATTGTTTCGTAATGACAAAACGTGCACGTGTACGAACTCATATTACCGAGTCCAAATTTTACAATAAGGTGGATTTGAACTACAAATATCTAGTAATGTTGATGGACATGTGATTCATTGATTGGATGAGTCATATATATACATAAACGTCTTAATTGTGTCGTACAAACACAACAAGAACGAGTATGAACTCGTATTACCGAGTCCAAATTGTACGATAAGATGGATTTGATCTTCAAATATCTAGTAATGTTGATGGACTGGTGATTCATTAATTGTTTAGTCATATAAATTCATAACCGTTTAATTTTGTCGTATTACAAAACGTGCACGAGTACGAACTCATATTACCGAGTCCAAATTGTACAATAAGGTGGATTCGAACTACAAATATCTAGTAACGTTGATGGACATGTGATTCATTAATTGGCTGAGTCATTTTTAACACAAAAATGCTTAATAGTGTAGTACTGACAAAACGTGCACGAGTACGAACTCTTATTACCGAGTCCAAATTGTACAATAAAGTGGATTCGAACTCCAAATATCTAGTAATGTTGATGGATATGTGATTCATTGATTGGTTGAGTCATATAAACATATAAATCGCTTAATTGTTTCGTACTGACAAATCATGCACGAGTACGAACTTGTATTACCGAGTCAGAATTGTACAATAAGGCGGATTTGAACTCCAAATATCTAGGAATGTTGATGGACATGTGATTTATTAATTGTTTAGTCATATAAACACATAAACTGCTTAATTGTGTCGTACTGACAAAACATGCACGAGTACGAACTCATATTACCGAGTCCAAATTGTACAATAAGGTGGATTTGAACTCCAAATATCTAGTAATGTTGATGGACATGTGATTCATTGATTGGCTGAGTCATTTTAACACAAAAACCGCTTAATTGTGTCGTACTGACAAAACATGCACGAGTACGAACTCGTATTACCGAGTCAGAATTGTACAATAAGGTGGATTTGAACTCCAAATATCTAGCAATGTTGATGGACATGTGATTCATAGATTGTTTAGTCATATAAACTCATAAACCATTTAATTTTGTCGTATGACAAAACGTACACGAAAACGAACTCTTATTACCGAGTCCAAATTGTACAATAAGGTGGATTTGAACTCCAAATATCTAGTAATGTTGAGGGACATGTGATTCATTGATTGGTTGAGTCATATAAACACATAAACCACTTAATTGTGTCGTACTAACAAAACATGCACGAGTACGAACTCATATTACCGAGTCCAAATTCTACAATAAGGTGGATTTGAACTACAAATAACTAGTAATGTTGATGGACATGTGATTCATTAATTGTTTAGTCATATAAACTCATTAACTGCTTAATTGTGTCGTAATGACAAAACGTGCACGAGTACGAACTCTTATTACCGAGTCCAAATTGTACGATAAGGTGGATTTGAACTCCAAATATCTAGTAATGTTGATGGATTGGTGATTCATTAATTGTTTAGTCATATAAACTCATAAAACGTTTAATTTTTTCTTATGACAAAACGTGCATGAGTACGAATTATTATTACCGAGTCCAAATTGTATAATAAGGTGGATTTGAACTCCAAATATCTAGTAATGTTGATGGACATGTGATTCATTAATTGGCTGAGTCATATAAACACATAAACTGCTTAATTGTGTCGTACTGACAAAAC